>CM060452.1:91722813-92922813 GCA_030545235.1 Helianthus tuberosus
CTTTTGCACATTTTTCTTTTTGGGTCTTTTGGTGGTTTTAGGTGTGGGTTTCACAGTAGTGGTTGTGCTGATGTGATCACCTTGAGCAGTGGGCTCAACAACAGGAGCCTGAGGAGCAGTGGTTGCTGCTAAATTCTGCTCAGGAGCCTCTGTTTGTGTTTTTGAAGGTTTTGACAGCCTTGTAAATGTTTCAGAAGATAGGCTGGATATTTGACAAGGATTTCGTTGGATTAGCACATGTGTATTATCCTTGGAAAATTTATTTTGTAAATAAAAACTTAAAAACCTTGGAAACAAAAGAAATGGTTTCTTATTATCTTTAATATTATTAATATTGTTGACCATGTCATTGAACATTTCCTGGGAGTAGTTAAAATTTTCTTCATTCATTATAGCATAGCCCAGATATTGAATTTTCAATGGTATCTCATTGAAAGCAGTAGTTTTATTTGACACACACATGAGGAGGGTATGGAATAAAAACCTCATGGCAGGAGGAAAACTGCCTTTTCGTAAAGTGTCCTTTTTTATTTCTTCCTCATACCCTCTCTCAAGGAAATCAGTTTGATACTCAGACTTTGGGAAAGAGCTTTTACCTTGAAGATCATTGATTTCAAATACCTCTGAAATGGTTTGAGGTGTGATTGCAACTGAAATACCCCTTATGGATGAATTTATAGCTAAGGGCTTTTTGTCCTTAACATCAAGTTTAGCATTTTTCCAGAATTCTCTTTGGGTATCCAGGTAGATGGAAGCATTACAAGTCAACAAATTTTTGTACTTTGAGGATGAAAGAGCATCAATGATGGAGTTGAAAGTTGTGATGTGACTTGTTTTTTCAAGTATGCACAGGTAGTTATGAGAAGTTTTGAATGGGAGCGCCAT
The DNA here is from genome assembly GCA_030545235.1 of Helianthus tuberosus. Lineage (NCBI taxonomy): Eukaryota > Viridiplantae > Streptophyta > Magnoliopsida > Asterales > Asteraceae > Helianthus > Helianthus tuberosus. The sequence goes on from CM060452.1 coordinate 91,723,699, forward strand.
GGTGATTTGAGTGTGATTGCGAGAGGAGGAAGACGATGAATGATATGAGAGAAATTGATGGTAACTGCTTTGAGAAAGGAATTTTGAATTCGATTCCACAGTGAAAACCCTGTTTGGGGTTTTGATCAGGGTTTTATAAGGTGGAAAAGTGAATGCTGACTTGGCAGCGGTTACAAAAGATCTGACGGCTAAGTACTGTCCACGTGCCAACCTCTGATGAGTAATGGAAGACAGTTGTTTAGGAAACCACTGATGGATCAATTATCAGTGGTTTACAGTGGTGAAAATGAGACAGTGGCTGACTTTAAGCTATCAGTGGATAGCCATCAGTGGGTTAAAACACTGATTTTGGACAAGAGTATTTAACAAGGAAATAAAGGAACAGAGGTTGACTTTCAGCAGTGGACAACATTCAGCAGAACAGATGTTTGAACCAAAACAGTGGTTATGGCAGACTTTTAAGGATCTAATGAAAATTTTCATTTTTAGCTATTTTTAAGGATGAATTTTTTATTTTCTGAAAACATTTTAATGCTTTTATTCATAGAAAAATAGGATGTTGCCTGTTATTCCATGTTCAGCATGCTAATCCTAGAGATCAGGCTCTCAAAGGTGGGTGTGTCTAAAGCTTTTGTTAGCACATCTGCCAGCAGATCTTTAGTTGGAACATGGTGCAGAGAAATCAAACCTTTTTCATAGCAATCCCTCACAAAGTGATGTCTGATATCAATGTGCTTGGTGGTTGAGTGGGAAACTGGATTTTTGATGATATTTTCTGCTGCCTGACTGTCCAACATGAGAGGTGTCTTTAAGGCAGTGATACCAAAATCCAGCAATTGATTTTGAAGCCATAACAGTTGGGCTGTACAGCTTGCAGCAACTATGTATTCTGCCTCAGCAGTGGATGTTGAAACAGCTGCTTGCTTTTTGCTTTGCCAAGACACTAAGCAACTGCCTAGGAATTGTCACCCTCCTGAAGTGGACTTCCTTGTTGTATTACATCCAGCAAAGTCGCTATCTGAGAAACCTGAAAGCTTGATATTTCCATCAGCTGGATACCAGATACTAAGTGTGGGCGCACCTTTTAGGTATCTGAATATCCTTTTTACATCAATAAGATTTGACTTTCAAGGGGCTGATTGGGATCTTGCACAAACACATGTTGCAAACATGATGTCTGGCCTAGATGCGGTCAGGTATAATAAAGACCCAATCATGCTTCTATAAAGAGTTTGATAAACCAAATCATCATTTTCATCAGACATGACTATTTTTGTGGTTGTTATGGGTGTACTACATGGTTTACAATCATCCATCTCAAATTTCTTTAAAAGTTCTTTGGCATATTTGCCTTGATGGATGAAAGTTCCATTTTGCAGTTGCCTTACTTGGAGACCAAGAAAGCACTGGACTTCACCCATTGCACTCATCTCAAACTCAGCTGTCATGAGTTGTCTGAACTCTTCACACATTTTAGAACATGTGCTTCCAAAAATGATGTCATCCACATAAATATGGACAATCATCAAGTCTCTCCCTCTCCATTTTAAAAATAGTGTTTTGTCTATTTTACCTGTTGTGAAACCAATAGAGAGAAGAAAGGTGGAAAGAGTTTCATACCAGGCTCTAGGTGCTTGTTTCAAGCCATACAAAGCTTTGTTTAGCTTGTAGACATGATTTGGATTAAATGGATCCTCAAAACCTGGAGGTTGACAAACATATACCTTTTCTTGTATTTTACCATAGAGGAATGCACATTTAATGTCCATTTGATACACCTTTATATTGTGGTTGACAGCAAAGGCCAGGAATAACCTGATAGCTTTCAATCTTGCTACAGGGGCAAAAATTTCATCATAATCAATGCCCTCTTCCTGTCTGAACCCTTGAACCTCTAGTTTTATTTTTAAAGACCCACTTTGTGCTAATAGAACTCACACCCTCTGACAGTGGTACAAGCTCCCATACTTGTTGTCTTTTAAACTGTTGGAGTTCCTCTTGCATGGCCTCTACCCAGCTGTTGTCTTTTTGTAACACCTCGAAAATTCACGTCCTATAATGTATTGACACGTGTCATAAGCTTGAACGTGAGAAAGAATGTTCTTGAGGGACTAAAGTTGACAAACATGGAAAGTATGTGAATATACGAGTTCAAAATGTCAATAGTGAATAAATATACTTTACAATAACCCTACATGACGTTGATACCATCAGACGAATAAATCATGGATCATACGAGGCTAAAAGTGAGAGATTACAAAGGGGTCAAATGTGTCAACATGTTTAAGTTATACCTCTGAGTGACCTTTTGACAAACCTGAAGCTTTGTAACGGTTAATTATGCTCACTAGAAGGCACGATAAAAATTTCATAAAGTTTCGTTATCGTATGAGAAAGTTATGATCAAATTCGTGTACGAGGGGTTAAAGCGTCAACGTTGAAAGTTTGGACCTTTCGGGTGACAATAAAGTTAATCGGGGACTAAACAAAGTGGGTAAATGTCTTAAAGCCCTTATATGTCAATTTAGAGGGTTCAAAGTGCAAGAAAATAAGTTAATTGACCTTTCGGAGGACCAAGAGCCAAGGATGCAAACTGAAAAAGAGACTTTTGGCCCTGATGACATGCTTGCGCACCTCAACAACCACACTCTTGCGGTGCGCAAGGCATGCCCAGATACAGCAAGTTGGTTATTGGCTGTTTTAAACGTTGCAACTGATCTTTAAACGATTTTCCTCATCTTGCTTGGCCCCTAAACAACCCTAAACACTAGGGACACTTGTTAATAAGTTGTGGTCAGTGATAGACTTACTTGTCAACATTTTATGTTGATTAAATCACTATAAAAGGGCATGAAGTTGCAACCATTTGATCATTCATCTCTTGTGCAATTCTGGAGCCTTTGGGAGCTTAAGAGCAGACACAAGACCTTCCTAATCAAGCATAGGGCTCAGTAAGTTTACTAATCCTTCCTTAATTAAGTTATAGCTTAGTTTTAGCTTAAAAGTCAAACCGTCGTAATTAACGGTTGACTTAACGATTAATCATTGTTAGTCCAGTGATTAGTCGAAGTGAAAGTAGTTATAAGTTGGTAATTATGTGGGTAATAAACCCTCAAAAGGGTTCCCCCTGATTCCCACTCTAACTAGGTCAAATGTCGGGTCAAACTTGCTAAGAAAAAGTCAACAGGATACTTAAATTCTAATTTATGCATAATTAGCAATGTAGAACATATACAACCTGTTTGATCATTAATATACCTTGGTAATTAGTGTAAGAACATGTCTAAACATGTTCAACCCGACAATTTACTGTTTAGACCCGGTTCGGAACCGAAAGTCGCAAAGCTTTGACTTTTACTTTGACTTCAGTTCTGACCCGTTTTGGTATGATTTAGAAATACCTAAGAGCTTCATTTGAACCAGGTTACATGCTAGTATAACCCTCTATGATTATACACCATGGTTCATTAGTTAACCGATTAATACGCATGATTCCGTTAATTGCCCATATGTTGACCATTATGCCCTTTTCACCTTAAAATGTGATTTTTGAAAATGTAAAAGAGTAGAAACCTTAATTACTAATATATAAACTTGTATGCAAAGTTTGACATCAGTTTGAGGTGCAGATTGAGAGTTATGCTCATTAGCGTAATTAAGAAGCTTTATGTTAATAAAACGGCGTAATTAGCATATAGCCTATTTAAACCTACTTTTTGGTATCAAAATTATTACCCACTGATGTAATATATTATTTTGGGGTTTTTAAAGATTTTTAATAAATTTTTGGCTGAGCATAACTCGTAGTTGTAGGCTCAATCCGGTAATTGTCGGTTTTGCCCTTACGGGCTATAAAATGAGTTTTACATATCTAATTGACTCCAAACCTTTTGTTACAGATTACATATGATAAATAAATTATTTTAAACCTCCTGGAATAATAAAAATATCAGATTTCTATATAGAACCCGAAAACGGCTTCTAATCGCCTAATTAAGCGTTTTTAACGCCTAGTATGTACTAGAACTATTTTAAACATACTAAGGGTGATACCTACCGATATTTGAGGTAAATTATAATATTTTAACAGTAAGCAAAAGTTGTTAAACTCAGACTTTGGTTTTGAGCTTTTCGGCTTATGTGAAATTACCAAAATGCCCCTACGGTGCATAGTTTGGTTATAATTGATAAATTTCACATATATACTTTACCCTACTGTTATAACTTAGTAAAATAAGTATTTTTTTCTGATTATATCAGACCTGTAACTCAGGTAAATACTTAAACTCTTTTATAACCTTTTAAATGACCAAACTACCCCTATGGGGCATAGTTTGTGTTTAAATACATTTCGGGCATAATGAAAGACATCTTACTGATGTCACAACATATTTGAGGCATAATTAACTTAGGAAACCTGTATATGGCTCTCATGAATACCCGTTACGCTTCTTACGCGTTCGGTACGATTTATGTAACTAGTTTACATAAATTAGCTGAAACGGGTCAAACCTTATCGGTTTTATCTCAAAATCCAGAATGTGTATGAAATACCCATATTATACAAGTCTTCAAACTTGTCGGGTCTAAAACACATTCTATTCCGGTCTTTGCTTAATCATGCGTTTGAACCGTATATTTCCTTAAGACTAACCGGTCTAAGCTTAGGCTTAATTAAAGACCCGTTAGCATTCTAATTGGTTACTTATACCATCATTCCAGACTAGAGCCTTCCGGTAAATTGTACCTACGCTTACTTAAGTGAATACGGCTGAGTTATTAATTCTTGCTATTTAAGGCAGGAGCAAGCTCAGGTAAATACTCTTAACTTATTTTCCCTATACGGGCTTGGGTTACGGTATATAAAATACCGCTTAGTCGGGTATTAAATCTTCCATCGTTTGGTGGTTAATTGAATAATTTAATAACCCGGTTTAATCTGTATTGTTTGAAATAAAGACCTTTTGGGGTTAATGACCATGTCCCGGATATCCTTGACATCATTGTATTATAAAATGGCCACGTCTTAAGCACGGGGTGTAGGCATACTGTGACACCCTGTTAAAACGCTCTCATTTTTACTAGCTTGCCAGTGGCTGCTTTAACTTTCGGGACGAAAGTTCTTAAAACTTGGGGATAATGTGACACTTCGGGTTTTCCCGAACCAACTGTCGTCCTTAAATGAATGTATGTGCGTATATATATATAATATTAAATGAAAGTTTATGAATTATTTTGGCGTGCTATGTGATCCTTGTATTAAATTATGTGTATGTATTATATATATGAGTATATGTGTGAACCGAACCCGACTCGAGACCACTCGGTCTCGAGTAAAACAAGAAACGATTTGGGCTGGTTGGGCCGTAACCTTAGCCCACCCGGAAACCCCCTAACCCACTCGATATATATGGCCAACCCTCACAACTTTCACCATTTTTGCAACATCACTCTCACACTCTCTCATCTCACACACTCTCCCTCTCTCTCTCTAAAAACCCTAAAACCCTAAGGTTCTAACATCAAACTCACCCCCTCTCCTCTCCCTCTCTCGGATCAAACCGGCAACAACAAAAGGAGCTCTCGGATCATCTCGGATCATCTCGGTTCAAGCTTGTGGTCATCACTCGGAACTTGGTTCATCGATCTTTTGTACCCCTTCATCCAACCGGTTAGTGTATTATAGTTGTTTGACTCAAAATGATGGTTCATGATGCACAAACTATTTGATTAGTTGGATGTTTGATTGATTATGTGCTTGTTAGGTAATAGAATTGTTATCAAATGCAAATGAACAATGTGTGTTGCTTATGAGCCAAATGAATGACTTGGAATAACTATATGATATGGATAAGCTAGTGTGTTTGAATAAATGATTCATGCTAGAAAAATGAAGGGAATGTTGCTTCGGTATCTAGTCTATGTGCTATGATTTTTGCCCGAAAAATACAAAGTTATGTAGGATGAGGATATGATGATTATACATGTTGAATATGCATGAATATAGTATGAACATATGAAGAACAATTTGAATGTCATGAAAATATTTGAAATATGCCTTGTTTGATCTGATTTAGTGGGATATTAGACAATAAAACATGTTAGTGGAGATAGTACACAATTTACATGAAATTGCAATCTCATTGGCTAGTACATCAGAGGTTCTAGAAGGTTTCTTGTGCACGTTTCCAAGGTTGCGACTCGAAACCTCCGGTTGCGACTCGCAACCAAACCATGACAACTCAAGACCACCGGTTGCGACTCGAAACCGCCCGGTTGCGACTCGCAACCAAGACATGACAAGTCGAAGCATCGGTTGCGACTCGCAACCAAGGCATGACAAGCCGCAACCTCCGGTTGCGACTCGCAACTGTGTGTTCTCGAGTCGAGACCACCTGGTCTCGACTGGGCTGTTAGTTATTGGGCCCAAGTGTGTTAACTGTACATGCTTGTTACTGTTTAGATGGGCTACGTGTTAACTGTTGACTGTTGCTGTTAAAGAACTTAGACGGGCCCAATGACTTATTGGGTAATTATATGTTGTGCATGCTATGTGTTAGTTATGTGTAGATTATACGTGTTTACTTATACCCCAACTTGACCTATATTGGTAACCATGCTAGGACGTGGTGACCAACGTGATCAACCGGGTAATTAATCTACCGAGCAACCCAAGGTGAGTTCACAACCTAAAGCATGTATTCCCGGTGGTTTGGGAAACGGAACTAAAAACAACACTATCCCCCTTATGAGGGATACAACTTACTTTTCTTCCCTTGTTATTGGGAACCTTTTAGTTAATTACTGTTTATACGGATTGCAACAAACGGCACTAAACGAAACTCTATCACTTAAAGTCCCTACTACATAATACCGATTAGTCGCCGGGGCCAGGCGAACGGGTTATTAGTTGATAGCGCTATTTAGGTCTTACCAACCTCACACCGTGCCAAGGTATGGGATCGGTCGTGAACTAATGTACTCAGGCATCCGTCAATGATGATAGAACATTGACATCGGGGCACTCTTGCGGATACGCAACGGTCACCTAGTGTTCGGTATTGGAAAAACAGTTTAGTTGCTAACTTTTGGGGTAGCTCCCCATGGCATGTATAACTTTTGGTAATTAAAACTGGACAACTAGTGAACTCACTCAGCATTATTGTTGACCCCTTACTGCATGCTTTGCAGGTAACCAGTGACTGAGGAGCTGCTGCTTGGGAAGTGTAGTGGTCGTCTAAACCCGCGTGTTGGGTTCTAAATAACTTGAACTATGAACTTTGTTTAAACTATTTTGCCTATGCTTCCGCTATCTACTTAAACTGTTATTAGAACCTAACTTTCAAACTTTAAACTTTGATGCTTACAAACTATTAAGTTGGTGATCATCTTTATTATTTCCCAAATACTCAGTATAATTGGTGGCTGGATCCTGGTCGGCCACGCCCTCAAGCGGACGGTACTCCGCAGGTGGAAATTGGGGGTGTGACACATACACCTGACAGTTGCTTAAGTAATAACGGTATCTCACTCTCTTGTTGGCCTATACTTGTGGCATGTCTGTTAATCTGACTCGGTTTCTACATCGGGCCCTGAACGTACAACGAACATGTAAATCTGTATACAAGATTATAACTATAATTGTCCCAAGTATAAAAGATTAATTTTGCCTCTGCGCATTTTAATCAAATCATAAAAAGATATTTTGTGCCACGTGCATTCAAACCAATTTTATTAAACCTTTTCAAAATGAGTCGGTTGAGTGTATTTACCAGTGAAAACTGACGTATTTTCCAAAAGTGTTAAGTGACAGGTACTGAACGTAATTGGCTGGAAGCTCAGGGCGTTTATAAGGAATCTTGCAAGTTCTAGGCGCCTAAAGTCTGTTGAACAATGTTATGTTTTAAGATCCGCCTGTGGATCCTTTACTTTCCGTTGTAATACTGGATATTACTTTAAATTCGGATTGTAATATATATTTATCTTTTGCTTCCGCTGTGCATTTATATAATTGTGTTGTTTGACTATTATGTTGCCAACCACGTCACGATACTCCCCACCGGGCCCACCGGTAGCACGTGGAAAGTCGGGGTGTGACAGGTTGGTATCAGAGCCAACACTGAGTGAATTAAACGCTAGCCTTTTGCGTTTAATCTCAGTTACACAGTTGCACATTCTTGAGTCTAGACAAGAACATAGGACAAATTCCAATTCGTTTCATTGTCTTTTAATTACTTCCTTGATTATTTTTCTGATTAGCCTTTGCATGGGCAAGTCATTTTTATTAGAAGTCCCGTTTAGGGCAACTATATACTTGCTTAAATTTTAATGGAACGATTATGTTTAAAATATCATTCCTATATTATAAGATCTACCATTATAATAAAATGGCAAAATCTAAAAGGGGACAAGACCTAGCCTGGTGTCATTATTAAGACGCGGCCAAGATGGCAGTTCCTCAATTTAGGTTCAGATCCTTATTAACATCCCGAGCTAGGATTGTTCTGCGTTCATTATTAAAAAAAAGAATCTTAAAGGTAAAACCTAGCCTAAATGTCAATGCTGACATGGCCAAGATGGTAAAACCTAGCCTAAATGTCAATGCTGACATGGCCAAGATGGTAAAACCTAGCCTAAATGTCATTGCAGACATGGCCAAGACGGTAAAACCTATCCAAAAGATTCCTAAACCAACTAAATGATCTCTGAATCATGGGTTAAATCATCAATTAAGATGATCATATTTTGACCATACATGGTAATATAATGCCTACGGGCCTTGCTAATTTCTACATGAGCCAAAAGACGGTGGTAGCGATGACTCCCTGTCTGAAAAAGGTAATGAACTTTGATTCAAACCTTAATGCCTCGATTCTCTGAAATCATGGCTTATAAATTAAACTTGTCTATGCGACTAGGCCATTTGTGCTATTATTAAAACCTTAATGCCTCGATTCTCCGAAATCATGGCTTATAAATTAAACTTGTCTACGCGACTAGGCCATTTGTGCTATTATTAACTTATAAATTAGGATTTATGATAAAAATCCTGAATAAAATAAATATCCTTCCTTCCCTGCCAGTATGCATTTTAAAAAAAAAATCTTAAAGGTGAAACCTAGCCTACGCGGCCAAGATGGTGAAACCTACTCAAGGGATTCAGATCCTTGTTAACACCTAAGAACGTGTTAGCACTCCTGACAAATGTGATTCGATAAAATCACAACAGTCATCCCTATATTGGAAAATTTTAAATTCCTAATTTGCCTTATGATCTAGAAATCATGGCTTATATCATCTTATAAGATGATCATATTATAAACATCCGTGAGTGATGAAGTGCCTACGGGCTAAATTTGTTGTCCGACAAGACAACGACAGTGGTGGTCTTTGACCCTGTCTAAAGATGTTGGAATACGTCCAAACATAATAGTCGGTAGGGTCCGTATGATCTCGACTAATATCATCTGAAAAGATGATCATACCATAAATATCCCTTAGGAGGAAATGCCTACGGGCTATAATTAACGCCCTCCGAGGCTAAAGACAGTGGTAGCCTACAACTCCCTGTCAAGAAAAGATGTTTTGCCTACGGGCTATACTAAATTGTCCATCTGAGACATTGACATTATGATCTTTATGATTCCTTGTCTAAGGTGGTGAGCTATGCTCAAGACAAATAATCAATATGATTAATGCAATCCTGACTTATATCATCTAAAAATATGAATCCATTATAAACATCCATTAGTGATGTTTCCCCTACGGGCCATATTATATTGTCCATTTTTGACACAAACATTATGATCTCTATGATCCCCTGTTTAAGGTAGTGAGCTGCGCTCAAGCCTAACAGTCTATATGATCATTGCGATCCTGACTAGTATCATCGGTATGATGATCATAAATTCATAATATTGACATCCCTAGTGATGAATTGCCTACGGGCTATACTTTACTCTATTGTCGTTAAGATAAAATAGTGGTGATCTTTATGATCCCCTATTCAAAATGGAGGGATTATACCCAAACCTAATAGTCAATATGATCAATGTGATCATGACTAATATCATTAGATACGATAATTATATATAGACACCCATTAGTGATGTTAATTGGTTTACCTTTCTGTCAAGTGAATCGCCTTTCAAGAGGATGACAGTTGTAGTCTATGACTCCCTGTCCAAAGGTGAAGAACTATGTTCAAGCCTTAAAACTCTTGATCTAATAAGAATGCAGTCTATCACGGCTGTGGTGAGTAAGGCCGCATCAGAACTAGATTCCATAAAGCTGCCAAAGAAGGTGCAGCTAAGCCTGGAAAGGCTAAAGGAAGAAATGCCTGAACTCACCTGATGAATGCCAAGAGGCAGTTCACGAAGTCATCAAGTACAATCCTTATCATGTACCAATGATAATTTCTGCTAAGTGTCCTGATTTAGTATAGGCAATAATAAATCTTCATAAACCATAAGCTTAGCAAACTTTTATATTATCCACAAGGTATAACTTACCAAGGAAACCATAGTAACCGATTCTTCTAGTATCGGCAAGGAATCCTTCCGAAAAATCTAAGAGTACTCTTTCTTCACATAGAGTACGACAACATATGTTATTTTAATAATTTTTCTCATTGTTTTTCTATCGCCTGCAAATGCCAAACTATGTTTGATAAAAGTGCCATATGAGGATTGGCGTATCCTAGTGTGTCCCATAGATTACTTCCATGCCTGATCAGTATAGAGGTTTAATGCATGGAATCCCTGAGATATCCCAATGGTCATATCGTACCAAAGTCAACTAATAGTATTCAAAGAAGATATCCAAAATGGAATTGCCTAAGTAAATGTTCCCGATTAAGGAATTCGTGGACTAGTAACATAAAAGTTGTCACTTATTTGACACAAGCTATGATGGGTGAACTGGAGTCTGAGATATGAAAATCTCTGTAACCTCCTTGTATTTTGATTGCCTTCTCCTAAGACTACCCTGTTCACCTCCCGAGAGGCAAGTAGAGTTAAGATTAACATCCCGCTTTGGGTTAGAGTGTTGTGAAAATTCCATATTGATTTTGGAATAATCGAAACCCTGAATAAGTAACTTTTAAGACATAGGCTCATATAGCCTGACTCAATATTCTGAGGATGTTATGTTATTAAATAAGAAAGACGATTCATATCGTTGATATACTAATTACCGCAGCCCTAATTTGGCAACGATTAAGAATTTGCCATCAGCTGCCCAGGATCATCGGTTTGATCGACCAACTGTAAGGATTAGCTACTCCTTAAGAATTGTTTTGAGCAATGGTTGAAATAACCATCTCACCTTAAGATAAACTTTCTATAATAGATGATATATAAGTATCAAGGCTGCTCCCTTGAAGACCTTGTATAGATGGAATGGTAAACATCTATTGTTTGGACAATAGATTGGTAAGTCCAATTATCAGGATCTGAAGGTTGCATTAGAAACAACAAATAAGATCACGCAAATTCATAATCATCTGTAAGATGCCAGTATTCGGCAGAAAAATCAAGGATTAATGAAAGTAGCAAACCTCCTGAATTCTTGTTAAGGAAGGGAGTGCCAAATTGTTAAAATTATCAGGCTAGTTAAGCTCTGAATATATAGAATCATTCGAAGGAAATCGAATGTATCAAGATCAGGTAGCCTTTAAGCTAAAACCTATTTAAAGAGCTTGGCGGAGCTCGTAATACATTGCACATCAGGGATTGAAGGATGTGTTTCGCCAATAAGTCAAGAAGCATTATCACAATATGATATGCAGATTTATAATATGATGAGAAACCTGTGTCGATTAAGGGTCGACAGGATTAGAAGCTCCAAAAAGATTCATGTACCTATTATAAAGGTCAATTGGAGTGCCTTAGAGGCTCAAAGGTACTGAGGAAGATTAAGCCCAACATGAGGCAGAAAATACTTCCTTTACTTTAACAAATCTCGAGGTCGAGATTTCTTTTAAGGGGGTGAGGATGTAACACCTCGAAAATTCACGTCCTATAATGTATTGACACGTGTCATAAGCTTGAACGTGAGAAAGAATGTTCTTGAGGGACTAAAGTTGACAAACATGGAAAGTATGTGAATATACGAGTTCAAAATGTCAACAGTGAATAAATATACTTTACAATAACCCTACATGACGTTGATACCATCAGACGAATAAATCATGGATCATACGAGGCTAAAAGTGAGAGATTACAAACTACAGGGGTCAAATGTGTCAACATGTTTAAGTTATACCTCTGAGTGACCTTTTGACAAACCCGAAGCTTTGTAACGGTTAATTATGCTCACTAGAATGCACGATAAAAATTTCATAAAGTTTCGTTATCGTATGAGAAAGTTATGATCAAATTCGTGTACGAGGGATTAAAGCGTCAACGTTGAAAGTTTGGACCTTTCGGGTGACAATAAAGTTAATTGAGGACTAAAAAAAGTGGGTAAATGTCTTAAAGCCCTTATATGTCAATTTAGAGGGTTCAAAGTGCAAGAAAATAAGTAAATTGACCTTTCGGAGGACCAAGAGCCAAGGATGCAAACTGAAAAAGAGACTTTTGGCCCTGATGACATGCTTGCGCACCTCAACAACCACACTCTTGCGGTGCGCAAGGCATGCCCAGATACAACAAGTTGGCTGTTGGCTGTTTTAAACGTTGCAACTAATCTTTAAACGATTTTCCTCATCTTGCTTGGCCCCTAAACAACCCCTAAACACTAGGGACACTTGTTAATAAGTTGTGGTCAGTGGTAGACTTACTTGTCAACATTTTATGGTGATTAAATCACTATAAAAGGGCATGAAGTTGCAACCATTTGATCATTCATCTCTTGTGCAATTCTGGAGCCTTTGGGAGCTTAAGAGCAGACACAAGACCTTCCTAATCAAGCATAGGACTCAGTAAGTTTACTAATCCTTCCTTAATTAAGTTATAGCTTAGTTTTAGCTTAAAAGTCAAACCGTCGTAATTAACGGTTGACTTAACGATTAATCATTGTTAGTCCAGTGATTAGTCGAAGTGAAAGTAGTTATAAGTTGGTAATTATGTGGGTAATAAACCCTCAAAAGGGTTCCCCCTGATTCCCACTCTAACTAGGTCAAATGTCGGGTCAAACTTGCTAAGAAAAAGTCAACAGGATACTTAAATTCTAATTTATGCATAATTAGCAATGTAGAACATATACAACCTGTTTGATCATTAATATAACTTGGTAATTAGTGTGAGAACATGTCTAAACATGTTCAACCCGACAATTTACTGTTTAGACCCGGTTCGGAACCGAAAGTCGCAAAGCTTTGACTTTTGCTTTGACTTCAGTTCTGATCCGTTTTGGTATGATTTAGAAATACCTAAGAGCTTCATTTGGACCAGGTTACATACTAGTATAACCCTCTGTGATTATACACCATGGTTCATTAGTTAACCGATTAATACGCATGATTCCGTTAATTGCCCATATGTTGACCATTATGCCCTTTTCACCTTAAAATGTGATTTTTGAAAATGTAAAAGAGTAGAAACCTTAATTACTGATATATAAACTTGTATGTAAAGTTTGACATCAGTTTGAGGTGCAGATTGAGAGTTATGCTCATTAGCGTAATTAAGAAGCTTTATGTTAATAAAACGGCGTAATTAGCATATAGCCTATTTAAACCTACTTTTTGGTATCAAACTTATTACCCACTGATGTAATATATTATTTTGGGGTTTTTAAAGATTTTTAATAAATTTTTGGCTGAGCATAACTCGTAGTTGTAGGCTCAATCCGGTAATTGTCGGTTTTGCCCTTACGGGCTATAAAATGAGTTTTACATATCTAATTGACTCCAAACCTTTTGTTACAGATTACATATGATAAATAAATTATTTTAAACCTCCTGGAATAATAAAAATATCAGATTTCTATATAGAACCCGAAAACGGCTTCTAATCGCCTAATTAAGCGTTTTTAACGCCTAGTATGTACTAGAACTATTTTAAACATACTAAGGGTGATACCTACCGATATTTGAGGTAAATTATAATATTTTAACAGTAAGCAAAAGTTGTTAAACTCAGACTTTGGTTTTGAGCTTTTCGGCTTATGTGAAATTACCAAAATGCCCCTACGGTGCATAGTTTGGTTATAATTGATAAATTTCACATATATACTTTACCCTACTGTTATAACTTAGTAAAATAAGTATTTTTTCTTATTATATCAGACCTGTAACTCAGGTAAATACTTAAACTCTTTTATAACCTTTTAAATGACCAAACTACCCCTATGGGGCATAGTTTGTGTTTAAATACATTTCGGGCATAATGAAAGACATCTTACTGATGTCACAACATATTTGAGGCATAATTAACTTAGGAAACCTGTATATGGCTCTCATGAATACCCGTTACGCTTCTTACGCGTTCGGTACGATTTATGTAACTAGTTTACATAAATTAGCCGAAACGGGTCAAACCTTATCGGTTTTATCTCAAAATCCATAATGTGTATGAAATACCCATATTATACAAGTCTTCAAACTTGTCGGGTCTAAAACACCTTCTATTCCGGTCTTCGCTTAATCATGCGTTTGAACCGTACATTTCCTTAAGACTAACCGGTCTAAGCTTAGGCTTAATTAAAGACCCGTTAGCATTCTAATTGGTTACTTATACCATCATTCCAGACTAGAGCCTTCCGGTAAATTGTACCTACGCTTACTTAAGTGAATACGGCTGAGTTATTAATTCTTGCTATTTAAGGCAGGAGCAAGCTCAGGTAAATACTCTTAACTTATTTTCCCTATACGGGCTTGGGTTACGGTATATAAAATACCGCTTGGTCGGGTATTAAATCTTCCATCGTTTGGTGGTTAATTGAATAATTTAATAACCCGGTTTAATCTGTATTGTTTGAAATAAAGACCTTTAGGGGTTAATGACCATGTCCCGGATATCCTTGACATCATTGTATTATAAAATGGCCACGTCTTAAGCACGGGGTGTAGGCATACACCTGACAGTTGCTTAAGTAATAACGGTATCTCACTCTCTTGTTGGCCTATACTTGTGGCGTGTCTGTTAATCTGACTCGGTTTCTACATCGGGCCCTGAACGTACAACGAACATGTAAATCTGTATACAAGATTATAACTATAATTGTCCCAAGTATAAAAGATTAATTTTGCCTCTGCGCATTTTAATCAAATCATAAAAAGATATTTTGTGCCACGTGCATTCAAACCAATTTTATTAAACCTTTTCAAAATGAGTCGGTTGAGTGTATTTACCAGTGAAAACTGACGTATTTTCCAAAAGGGTTAAGTGACAGGTACTGAACGTAATTGGCTGGAAGCTCAGGGCGTTTATAAGGAATCTTGCAAGTTCTAGGCGCCTAAAGTCTGTTGAATAATGTTATGTTTTAAGATCCGCCTGTGGATCCTTTACTTTCCGTTGTAATATTGGATATTACTTTAAATTCGGATTGTAATATATATTTATCTTTTGCTTCCGCTGTGCATTTATATAATTGTGTTGTTTGACTATTATGTTGCCAACCACGTCACGATACTCCCCACCGGGCCCACCGGTGACACGTGGAAAGTCGGGGTGTGACACTTTTAGTGCCTCTTGGTACTTGAGTGGCTGATGAAGTGATAGAAAACCAGCAAAAAGACAGATGTTTTAGGATTGACTTCTTATGAGCACCCCTTCACTGATGTCGCCAATGATTTGGTCAGGTGGATGAGACTTTAAGAAGATTAAATCTCCTTTGTATGGAACAATGGCATTTAAAGGTGAAGGCTGCAGATGTCAATCATCTGAGCTAACCACTGTTGGTGACTTTGAGGATCCAACAGGGTCTTGAAATGGAGGTGGAGGAATAGGAGGAAGTGGTGTGGAAACATGCTGATTTTTATCCACTATTTGGGGATTTTTATCAACAGTGCTTGAGGATGTGAGAGCAGGGGTTAAAGGGCTACTTTGGTCAACAACTGTTGAGGTAGCAGTGGTTGAGCTTTGACAACTATTTTGAACATCTGCTGCTCTACCAATTGATGCAGACTTTTGTTGTGGAATGATGACTTCATATTGTCACACCCCGAATTTCCACGTGTCACCGGTGGGCCCGGTAGGGGAGTATCGTGACGTGGTTGGCAACATAATAGTCAAACAACACAATATTTAAATGCACAGCGGAAGCAAAGTATAGATTTAATTCAACCAACGATATTGTAATATTAAGTATTACAAATAGTCGAATATAAATCCACAGGTAGATCAAGTTTAAAAAGGAAACAAATGTTCAACAGTTATGACATCCAAGCTGGCGAGACTTAATGTGGATGCTAGGAGACAAGCCAGCCTATTTCGCGTAGTACCTGCACTTAACCTTTTAAGAAAATACGTCAGTTTACACTGGTAAATACAATCAACCGACTCATTTTGAAAAGAGTTTAAGAAAATGCATTTAAGGCACAAGGCACAAATAATATTTTATAACTTGGGATAATTATTTAAATATATAATACTTGTATGGATTTACATGTTCCTTATGCGTTCAGTAGCCCGGGTCGAGCCGGGTTAAAGATCAATTAACACACCACTATATATATGAGACACTAACAGGTGTACGCCTACACCTGAGTGCTGAGGTCGTGGCCATTTCGTAAAATGATGCCAGGGATATCCGGGACACGGTCATTAACCCCCCAAAGGCTTTAAGTAAAACAAAACAATATTAAACGAGACGTCTCAATACTTTCATTATCATTTATTCAATCAAAGATTCAACGTCCCGACCAAGCGGTATTTTATATACCGTACCCCAAGCCCGTATAGGGAAAATAAGTTAAAAGTATTTACCTGAGTAAGTATAGTTCAGAAATCAGCGAGTGCAAATATCTTTTACTGGTTCTCCTATTCTGGAACGAAGGTTTATAATAACCTATTAGAATCCTAACGGGTCTTTAGTTAAGCTTACGCTTAGACCGGCTAGTTTTAAAGATACGGTTCGTACGCACGATTAAGCGAAGACCGGATAGAATGTGATTTAGACCCGACAAGTTTGAAGACTTGCTTAATATGGGTATGTGATGCACATTCTGGATTTTGAGATAAAACCGTTAAGGTTTGACCCGTTTCGGCTAATTTATGTAAACTAGTTACATAAACCGAACCGAACGCGCATGAAGCGTAACGGGTATCCGTAAGAGTCCTAAACAGGTTCCCTAAGTTAATACACCTTAAATAAGTTGTGATATCAGTAGGATATCACCCATGATGCCCAAAACGAGTTTAATCGCTTAATATGCCCCGTAGGGGTATTTTGGTCATTTTAAAGATTATAAAATGATTTAATTTGGTTTCTGTGAACCGGGTCTGGTTACATCAGTAAAATGGCCTATTTTAACAGGTTATAACATTTGGTAATAAGTCTTATATGTTAAAATAGTTTTAAACCCAAACTATGCGTTAAATACGCGTATAAAGTCGTTTTAAGCGACGTACGGTTTAAAATACGATTCTGAGTTTCCTGATCAGTTAAACAGGTTCAAAACACTCTAA
This sequence comes from Helianthus tuberosus, assembly GCA_030545235.1. NCBI lineage: Eukaryota > Viridiplantae > Streptophyta > Magnoliopsida > Asterales > Asteraceae > Helianthus > Helianthus tuberosus. The sequence goes on from CM060452.1 coordinate 91,741,272, forward strand.
TTAGTATTTAAAATCAGTAGCAATTGGATTGGCGTTAAAAGGATTTGTAAAACTCATTTTATGGCCGAAAAGGGTATATTCGGTATTAACCGAATTAAGGCGCTAATCCAAGCTTATGATCAGTTTAAAAATAATTAAAAATCTTTAAAAATTCTAAAATATTATTTAACATCAGTGAGTAAAAGGTTTGGTGTCAAAAATTGGGTTTAGATAGGCTTTACGCTAATGACGTCATTTATGTATTAAGAATCGCCATAATTACGTCATTAAGCATAAGTCCTAATCTAGACCTCCGATTATCGTGAAATTTTCGGGACATGCATAATAATCAATAACTAAGATTATGGCATTTCCACTTTTCCCAAAATCTCGTTTTATGGTCATAAGGGCATTACGGTCACTATTTAGGCGATTAACGGAAACATCGGACGATTAGGGATTCGAGTGGTATAAACGCAGAGGTTTATACACACGTGTATCTAGGTCCTAAAGGAACCTTAAGGCATGTCTAAACCTATAAGAATCGGGTCAGAACTGAGGTCAACGCAAAAGTCAAACTTTTGCGTCTTTCGGCTCCGAATCGGTTCTAAATAGAAAGTTGTCGAATCAAACAAGCGTAGACAAGTTTTTATACTTATTTTCAGTTTATATGAGTGTTAAAACAGATTACACGCCCTCCGTATCATTAAATATGCGATTATCATTTCTGTTGACTTTTCGGGTAACCTTTGACTCGACAAACGACATAGTTAGGATTAAAATCAGTGAGTGACATTTTAGGGGTTTAATAACCATATAATTACCAACTTGTATCAGCTTTCGTTTCGACAAATCTCTGGATCGTTTGTGATTTATCACTAAATCAAACCGTAGTTACGACGGTTTGATTTCTAGGCTAAATATGCATCAAAACTGAATTGAGAAGGGATAGACACACTTACACGTGATTAATGGATGTTATGGAATGCTTGGTATCAGCTTGAAAGGCTCAGAAAATGATCAGGAATGAAGTGTGCACATATGTTGCAACTTTGTGATATTTAGGGACTTTTGATCTTACTAGATGAATGCCAAATGGGTCTAGGGTTGTTATGGGATGATCACATGTGTCCTACAAAGCTACAAACCAGTATAGCAAGCCCCTTGTTTCGAAAACTAGACATTTGAGTCGGTTAAAGCATGCAAACAGCCACCTGCCAGTGCTTCTGTTTGTTTTCTGCATCTGCAGACCGCACGCGGCCCGCTTCCCATATAGTCAAGTCTAAAGCGGGCCGCTTTAGACTTGATAACCTGATTTTTATTTTCTTTTTATTGCAATTTGGCCCCTGGTCCTCCGAAAGGTCGCTTTCTCAATCCAACTTGCACAAGAAGCTTTGTTTATTTAATATGTGGGGCTTTAAGACTTATACCCACTTTGTTAAGTCCTCGGGTAACTTTGTGATCACCCGAAAACCCCTAAATTTCAATGTTGACGGTTCTAACCCTTGCACACGAATTTTATCACAACTTGCTCATACGATAACGAAACTTGGTGAAATTTTTATGGTACATTCTAGTGAGCATAATTAATCGTTACAAAGCTTCGGGTTTGTCAAAAGGTCACTCAGAGGTATATCTTTAACATGTTGACACAATTAACCCCTGTAGTTTGTAATCTCTCACTTTCTTTCACAATTCGCTTCGTATGATCCGTGATCTATTCGTTTTAGGTTATAAACATTATGTAGGGTTATTGCAAAGTGTATTTATTCATTGTTGACACTTTGAACCCTTATACTTACACAGTTTCACTGTCCGTCAACTTTAGTCCTCCACGAACATTCTTTCACACGTTCAAACGCTATGACACGTGTCAAGATATTATAGGACGTAAATTTTCGAGGTGTTACACATATCCATAGTCTGATGGAGGACTTTGAGATGGACCTGCACTGTTAGTCTTGACAGAAACATTTTCAAAGGTAAATATATCAAGATCAAATAATTCTACAGGATTTGCAGGGATTTTCATTGAAGAGAGTTCATTGAACTTCACATTCAAAGTCTCTTCCACTGTCTTAGTCCTAGTGTTGAACACTTTGTAGGCCTTAGCAGTGGTTGAGTATCCCAAATGATAACCACAATCAATTTTGGCTGCAAATGTTGGATCGTTTGGTGACCCTAAACAGTCAGTATGAGTAGTTCATCATCAAGTACAAAGGCGGAATCAATGTAAAAGATGTCAACACAGCTTTTTCCTTTCTAATTATCCTTTTTTTGATCAATCATGAGCTTTTTACACGTTCAAATGACAAACGGACAGCACCTCGGCTCAGACACAATGACCAGATTCCGCTCCAAATGAAACCAGCACACACATATATATACTAATCTGATTTCGCTTGAACATGCAACATGTCGTTTCAAGTGAAATAACATAAGTTGATTTCGCTTGAACTGTTCCATGTCACTTTCAAGCGAAATAACACACTTTAACACATAAAACCCTAAATTCTAACCCTGTTGTGTGCTCGTTCATCCTATCTAGACATAAGAATCGATTAAGACAAAGTTAACAGACACTAGATGCACCAACAGACTCCCCCTTGGATGTTGACGAAGTCTTCGGCGTCGAGTCTTTAGTCTTAGTCTCTCTATCCAAATTGTCTTGACATTGTAAAAGCTCCTTTCAATCTTTATCTACAAACTTTAATCTTCAATCTCCCCTTTGAATGTTGATCCAGAATTCTGACTCCCCCTTTCGCAGACTCCCCCTCTCGATATGCTGAGGCTCGAATTATGGTTCAAACTTTGACATTTTGATGCCATGGGGAACTTTTGTTTCCTGCACAATCTCTACCTTAATATAAGATATATGACAATAATAGTTTCAATCCAAATTTACCATTCACTCTCAATTAATAATCAAGTCAGAATTAGAAATCCACTTAAGTATTCAGGTCCAAATTAATGACCCTGATTACTCAATTAGTCTACCAAGTCCAACTTAATGACCTTGGTTGATTTTAGACAATTCACACTGACATTTGTTTAACTTTTTCAAACATTTTTTTCTAAAAATTACAAGTTTCAAGTTAATGAACTTGCTTTAACTTTTCAACTTTCACAAACTTATCTTGTTAAGCTCTGCTCATCCTCCAGTTCAGAAAACTTCCTGCATCTGCTTCAAATCGAATCTGAAGATCAACTCTCCACTTTGGTTTGTCGGAAAATAAAGCAGAAATGTAAAATCTTTTTGGATTTTTAATAAAGTTTCTATGCTAAAAATGAAATACAAAACTAAAATGCAGTAAATGTAAACTATTTACAAACATATTTTTGGTGAGTGTGTTAGGGAATCATATCAGCTATTCGACAAGTCACAAGAACCGTTAAGCTTCAATTACATACTCAGAATTAAACAATTCGCTTAGATTGTCGATATACTGATCCACTTAAATTTTCACACAAATTTCAATCTGTCCAGGATACGGATTAGATGTTTTAGAGACTTAAACTTATTCATGTGTCCCACCTCTTGAATATACTCCCGTATCCAAATCCCAATATTCAGTCTTACATGTGAGTATACCACAGATGATATCTGTAAGGGGTTAAATTGCGAAGAACCGTGAGAGCTCAGGTCAGAACTTCCGTTCAGTAGAGAGATGACGGCTTCGACTTTGAGTGGGTACCCTTTAGAGGATCTTTTTTACAACAGCCATGATTAGCATTTTTCAATGTTTTATCATTTTTTAGCTGAGGGCGATGCTATATTTCAAGCAATGCAGAAAGTATTATTCGGGGACTAGGCCATTGCTTCCGCATTATCAGAAGTCCCGGAATAATACCCCAGATATCACTGAGTATAAAGAGCTAGTATCTCAGAAAAAGGGATCCTTCAAACAAGATTTCAGGGGTTACCTATATATCCAAGTAGTGTTCCCCACGAAATAAGCAAGAAAGGATTTTAGGTTTATATCCCGAACAAACCTACTAAATGTGTAAAAACCTATCGGCATATCATCAGCGAGACTGTTTAAAGCTTTTAAACTTTCCATTTCTTTAGCATACTGTAACTGTCAAGCCAATGTACTATCATTTTCCCTTTTTACACAAGCTCTTTTTCAGTTTTCTATTGTTTTTAGATTTTGAAAATATCTCTTGTTTTTGGATTTTTGAAATTTTTTACTGTTTTTGTATTTTCTGAAAATATTACCCTATACTCCCCCTAAATACCAAAACAAGTAAAAAATCGACAAACCATTGCAGATTGCTTCTCAACATCATCATCTACAATGTCTCCTTCATCAACGCCAAGAATCTCTTCCAACACCGATAAAAGCTTCATACCGTTCAATTTTAACAAGTATTGAAAACGAGTTTTATCAAATACTTTGGTATGTAAATCAGCTTTTTGTTCGTCAGTGTGGATTTTCTCAATTCGTATCAACTTCTTCTCGAAACAATCTCGGATGAAGTGATGACGAATTTCAATGTGTTTCGTTTTAGCGTGATGAACAGGATTTTTAGTAATGTAAATCGTTGCCTCATTATCAACAAAGATAGGGGTGTTTAGAAATTACAAACCGTAGTTGCGCATCTGTTGCTGGATCCACAAGATCTGTGAGCAGCAGCTGCTAGCAGATACATACTCCGCTTCACATGTGGATAAAGCCACAGAGGTCTGCTTTTTGCATTGCCAGGTGACCAATCTTGATCCAAAGAACTGGCACCCCGCTGTTGTTGATTTAGCGTTAACTTTGCAGCATCCGAAATCTGAATCGGAATAACCTTCGAGCATAAAGTCGCCAACTTTTTGATACGACAACCCCAACGATGGAGTTCCTTTAAGGTAGTGTAATATCCTTTTGACGATTACCATGTGCGACGCTCTCGGATTAGAATGAAATCTTGCTGCGAGGCAGGTTGGATACATAATATCGGGTCTTGAAGCTGTCAAATACATCAGCGATCCGATCATGGAACGATACATCGTTTCATCTACCTTCTCTCCGGTGAGATCAGGGTTTATCCCATGGTTCGTCGCTAATGGGGTGGAAGCTGGAGTAGAACCTGACATCCTGAATTTCTCCAAGATATCATGAACGTACTTTGTTTGATGTATGAAAATTCCTTTGGGTAGTTGATCAACCTGAAGTCCCAAGAAGAATTTCATCTCACCCATCGATGACATTTCAAATTTTTGCTTCATAACTTTTTCAAAATCTTTGCACAAATTTTCATTTGTTGACCCAAATATGATGTCGTCTACGTATATCTGAACGATCAGAAGATGTCCATTGACCTCTTTGGTCAATAGAGTAGCATCCACTTTTCCACGAATGAAGCTGTTGGCTAGCAGGTGTTGAGACAATGTCTCATACCAAGCTCTCGGGGCCTGGTGTAAACCATACAACGCTTTGTCTAGCAAGTAGACCTTGTCTTTATGGATTGGATCGGTGAAGCCCGGTGGCTGTCCGACATATACCTCCTCTTTTACCTTCCCATAGAGAAACGCCGATTTAACATCTAACTGATAAACTTTGAAGTTTTTCCAAGATGCAAATGCTAGGAAGATTCTGATTGCTTCTAGTCTAGCAACAGGAGCATATACTTCAGTGAAATCTATACCCTCCTGCTGACTGAAACCCTGGACTACAAGTCGAGCTTTGTTACGGATAATAACTCCTCTGTCGTCTCTCTTGCACTTGAACACCCACTTGGTGTTTATCTTCCTCTGACCATCAGGCAAGTCTACTAACTTCCACACTCCTAACTTCTCAAACTGACTCAACTCTTCTTGCATAGCATTGACCCAAGAATCTTCACTTAGCGCCTCTTTGTATGTTCGTGGTTCGATCTCTCCTGAAACATCTACCTCGCCTTCCAGATTAGTAACATTCTGATTTGCACCTTGTTCACTGACTGGGTTTGTTTGACTTGAAATCTGAATTTGCTCCCCTTCAGAATCTGAATCACCACAATCAAATACTGGCATGTTCTCAGATTCTTGATTATCATTCTGTGCCGTCTGATTATCATGAGCAACTTCATTTTGTTGGATATCATCATGTTCTCCAGCATTGCTTGGACCCGCTTCATCGTCATTTGAAGTTTGTCGAGGTCGTCTTGAATACTCAGCTGGGAACCTTTCCTGTGAAGACTCATACTCTCTCAGAATATCCAACTCGTCAAAGAAATCTTCTTCTTCTTCCTTTTCTTCTTCCATGTCAAACGAATCCCATAAAGTGTCATAATGAAAACGCCATGAATCGCCTGGATTCTCCGGTGGCATTGTGTAACCTTGACACTCAACATTATGTGCTTCAATAACCCGCTTCAAGCTTGGAACAAAGACTCGTTTTTGAGGAATTGAGTATCCCACAAATATCCCTTCAATGCTCTTTGGACCAAATTTCCCAAAAGGCTCTAGAACTATGCAGGGAGACCCAAACGGTTCTAAATACTTCAGGTTTGGCTTGCGATTATTGATCAGCTCGAAACACGTCTTATTGAATTTCTTAACAGTGAGAACCCGATTGAGTGTATAACATGCGGCGGATACTGCTTCTGCCTAAAAATTTACTGGTAACTTTGAATCAGCAAGCATCGTCCTGGCCATTTCAATTAGCGTCCTGTTCTTTCTTTCAGCTACTCCATTCTGCTGCGGAGTGTAAGGAGCACTAAATTCATGCAATATACCTCTCTCATCACAATACTCTTCCATCTTGTTGTTCTTGAACTCAGTACCATTATCACTTCTGATTCTTTTGATACGCCTTTGGTACAAGTTTTCAATTTTCCTGAACAAAGCCATCAAACTTTCAAACATTTCATCTTTCGACTTCAGAAATGAAACCCATGAAAACCTTGAAAAATCATCCGTGACAACCAAACAATAGTAATCACCAGTAATACTTTTGACATTCACTGGACCAAAAAGATCCATATGTTGTCTTTCTAAAGGTCTTGAGACTGAGTTGACTTTCTTTTGAGGATGTGATTTCTTTTTCTGCTTGCCTTTGATGCAGCTAATGCACTCCCCCTCAAGATGAAAACCTTTGACATGAACACCCATAACCAAATCATTATGCACCAAGTGATTCATTTTTCTAAGATGTATATGACCCATCTTCCGGTGCCACAATTGCGATTCCTTCTCAGTTGCTCTTGAAACAAAACAATGTGCTTGACCAGTTGTTGTAGTTGCTACACTCATGTCCAATACATATAAATCATTCACTCTAGGTGCCCTCATGATAATCCATTCTTCAGGGATAACAAATCCTGGTTTCAATATCAAACATTCTTTGTCTGTGAAGTGCGTTGTATACATGCGATCACAAATCTGAGAGATACTCAGAAGATTATTCTCAAGCTCAGCAATGTAGTTAACTCTTTCAAACGTAACAATCCCATTGAATAACGTTCCTTCACCAATTATTCTACCACCTTGATTGCCTGCAAAACCTACATAACCACCATTGAAATTTCTGACATAGTACAGCAGGGCTGTTTTCCCCGTCATGTGCGGAGAAGCTCCACTATCCATAATCCATCGTGAAACGGATCTTGGAAGCTCCTGCACATATCAAAAACATTTAGTGAGATTTTGATGCTACCCAAGCCTCTTTTGACTCAGGTAGGTTGACTTTTATGTGAGATTTTGTAGTGTAAAGTGTCAGAAAATTTTCATCATTCATCGTTAAGCTCTCTGCAGACCCAACCTCAACCTCTTTGTATAAGAAAAATTCGTCTTTTTAAGGTTGACCAGATGGTTGGTCTTTCTTCGAAACAACCTTCTTCTCAGAAATAATAGCCTCTTTTGGATCAAGTTTCTCATAGTACTCCAAAGGAACATTCATCTTTACCGATGTGGTAGAAGTCGATTGTTTTTCTGACTCTGAAACCTTTGGTTTTAGAACATTTGATTTCTTTTCAACCACTTTTGGCTTCCATGTTTGTTGAGACGATGCAACCCGTTTGTAAAACTTGTCATTTTTAGTTACCACATTTTTAACAGGTACAGTTTTGATTTTGATGTTGTCATTTTTCAAAATCTTTTTCTCAACAACCAATGGAGCTTTTCCCTTCACATCATCTTTCTTTCTTGAATTCATCACAACTTCAGTCTTAGGCTTCAAGTTGGTACACTTTCGTGCAATATGTCCAACCTGATTGCATTTGAAGCATATTTGGGTGTCAACTACCCGACTTGTGCCTTCAGACTGAGACTACGATGCTTTCTTCTCAAAGAACTCTTTGTTTGATTTTGAAAAAAATTCAGATTCTTCATCAGAAAGTGAACTCGAACTGTTCACAAACACCTTTTTCTCAGCAAACTTCTTGTATTGAACATTTTTCCTTTGATAATTCTTACCACCCTGATAACCACCCGACCACCCGACCATCTGTTTCGATTGTTGTTATAAAAATGTGGTGGAACAATAGGTTTCTTGTAGTAAGCTTTATCTTTTTCAAAATTCATTTGCCTCTTTGTCAGATTCAAACCTTCTACTTCAAACAAATCAATTTCAACCAGTTTGAAAACATTTTTCAACTTGTTCATATTAACATTCTCCAGAGGAAACTCAGAATCCGAATACAACTTATCCGATCCCGACATCTTGTACATAACAAGAGTAGGTTCTTCATTTAAGTTGTTTTTAGATTTTGGTTTTGGAATGTAATTGTTCAGAAAACACTCTTCATCCTCAACTGAATCACTATCAGACTTCAAAACACTTTCAGCCATGCCTTTCACAATATCAGTTTGAACACTATCATCAGATGAAGAAAATGTAACATCAATTGCCTCTGGAAGTTTTATTTCATTCGTTTCATTTTCATCATTAACCAACCCAGATTTCTTCTTTGAGAAATTGTTTAGAACTTGTGGTGGAACCTGATGAAACCCAGCCCCAGTTCCATCCGAGTAATCATCTTCGCCTGCTTTATTTTTCCCGATGGGTTTGGGAACAATGTGTTGTAAAACAAAGCTTGCAGAATTGTAACTATTCAATTTCAACTGGATGCGTTAATTTTTCAATTTTGGCTTCTTGAAATTGAAGCTTCAACTTTGCAATTTCATCCAGTTGCTGATTGATTAACTCTTCTTTCACTCTAAGAACACCGGTTAGTTGAAGATTTTCCTTGTCTGTCTTACCATTTCTTTCATCACAATCTTTAACCGTTCGTTTTAGCTTCTCAAAATTTTCTGAGATTTGACGATTTTCAAGAATCAATTTTTCATTTTCTTTCCTAATTCTTTCTACGTCATTTTTATCTTTTTCGATTTTCTCAGTTAATTCTTTTAATTTGTCGTTCGAAGCTTTCAACAATTTATCCCGGTTTAAGATTTGATCTTCAACACTTCTGACTCTACCAGTCAGTTCTTCAACCTTCTTACCATTAAGGTAAGCAACTGTACTACAAACTTTGCACTCTTTCATGCAATTTTTGCAGTTGTTCTCAGATTTACCATTCTTACCTGACACATCTGTATCATTTGTACTGACCTTATCTTTTGACTCAGTTCCAGAACCAGAAACTACCTCTAGTTCTTTTGCAGCTAGAACTTTGTCAGCCATCTTCTTCAAGTTTTCAGCGGTGAGTTCTTGTGACGTATCAATAACTCCATCATCAATCTTCTTTGGCTCTGGTTCTTTTGCTGTCTCTTTTTCTTTTTCTTTCTCAACAACTTCTCCTCCTCCCCACCATTCTCTCTATCTGGCTTCTTTTTCATTAATAACTTGCTTGGTGAGAACTTCAAGATCAACAGTATCTGGATCCAGAGGTATGTTACCATTAGGATCAAGATAACATTCTCTATCAGGATCCCATCTTTTCGCCTGTTTAGCTTCTTTGTATATACGATAGATTTTGCTTTTCATGAAATGAGTTGTTTCCCTCCTGTTCACATACTTCACTTCTTCAGATCTTTTATCTTTAAACGGAACAATCTTTGCTGCTGTAAAAGCATAACCAACTGCGTCTTCCTCAGGCAAAACATCACTCCAATCGTAACCTTCATCGTCATGAAAAACTGCAAGTGCCCTGGATTTCTCTTTGGGTACCTCCTCTATCTGCTTCATCCTGGGAGGTTCTGATTTATTTTGATGATAAATTGCCTTTTTGTAATAATCCTCTCGAAAAGGATTTGCAGTATCATCAGTGTAAGCATTTCTACACTCACGCTTAAAGTGACCTTTATGTTTACACTTGAAACATGTCACTTTTGACTTGTCAAAACCTAACTTGGTAGAAGGTCCACCAATAGACTGTCTTCCAGTAATCTCCATGAAACGTTGCGCTCTTCTCACTGCACTAGCCATACACCACCTTATATCGATCAATTCCATCTCCTCAGGATCTATTTGATCGTAGTCTTCCTTTGTTAGGTTGGTGTTGCCTATCTTTCCTGCAACGAGACTTTCGTACCATTTTAACACAGAAGCTAAGAACACCATCTGTTTTTTTGCAGACTCTTCACTGAAATTCTGACCATTCTTCATATCAACAGCAATGTTGCATTGAAAGAGATTCTTTGATGCAGATTGGTTTGAAGTTGTTGAAGAAGATCCACCAAGGTAACCACTGCTAGGAGTTTCTTGATTCTTTGTATTTGAGCTCTCTGCAGAAAATGCTGTTCTTGGAGAACTAGTCTTTGGTAAATTTCCTCTGTAGTAAAACTCCACATTCTGCTGATAAGATGAGTTGTTGATTTTGCTAGATTTCTTGATCTCCAACTCGTGACTCTCCAATCTTTCAATAAGCAGATCCACTTTCAAATCAGCAGGCTTTATCGTATTCTTCAGCATCAATGCAAAATATTGCCAGTCTTGTTCATTCGGAAGTGCGTCAAACAACTTGTCTAACAGCTCTTCTTGAGTGTAAATGATATCATGTCTATCAAGCTCCATCTTCAGATGCCCAAATCTGTCAATCATCTTGGAAACTGACTCGTTCTTCAAACAACCAAACAAATCAAACTCTTTTCGTAACAGTTTCTTTTTGTTCTTAACTATTTCAGCACTACCAATACATTTTATTTTTAATTTTTTCCAGAGATCTCTCGAATCTTCGTATTCGATTAGTGCGATAATATCATCTCGAACAGATTGGTGAAGCAAAGCAATACACTTTTGTTAAGAAACATATCTTTCAATTTGATTATCATCCAAGTTCTCATAATCATCTCTTCCCAAATCATAGCCATTTTTCAGACTTCTCCAATTCTGATAAGCAAACGCCTTAAGCCATTCCTCAAATCTTGTATCCCACCTATTGTAATCTTCAATCGCCATCAGCTTGGGCGGCTTGTTGTATGTTCCATACGCACTGTCTACGTGTTAGTGCAGTATGTCTATCGCCTCCGTCAATCTTAACCGTAGCTGAAACAGTTTAAACATAGCCTTATATTGTAATATCTAAAGTAAAAGGCAAGGTGGCATTATTGTAAATAAGGGGAAATCCCTTATAATCCTTTGCCTATAAATAGAGGAGTTAGGGCTTAGTTTAGAGACTTTTGCTCATTTGGTGGTTTAGAGAGATAATCTTAGAGATAGAAAGTCTAGAGAGAGAAAGTTCTCTCACGTGGTTCTCGGTGCTTGTATACGTCGTCATAATCAATTGAATCACGGTTATTGTACATTCTTGTGTGTTCGGTCACACACGTTCGCAGATTCCGCACGCTGAACGTGTTGTTACGCAATCGAAACGGAGACGAATCCGGACCTACAATTGGTATCAGAGCTTGGAGCTCGGTTGCGAGGATCAAACGCACAATTACGCACTCAATTTCAGCAGAATCAGAGCTTAAAACATCCAGATTTGACATATTTCTCTTAACTTTCTTGTTCTTCACGTTTTTCTCTGAATTTTGCAAAATTGACAGGGTTTTTACGGTTCAAATTCGCTCATTTTTTGATATGATTTGCGAAACTGTCTGATCTAATACTCTACAAATTTTCAGGTCAAAATTCCAAGCCGTTTGGAAGAAATTTGAATTTTTGTGTTCGAAAAAGTTGAAGAATGTTGAATACTGTTGTTGTTGTTCTTGATGTTAATCACACGGATTGCCATGCGTGCGGATGACATAATACGGGTTGACTATTGTTGACTCTGCCACCCGCACGGATAACATTTCTTTAATCCGTGTTGACTTGTTGACTTGTCATGCGTGCGGATGACATAATACGGGTTGACTTAAGTTGACCTCTTAATCCGTGTCATTGCACCTCACTCGACCGACCCTCATTTTGTCAACATTTTCAGCTTGTCAGTCAACATATTCGGTGAGCATGTGAAACATTAAATTCAATCGGTGCATTTAATTTCACATGAATCTGATTAAAAGTCTGATAGCCCATGTGCTAGTGCATGTGAAGTTGAAGTTATCACGTGATCATATTTGCCCAAGAATAGTTGCCTGTACAACTTTGTCGATAAGCATGTGAAATAATGGCTTTCACGTGAAGGTTTTTGTCTTATTGCAAGAGAGTTAAAGTCAAAGAAGTCAACTTCATACGCACGGATAGCCCACCCGTACGTATCACCTTAGTCGTCCGGATCATCACCCGTACGGATAACACCCACCCGTGCGGATAGCATCATTTCCCTCCCGCACGGATTATTTTCAGCCATCCGTGTTGACTTGTTGACTTGCCACTCGCACGGACAACTTGTCCGCGCGGATAACATCATCACCCGTACGGATAACACCCACCCGTACGGATAGCATCATTTCCCACCCGTAAGGATAGCATAGAAGTCCACCCGCACGGAAAAGCAATCCGTGTTGACTTGATTGACCTACTCGCGCGGATAGCAATCCGTGTCACAAACATCTCATCCGACTCACATTCCATTTAATGATTGCATGTGAATGTTGACTAATTGGTGTGGTTGTCTGCCATAGTCTTGATATTATATAAATAATTGAAGAGGTCCTATAGGATTTACATTGAATAAATAGTTGTTGGCCATCAATTCTAAATTTGATAAACATATTGTCAGTATACATGTGAGACTTGATGATCAATTTGCATGTGAAATAAAGGTTGTCGGCCATTTTACTTGATTAAAATCATACTCTCACGTGAAGGATTATTGCAAGGTTGCAAGTGAGATTGGCTTTCATCGATTGTGGTCAAAAAGTCAACGTGTAATCCAGTTAGACAACTCACTCGAAGTCAAAGAGTCAAAGTGCCAACCGATTAACTCAAGTTTTGTCGAGTGGCTTGTGTCAAAGAGTTGGATAGTTAACTCACCCGAACAACATTTATTCGCAAATCTTCGACACGAGTCTTAGATTGATTTCATCAACGCACACTGTTACGAACTGAGTGTTTGTTTGCTTGCAGGTAATTCAAGGATATAAAATCATGGCAAAATCAGAACCTGTTCCTTTTAAAGATAACATAAATGAAGAAGAGAAGTATATCAACAGAAAGATGAAAGCTCAAACCAAGTTGATCAGAATCAATCGTATAATCAAAGAAGCTAAACAAGCAAAGAGATGGAATGCTACTAGACAATGTTATATTGATCAAGATGGAAACATTGCAGTTGATCCAAATGATATTATAATGGATATGTTCATCAAACAGTATACTGAAGAAGAAGAGGGTTGGCAGAGAAAATGGTGGGGAAGTGGAGAAGAGAAAGAAAAAGAAAAAGATGAAACTTCAAAATGTGAAGTTGTGTGCTCAAAATGCGAAAAATTCGAAGCTGAAAATGTCAAACTCTTGAAGGATGTGGAGAGTTTGACATTGGAAATCAAAAAATTAAAAGAAAAGGAAAAAGATTTTGAAAGTAAAAAGAAATTTTCAGATAAAATTTTTGAAGATAAAATCAAAAGTTTTGAAATTGAAAAATTAAAAATTGAAAAAGAATTTCAAAGTCAAATAAAGATTCTTGAAGATGGGAGGTCTGTTTTTAGCAAGAACAATATTGAAAAGCAAAAAGTAATAAATTCCCATCGTCAGACGATTATACGACTTGAAAAAGAAGCAGAAGGTGATAGAAAGAAAATCAAAGTTTTAGAGAATAAATTGAAAAGTTTTGTGACTTCTGCATCATATGTTTGTCCAAAACCGATCAATTCTGTTCCAATAAGTGACAATGTCACAAATTTTGACAAAGTCAAAATTGAAGATTGTGATGATAAATCTGATGATGAAAAAGAAAAAGAAGAAAAAGAAACACATTTTTGAAATTAAATGAAATGTTTAAAAATACTGTTTTACATTCTACTGAGAAAGGTGAATGCTCAACGCAAAAACCTGTAAAGAAGAATGTGGAACAGACACAAAAAGATAAAAATTCGAAAAATTTTCAAAAAGAAAATAAAAGCTCATCAGATCAATCATCCAATCACAATAAAAAACCACAAAAATCTGAAAATAAAAACTCACAAAAAGTTGGTAATCAGTGGTGCAGGTTTGACCACAGTGCTCAAATGCCAAATCAAGGATACAAGAGGAGAAATGACTACCACAAGGCAAATCAATGCTATGATCTAAGTGTGTGGTATGAAGATGGTGTTTGGTATGAAGGTAGTGAGAGGTATGATAACAGAGTGTGTTACACTTGTGGCTATCAAGGACACATTGCTGTTAACTGCCAAAGTCAGAGATTCGAAACAAGAAGGTGCTATGAATGCCACATCAGAGGACATATTGCCAGAGAATGCCCAATGAGATCAAAGGGAAGATCGAGGGCTGAATCTCAGAAAATGGCAAAGAAACCAGTCAATGTCAAGCCCAAAGAACAGAAAGTTCAAGAACCAAAAGTTCAAAAACAGAAAGTTCAAGAAAAGAAAGTGAAGCTTTCACAGGGGCAGAAAGACAGACTGAGGAAGAAAATAAAGAAGGCAAGAGAATACTTGGAGAAAATTTTGTCCTCGGATACAACTGGTAACCCGAGAAAAAGTTCTGATGAATTGCTTTCCTCAACTGAAAAGGCAAGCAAAACGAATTCATCAGATGCAAATCTGAGGACAAAAGAGAAGAAAAAGAAAGTTGTTAGCCATGAATTTGTTTCTTCAGAAACAAAGGAGCAACATGTCGGCGATGAATCTGGCTCAACAAAGTCAGACAAGCCACATTCAGGCAATGATTCTGGTTTGTCGAAACCAGAAGAGCCATCTGTTGAGGTAAAAATTGTCAAACCCAAGAATGGTCAGGCTTGGGTAGATCTTTTCAAATGAAAAAACTGACTTGCCGGAACTCCCAGGTTGGTAAGTGTGGAGTAGGAATCGGCATCTTTCTTAAGAAATTCACAGGTTGGTAACTGTGATATTTCGAATCACAAAAGACTAATCAAGGACATTAAGTTGTACTTGATTTATCTTTCCGATAAGTGGATAAAGGTAAACAATGTGATGAAACCCCGAGTTTGTAAAAAGAGACACAAAACTAATTTTCCGGAAAAACCATTTTGATTAAAACAAACTTAAGTGTTTTGAAATCTAAATGGGAAAATAGTTTGTTGTCAGGGGGAGTTCTGATTGTTTATGCCGAGTGAATGGCGAATTGAAGTGATTCGATATCAGTTTGTCACTTTACTTTGTACAATTTGTTTTCAAATTTTCCCAGAAAATCAAAATCGAGACATATTTTGATTTTAGGGGGAGAAAAATTTTAAAAAAAATTAGAAAATTTGAAAATACCAAAAACATTGAAAAAGCAAAAATGAGTTTTGGTGTATAAAAGAGGAAATGATAGTACATCAGTAGATGATCACAGCATGTTAAAGATATGAAATGTCAAATGTGATAAACGATCTCACTAATGATGTGACGATAGACTCAGCTAGACTAGTAGATTTGCGATAACGATACAAACTTAAATGAAAAAGCCTAGTTCTAGTGGGAAACATGGTTGAAAGCATAGTACTTAGTTTTGTCCTTCGTGATTGTGTACCTACTCAGTAATCGCTGATTGTCGAAAGGCATAAAACTGGTTAAGTCTGTGAACTTTCACAACTTTGCGGAAAAAGTCGCTGTGATTGTGCATTTCATTTTGCAAAGATTTAAACTTGTTTGATTTCTTTATTTTGTTTAAGCATTGGACATCCTCTGCGTATACGTGAGTATCGACCTGGATGTTATTGCCTAAACGTTCTGCTTTATTTTCTTTGGTGTTTCGTTTAAGCTTTGGACCTCCTCTGCGTATACGGGAGTATCGACCTGGTGGTTAAAGCCTAAACAACTTCAACTTGTTTTATTTTCTTATTTTGTTTAAACATTGGACTTTCTCTGCGTATACGGAAGTATCGACCGGATTGTTAATGTTTAAACATTCTGCATTATTTTCGCACATATCACAGTTGATGAAAGTTTAAAGGCATTACTTGAGTTAGTGTATTGCATGATGAGGGGATATGCTGAGATCGTGGGGTCCATAAGAATTTAGTGCAAAATTAATATACCTTAACGTATCGGTAAGCATTTCAAAAGTTTTTAGATTGAGTTTAAGAGGACAACCATATCGTCAATCTATGTGAATCGTTTAGAACTTAAAGTGTTAAAAGCTCAACGGTGCTAGTGATCTGTCTCATGAACTGATATGATCCTCTTACACAAACTCACAAAAATATTGTCTGTATATATTTCTTTACTACATTTCTTTAAACTCAAAATCCAAAAAGATTTTAGTGTGTTTTAGCATAAAGTTTTGAAAAATACAAAAAGATTTTCGACAACTGATGTTGGAAAGCGGATTTTCAAAATTCCAAGTGCTAAACATGATGAATTGGGTTGGGAGAGTTTGTTGAAAACTTTGAATGTTATATACAAATGTTTTGAAAGATTGTGTGATTAGTTAATCAAGGTCATTCACTTGAACTTGATGTAACTATACAGATTGATGAATGAATGATTTCTACCAAGTAAGTTTCTTAAATATAAGTGTTATAAATTTGTGAAACTTATGTTATGGGTAGAGGATTTGCAGGTTAACCAGGTTTCAAATCCTGAGCATATGCAGAATAGAGCCAGGAATTGATCCTGAATTTGTGAACTTGTGAAAGCCAGACTACGATCCCGACAGCTGAGTCTAAGGGGGAGTCTGAAGAAAAGCTCAACGCAAGAGGAAGCGTGGATTCAAAAAGCTAGGAAACTATCCTGAAGGAGCTTGTATATGGAAAGCCAGGTGTCGATCCCAAAGCACGGAAGCTTGACGAAAGGGGGAGCCTGAAGAAAGAGTTTGCTGAAAGAGGGAGCTGAAGCTTAAGACAGATCCACGGGGATTCTGTTCGAGCTAGAGAGAGAGAAAGAAAAGAAGCTACGAGTCTGACTAAATGTTTAAGATTGACTGCGGCAATATCCAAGGGGGAGTCTGTTAGTGCAGTATGTCTATCACCTCCGTCAATCTTAACCGTAGCTGAAACAGTTTAAACATAGCCTTATATTGTAATATCTAAAGTAAAAGGCAAGGTGGCATTATTGTAAATAAGGGGAAATCCCTTATAATCCTTTGCCTATAAATAGAGGAGTTAGGGCTTAGTTTAGAGACTTTTGCTCATTTGGTGGTTTAGAGAGATAATCTTAGAGATAGAAAGTCTAGAGAGAGAAAGTTCTCTCACGTGGTTCTCGGTGCTTGTATACGTCATCATAATCAATTGAATCACGGTTATTGTACATTCTTGTGTGTTCGGTCACACACGTTCGCGGATTCCGCACGCTGAACGTGTTGTTACGCAATCGAAACGGAGACGAATCCGGACCTACACTACGCTCATAGCATCATTGAGAATTTTCTTTGCACTCGGTGTTGTTGTATTCTCATTCGTATTGTTTAATGTGCCATCTCCCGAACCACCGGTAAAAGCAAACACATCACAGAAAGGATTGAAATCATCCATCTTCACGTACCTGAAATGATCAACAAACACTTAGAAAATTTTTTATTTTGAAAAACAGCAATTTCAAGCGAAATCAGTTGAAGCGAAATAGCTTCAAGCGAAATCAACTTATAAGCTAGAAAGCTTTTCAAGCGGAAACAGGTTTTTCAAGCGAAATTTGTTTTCAAGCGAAATCTCCACTCAAGCGAAATCAGATTTTGAAACAAAATAACTTATTTCGCTTGAACTTTCAAGCGAAATCTGATTTTCAAGCGAAATCAGACAATATTTTCAAGCGAAATCAAGATGACATCAGCATTTTCGAACAGATTTTCGAGCGGAATTATGAATTTTAATAAGATTTTGTTCGAATTAAGGTCCAATTATTTCAAGGATTAGTTAACACTATGTTTCGCTTGATATGTGAGAGTTTCAGGCCGTTTCAACCGTTTAAACTTGTTTAAATCAGAAAAGAAGGAGTAGAAGTGTGAGAATCCGGTAAAATCAAGCAGAATTGGTATGAACTCCTCATCCTGAGCTCTGATACCACTTGTTGGATCGTTTTGTGACCCTAAACAGTCAGTATGAGTAGTTCATCATCAAGTACAAAGGCGGAATTAATGTAAAAGATGTCAACACAGCTTGTTCCTTTCTAATTATCCTTTTATTGATCAATCCTGAGCTTTTTACACGTTCAAATGACAAACGGACAGCACCTCGGCTCAGACACAATGACCAGATTCCGCTCCAAATGAAACCAGCACACACATATACATACTAATCTGATTTCGCTTGAACATGCAACATGTCATTTCAAGCGAAATAACATAAGTTGATTTCGCTTGAACTGTTCCATGTCACTTTCAAGTGAAATAACACACTTTAACACATAAAACCCTAAATTCTAACCCTGTTGTGTGCTCGTTCATCCTATCTAGACATAAGACTCGATTAAGACAAAGTTAACTGACACTAGATGCACCAACAGCAAAGTTTGAGATGGAATCTTTTAAGTTTAAAATAAAGCATGGGCAGCCAAAAACTTTGAAGTATGAGATCAGTGGTTTTATTTTATACAGAATTTCATAGGCAGTCTTTTGATGCCTGGGGTTTATTAAAACTCTGTTCTGGACAGAGCAGGCAGTGTTTACAGCCTCTACCCAGAAAGTTAATGGCAAACCTGAATCAACAAGCATGGTCCTGACAGCCTCAATCAAAGTTCTGTTCTTTCTTTCAACTACCCCATTTTGTTCTGGTGTCCTTGGAATGTTGTACTGCCTTACAATTCCTTTGGACATACAAAACTCATCCAACTCCCTATTTCTGAATTCTGTGTCATTGTCATTACTGGAGATTTTTACTAGCAAGTCAAACTACTTTTCAACCTGTGTGACAAAGTCTTGCAGAATGCCTGTAGTATCATCTTTGGAATGTAAGAAATAAGTCCATGTAAACCTAGAAAAGTCATCTACAATTACCAAACAATATCTTTTCTTTCTAAGACTCATGACTTTATGTAACACCCCGAAAATGGGTTTGGTAATTAACCCATGTTAATACTAAAAGACGGGTAAAATACCGTTAGTGGTAAAAGTAACCCGGTGAATATTAGGATTTTAAATAAATAAACCTAATATTAAATAAAAGTAGAATAAAGGCTTTTGAGGAAATAAAGTTTATAGAAGGCCGACCTAACGGGACTTAAAATAAACTTAGCCATAAATATTCTTGAACCCGCTAAGTTAACTAGGAATATTAAACCTAGTTAATAAGTAGGAATATGGTTAAAAATAAGTAGGTTGTGGCCTACTTAATAACGAACCAAACACGAGGGGTTAAAGTGGGATAACTAGAAAAGTTATTTAACTACACAAACACATACACAAATGTGTGTTCTGGATCGATCTCAGGAAAGCTCCCATGGAGCTCAACCCTAAACTTCAACAAAACCCTCAAATTGGAGGATCAAACAAGGGTCAAATTCGGATTTGAACACATAGAAACGGTCACCAAGTCAAGAGGATCATAAGGTATGTCGAATTTCTAACAATCTTGAAGTTGTAAAAATTGGATAATCATCCTAATCGCGAATTAGGCATGGATTAGAGAAGCTATGGCTAGATTAGTGATGTATATTTGCTTAGGAATAAAACCCTAAGTGAAAATCATACATAACATGCTATGGATTGAATGATTGAATGATTTACCACACTAGGTTAAGTGGGTTTTAATCATATGATGAATTTAATGATATGATTGTGATTAGGATCATCATGCATGTTAGTAATCGGGAAATACTTAAACAATTTGCAAGTTTGAGTATTTGATCATAAGTGATAGTGGTGAATTTTGATGTTAATCTTGGTAAAAATAACTAGTTATGAACTAGTTGTAAATGTGTAAAAATGTATGCACACTAGGTGTTTGTTAAAATGCCTAAGTGAAAACTAAAGTGTTGAAATTAGAGCGAAAACGCGCATTTGAATGATATGGTGATTACACGTAATATGAAGTGAGAAGGGTTCTAAATATAATGTTGATTTAGACTTAATGTTGTGAACCTTGTAATTTGAAGTGGTTAACTTTAATAAGCTAAGTTAACTAATCATGAAGTCAAATAGTAGTTTCGACGTATGAAATAAGTGAGATGGAATAGTCGTGAATAATTATGACTAATCTAACCATCTTACAATTTGCAATGATAGTTTGACGATTAACAAGCTAGGTGAAAGCTTGGGAACAAAGCGGGTCAAACGAAGAAAGAATGACGGAAAAAGCATAATTTGGAAGTAAGGTAAGTATAACTTACACTAGTCTTATATTTTAGAATATTCTCTTATCGTATTAGTTACGAATAAGATAAATACATAATTGAGGTATGATGTTCCGGCGTGTAAACGTACGGAACAAGATAGTCGAGTATGACAAGAAACCATGTTGATGGTTTAAAAGGAGTTAAATCGGTAATTTGATCATTTTATGACAAATGAAAAATAACTTTTTGAATGGTTGCCTTATAGGGTAAACTAAAACAAACAATAAGGGTAAAACGGTAAATTGGTCATGCATCGACCATAACTATTGGCTTTAAAAGACACTTATGAAGTAAGCCTTAATAGGCCGAAAAATGTTAAGAAATGAATTATAAGTAAAGCGACCGCACGATGTAAATCGGAGCGAGTCATATAGTCGAGATGAAAATACATGTCATCTCGCCAATATAATCGGTCATTTAGACCAAACGGGTCAAAGGGTGAAGATACCACCTTTTGATAATAGTGACTAATGATTCTTGTCGAGTTATATGATTTCAGGAATAAATGTAGAAATGATATTTGCATCGCTACTATTTAGCGAATATTATAGCAAGGCATTAAATCAGGTCAATACATTGACCCGAGCTAGGTATGTGTAATAGAGTAATGATTCATTGAGAACGTAAGGTTCAATGAGTATATAATGAAGTCTTAGATAGACAATGGTTACTTAAGTGGGTAAACCGAATGTTTTAAAAGAGGGTAGTGGCGTTTTGAAAAGCATATTAACTTTTCGAGCAAGATCATAATTCAAAAGAAGAATCATGGGTCAAACATGCTCTCAAAAGACCTTGTCGTAATTGAAAGACTAAAAAGGACCAAAACGCCCTTGTTAGCTAATTCGAACAAACAACCTTTAAAGGTTGTTTGGAAACAAGTTTTATGATTAAGTAAATAGTTAGATTAAGTATAGAAGTTGAAAGAGGTATTATATTAGTCAAACGGTACTATTTGAGTTTTTTTTTTTTGCCGTAAAATAATGATTCGAGAGGTAAAATTTGGTTTATATAGATCACCACATCAAACCCGCCATAAACACAATTGTGGTGGGAGATTATAGGATAAGAAATGTGGTGATGAAATGCTAGAAACAATCGAGAGCGATTTTAGGCTCGAAAGTGCTTAAATACCCTTAACGGGTCAAAATAAGCATACAAGCGAAAACGGGTTTAAATTGTGTAATAAACCTATGATTAGAACCTAATATGGTAGGTAACATTAATTTGTAGAAGTGTATGTAATATAGGAATCAAACTAATACGTTTGTTTGATAAAATGCATAAACGGGTTAAAAGTCGGTAAAAAGGTAACGAGTCAAAGGCTTAGAAGTCTCAAAATTTCTTATGTTGGATGTAGGATTTTAACTCCATAAGATGGAGGATTAAATTACGGACGCGTAGGAAAAAGAATCGGGTAAAACGGATCAATAACGAAGAAGTAATGGCCGTTTCCGTGAAATCAGATCGTGCTGAGTATGTACAGCATCAGCTGAAGCAAAAGGCTGTGAAAACAGGGGCTAGGCGTGACGCCTAGGCCCTTGGCGTCACACCTAGCCCCCAAACTCCGAAAATTGTTATTTTTTGTCATTTTTAACCCCTGTACTTGTTTGAAATTAATATTTGACTATCAAAACTAACTTTTAAGTTGGTTTTGATCATAGGTGAATGCCATGAGTGCACGGATGAAGATCAAGCGACGAGCAAGAACCGAACACGATCACGAAATAAGCTTCCGCACTATGTATCGTTATTATGTTAAATGACGAACGTACACATGATATGTTGTATACTTTTAAATTGTAAAAAGTTTTAATAAACCCGAAATTTTCCAATGCATATGTAATCTTAATTACATGATTGTTTTTCGTAAATGATACGTAAAACCTCAATTATTAAGAACGGGTGTTACAAGTTGGTATCAGAGCCTTGGTTTAAGAGATTCAAGTATGGTGGGAAAACTATGCTTGGACTTAAACCTTATGCTCTTAATAAAGATTGGTGTTCGGTTCGAAGCTTGATCGCAAATCCGGTTAGTATAAGTATGTTAATAGTTTAGCATGCTAAAGTGTTGTAAACAACACATAGGGCTATCATGTGATACACGTTATCCCAATTAAAATGATTGATATAGTTGACGAAGATACGCGCGTTGACGCGTACAGTAGAAAAAGCCTTGTATTATAATACGGGCGATTATTGAAGTTGACGTTACTAACTTTGTGAATGTTTTAATTGAAGGACACTCGCATTTGAAGACGGCGAGAGTCAAACGAATTGTGGATATGATGATGGAACGGTCCGAAGTATGACGAGAGGAGCATGCTCACCGAGGACTAAATCGCGTAACGACCGCGAACAAGGTTAATGGCAAGGAACGCCCGTTGGGGCAAACATTACCAGGTGCACATTTTAAATAATCGCACAAATAGTAATATGCAACAAATAAGTAGAAATTGAAAGTTGCATATGTAGATTAAAAACTTGGAAAAACCCTAATAGAAAATGTATTCGGGATATTGTTTCCAAGAGAAACAAATAGAGGCGTTACTTACATAGGGCGTGATGTGAAAACTATAAAAAGGTCATGTGTGTCATGTGTTAATCGCTTACTCTGGCCAAGTAAGTAGTGGCATATGATACCATGAACTTCTTATGGCGGACACGTTTACATCCGATGTAGTAAGGGCGGTGTGAATGGGACTAACTTAAAAGTACCCAAATGAATCAAATGAGCAAAATAATCGATAATAATGTAAACGCACAGCCGGGTGACGGAAGCGTATTACATTAGGATGATGAGCCCGAGTGAAGGGACAAAGAAGCATGAAAAATGATTTAGACAAGTATTGGGAGGGAGTGTACTTACACTCGAACCCAGAAAACGCAAGCATGAAAAATGATTTAGACAAGTATTGGGAGGGAGTGTACTTACACTCAAACCCAGAAAACGCAAGCATGAAAAATGATTTAGACAAGTATTGGGAGGGAGTGTACTTACACTCGAACCCAGAAAACGCAAACATGAAAAATGATTTAGACAAGCATTGGGAGGGAGTGTACTTACACTCAAACTCGGAAAATGCGAATATGTCTCTAAACGAGTCGTTTTTGTAAAACGTCAAACTCGAGGACAAAGTCGGAATATAGAAATGAAGCGAGAGGAAACCAGTGAGAATCCTCGCGTAAAACAAAGACTGTAAAAGAGTAAATTCCAAGTCGTCAAAATTGCTTGACATAAATTAAAGATAAAACATTAAACTAAAATTCCGTTTTAGTCAAAAACAACGTTTTATCAAACATATATAGTATGAGATGATTGGGAAATAAACCTAAAACACGACGTGACGCGATCACGGTCAGGAAAGTTATGTGAACTAAAATCACATAGTAGCCCGAGAGATGGGTATAAAGTAACTGGACTAACAAGACTAGTCAATGAGGCCGGTTAAGGTCAATATTTAAATTAAGAAAGTGTTCAACACGCTATCTATATTAAGATTAGCGTGAAATAATCATAGTTGATAAGCGTGTATGACCAAGTGGCCAAATGGCTACTCAGTCAAGCCAAATATTAAAGGTAAGTGAGTACAAAACGGCAGTGATGGTCCATGAGGTCATAATAACGAAAAGTATTGATCGCCTATACTGAGCGATCACAAGGCAACATAAGCAAAGTGTTGGGAAGTCAGATCGAGTAAAGGCACGATAAAAAGGATAAAGCCGAAAGGTATGTGGTAATATGCCTTGTAGAATTCCGTTAATAGCACATCTTGATAGTGCTAAATAAATAAGATAAAATCAGGAAATTCATTTTAGTGGCGAATGCTGTACGAATGAACCAAACGAATAAGTTCGTAAAAAAAAGGGGTCTGTTTGTAAACAGTGAAAGATCTCACTAGAAACATCCAAATGGGTGAAAATAACGGATTCACAAAGAATCCGAAAGTATAAAGGCGATGAATTTCGCTAAGTTAAACAAATCAGTCGAAATGACCAGATGGCGTTATTCTGAGTTGCGTAAATTCGCATAAAAGATACATATGTTGTGTAATTAAAAGATGTTACCATATTTGTCTAATGACACTAACAAATGGTCAAAGTGTGAGTAATGCTTAGAAGGTTACTCAGTTTATGTACATTGGGTTGAAACTCAATAAATTATGTAAGAAAAGGTTTCGAGGACGAAACCTCTTTAAGGGGGGTAGACTTGTAACACCCCGAAAATGGGTTTGGTAATTAACCCATGTTAATACTAAAAGACGGGTAAAATACCGTTAGTGGTAAAAGTAACCCGGTGAATATTAGGATTTTAAATAAATAAACCTAATATTAAATAAAAGTAGAATAAAGGCTTTTGAGGAAATAAAGTTTATAGAAGGCCGACCTAACAGGACTTAAAATAAACTTAGCCATAAATATTCCTGAACCCGCTAAGTTAACTAGGAATATTAAACCTAGTTAATAAGTGGGAATATGGTTAAAAATAAGTAGGTTGTGGCCTACTTAATAACGAAACAAACACGAGGGGTTAAAGTGGGATAACTAGAAAAGTTATTTAACTACACAAAACACAAACACACACACAAATGTGTGTTCTGGATCGATCTCAGGAAAGCTCCCATGGAGCTCAACCCTAAACTTCAACAAAACCCTCAAATTGGAGGATCAAACAAGGGTCAAATTCGGATTTGAACACATAGAAACGGTCACCAAGTCAAGAGGATCGTAAGGTATGTTGAATTTCTAACAATCTTGAAGTTGTAAAAATTGGATAATCATCCTAATCGCGAATTAGGCATGGATTAGAGAAGCTATGGCTAGATTAGTGATGTATATTTGCTTAGGAACAAAACCCTAAGTGAAAATCATACATAACATGCTATGGATTGAATGATTGAATGATTTACCACACTAGGTTAAGTGGGTTTTAATCATATGATGAATTTGATGATATGATTGTGATTAGGATCATCATGCATGTTAGTAATCGGGAAATACTTAAACAATTTGCAAGTTTGAGTATTTGATCATAAGTGATAGTGGTGAATTTTGATGTTAATCTTGGTAAAAATAACTAGTTATGAACTAGTTGTAAATGTGTAAAAATGTATGCACACTAGGTGTTTGTTAAAATGCCTAAGTGAAAACTAAAGTGTTGAAATTAGAGCGAAAACGCGCATTTGAATGATATGGTGATTACGCGTAATATGAAGTGAGAAGGGTTCTAAATATAATGTTGATTTAGACTTAATGTTGTGAACCTTGTAATTTGAAGTGGTTAACTTTAATAAGCTAAGTTAACTAATCATGAAGTCGAATAGTAGTTTCGACGTATGAAATAAGTGAGATGGAATAGTCGTGAATAATTATGACTAATCTAACCATCTTACAATTTGCAATGATAGTTTGACGATTAACAAGCTAGGTGAAAGCTTGGGAACAAAGCGGGTCAAACGAAGAAAGAATGACGGAAAAAGCATAATTTGGAAGTAAGGTAAGTATAACTTACACTAGTCTTATATTTTAGAATATTCTCTTATCGTATTAGTTACGAATAAGATAAATACATAATTGAGGTATGATGTTCCGGCGTGTAAACGTACGGAACAAGATAGTCGAGTATGACAAGAAACCATGTTGATGGTTTAAAAGGAGTTAAATCGGTAATTTGATCATTTTATGACAAATGGAAAATAACTTTTTGAATGGTTGCCTTATAGGGTAAACTAAAACAAACAATAAGGGTAAAACGGTAAATTGGTCATGCATCGACCATAACTATTGGCTTTAAAAGACACTTATGAAGTAAGCCTTAATAGGCCGAAAAATGTTAAGAAATGAATTATAAGTAAAGCGACCGCACGATGTAAATCGGAGCGAGTCATATAGTCGAGATGAAAATACATGTCATCTCGCCAATATAATCGGTCATTTAGACCAAACGGGTCAAAGGGTGAAGATACCACCTTTTGATAATAGCGACTAATGATTCTTGTCGAGTTATATGATTTCAGGAATAAATGTAGAAATGATATTTGCATCGCTACTATTTAGCGAATATTATAGCAAGGCATTAAATCAGGTCAATACATTGACCCGAGCCAGGTATGTGTAATAGAGTAATGATTCATTGAGAACGTAAGGTTCAATGAGTATTTAATGAAGTCTTAGATAGACAATGGTTACTTAAGTGGGTAAACCGAATGTTTTAAAAGAGGGTAGTGGCGTTTTGAAAAGCATATTAACTTTTCGAGCAAGATCATAATTCAAAAGAAGAATCATGGGTCAAACATGCTCTCAAAAGACCTTGTCGTAATTGAAAGACTAAAAAGGATCAAAACGCCCTTGTTAGCTAATTCGAACAAACAACCTTTAAAGGTTGTTTGGAAACAAGTTTTATGATTAAGTAAATACTTAGATTAAGTATAGAAGTTGAAAGAGGTATTATATTAGTCAAACGGTACTATTTGAGTTTTTTTTTTGCCGTAAAATAATGATTCGAGAGGTAAAATTTGGTTTATATAGATCACCACATCAAACCCGCCATAAACACAATTGTGGTGGGAGATTATAGGATAAGAAATGTGGTGATGAAATGCTAGAAACAATCGAGAGCGATTTTAGGCTCGAAAGTGCTTAAATACCCTTAACGGGTCAAAATAAGCATACAAGCGAAAACGGGTTTAAATTGTGTAATAAACCTATGATTAGAACCTAATATGGTAGGTAACATTAATTTGTAGAAGTGTATGTAATATAGGAATCAAACAAATACGTTTGTTTGATAAAATGCATAAACGGGTTAAAAGTCGGTAAAAAGGTAACGAGTCAAAGGCTTAGAAGTCTCAAAATTTCTTATGTTGGATGTAGGATTTTAACTCCATAAGATGGAGGATTAAATTACGGACGCGTAGGAAAAAGAATCGGGTAAAACGGATCAATAACGAAGAAGTTATGGCCGTTTCCGTGAAATCAGATCGTGCTGAGTATGTACAGCATCAGCTGAAGCAAAAGGCTGTGAAAACAGGGGCTAGGCGTGACGCCTAGGCCCTTGGCGTCACACCTAGCCCCCAAACTCCGAAAATTGTTATTTTTTGTCATTTTTAACCCCTGTACTTGTTTGAACTTAATATTTGACTATCAAAACTAACTTTTAAGTTGGTTTTGATCATAGGTGAATGCCATGAGTGCACGGATGAAGATCAAGCAACGAGCAAGAACCGAACACGATCAAGAAATAAGCTTCCGCACTATGTATTGTTATTATGTTAAATGACGAACGTACACATGATATGTTGTATACTTTTAAATTGTAAAAAGTTTTAATAAACCCGAAATTTTCCAATGCATATGTAATCTTAATTACATGATTGTTTTTCGTAAATGATACGTAAAACCTCAATTATTAAGAACGGGTGTTACAAGTTGGTATCAGAGCCTTGGTTTAAGAGATTCAAGTATGGTGGGAAAACTATGCTTGGACTTAAACCTTATGCTCTTAATAAAGATTGGTGTTCGGTTCGAAGCTTGATCGCAAATCCGGTTAGTATAAGTATGTTAATAGTTTAGCATGCTAAAGTGTTGTAAACAACACATAGGGCTATCATGTGATACACGTTATCCCAATTAAAATGATTGATATAGTTGACGAAGATACGCGCGTTGACGCGTACAGTAGAAAAAGCCTTGTATTATAATACGGGCGATTATTGAAGTTGACGTTACTAACTTTGTGAATGTTTTAATTGAAGGACACTCGCATTTGAAGACGACGAGAGTCAAACGAATTGTGGATATGATGATGGAACGGTCCGAAGTATGACGAGAGGAGCATGCTCACCGAGGACTAAATCGCGTAACGACCGCGAACAAGGTTAATGGCAAGGAACGCCCGTTGGGGCAAACATTACCAGGTGCACATTTTAAATAATCGCACAAATAGTAATATGCAACAAATAAGTAGAAATTGAAAGTTGCATATGTAGATTAAAAACTTGGAAAAACCCGAATAGAAAATGTATTCGGGATATTGTTTCCAAGAGAAACAAATAGAGGCGTTACTTACATAGGGCGTGATGTGAAAACTATAAAAAGGTCATGTGTGTCATGTGTTAATCGCTTACTCTGGCCAAGTAAGTAGTGGCATATGATACCATGAACTTCTTATGGCGGACACGTTTACATCCGATGTAGTAAGGGCGGTGTGAATGGGACTAACTTAAAAGTACCCAAATGAATCAAATGAGCAAAATAATCGATAATAATGTAAACGCACAGCCGGGTGATGGAAGCGTATTACATTAGGATGATGAGCCCGAGTGAAGGGACAAAGAAGCAAGAAAAATGATTTAGACAAGTATTGGGAGGGAGTGTACTTACACTCGAACCCAGAAAACGCAAGCATGAAAAATGATTTAGACAAGTATTGGGAGGGAGTGTACTTACACTCAAACCCAGAAAACGCAAGCATGAAAAATGATTTAGACAAGTATTGGGGGGGAGTGTACTTACACTCGAACCCAGAAAACGCAAACATGAAAAATGATTTAGACAAGCATTGGGAGGGAGTGTACTTACACTCAAACTCGGAAAATGCGAATATGTCTCTAAACGAGTCGTTTTTGTAAAACGTCAAACTCGAGGACAAAGTCGGAATATAGAAATGAAGCGAGAGGAAACCAGTGAGAATCCTCGCGTAAAACAAAGACTGTAAAAGAGTAAATTCCAAGTCGTCAAAATTGCTTGACATAAATTAAAGATAAAACATTAAACTAAAATTCCGTTTTAGTCAAAAACAACGTTTTATCAAACATATATAGTATGAGATGATTGGGAAATAAACCTAAAACACGACGTGACGCGATCACGGTCAGGAAAGTTATGTGAACTAAAATCACATAGTAGCCCGAGAGATGGGTATAAAGTAACTGGACTAACAAGACTAGTCAATGAGGCCGGTTAAGGTCAATATTTAAATTAAGAAAGTGTTCAACACGCTATCTATATTAAGATTAGCGTGAAATAATCATAGTTGATAAGCGTGTATGACCAAGTGGCCAAATGGCTACTCAGTCAAGCCAAATATTAAAGGTAAGTGAGTACAAAACGGCAGTGACGGTCCATGAGGTCATAATAACGAAAAGTATTGATCGCCTATACTGAGCGATCACAAGGCAACATAAGCAAAGTGTTGGGAAGTCAGATCGAGCAAAGGCACGATAAAAAGGATAAAGCCGGAAGGTATGTGGTAATATGCCTTGTAGAATTCCGTTAATAGCACATCTTGATAGTGCTAAATAAATAAGATAAAATCAGGAAATTCATTTTAGTGGCGAATGCTGTACGAATGAACCAAACGAATAAGTTCGTAAAAAAAAGGGGTCTGTTTGTAAACAGTGAAAGATCTCACTAGAAACATCCAAATGGGTGAAAATAACGGATTCACAAAGAATCCGAAAGTATAAAGGCGATGAATTTCGCTAAGTTAAACAAATCAGTCGAAATGACCAGATGGCGTTATTCTGAGTTGCGTAAATTCGCATAAAAGATACATATGTTGTGTAATTAAAAGATGTTACCATATTTGTCTAATGACACTAACAAATGGTCAAAGTGTGAGTAATGCTTAGAAGGTTACTCAGTTTATGTACATTGGGTTGAAACTCAATAAATTATGTAAGAAAAGGTTTCGAGGACGAAACCTCTTTAAGGGGGGTAGACTTGTAACACCCCGAAAATGGGTTTGGTAATTAACCCATGTTAATACTAAAAGACGGGTAAAATACCGTTAGTGGTAAAAGTAACCCGGTGAATATTAGGATTTTAAATAAATAAACCTAATATTAAATAAAAGTAGAATAAAGGCTTTTGAGGAAATAAAGTTTATAGAAGGCCGACCTAACAGGACTTAAAATAAACTTAGCCATAAATATTCCTGAACCCGCTAAGTTAACTAGGAATATTAAACCTAGTTAATAAGTGGGAATATGGTTAAAAATAAGTAGGTTGTGGCCTACTTAATAACGAAACAAACACGAGGGGTTAAAGTGGGATAACTAGAAAAGTTATTTAACTACACAAAACACAAACACACACACAAATGTGTGTTCTGGATCGATCTCAGGAAAGCACCCATGGAGCTCAACCCTAAACTTCAACAAAACCCTCAAATTGGAGGATCAAACAAGGGTCAAATTCGGATTTGAACACATAGAAACGGTCACCAAGTCAAGAGGATCGTAAGGTATGTCGAATTTCTAACAATCTTGAAGTTGTAAAAATTGGATAATCATCCTAATCGCGAATTAGGCATGGATTAGAGAAGCTATGGCTAGATTAGTGATGTATATTTGCTTAGGAACAAAACCCTAAGTGAAAATCATACATAACATGCTATGGATTGAATGATTGAATGATTTACCACACTAGGTTAAGTGGGTTTTAATCATATGATGAATTTGATGATATGATTGTGATTAGGATCATCATGCATGTTAGTAATCGGGAAATACTTAAACAATTTGCAAGTTTGAGTATTTGATCATAAGTGATAGTGGTGAATTTTGATGTTAATCTTGGTAAAAATAACTAGTTATGAACTAGTTGTAAATGTGTAAAAATGTATGCACACTAGGTGTTTGTTAAAATGCCTAAGTGAAAACTAAAGTGTTGAAATTAGAGCGAAAACGCGCATTTGAATGATATGGTGATTACGCGTAATATGAAGTGAGAAGGGTTCTAAATATAATGTTGATTTAGACTTAATGTTGTGAACCTTGTAATTTGAAGTGGTTAACTTTAATAAGCTAAGTTAACTAATCATGAAGTCGAATAGTAGTTTCGACGTATGAAATAAGTGAGATGGAATAGTCGTGAATAATTATGACTAATCTAACCATCTTACAATTTGCAATGATAGTTTGACGATTAACAAGCTAGGTGAAAGCTTGGGAACAAAGCGGGTCAAACGAAGAAAGAATGACGGAAAAAGCATAATTTGGAAGTAAGGTAAGTATAACTTACACTAGTCTTATATTTTAGAATATTCTCTTATCGTATTAGTTACGAATAAGATAAATACATAATTGAGGTATGATGTTCCGGCGTGTAAACGTACGGAACAAGATAGTCGAGTATGACAAGAAACCATGTTGATGGTTTAAAAGGAGTTAAATCGGTAATTTGATCATTTTATGACAAATGGAAAATAACTTTTTGAATGGTTGCCTTATAGGGTAAACTAAAACAAACAATAAGGGTAAAACGGTAAATTGGTCATGCATCGACCATAACTATTGGCTTTAAAAGACACTTATGAAGTAAGCCTTAATAGGCCGAAAAATGTTAAGAAATGAATTATAAGTAAAGCGACCGCACGATGTAAATCGGAGCGAGTCATATAGTCGAGATGAAAATACATGTCATCTCGCCAATATAATCGGTCATTTAGACCAAACGGGTCAAAGGGTGAAGATACCACCTTTTGATAATAGCGACTAATGATTCTTGTCGAGTTATATGATTTCAGGAATAAATGTAGAAATGATATTTGCATCGCTACTATTTAGCGAATATTATAGCAAGGCATTAAATCAGGTCAATACATTGACCCGAGCCAGGTATGTGTAATAGAGTAATGATTCATTGAGAACGTAAGGTTCAATGAGTATTTAATGAAGTCTTAGATAGACAATGGTTACTTAAGTGGGTAAACCGAATGTTTTAAAAGAGGGTAGTGGCGTTTTGAAAAGCATATTAACTTTTCGAGCAAGATCATAATTCAAAAGAAGAATCATGGGTCAAACATGCTCTCAAAAGACCTTGTCGTAATTGAAAGACTAAAAAGGATCAAAACGCCCTTGTTAGCTAATTCGAACAAACAACCTTTAAAGGTTGTTTGGAAACAAGTTTTATGATTAAGTAAATACTTAGATTAAGTATAGAAGTTGAAAGAGGTATTATATTAGTCAAACGGTACTATTTGAGTTTTTTTTTTGCCGTAAAATAATGATTCGAGAGGTAAAGTTTGGTTTATATAGATCACCACATCAAACCCGCCATAAACACAATTGTGGTGGGAGATTATAGGATAAGAAATGTGGTGATGAAATGCTAGAAACAATCGAGAGCGATTTTAGGCTCGAAAGTGCTTAAATACCCTTAACGGGTCAAAATAAGCATACAAGCGAAAACGGGTTTAAATTGTGTAATAAACCTATGATTAGAACCTAATATGGTAGGTAACATTAATTTGTAGAAGTGTATGTAATATAGGAATCAAACAAATACGTTTGTTTGATAAAATGCATACACGGGTTAAAAGTCGGTAAAAAGGTAACGAGTCAAAGGCTTAGAAGTCTCAAAATTTCTTATGTTGGATGTAGGATTTTAACTCCATAAGATGGAGGATTAAATTACGGACGCGTAGGAAAAAGAATCGGGTAAAACGGATCAATAACGAAGAAGTTGTGGCCGTTTCCGTGAAATCAGATCGTGCTGAGTATGTACAGCATCAGCTGAAGCAAAAGGCTGTGAAAACAGGGGCTAGGCGTGACGCCTAGGCCCTTGGCGTCACACCTAGCCCCCAAACTCCGAAAATTGTTATTTTTTGTCATTTTTAACCCCTGTACTTGTTTGAACTTAATATTTGACTATCAAAACTAACTTTTAAGTTGGTTTTGATCATAGGTGAATGCCATGAGTGCACGGATGAAGATCAAGCGACGAGCAAGAACCGAACACGATCACGAAATAAGCTTCCGCACTATGTATCGTTATTATGTTAAATGACGAACGTACACATGATATGTTGTATACTTTTAAATTGTAAAAAGTTTTAATAAACCCGAAATTTTCCAATGCATATGTAATCTTAATTACATGATTGTTTTTCGTAAATGATACGTAAAACCTCAATTATTAAGAACGGGTGTTACACTTTACCTGGGCCAAACAGATCTAGGTGAAGCATCTGTAAGCACTTGGTTGTTTTGGACTCTTCAATGGACTTAAATGAGCTTTTATGTTGTTTTCCTTATAAGCAGGAAACACAATGCTCAGGACAGGTGAACAGTTTTTGAGGTAGACCTCTTACTAACCCCCGTTTTGACAAAGTAGTGATTGTCTTGAGATTTGTGTGTCCCAATCTCCTGTGCCAAAGTTCTGTCTCTTTGTTAGAGGCAGCTGAGAACAGACAGGCATCAGTTCTTGGGTTCTCTTTTGACAAATCAACTACATAAACATTGCCACTTCTTTGAGCAACAAGTTTAGTTATTCCATTTCTTATTATTTCTTTAATCTTTTCAACCATTTCTGGTCCAACAATCCTACAACACTCTTTAGTAAAAAATGAACCATAACCTTTGTCACTCATTTGAGAGACACAAAGGAGGTTGAATTTTAGATTGTCTATCAGATTGACATTTTCAAACTTAACATTTCCAGACTGAACTATTCCAGAACCCATCACCTTCCCTTTACTATTATTACCAAAATATATATCACCCCCTCCATGAGTTTTGAATTCTTTGAGTAGGGCTCTACATCTAGTCATGTGCCTGGAGCCTCCACTATCTACATACCAAAGACTATCTAAGCATGCAGAAGCTCCCTGCACATCAAGTAAATAATTAGTTCAGGAGGGTCTCCAAAGCCAATAAGGCTTTGGATGGGGTCTCAGTAGTGTCTATGTTAAGGTCAGGAAGATGGACAGTGTTTAGATCAGGGGATTGATCAATTTTGGGAACTTGTTTCTCTAACCACTGTTGGGATCCATTTCCAATCAATTCTTGATATCCATAGGGATGCCTGATCACTCTTGGTTTAGAAGGCCTTTTGTAGGCTTCATAAACATGTGGGACCCTAGGATATGGTGGTTGACCTTTACCTCTTAGGTATTGGTTAGCAGGGGGTGTATTAGTTACCTGAACATCTCTTTTAACAGAGGTTTGGTTCAGCTGTTTTGTAACAGCTGTTTGAACTGGCACAAACAGTGGTTGTTTCTTGACTTGTGGTTTTGATGAACTCATGAATGTTTTTGAAGTGTACTCATTCTTTTTTTACATCAAAGGATTTGAGATACACATATCCCTGAGTGAGGTGGTTTGTTTTACCACAGATGGTGCAACTTTGAGAAGGCACAATGATGCTTGTTTTGTTAATATCATATGCTTTAAGATGAAAACAATCTTTAGTCAAATGATTTTTCTTCTCACAGAAATCACAAAACAAGTTTTTAACCTTTTCTTTTCTTTTCATCTTATCAGACTCATTTGCAACAGAGTTTTGAACCACTGTTGGGATGTCCTTAAGAGGAATGACCTTGGCCTTAGGAGCTTTGACACCATCCACAGTTGTGAAGTCCATTGGTTTGAAATTTTCAAGAATGTCACACTCATCAGACCATGTGGGTTTGAATTGGTATTTCTCAATCTCCTCAAATGTTGAGGACCCCACAGATCTTTCCAGAGTGATTTTGTTACCAAGTTTATAAGTTATTTTAACTTCTTGGCCATTCTTGTTTGTGGGTATGATTTCAACAGAACCAGTTTGATTTGCAGCAGTGTTTTCAATTTGGTCATTTTTTTCTAAACCCTATGCCAAATTTTACATTGCTTTCAAGCTGTTTTCAAGCATAATCTCATAACCTTTGCAGGATTCCACCCATTTTTCACAAGTGATTTTGGTGGTTTCCAACTCCTTTTTGTAGACTTGATATTTTTCTATCATTGTTTGGAGTTGGTCCTTGGTTATGCTATGCTCTTGTTTGATGCTGCAAATTTCATTTTCTTTTTCAGCCAATTTAATTTTCAGTTCCTTTAAAGACTTTTCAAATTGTACTTCACCAATTAATAACCTATCTCTAAGGTTTTCATTCACCTCCTTAATGTTTGCAAATGCTATGATGCATTTGTCTGAACAAAGGTTTTTAAGAACCTGGGGTGATACCTTAGTTGCAGCCATCATGGCACAATCACAGGTATGATCACTTTTTTCTTGAGATTTCTCTTCTTTTTCACCTAGTTTCTTCTTTTCTTCTTCTTCAGACCAGGGGTCAGACAGTGGTTCCAACAGGGGTTCTGAACTTTCTTCCAGCAGGATTTCATCAGCAACAGAAGTAACCACTGCTTCAGCAATTATATCCACTGTTTCATCACTTGACTGTCCTTCTTCAGTTTCCAGCCCTTCTGGTATAGACTCCAATGCTACAAAACAAACATCATCACTAGAAACATTATTTTGAGCATAGAGTGCAAAATTTTCATCTCCTAACTCTTCAGGTAAGCTGCTCCAGTCAACAAGGCCTTGGGTGAAAAAGCTTTGCTGATCTGGTTGAACCACTGATGGTACAGCTTGTTGAGGTGCAACTTGTTGCACCTGAACCTGAGGAGCAGGGGCCTGGACATACTGTATCTGAGGAACAGTAGTTTGAACATAATGCACAGGAATAGGGGTTGCAGGGTGTGCATAGTGAGTAGTGTTTACACGAGCAGCAGGGGCATATTAGGCATACTGCATAGTGTTTTGGTTATTTTGTGGTCTAGGGTTTGAGCCAGTATGTGTAATAATTGGTCCATTGGTTTGACTCCTGCACTCCCTAGCAAAATGACCTAACCTATTACACTTATAGCATTCAATCTTTGACTTATCCGGCCCTACTTTTAAGTTCCCATGTAACACTGGAAATTTTCTCCCTGTCCTTTTGTAAAACTTGCTGGTTCTAACACTCAGCAGTGCAAGTTGATGCAAAATGTCCATTTCTTCTAAGTCAGTTGGCTCAAAATGCTGCAGATCATTGAGTTCAAAGCACAGATTATCAGAATTCTGGTTTTCACTACTAGCTGTGAAAGCATAGTTATTTGAGTAAGAATCAGAGTTATTAAAGGCTCCACCAGCAGTTATGTCAATATAATGATCATAACTCTGATCCTTACTACTACCAGATTCTTCCTGACCCAAAAGAGCTGTGCTGCCAAATGAATAGTCATCTGCAACTTTTCCAGATTCTTGTAACTTCTTTTTCTGGTTCAACTCCCTTTCATAGGTCAGGAGTCTACCATGAAGTTGGGTTAGGGTCAGATCTTTGAACTCAACAGAGTTTCTGGTTACAAAAGCAATTGTGCCCCATTTTTCAGGAAGTGACCTTAAAAACCTGATGTTTACAGTTGATTTAGGAAATTCAGTTTTAACAAGCTTAAGTTCACTTATGAGACAACTAAATCACTCAAACTGCTGTGTTAATGTTTCACCCTTAATGTGACAAAAGGCTTCATACTGTTGGTTCAGGATTTCCCTATTGTTTTCAATTACTTCTTTAGTCCCCCCCCCCCCAAACTGTTCCTTTAGCGCATCCCACAATTCCTTGGCACTGCTACAGTGTAACATTCCAGCATAAATCTCATTTGGTAGTGCAGATGCAACGATGCTAAATGCCTTGGCATCTAGTTCAATTTTCTGGAAATCTTGATCAGTATAGTTCTCAATTTTCTTAGGAACAAAAACCTTTAGATCCTCAGCACTTGGCTCCATTGGAACATGTGGTCCAAAGATAACCGACTTCCAACATCCAGTATTATGTTGAGCTAAGATGTGACTCATCCTTCGGTCCCAGATGTTGTATTCATTTCTCTTCAACATAGGTGGTTTGAAGAGAGAACCAATGTTATTATTGATATCCTGTGATTGTGACGTCATTCTGGTTGTTTTACAGGCACTGATTAATCAACTTTGCTCATGATTAAACCTTACTCTGTTTTTCAACAAATCGAACAATTAAAAGTATCAACGATTTTGAGCTGAACTTTTACGTCAAAATGATTGTTAGATCAAGTTCGACTGTCCAAGCTCTGATACCAATTGTTAGGATCTGAGTTTCTTATGATTGTGCTTGTTTGATAATTATGAAGATGAATTAGTAATAAGTGCAGCGGAATTAAATGGAACAAACTTTCAACACACAATCAAATGAGAGAATTGCTTTCAACAAACATGTTTAACATGAAATCGAATGATTATATTTATTACAATCTTCAATAACAATGCATGCATGCATACAATCTCCCCCTCAGCCTGAGCTCACATATGGTTTGTTCGTACAGAATGACTTGTGGAAGAAGAGAGCTAATAGAACAGTACATGGTATTGTTCTATTTGTAGTACCGAACAAACCACTGAAGCATCTTTGCTGACGTCACCATGAAAGTGACATCTAACCTCCTAACAACCTATAACCAGTGATCTATACAAACACTGCTATTACAAACTACTGATTACAATGAATACAAAGGATAGACTAAACTACTGCTTCTCATTCCATTGTTATACTCCTAGCAGTGATTTGTGTCTTCAGCAGTACTTGAACCATGACAGTAGATTGAGCATCAGTGTTTCATCTCCAACAGTCTTTAGGTCTCATCAGTTGTTGAAGATCAACAGTTGTTGAAGATCAACAGTTGTTGTAGAAGGTCAGTAGATAGAGGTCATCAGATGCTATGCCACTTTCAAGGGGAAAGAACCGTTGCAAACAACTGCTTATTGTGAATCCACTAATCTGATCCAGTTTTGGCTTCAATCCCAACAAGGTGGTTGAGGGCATTCGGGCGAGAGATAGTGATCATTTTTACTTTCGCCCATCTTAAGGTTATTACAGGAAAACGATGGATCTAAATAGTGGGGATCACAATTTAGAAAGAAACATTCTAAATCTTTATGGAATCCACCACAAATTTAACACCACTCACCGTAAGAGGAGCGAAAGTAAAAATAATCGATATCACTCATATTTTTGTCAGAAATTACCAACCGTCGGGATCTTACGGTTCTGTTTTCAGCAACTGGGGGTGGACACGGGGCGTGTCGAGTGGGCACAGCCCCGTGGTCAGCTACTGTCTGACTTAAAACAGGAATGCCAGTAACGACGATGGACACGACCCCGTGTCTGGCTGAGCATGGCATGTGCTGAACTCTGCAGAAGCTGAAAAATTAAGAAAAATCCTAAAAAAACAGAAAAATAAGTAAAAATAATTAGGCCGTTGATTTTAAACTTTCTTAAAATCCTTGTGTCCCCGGCAACGGCGCCAAAAACTTGGTGTGTGCAAAGCGTGATATGTTTTTATTGATATTTTAAGCCCATTTTACACATTAGTCAAGTTTTAAACTTATAAAACACGATATTCTACTAACACTAAACACACACTTGGGCAAGTGCACCCATCGTGAGCGTAGTATAGCGTTGGTAAGATACCGAGGTCGTCTAAGGACACAAGAGCTTTTAGTACCGGTTTATCCTTACGTAGCCTCCATATATTACAATTTGACTTTATATGAACATTTAGTTAAACATTATCCTTATATTAATTTTTGTAGCATTTGAACAGTAATCATCCTTATTATATTAATTTTTGTAGCATTTAGCATTTTTTTTAGTAAATGGTATCGGGTACCCGTACCGGTATCAAATTTATCAAACCGGGTATATTTTCGGTACCGAATCGGTACCGACTTTTGACATTTTCGGTATCGGTTCGGCACCGGTATTCAGCGGTTTTTACTCTCAAATACCGGTACTGTATTAGTACCGACCGGTACCGAACCGTACCATACCATACCATACCATACCATACCATACCATACCATGTATATTCTGTATCGGTACCCACTTTTAGGGATTTTCGGTACCGGTTGGTACCGAGCTCATCAAATCTTGTAGCAATGTGGCAACACAAGTAATTGCACCGTTTATATTACTTGTTATACACATTCCAATGAATAGTAACATCATCAAGGGGATGAGCATATAGTATCGAGTACCGGTACTAGTATCAAATTTACCAAACCGGGTATATTTTCGGTACCGACTTTTGACATTTTCGGTATCGGTTCGGCACCTGTATTCGCCGGTTTTACACTCAAATACCGGTACCGTACCAGTACCGAACCGTACTAGGTATAATCGGTACCGGTACCCACTTTTGGGGATTTTCGTTAACGGTATTTTCGGTACTGGTTGGTACCGAGCTCATCAAATCCTGTAGCAACGTAGCAACGCAAGTAATTACACCGTTTAAATTACTTTTTATACACACTGTAAGTAAAACTGTATTTCGTTTGAATGAGGTTTTATATACACAACAACTTATTTTGTTTTCTTTTTTGTCTTTTTCTATAATGAATGAATTGTAGAATGTAAAATTAACTTGGATATTTAGATTATTGATGAGCAAATCGTATCAAATCCTATAATCAAACCAGTATCGTATCTGTACCAAATTTACTATACCAATCATTTTCGGTACCAATTTGGTACCCACCTTTTGGCATTTTCAGAATCGTTACTTTCGGTTCGACACCGGTCTAGCACCATACCTGTATTTATTGATTTTTACCTTCAAATATCATACCATACCATACCGTATCGTACCGAGCATTTTCGGCGTCGGTACCTAATTTCGATGATTTTCCAGATCGGTACTTTCAGTGCCGTTACCGGTACCGAACTCATCAATATTTTAACGTGTTAGCACCGTAATAACTAAACTGAAAATAACTGAATTTCCAACGTGTAGGACGTGTGGGTCCTATTATTATATATTAGATTATTTAAAATCGTTTTTTTAGGACGGAGTGACTATCGTTACCACGTCATTTATTTATGTTTTGATATTCGGTATCTGCTTGCCGTTGCCAAGACGCGTTTTGCAGACGTTAGGTCCCCGCCGCAACGCGCCGGCGGAAAATCAACTAGTTTGTTGAATTAATGAATTTTAATAACAGTAGTCTACGTGCGCAACTTTTCTTCATCGCCCCGAATATTTTTTGAAGGATATGGTGAGCTCATATCCGAATTTATATTTTAAAAATAAAAGATAAATATTTTTTTGTTCATGGTAGTTCGTAGGAGATCCATGCATGTGGATGGAATACTGCATTTGGTAATTAAACTATGCAGCTTCATGTATATTTTTTTAATTTGCGTAGGAATTTAAAGAACATAATCAAGAAGCTTCGATAGGTTTGGTTTTGTTAAATATTCAATGTTTACATTATTTAATAGAATAATAATCGATGTGTATATAATATAATCTATTTATAGGGGAACCTTTTCCGTTTAAAGTATTAATTGTAATACATATATGATTTTTATATTTTTCATTAAGTTCTAGCTAGGACTTCAAACAAATACGTGTCCGCATGGTGACATCATGTGTGGAAACATGCATGGAACTTCAATATTGTATGATCTAAGTTGATTTCGATACATCATTCGTCTCATATAAGGGCATTAAATATTGAAGGGTGCAAGATTTATCTTTGTAACTATATATATCGAAAAGATCTACTAAAAAGTGGATTTTGTCTAAATAGTTTAAGAAGAATTGTTATTATTACATGTGACACTCCTTATAACTTATAAATAGGAAAGAATAACATTTTGGTCCTTTTAAGTAGAAATGTGAAGATGACATGTGTCACCCTTTTGGTTTTCTGAAATATGCAACAAAAAAGAATCCAGTACAAAAAAAAATAGATCTAGTACAAAAAATTTAAGAAAAAAAAATTTAGCACAAAAAATATACTACAAAAATGTAGTACAAAAGGCCAGCACAAAAAATTCTATACAACATAGAAAGACAAAATACGCTCGATTTTATGGTGAAACTTTTAGTTGTCATATTTTATATAGCAACTAGAAAAGTGACCCGCGTGTTGCGCCGCGGGCAACGAAATTGGCGTGCAATCGAGCAGATTTACTCTAATTATGTTTAAGCTTATCATACTTCTTTCGTCATCAAAATCATAGTAACAACTATAACTACAACGTTATATAAATAATTGTGTACACTAATAAACACGTTGAATTTCTTAGCAATCCACGTACTATTTCCTTATGACAAACCACGTCAATTTGTAAACTTCCTATATGATTATTTGGTAAACAGGGAACACCCTGTACATCGATAAAACAACAAAAAAGGATAAAACACCTTAAAAAGGTAACAAAAGAAA
Source organism: Helianthus tuberosus (assembly GCA_030545235.1). Classification (NCBI taxonomy): domain Eukaryota; kingdom Viridiplantae; phylum Streptophyta; class Magnoliopsida; order Asterales; family Asteraceae; genus Helianthus; species Helianthus tuberosus. Next base: position 91,782,919 of record CM060452.1, read on the forward strand.
AGTAATCAACCTCCCAATATATCTTTTTTTCCAGGATTGTATATGTGCGGAGCGCAGAATCATGTTTCCATCTATAGTAGACACCATTATACCTTGTCTTTCACAATAACACCTACTTTGCTCACTACAATATTATCCACACCTTCCAACTTTATAAACTACACTTTTCTCATCTATTCTAAAATGATAAATATCAGATTAAGGCACAATTGGTCAAGGGTCAAATAAGTTGTGGTGCCGACCCACGAATCAAAAAAAGCCCCTTCCTTTTACTCGCGATTCGAACTCATTTTCATCCAACCATTGCCGTATTCCTAGGAAGCCTTACACGATTAACACTGAATGAAGAATTGAAAACTGACAGTATCTTGATCAACTTCTTTGAGCATTTCCATCTGTCAAAAAGGTTAGTTGAGTTTTTTCTAAAAAAAAGATAATAAACTTGCGAATTGTCATGAAAATTACACTTGCTGCTTGCAATGGAGGAGTGGCTGCAAGAGAGATTACCATTGTTGTGCGTACCCCGCGGAAGAGTTCGCGGAGTAATACTGGTAGAGATGGCGTGGGTACACACCATATCTCTGACCAGTGACGTAGCTTCTGTGACCACCTTTCGCCAAGTTTAGATATGTTTCTTAAGCATTTAAAGTACAAAAAACAATGTGGGTCAACCGTACATGTACAAAAATGACCCATTTTGACCAATAGGGAGTACCTGAAGACAACCATCTATTCCTGTAGCGTTGACTTTTCTTCCCTGAATTCCAAGTGGATCTGCAAAAAAAAATTAATGATTTACCTTTGTGAAAAGAAAGATATCATGTAGTTTTTTTTTTTTTTTTGAAAAGCTAGGCCAAACTTCAATTAGAAAAAGCAACAGCCTACTCCCAGAAAGCTGCTAGGAGGGCAAGCCAAGCAGAACAAAATCACAAGAATCAAAGAAAACAAAAACACACAGAACTAAACAAATAAACCGACATCGATTCCTTTAGACCATACGTTCCAGTTAATCTGCTTCCATTTAGATCTTCTCTTAATCCACCAAAACAGCGTCTCCTTAATGTCCTCGACCTCGATTCTTTTGTTCGGTCATTCGCCCCGGAAAGCCTTATCGTTTCAACTCTTCCAAATCCGCCAGCAAGTAAGGATTGCCGCAACCTCACGAATCTTATATTTTTTAATAATCTCGTCATTTGATGTTACATTCTTTCTAAATGGACCCATTTTAACCAGAACCAAATTAAGCACTTTTTTTTAATCACGTTCTAACCGAACCCAATATAACTTGTTACAGAAAACAAATTACCTTGGTTTACAGTAATGACCTCCTTATTGCTTAGAATTTCAAATGTTTCTACAGTCATATTCCGGACATCACAACCTATAAGAAGCGGAGCCTGCACAAAATTTAAAAACTAATATAAAAATTTGCTCAAATTCCAATTGTTTCACATAATCTTAATGACAAACACCACCTTCATTAAAGCCCACATGCTAAAATGCGACTGGTATTCCAGATAAGTCATGCCTCCGTTACCAACTTCTAACATATCCGGATCTACGAAAAATGATAAAAATAAATAAAATAATAATACCAACAATAATCTAAATTCATTTACTGGTTGAGCACGGATGAACATTCTGGAATGTTATTACTACCATTCCATCTGCCAGGCCCCGCATAGGCTGCCCATTTGTCGTTAAGATTAGCGATAGAAGCCATACTGCAAGGGGAATTAGTTAAATGATAAGTTAACAGATAATGAAAGTTAGACGCATAACAGTTGTGACACAATGTTTGAACCTTGCCCACGTGTGGTCGATGTCATCTGTTGTTCTCCAACTATTGCCAACATTGCCTGCACATAGGGCAGGGTCATCCTCACCCCTATCAAAGTAAAACAAAATAAGAAAAAAAAACAGGTTTGGTGATGAAAAAAAAGTTCACGGGTTTGACCCGTGGGTATCAGGCATACTCGTTTATGATATTACGCGGTTAAGAATACCCTTTAGATGTACCATAATTTTAATCTTTAACTCATCCCAAATATATTTTGAAATATAAAAAACCCATTATGACGCTTTTAAAAGATCCATCATTGATTCATAAACCGTAACAAATATGATATCAATAGCCAATTAACAGATGTTAAATCAACCAAAATGTAAAATGTAAAACATAAAACTTGCAAAATCTAGCAAAATAAACCAGGCAAGTCTTTTTTTGAGAACCCTCCATTCTTCTTGAATCTTTTTAGCCCAGTTTCGCACACCAGCTAGCCATTTATATGCACAATACAGAGCACAAAAAAGTTAGTTCTTTAAGACAACCATTAAACAACATTCAAAGATCCAAAGTATAAAAAGGATATTTTAGATTATAATCATAGATTAAATTTTATTGATTAAGAACTTTGCCTAATCATTATTTTAAAGGTTGAAACAAACAGGAAGTAAAAACCCTAACATAAAGAATTGAGCAGATTCATGATCCCATTTTATAGCCAATCGAACTTCTTTATAGCCAATCGCAGCAACACACGTATTTCTTCCATTGACATAGCCACCAGCAACAATGGTATTTCTCCCATTAACATAGCCACCACCGAAACGCTAGCATAAACAATTGAGCAGCATCAGTTAAGAAATCGATTGAAAAGTAATAGAATCAGGTAACAATCAACCCTTTTGAGGGAAGTGAGAGTACCTACATACAGTCTCGGACGTCAAACGAAATGACAACGGGTGGCTAACATTAGGTTTCTTCGATGGAAAAAACAAAGATGTGTAGTTAGATTTACGGAACCATAACCCCTTGTTTCCACGACCTCGCAACCACCGGAGCAAAAAACAACTCCGTCGTCACCATCGGTGTGAAAAACAACGCAGTCGTCACCATGGCGTTTGGCATCCGCCTCTGGAGGCGGCCGTTGCCTCAATCAACCACCGTTGTCTCGCCACGACCACCCTTACTGGAGAAGACAATCCCCGTCTCTCTCTTTCTCACCATAGTATGTTGCTTTCCTTCTTTGTGTCTCTAGCAGGCAAATAATCGGAGGGGGAAATCGGCAAAGAGGAGAGAAAGAAGATAGAGAAGCGGTGGAACTGGCGGATGCAGGTAAGGTTTCCCTAGAAACCGACACTACCCATTAACATAAACTGATGCACCAAAACTAATACTAAGCACAATGTACAAGTCTTTATGCATACAAATGTTGAAAATTAGAGTATATATAAATATGCTACTCAAATTAAAGATAAAGAGTAAACTGTCTTTTTGGTCCCTAAGGTTTGGCAGTTTTGCCACTTTAGTCCAAATTTGAAACATTTTGCATCTGGGTCCCTGTGGTTTAAGTTTTATTGCCATTTTAGTCCAAAAGCGAAATAATGTCATATTTCTAAAAAAAACACTGCTATTTTGTCCTTTTCCCCAGGGGCAAAATCGCCATTTAAGCATTATATATGTAAATACTCCCCTATTACTCTCTCCCCCTCTCTCTCTTTCTCTCTCTCCTTCTCTCCTCTCTACCGTTCAAAGCACCACCACCACTGTCACACCCCAACCGATGGCGGAATCATCGGGGCGCGGCACTGAGCGAAATAGATTGTCCAGAAGTTTCCATAACAACCATCATTACCATTCAATTTAAGTTAACATGTCCCATACCATGTCTCAAATAGTAAAACAAGTTATTACAGACAAAAACTAAACAAATATTCTGTTCCGACAACTCAGATTTTAAGCATAACTAAATTATTCGTTGGTTTCTAAGACTCTAGTTCCTAGCTTCAATTTCATCACAGCCCGAGAAGCATATAAACGACCTAGGCACCTGTCACATACGTTAAAATAATGTCAATACATAAAATGTAAAGGTGAGCATACAAGTTTGATAATAGCATATAGAGTTCGAATTCGTTTACGCATAACCGGCACGTACACATAGTGAAATGAAGCACGTTAGTTATCGACATAGATCCATCGATACCAATGACTGCGGGTTGACTGCCCGAGGCAGTTCGCAATACACGATTACCACTGTAATCCATGCAAGTAAAAGATCCTTAACAACCCCCGTGGAAACGGGTGCTGAGTCCAAACTATAGTACTATCGTTGCTAAGGCAGGTAGACAGCATTCCATGTGTAAACATAACAAACAAGCATTCATAAGCCACGTATAACATGCGATAATGGTTAAGCGTTAAAATAGCTTGAGTAGTGTGATAGTTGTAGTTTGAATAGTTGTAACGTATGTAACACCCAAAAGTGCTAAAGCAAAAAGGGTTCGAGTATACTCACGGCGATATGGATTGAAGGGAGCGCTTTACAGCGAGTACGATTAGCCTGAATAGATTCGATAACGTAACGATAAGTGACACGTAAAACAGTACAAGCGAGGGTGGGTAGGATGACTGATCGTGCGGTTCAGTTGTCCGTGAATAGGGGTCATCCGTGCGCATGACCTATCCGTACGGATGGTGATGCGTGCGGATGGTGTTCCATCCGGATAGGTCATCCGTGCGTGTGACTGTCCGTGCGGGTAGCAACCCGTGCGGACGAGTTATACGTGCGGACGACTTACCCGTACGGTTAGATTGCTTGTGTGGATAAACGTCCAAGTGGATAGTTTCTTCCTAAGATGTGTTTGTGTATGATGGCTTGTGCTTTGGAGTTTTCGTTGTAGCATTTAGAAAACACCAAAGTGTTTCTACCTTTCAAGCCGGCTGCGCGGACGGTGGTCCGTGCGTATGGTAGTCCGTGCGGACAGCCTGTGCGCGCGGGCAGAGTCAATCCGTCCGGATAGCCCGTCCGTGCGCACGGCTTGGCCGTGCGGGTGGGGTTTGCTCGATTTTCATTTTAAGGCCTTAGTATCTCATGATCCGATGAGTAATCCATTCAGAGGTCGTCTGTCCGGATGGCTCGTTCGTCGATACTCAAACCTCGCTTGGAAAGTGGGTCCCAAGGGTAGTCCGTGCGGTTGGCAACCCGTGCGTATGACCTGTGCGTGCGGATGGTAACCCGTGCGCACAGCTTGTCCGTGCAGGTGGCTAGTCCGTGCGGGTAGCCTGTCCGTGCGGACAACTGCTCTGGTTGTTCCGTTCGTCTACACTTGGTTTCTGTTGTCGTTTATCGAGACGTTCTGATTACGTGGCAACCACTTGGAGTTGTGTTCTCACCCGCGTGGCTAGACCGGTTAGGAACCACCCTAACTCGGCCTGCCGGCGACTTAGAACGGTCGTCCCGGTTAACCCCGAAATCAGTTGTCTAGGGTACAACTCCAGATCTGGAACTAGGGTGTCACTATTGACGAGCAAAACACTAGGACTGATCGGGTTTGTACCGATTTTAAGGGTAAAAGAAGGAGAGAACATTAGATTTATTTCTTTCAACTCTTTTATCCTTAGAAAAGTTTAGATCTAGGTGGATTTATTGTAAAAACTTGTAGAAATCGTTTAGATCTGGGATATTTTTGGTGGAATGAGGCCAAGCATGAAGTTCTTACGAACTTCATGATGACGTCACCCACGATTACCTCAAATCCGGATGATTTCATGGTTAGAATCGAAGATTTGAAAGATAGAAGTGTGTAGAATCGTGTAGTGATCAAAGATGTACAAGAATTAGTGCAAGATCTTACCTGGATTGAGAGAAATCTGGGAAAAGGTGAAGAATGCGTGTGGTTCGGACGTCACTTGCCAAAAGTAGAAAAAGTGGAGAGTGACCCGTGTATTTATAGGATGCCAAAAAGGGAAAGGGGGTGAGCCGTGCGCACGGCACGCACCCGGGCAGGTTATCCGCGCGGGCTGGCCATCCGTGCGGACTGGCAATCCGTGCGGATTGGCCATCCGTGCGGATGGGCCATCCGTGCGGATGCCACCACCTTGGGCGAGCTCGATGCGATGTTGATTCGGCTCGGATTTACGAGCGGTTTGATAGGGTTTCCTAATTCAAATTACTTTCAGTCCCAACTACTTCTTATACGGTTCGATTCGGGATTCGAGTTCGGGTTCGATCATATTCGAGTTAGACTTCGAGTTCGATTGAGTTCGCTTGATTATCACCACACAACATAAAATAAACATGCACAAGTAACACGTAAGGCACACACACACGTATAGCTGACAAATAAAATACGAAATTCGAGTTACGATTTGGTGTCGATTTGATTAGCTTGCTTGATTATCTTTATCGCATTGTTACTTCCTATCGTTCACAGTCGTAGATCGATCGAATTATGATTGGTGAGGCTTGATTATTGTAATGTACAACATGTACTCCACATAATCTAAATATAATAGAAACAATTCTACAAGTCATGTCGCGCGAAATCGGTCGTTGACTTTGACCTTGACTTTGACTTTCACTCGTGAAAACACGGGGTGTTACAGCCTCCCCTTGTTTAGGAAATTTCGTCCCGAAATTAAGCCGGAAGCTGTAACAAATTCGTGAATCACGTGTGGAGAATCGCCAAATTAACCAGGATTTTACGGTTAAAATCGGCTGATTTAAGAGCCCATGAAATCGTTCGAGAGAAATCTTTTTCAATCTTTAATTTTTCATTTTCAAAATCCTTTTTCCTTTTCTTTCAAAACCTTGATCATTGTGGGTTCTAGTTTGAATTCGCTTCGGTTGCGATCCGACTCGTGCGGAATTTGTGCACGAGTGGGATCGATGCACAAGAATGTACTAAAGACGTGATTCTATTGATTGATCGGATAACGGACAAGAGCTTTCTCTCTCTAGTTTCTCTCATTTACCGCATTCAATCTTCAGTAGTTTCGGCAGTTTCTGTTGGCTTCCATACATATTATCATATTTCAAATTCTCTGAAATCTCTCTCGAATACTCTCTGTTTACAATATTGCCACCTTGTCTTACTTAGCTGGACATTACTTCTTCGTTAAACAGCTGTGGATACTTTGCCTTCATGTCGCTTTCGAGTTCCCAAGTGAACTCCGCGCCTTGTTTGCCTTCCCACCGGACTTTCACAATAGGAATGCGTGAGCGCCTGAGTTCTTTGGTTTGGCGATCCATGATTTCGACAGGCTTTTCCACGAAGTGCAATGTTTCGTTCACTCGTAGATCATCTAGAGGAACATGTACGGCTGGTTCGTAGATGGTCTTTCGGAGGTTTGACACGTGGAAGATCGGATGGATATTGTTGAGTTCTTCCGGTAATTCGAGTCTGTAGGCGACTTTTCCGATCCTTTCCAGAATCTTAAAAGGTCCCACATACCGAGGCGCTAGCTTCCCCTTTTTGCCAAATCGGACTACACCCCTCCAAGGTGATACCTTTAGGAGTACGTAGTCACCAATGCCATACTCGCGGTGCTTGCGCTTTTTATCGGCGAGAAGCTTCTGTCTATCTCGGGCCTTCGCTAGGTTGTCCCGAATTTGGAAGATTTTGTCTGTCGTTTCTTGTAGTAGTTCCGGACCGGTTAGTTGCGAGTGACCGATCTCGTGCCACACAATAGGCGATCGACATCTTCTTCCGTATAAGGCCTCGAAAGGAGCCATCTGGATGCTAGCCTGGTAGCTGTTGTTGTACGAGAATTCGACTAACGGAAGGTGTCTATCCCAATTACCACCAAAATCTAAAACGCATGAACGGAGCATGTCTTCAAGCGTACGAATCGTTCTCTCGCTCTGACCGTCGGTTTGTGGGTGGAACGCAGTACTTAGATTGAGCGTTGTACCTAATGCCGTTTGAAACGTTCCCCACAATCGTGACGTAAATCGAGCATCACGGTCAGAGATGATGTCACGAGGCGTCCCATGTCGACAAATGATCTCGTCGGTGTAGATTCGGGCTAATCGTTCCACCTTGTAGTCCTCTCGTATTGGCAGAAAGTGGGCTGATTTGGTCAAACGGTCAATGATAACCCAAATGCTGTCGTGACCTGACGACGTGGTTGGAAGCTTGGTTACGAAATCCATAGCTATGCTCTCCCACTTCCACATGGGGATTGGAGGTTGTTCGAGCAAGCCAGAGGGTCGTTGATGTTCGGCCTTGACTCTAGCGCAGGTTAGGCATCTTCCGACGTAGAGAGCGATATCCCGCTTCATACCCGGCCACCAGTACCTATATCGAAGGTCATGATACATTTTGTCAGCACCGGGATGAATAGAGTATCGGGATTTGTGGGCTTCGTCCATGATGATTTGTCGCAGGCTGGTTCGCTTGGGAATCCAGATTTTGTCTAGGAAATGGAATATCCCGTTTGATTTGCTCACAAGTTGGGCTCCGTCGTGGTAGATTCTCTCTTTCTTCAGGGTGCGCTCGTTGAAACATGCATGCTGGGCGTCGCGAATAAGAGCTTCGAGATTGTGCTGGGCTTGAACATTTCGAGTGCTAAGCAGATAACTCCGTCTGCTAAGTGCGTCGGCAACAACATTTGCTTTGCCTGGGTGATAACGAATCTCGCAGTCGTAATCGTTGAGAAGTTCTACCCATCGGCGTTGACGCATATTTAGTTCCCTCTGATTAAAAATATGTTGTAGGCTCTTATGATCGGTGAAGATCGTATACTTGGTACCATACAGGTAGTGTCGCCAAATCTTTAATGCAAAGACAACTGCGCCTAGTTCGAGGTCGTGGGTTGTATAGTTCTTCTCGTGGATTTTGAGCTGACGGGATGCGTAAGCAATAACTTTGTCTCGTTGCATTAAGACACAACCGAGACCAAGGTTAGAAGCATCACAGTAGACAATGAAATTATCGTTTCCGTCGGGTAGCGTGAGAACAGGGGCATTGCAAAGCATGTGTTTGAGGGTTCGAAAGGCAGACTCTTGTTTGGTTCCCCAGAAAAAGGGCTGGTCTTTATGAGTGAGAGAAGTGAGTGGTACAGCAATCTTCGAAAATCCTTCGATGAATCGTCGATAATAGCCCGCCAGTCCGAGAAAGGAACGGACTTCAGTCGGGTTCTTAGGCGTAACCCAGCTCTTAACAGCTTCAATCTTCGCAGGATCGACGTGAATGCCCTGACTATTTACGATGTGCCCCAGAAATTGAACCTCCCCCAGCCAAAATTCGCACTTGGAGAATTTGGCGTAGAGTTGGTTTCCCTGAAGTAACTCGAGAACCAAACGTAGATGCTGCGCGTGTTCGGATCTCGTTTTGGAATAGATCAAGACATCGTCGATGAACACGATGACGAAATGGTCAAGATACGGTTTACACACTCGATTCATCAGATCCATGAAAACAGCTGGTGCATTGGTTAGGCCAAAAGGCATGACAACGAATTCATAATGGCCGTAGCGAGTGCGAAACGCTGTTTTGGGAATATCCTCCTCCTGTATGCGTAGCTGATGATATCCGGAACGCAGGTCGATCTTCGAAAAACACGTAGCGCCCTGTAGTTGATCAAACAAATCGTCGATTCGAGGCAGAGGATAGCGATTTTTGATAGTCAACTTATTCAATTCCCGGTAATCGATGCACATCCGGAACGTCCCATCCTTCTTTTTGACGAAAAGGACTGGTGCGCCCCACGGAGAGGTGCTCGGGCGAATAAAGCCTTTTTCAAGCAATTCCTGGAGTTGGGTTGAGAGTTCGCGCATTTCGGACGGCGCAAGTCGGTAGGGAGTTCTGGCAATAGGATTCGCTCCGGGAATAAGGTCAATGCGAAAATTGATATCACGCTTTGGAGGTAGTCCGGGAAGATCATCGGGAAAGACTCGAGGAAATTCTCGAACCACTGGAACGTCCTTCACTTTCTTCTTCTCTTTCTTTTCCTTCTCCGCTGCTACGACATGAGCCAAGAAGGCCCTGTACTCCTTACGGAGATACTTGCTGGCTTGTAGGCATGATATAAGTTTGAGACCCTTCGAAGTAGTATCTCCATAGACGCACAATGAATCCCCGTTGGCGAGGGAAAAACGAATCATTTTATCGAAGCACACAACTTCGGCATGGTTTTCGCGAAGAAAGTCCATGCCTACTATGACATCAAAGCTTCCTAGTTGCATTGGGATAAGATCGATTGAGAAGATGTGATTGTTGAGCTCGAGTGTGCAATCACGAATAACAGAGTTTACAGCGACGGTTCTTCCGGTAGCGACTTCAACTTCGAATGCAGAGGGGAGTCGAGAGTGCTTACGACTAAGGAGTTTCTCAAATTCGAGTGACACAAAGCAATTATCGGCTCCAGTATCAAACAAACATGAAGCATAAATACCATTCACAAGGAACGTACCATTGACCACGTTGTTGTCGGCCTGGGCTTGACGCACGTTGAGATTGAAAGTTCTGGCACGTGCGGCCTGTTGCTGCTGCTGTTGCTGTTGCTGTGGTTGCTGCTGTTGCTGCTGGGGTTCTTGTTTCACCACCCTGTTCGGGCACATGTTGGCGAAATGGTTCGGGTCGCCACATGTGAAGCATGCTCTGGCTTTGACTGCGGGTGCCGGAGGCGCTTGTTGACCCTGTGGGGCAGTGAGTAGAGCTTGATTGGCAGGAGCTTGACGAATACGGCAGTTGGCAGTAAAGTGGCCGTAGACGTTGCAATGAGCACAGAAGCGGCATTGAATGGCAGTTGGATGATGATAGGTGCAAGTAGGGCAGAGTGGGTGTGGTCCAGTATATGCACGCTTTGCAGGCGGTGCATTGGCCACAGGCGCCACTACTTGACGCTGTTGAGCAGGTACCGCTTGGATCGGTGCAGCAGAAATCGCACAGTTCTTGTTGGTGGAGTTGTTCTTTCTCTTGTTCTTTCTCTTGTTGCCTGAGGACGTGGGTTCAGCAGTTGGTGTAGCAGCAGTGGCTTGATGTAGATGCTTGGAGGTCTTATCCCACATCCCAGCCTTGACCCTTTTGTCATTGATTTCAGCGGCCAGCAGATAGGTTTCTTCGATCGTGGTAGTCTTAGCCGCTTGCACGAAATCAGCAACGCAGTCAGGCAGGGCTCGGATGTATTTCTTGATGGTCATCTCAGGGGTCTTGACCTGGTCAGGACAGATAATGCTGAGCTGTTTGAAGCGAGCAGTGAGACCAGCATTGTCTCCATCTTTCTGATGTATGTGCCAAAATTCATCTTCAAGCTTTTGACGCTCGTGAGGAGGGCAGAATTCCTCCAGCATGACTCCCTTGAGCTCATCCCACGACAAACCGTAGGCTGCATCATTCCCTCTCTTGTTCCTCTCGGCCGTCCACCAGTCCAGAGCACGGGACTGAAAGACGCCGGTAGCATTCAGAGTTCGAAGGTCATCAGGGCAACCACTCTGTCGCAGAGTGACCTCGATAGAGTCAAACCAGTGAAATAGAGCAGTAGGACCTCCTTCGCCTGTGAATTCTTTCCGCCCACATGACTTGAATTGTTTGAAACTGAAAGGTCTCGCAGCAGCTTTGGGACCTTCAGTCCTTGATTCCTCGGATGACTTGCTGGCATTCTCGCAGACACCGCTCACAGCCTTTGCTACTGCTTTCGCGACGATGGACGCAAGGCGTCTGTCCCTCTTTTCCTGACGAGAGAGCCGATGATGGGATCCAGACGACATTGTCTGCAATAGACACCGCCATGGAAACTCAACATATGTATTCGAATCTCACCTCACACGTCTAGGACTACTAAAGCTCAGTAACACGTACCATGTAAACGCATAAAATCATAAATTCACAGAACTGCACAGAATCATATAATCACATAGAGCACAATGTTCCTAATCACGTAAGCACAATGACAAGAACACATATAACCTAATTACTAAAGTACCTACGAGCGTACAAAGTATCCTAACTGTTCCCGTTGTTGCTAGCGATGAGTTGTGTGGGTTTTGTGTTTCGGCAGAAGCACTAGTGTTGGGTCGAAACCAATAGTATCTCAAAATGTTAGCAAATAGCGGAAAATGCATTAAAATTTTCATAAAGATCGATAAATCGGAGGTAGATTGTCTATGGCTAATAGACTTCGACTAACCAAAGTAGCTCGACTATTCGCAAGGATCCTGCACAACGACCTCCAGGACTATGCCTTTGCCTCGACTCTTGGGTGCTGGCGCAATTCCCATTGGTTTGGTCGTGCCTCTAGACCGTTGGAATACATCGAACTTTGGTGGAGTTTTGTATAAAAGCGGGACGAGTCGTCAAGGTTAGGGTTTCACCCCTATCTTGCAACTTCCGTCCTTGTTTTTGATAAAAGTTGAGGAGATTATTCATCAAAATGTGGATTTCACTCCTAACTTGGCATAATTCTCCTCTTTTGTAGCTAAAACGCAAGCTGATTAGGCAACCTTAGTCGAGAGTTTGCGGTTTTCACACCTATTCTCGGCCTTATTGCTTGTTCAAAGCTTGAAAATTCGAGTGTGGTGCTAGAAAAAGAGTGAGTGATAGCGACGAAATTACACACACGCGTGAGTTGGTCTGTTGGTTCTTTGACTATAGTCTAGGTCTCTAAGACTTCGACCCGGACTAGGTCGAGTCTTGCCTAATTCCCTATAGTTATGGCTCTGATACCAATCTGTCACACCCCAACCGATGGCGGAATCATCGGGGCGCGGCACTGAGCGAAACAGATTGTCCAGAAGTTTCCATAACAACCATCATTACCATTCAATTTAAGTTAACATGTCCCATACCATGTCTCAAATAGTAAAACAAGTTATTACAGACAAAAACTAAACAAATATTCTGTTCCGACAACTCAGATTTTAAGCATAACTAAATTATTCGTTGGTTTCTAAGACTCCAGTTCCTAGCTTCAATTTCATCACAGCCCGAGAAGCATATAAACGACCTAGGCACCTGTCACATACGTTAAAATAATGTCAATACATAAAATGTAAAGGTGAGCATACAAGTTTGATAATAGCATATAGAGTTCGAATTCGTTTACGCATAACCGGCACGTACACATAGTGAAATGAAGCACGTTAGTTATCGACATAGATCCATCGATACCAATGACTGCGGGTTGACTGCCCGAGGCAGTTCGCAATACACGATTACCACTGTAATCCATGCAAGTAAAAGATCCTTAACAACCCCCGTGGAAACGGGTGCTGAGTCCAAACTATAGTACTATCGTTGCTAAGGCAGGTAGACAGCATTCCATGTGTAAACATAACAAACAAGCATTCATAAGCCACGTATAACATGCGATAATGGTTAAGCGTTAAAATAGCTTGAGTAGTGTGATAGTTGTAGTTTGAATAGTTGTAACGTATGTAACACCCAAAAGTGCTAAAGCAAAAAGGGTTCGAGTATACTCACAGCGATATGGATTGAAGGGAGCGCTTTACAGCGAGTACGATTAGCCTGAATAGATTCGATAACGTAACGATAAGTGACGCGTAAAACAGTACAAGCGAGGGTGGGTAGGATGACTGATCGTGCGGTTCAGTTGTCCGTGAATAGGGGTCATCCGTGCGCATGACCTATCCGTACGGATGGTGATGCGTGCGGATGGTGTTCCATCCGGATAGGTCATCCGTGCGTGTGACTGTCCGTGCGGGTAGCAACCCGTGCGGACGAGTTATACGTGCGGACGACTTACCCGTACGGTTAGATTGCTTGTGTGGATAAACGTCCAAGTGGATAGTTTCTTCCTAAGATGTGTTTGTGTATGATGGCTTGTGCTTTGGAGTTTTCGTTGTAGCATTTAGAAAACACCAAAGTGTTTCTACCTTTCAAGCCGGCTGCGCGGACGGTGGTCCGTGCGTATGGTAGTCCGTGCGGACAGCCTGTGCGCGCGGGCAGAGTCAATCCGTCCGGATAGCCCGTCCGTGCGCACGGCTTGGCCGTGCGGGTGGGGTTTGCTCGATTTTCATTTTAAGGCCTTAGTATCTCATGATCCGATGAGTAATCCATTCAGAGGTCGTCTGTCCGGATGGCTCGTTCGTCGATACTCAAACCTCGCTTGGAAAGTGGGTCCCAAGGGTAGTCCGTGCGGTTGGCAACCCGTGCGTATGACCTGTGCGTGCGGATGGTAACCCGTGCGCACAGCTTGTCCGTGCGGGTGGCTAGTCCGTGCGGGTAGCCTGTCCGTGCGGACAACTGCTCTGGTTGTTCCGTTCGTCTACACTTGGTTTCTGTTGTCGTTTATCGAGACGTTCTGATTACGTGGCAACCACTTGGAGTTGTGTTCTCACCCGCGTGGCTAGACCGGTTAGGAACCACCCTAACTCGGCCTGCCGGCGACTTAGAACGGTCGTCCCGGTTAACCCCGAAATCAGTTGTCTAGGGTACAACTCCAGATCTGGAACTAGGGTGTCACTATTGACGAGCAAAACACTAGGACTGATCGGGTTTGTACCGATTTTAAGGGTAAAAGAAGGAGAGAACATTAGATTTATTTCTTTCAACTATTTTATCCTTAGAAAAGTTTAGATCTAGGTGGATTTATTGTAAAAACTTGTAGAAATCGTTTAGATCTGGGATATTTTTGGTGGAATGAGGCCAAGCATGAAGTTCTTACGAACTTCATGATGACGTCACCCATGATTACCTCAAATCCGGATGATTTCATGGTTAGAATTGAAGATTTGAAAGATAGAAGTGTGTAGAATCGTGTAGTGATCAAAGATGTACAAGAATTAGTGCAAGATCTTACCTGGATTGTGAGAAATCTGGGAAAAGGTGAAGAATGCGTGTGGTTCGGACGTCACTTGCCAAAAGTAGAAAAAGTGGAGAGTGACCCGTGTATTTATAGGATGCCAAAAAGGGAAAGGGGGTGAGCCGTGCGCACGGCACGCACCCGGGCAGGTTATCCGCGCGGGCTGGCCATCCGTGCGGACTGGCAATCCGTGCGGATTGGCCATCCGTGCGGATGGGCCATCCGTGCGGATGCCACCACCTTGGGCGAGCTCGATGCGATGTTGATTCGGCTCGGATTTACGAGCGGTTTGATAGGGTTTCCTAATTCAAATTACTTTCAGTCCCAACTACTTCTTATACGGTTCGATTCGGGATTCGAGTTCGGGTTCGATCATATTCGAGTTAGACTTCGAGTTCGATTGAGTTCGCTTGATTATCACCACACAACATAAAATAAACATGCACAAGTAACACGTAAGGCACACACACACGTATAGCTGACAAATAAAATACGAAATTCGAGTTACGATTTGGTGTCGATTTGATTAGCTTGCTTGATTATCTTTATCGCATTGTTACTTCCTATCGTTCACAGTCGTAGATCGATCGAATTATGATTGGTGAGGCTTGATTATTGTAATGTACAACATGTACTCCACATAATCTAAATATAATAGAAACAATTCTACAAGTCATGTCGCGCGAAATCGGTCGTTGACTTTGACCTTGACTTTGACTTTCACTCGTGAAAACACGGGGTGTTACAACCACCACCACCTCCTTCCCCTTCTCACCACCGCCACCAACAACACCCACCCCACCCCACCCCACACCACAACCACCCCCACAAGCATCACCTCTTCAGAGCACAACCACCCCCGTTCTTTCCCCCTCTTTCTCTATCTAAAAACCCTAGCTTTTACCCTCTCTTTATCTCTCTAAACTCGCTCAATATCTGTAACTGAATCTGTACGGCAACCGCTCGGGAAGCTTTTCAGAGAGGAGAGAGAATCAGCGTCGTCGGAGGCTAATAACCTCACCGGAGTTATGTGGGGAACGTACTGCATCTGGGATCGAACTCGGATCTTCAGGTCGCAAACATTATGAGGTACAACAACAACGATCAGAGGCGATGATGATGATTTTTCGTTGTCTGAGTGAATCGAGTGAAGCTTGAGACTTACCGTATCTTGGCAGGGTAATATTCGGCTGTTGAAGCAGCCGCGATGTTTGCAGCCATGGTGGTTGGTTCTCTTTGTTTTGATTATTATTAACAGATTTTAGCCTCTTCTAATTCTTCTTTTTCATATTTTTGTTTTTACTTTTATCAAGGGTTTTGACTTGATATTTTCGTGAATGGAGGTAGAAGATGATGATGATTCAGTGTTGATGGGTGGGTATTGATGATGATTCAG
The DNA here is from genome assembly GCA_030545235.1 of Helianthus tuberosus. Classification (NCBI taxonomy): domain Eukaryota; kingdom Viridiplantae; phylum Streptophyta; class Magnoliopsida; order Asterales; family Asteraceae; genus Helianthus; species Helianthus tuberosus. The sequence goes on from CM060452.1 coordinate 91,798,866, forward strand.
TGTTGATGGGTGGGTATTGATGATGGCGGTGGTGAGAAGGGGGAGGAGGTGGCGGTGGTGGTGGTGTTGCTTGGGGCGGCAGAGAGGAGAGAGGGAGAGAGGGGGGGTTAATTACTTTATATATGTAATGCTTAAATGACGATTTTACCCCTGAGGAAAAGGACAAAATAGTAGGTTTTTTTTATAGAAATCTGACCTTATTTCGCTTTTGGACTAAAATGACAATAAAACTGAAACCACAGGGACCCAAATGCAAAAGGTTTCAAATTTGGAATAAAGTGGCAAAACTACCCAAACCTCAGGGACCAAAATGATAGTTTACTCAAAGATAAAAATTCGCTCGATTTTATGGTGAAATTTTTATGATACAATAATGTCGTATAAAAAAATTATGAATGGTTAAAAAATGAGGGTGGAATATTCATGTGGAGAGAAAAAGTCAATAAATATGATTTATACCCTTAGACTACCCGTATTCGTTCAAATGTGGGCGTTAACTACCTGGAAGGGGATTAGAAGGGTGGTATGGGTAAAGTTCTTGGCTTGTTCAGTGTATAGATCCTGCGAGAAATTCATTCAAGCTTAATAGGACTTACTTTGAGACAGATATCACTAAATCGGGGGAAGTAAGAACAGCTTGAATCCCTTATAATTAAATTACTATTAAAACTTTAAGTCGGCCTTGCGGGACTGTATCCCTGCTGACTCAAACCAATATGGCCAAGGGTAGCGTTGCCTCCAAAAGAGAGACATGTTGATATTACGATTCTGGTCTAAAAATCTCAACTCGAATTGCGGTTCAAAATCTTATAACCCGAACTTTCAAAGAATCACGACTAGTGGTGCACAAAAAACCCGAACCCGGACCCGGACCCGAAAAAAAAACCCGGAACCGGGTATTATAAAACCCGGGTTTTTAATACCCGAACCCGAACCCGACCCTACCCGTAGGGTAGGGACCGGGTATGCATATTTGATCTAAAACCCGAACCCGGAACCGGTTTTTTTTATACCCGGTTTATACCCGAAACCCGGTTTTATAAATACCCGAACCCGGAACCGGTTTATACCCGAAACCCGGTTTATACCCGAAACCCGGTTTAAAAAAAACCCGATTTTGATGTAATCTTGTTTAATTATGTATGCATTAAGACTTCTAGTTCTTATGATTTTACAAAATTATGTATGCACTTTGATGTAATGAATCTTGTTTAAGTATTTGGTTTCTAGTTCTTATGATAAACAAAATTATGTAATCCACATATTTCTTTTCAAAGCCCAAAAGAACTAAACCAAAACCCCACTAAATCTCGTGACAATGCATGACTGGTCCTGGTTGTTCTCATTTGATTTTTTTCGGCCCAACATGCAATTGCTTGAGCCACCTGCATCACTCGTCTAGCCTTCTCCAGCCACCTGCATCACTCGTCTAGCCTTCTCCAGCCACAACCGCAACCGCTCTACCCGATGCGGTTTTTTCCCAACCCGATGCGGGTTTTTTAATACCCGGTGCGGGTTTTTTCCCAACCCGGTGCATACCCGAACCCTACCCGATGAATACCCGAACCGGACCCGAACCCGGAAATAGGGTATTATAATACCCGGGTTTTATAAAACCCGACCCGAACCCTACCCGGACCCGGGTATATAGGGTATACATTTTTGGTAGAAAACCCGGACCCGGACCCGACCCGGTTTTTAAAAAAACCCGATTTTTTAAAACCCGATCCTACCCGAACCCGATCCTACCCGAAACCCGGTCCTACCCGAAAACCCGATTTGTGCACCACTAATCACGACCCTCTTGACAAATTTTCGGCCCACAAATGTTTTTAACAATCTTAATCCACAAAAATTCAGCCCAAATATCTTTTTAATCCAAGCCCACTATCAAATTTGATGCCCCAAATTTTTATGACCCAAAACAATTCTCACAGTCCAAAACTAAATGAAAACTTTTTGCCCAATAAACCCAATGTCTCAAGTCTCAACAAAAATCTTGGCCCAATGAGTTAAACCTAATGTAAAACAATTTTTATAACTCACTAATAATTTTTTTTTACAAAGCCACTAGAATATCGGTTCAAATCTACTTTAAGTGCACTTTTGTCTTTAACAAGTCCAAAGTTTAAAATTTGCGGTCCAAAAATTTAATGAAATTCAAAACCCAAAACCATATTATTCTTTGGCCCATTTAAACTTTTGAACTTTCAACCGCGAAATAAGATATTAGCTCAATTTGTTGATTTTAATAGCCCAATGTCGACACAAAAAGTTTCAGCTCAAATAAACTTTCAATCCAATGTATGATCAATTATAATACTCAGTCCCCCAAAAAAAAAAATTCTATTCAAATACACAGTAATTTTTATTCATACACTTCAGCAGCTTTGCAACTTTACTCAAATGACACTACAAATCTCAACACTACTACTGTCGCAAAGTGCAAATTCTAATTCTTTATCTCTATAACCTGCTCCCGATTAAAAATCCAGCTGACACAACTCTAAACTTTTCTCAACACAATACAACTGTCGCTAATTCTTAATCGCTGCAAATAACAACTATTCTCCTTCTTCGAACAATATCTAAAACTAAAATTTTTAGATCTTAAAAACTTTTTTCTATGCCTAATGAATCAACTAAAACAATTCAGTTCTGAAACAATGTTAATCGCACATATATTAGGCAATGATTATATGATGTAAATGCGTATTAATTTGTAATGATTATATGATGTAAATGCGTATTAATTTGTAATTATCTGTATCCAAAAATAGGGGAACCAATTGTATTATTTATAGGGATGATTCAATGGAAAAGGTCAAGGAACCAATCCTTTCATGGTATCATCCTTCGATCCTAACCTCTCTCCTTTCTAACCCTAATCGGCTCACCCTCTCTCCTCTCCAACAACTTCTGCCGCCGTCTGTCACTTCTCAGTCATGACAAGTTCCGACTCCACTCCTCCCTCTAACCCTCCTATTACTATCGAATCCAAGATTCATCCCGCAACAACCATCTCCAACATTAAAAACTTTATCTCTATCACTCTCGAAATCTAATCCAATCAATACAATTCTTAGGCCACCCTCTTTAAACTACATTGCAAAGCCTTTCTCGTTTATGATCATCTTTCTCGTAAATCTGAAACCGCCCCTTCTTCCACCGAAACCAACAAACCTTCGGATGATTGGGACCGTCTGGACGCCATTGTCTTGCAATGGATTTACAGCACGATCTCTAATGAACACTTACACACCATTATTAACAACACCGCCACCGCATACGACGCTTGGGTTGCCATAGAAAATTTATTCCATGACAACAAAAGCGCCCGTGCAATTCACCTCATGCATAAATTTTCCAACACGAGGCTTGACGGTTTTCCCAACGTCTCAGCGTATTGCCAAGAACTCAAAGTCTTGGCCGATCAATTAGCAAATGTAAGCGCCCCCGTGGATAATGATCGGCTTGTTCTTCAGTTAATCGCTGGGTTGAACGAACAATATGAAGGAATTGCGACCATTCTACAGCAACAGGAACCGTTACCTTCATTCTACACCGCCTGATCCAAGATCATTCAGGTTGAAAGTCGTAAAGCCGAGCAGGCTTTACATGCCTCCAAACGACCAACCGGTCAGGTAACTCGGAACAGAACAAGCATGATGATCGGACCGGTGGCAGGGGTCTTTGTCGGTCGGGAAGACGGGGTCGGGGACGGGTTCATATGGCAGAGGACGTTCCATGCAACAATGGCCAAATCAGTTTTACAATCCCTGGATGCCTACCCCACCCTACAGTCCATATCCTCAACCTTACGACCCACTTAACCATGCCTACTGGCCCATGCCCCCTTGCCATTATCCTTCTTCCAACAGGCCCGACAGCACTACTTCGGCCCAGACTCCAAGACTGTCACACCCCGACCACGTGGAACAACAAAACGTGGCGGAAAACGTCGGGGAGTGTTGTAACAGAATAATTGTTTCATAACACATGGAAATTGAAATATTGTTTTATTGATTAAAATAGTTACAATGTCTTGACAATCAAAGAAACATAACATAAATAACTAGTCTTGCATCTTTTATTGTCGCTAAGGCCCAAGTCCGCCTAAGTGTATCTTGACAAATCCTATGCATCATATCCTGAAACACATGTGAAAATAGGTACGTCAGCATAAAAATGCCTGTGAGATACATAGGTTTATGAAAATGGGATTCATGACTTATTGTTTAAGAAAATGTTTAGTCATGAACCTTGTAATTTGATTTGTCTTGTAAATCTTTTGAAAAACGATAAGATCAGATGATATGTATAAATAAGAGAATAAGGTATGGTTAAATGAATAACCATATAAAAATGAGTTTGTATAATTTAAGTTGTTTGTAAAACAATGTATTGTGAAAAGTATGTTATTTGTATAAAATGTTATATGTCCAAATTGAAATGATTCAAATAACGCTACGATATGTAATACCACACAATCACTTATATATAGGAAGTACCAGCGGCGTATCCACCATGCTTGTATCATATTACACACGCCTCGTTACTCAAGTCACTTACCCAAACCAAACCAACAATGTAAGATGTCTATGTTTAAACCAATTGCCAAACGTATTGAATAATATGTCAAAATGTTTATGTCAATATGTAAATCACGTAATGTATAACCAATGTCAATAATGTTTATGTGTCAAATGTAAATCATGTAATGTGTAACCAATGTCAATAATGTTTATGTGTCAGATGTAAATCATGTAATGTGTAACCAAACTGATATGTATGGCTAGTGAAAATATCAACTAAACCATATGCACAAAAACAAAGTATTGAAGTAAAACACGGTTTAAATCAAAGCTGTGTTTTGTGGAAATGCATGCTATACTGATACAAATATCTATGCGGTATTGTGAGAATGCATACATCCAATCCTTGAGACTGTGGCGATAAACCCTTAAACAAATTAAAGGATTATCTGTGCTTATGTATATCGAATTCGGTCATTCCTTTCATCCCCACCTATCCAGGATGTCCGGAACGGGAGTTGTCAATTCCTATGGTACCACTACCTACTAACGAACGGCGTGATCGGTGTTAATGAATGTATATTGATCCATCAAAACAATCCAAATATCATATCAAAATGTAAGCATGTGATGAAAACAACTGTACTAAGTATGCAACAAATGAACATACATAGCATGTGATGTGATGTGAAACGATGTACTAAGTATGAACTAAATGGACATACATAGCATAAAATGTAATGTAAGACAATGAAATCATGTACTATAAATGTACTAATGAACATAGCAAGTATATGATGTGAAAACATGGAAAACACGAAAGTAACAAGTAGGCACATGTGTTCCACCCCAAAATGTTAGGAAAACAGTAAAAGAGGGGTCTATGTACTCACTTGAGATTGCTCAGAAGTCCTAAGATAACCACCAAGCAATGCTAGAGATCACGGAATCAAACGGCATCTAATATAGGTAACTATGTTAATAAACCGGACCTAATATCGGAGGATCGGATAGAATGAGGGTTCGTAAACCAAACGAGTATGGAGACTCGTGTAATATGATTTAACAAAGCCCACATACTAAAACGAAACTTAACCTAAGTGTTTGTGACCCATTACGACCCGTTTAGGTAGATTATGCTACTTTAACGCGTCGTTCGCGTAAAACGCGTTCGGAACGCCTAACTAGTCCGATGACAAGTAAAATATGCCTTAACATGTCTAATATGGTTGTCAAATCAGTTTAGATGTCAAAAGTTATGTTACATACGTTTAAAACGAATTTTGGCATTAAAGGGGTATTTTGGTAATTTACCTAAGGCATATAAACTACCTATCATACAACTACTTAAACGAAGCGACCATAAGGTATAACCTCGGAAGGTTATTCCCTATATACTATGGTCACCTAATGTGTTTGGTCGGATCCTAATGATCGACCAAATGGGTCGGGTTCGAAGGGATAAGCGATTTATTAGATCGCTTACCCTTACGACCCTAGACAACGTGGTAATCAGTAGGCATAGTCACAAGGGACTATAACCATCGTGATTACAATCACGTTGCGAAGTTCAAACGAACTACGCATTGACCATAAACTGGTCAATGCAGAAAGTCAAACAAAGTTTGACTTTCGGACTCAAAAAGCAATAAAAGAACGAAGGAACACTTACAAAGGGTCCCCGAATGCTAATCTAGATCAAAATAGCTCAGGTATGAAACAAAGGTTTCAACTTAGAGCACATAAGATCAGATTCTTGTGAGGAAAAGTGAAGGGTGGAGGTGGGTATTTATAGTTTTCAGTTCACCGTTAGGATCATTTCTTGGAGAAGAGGGAATGATCACATCCCTACACTTGTTGCAATGTTGTGGTAACTGATTTTGGCTACCATAAGAGGTTAACATGTGGCACTTGACCTTTGGGAAGTGTTAGGGGCTGTTAACTTATGTTTAAAATGACCTTTGCTGATCAGAAGAGGCCTAGCGTGACGCCAAGGGGGCTAGGCGTCGCGCTAGGGTCCCCCTGATCAGCAAACACCTTCAAATGTTTATCTTTCAGTCCCCGTTGCGTATTCAGGCCATTTTCGACGTGTTTAAGGCTCGTTAAATCATTTTCAAGGCTCCACAAGGATGCCTAAACATTGTGGGCATGAAACATGCTCAAAAATATTCCGGATGTCAGTTCGTTTGGTCGTACGATCGCGATGTTCGGTTAATTACGACGGAATGCGCATAAGCGCGAGAAACGATCTAAATTGCGCGATGAATCGATTTTTCTCATGCCAAACACTAAAATAAAGTATTTTAGTGCTTACATAAATTTTTGGATGTCCGGAGATATTCAGAACGTAAGTTATGGGCGAAAATGCAAACTTGTGCACTTTTTGACGCTTTTAGTCCCTGAATGACCCAAAAGTTTATTTTAGCATACCGAACCCCTCAAAGCCTATTTCTAAGCTATGTAAAGGATATTTATGGTATGTTTAACTTATGGTCATGTTCCAGAATGTTCGTTACAGCTCAAATTGGCATACTTTCGTAGTTTGTCAAGTTTAGTCCCTGTAAGTGAATTAACTTGTTTTTGACATACCAAAGCCTTCAAAACTTATTTCTAAGTTATGTAAAGGTTGTTTAAGGTATGTTAAGCCTATTTCACTATTACGGAGCGTTCGTTGCATTAAACGGGTTATATTTACGCATCAGTGCGCGTATAACCTTCTAGAAAGTGATTTAAAGCTTGAAATCGAACAAGAATTGATAATGTGCAAAGGATACACATATTTGTACATGTCCCAAGTATGAAATACAATATTTCATTGATACAGTATTTGTTTGATGGCCGTGGAGGCACAGGTGTTACAGTCTCCCCTACTTTAGGAAATTTCGTCCCGAAATTTTATTTAGAGGAAACTTGTGAGAGTTTAAAACATGAAGTTGAAAAGATCGAACAACATTGGTTAGGGTTCTGAACTTCTAGTAACTTTAATAACATCATGCTTGCAATGTAAGAGGGATACTTATATACAAGTATATGAAGCGTCATTGGTGCGTCCACCGTACCTCCATTACATCGTTCTCATTTTGTTATTGTTGTCACTATCGGTTCTTACACATAATAAATCTTACTGGGTTTCTGTGCACTAAATTTCATAATTATGTACGCGTCCATAATTAGACAATTCCTTGCACAGTTCACACAGTCTATTTTATAATGTGTAGGGTAAAACCAATTGAAAAATCCTGTGATGAGTGTGACTAGACCGCCATAGAGTCCTTTTAATTAAATCAATAAATGATCTAAATAGACTATCAAGGAGTCTTTTCAGCTTATATCATCACATGTCATTCTTAACCAGATTTTTGAATCAATCTTTTTGACTAGACCACTAAAAGGGCCTCTTATGAATCATGGAGTGGTACTATATAATCCAAGGGTCTTAACTATTACATAGAAGCCCATTAAGGAATTAAGGTAGTACCTTTTTGAATATCCTACTACGAATCCCTCATATGAAGATATGAAAAATTCTACGAGGATTTGGATAACGAATATCCAGAGTATACAAAAAACCCAAAATGCATAAAAGAAAACACAAGATGCATAAACACATAGTCATATAACCACAAAGATTGTTTATCTAGATCTTTAATTTGTTAATTTGTTTTGCTAACAGAGCGCATGTATTTAAAGCACACTAGGAATCCATCTCGTGGATTTCATTTGGTACTTTAAACATTATCAAGAATCTAACTATAAAGATAGAAAGATTTTTAAAAGAAAAATTCGATTTCGATTATAAGGAACCGAAATGTTCGAATTTAGGTACATAAGGAATCCAATCAAGGACTCTGATTTGAATGATAATCATCCACAAGGGTCTAAATGTGAAGATAAAAAGATCCCATATGGATTTTAGAAGTTGAAGATGTTTTGAAACCTATTTTGAAACCTTGCATTGGACGTGCTTAAATCACAACATGAAGTAAAATGCTTATGAAGTTGAGATGCTAGCTATGTCAAGGCGACATATGAAGCGGAATTTGAAGGCTAAGTCAATGTATGAGGAAAATATTTTTGAAAACTATGCATGGGGTTCTTAAAAAAAAATGTGTTCAATGTTTTTGAAACCTTATATATAATACATTTGAAATCATAAAGTAGGTGTACTAGGTAAGTATATTTATAAAAGTGTTTTAAAATTATGCGAGATGAATTCTGAAATTATGTATAAGGTCTTTGGGAAACATGAATGATGCTTTTGAAATCATGCACTTAATAAGAAAATATATTGTATTAATATTGTTCTCAGGCTATATGAGACATTTTGAAATTATGAAGGTTGTTTTTGAAAACATAGCCAATGTTTTTGAAATAACATAGACAATGTATTTTTAATTTTTTTTTTTCAAACTATATGAAATGTTTTGAGATCATGAAGATTGTTTTTTAAATACTTGTACTGTGTATGTTGAAAAATCAAAACGTAATGGGTATGAGTTTTGAAAATACCCTTAGTTATCTAACCAAGGATTCAAAGGTACTGATGTGCAGAAGCATGATTACTCATAATGTCACTTTATTTTCTGTACTTTGTTTCTTAGAGTGAAACGAGTACTTAAATGTCCATATATCATGCCACAACAACCTTTTATCACAGTACCTCACATCCAAACCTGCAACTACACTTTTTATTACTACACAACACTATCAAACAACAATACCAATCTACACTGCTTTCAGTTTCGATTCAAATCTGGATTCCAAGATTCGTCGAAAATACACACCTGTTATCTTCTTCGAAAACCTTCAACTAACAATCAACAATCAAGTTCACAAAAATGTTTTTTAGATCTGAACAACAACCACGACTTAGAACAGATCTGGTATTACGATTCAAAAAACAATTCGCTGGTAATACAAGAACTTAGCGAAAACAATTATCAGTTTTAAACCAATTCGCTGGTAATACAAGAACTTTTGTCTTAGATCAACAAACAAGAATTGATTCAAATCTGAAACTAATACTACGATTTACACAACCTGTTGCTAAAAAAAACTTCATCTTTTTCATTTTTCTTATTTTGATGATTTAAACTTTGTAGTTTTTTACTGATTATAGATTGTTTATGACATTATGAACATAATACAAAACTTTCAGTCAATTTTATCGGTAAAAACAGTTTATATTTCACTGAAATATGTCTGAAAATTTCCAAAATTTGCATCGAAATGAATCGAAAATTACGAAACTTCAACAGAAAATCATCGACACAAACTGAATTTTAACCAATTCAGTTCGAAATTCACCGAAATGTTGATTATATCTTTAAACATGAGTCAAAATTATAGAACTTAATCATGTTTATTCAATTATAATCTAAATATAGATACCAAGTTAGAGATACTTACTTGTATGGATGATTATCTTTGAGGATAAAGATGAAGCCATGATTCCCGTTATGCTACCTTGTGTTGATGGATTACACTAGAGAGAATTTTTAGTATTGGTGTTCTTCATAAGTTTTTGTTCACTTATCATCAATAAATAAAGATCAATGAATAATGGTCATGAATAGTGATCCGTTATAAAAACTCTATGTATTCTCTATTAATGGTACCTAAAGGGAAATCATCATTGCCCCTTGAACTAATCAATTTTGACAATTACTACCATCAAGTAATTTTCAACGTTACTCAAATGATCCGTAAGGCCACATCAACGGGTTATTTCTAACATTCTCCCACTTGGCCGACTGATCATTTGTGATAAGCATAAATAAGTTTCCCCAAGTGAAAACATTAATTAATGTTTCAAATTGAAGTTGTAACAGAAACATACAGTCATTGAGTTATTTTCAACTCAAGACCCCATTAATCATGTTACAACCCCAAATCAAAACATATGTAAATTTAAGACCAAAATGACTGAGGTAAGCCCTTTAAAATTAATTTGCATAATTCTTGTCTATACATCATTAGGTGCACATACGTATTTATAGGCAAACAAATTGTATAATTGAGGAAAAAATAATAACTAATCATTCATATGTATGATATGCTATTATGTAAGGCCTTTAGTAAAGCCCGTCTTTATTATGAGCTCTTAAAAAGACTTTGGGTGTAGACCTTAGTTATCAGATTCGCAAGTATACCATGAATGTAAATGTATTTGATACAAATATTTAGTTTCCTCTTCTTGTTCATGAACGAACAATAATTTGTATCGAAGTTTAATGCAGCACATCTCGAACTGTTACTGTTCGAGGAAACAAGGTAGCTGAATTTTCACAGTAAGTCTTCAATATAGTATATATATGGAGTTCATAAGTTTATGAGTCCTTTGATAAGTTTTCAACAACATTCAATGACAATTATATTGTTAATTAACAACATATTATGTCACTATAATTTAGGTTGTTGTTAACAATTTCTTAGGACTCCTCCATGAGTAAGATTTATCCGCAGACATAAGGATTACCCCAAATTGACTTTTAGTTTCTTTGGAATATTACAAAATCAAGGTAAGAGTAATAAACCTCTTCTTATAGTCTTTCTCGTTTCTTAAAGATATTGTAAGATGCTTCACAATAATCTAGAGTAGTCTAATGTTCATCAATGTGAGCAATATCTAAACGAGTATAGACTTGAACCTTCGTAAGGCTTCGCTTCTAATTAATGAAGCATAAGGAAGTAATCTCATTTATCATTTTATCCTCTTAAGGGAAGCAATATTATTTGTTACACATGTAAGAGCCCGCTTTAGAGTAAAGCTTATGGGATGAAACTAATATCCCGTTGGGTTTATCTTTGTATATTTTGATATCTCTCATATAAGTGGTATCTCTGAGATTCATTATATCAATGTATGTGTGAACAATTCTTTGACTTAAGTAGCATATACTTATCAAAAGAATATCATTTATAAGGACAAGTTTACATTAATTGCTCCCACTCATCTTAAGGTGGGTACATAAATCCACTTAATTCTTGATGAAAAGAATTGCATTAAGATTTCATCACATTTTGATGCTTGCTTTAAACCCATACATGGAATTAATTGACCTACAAAGTAAGTGTTCTTGACCTTTCAGTTTAGAACCTTCAGGTTGTTTTGAACATGTAAGTCTTTATTCAGGGAAAGTTGTTTTAATGCTCATTTGATGTAGCTACAAGTGATTATAAGCTACTAAAACAACAACGATCCTCAAAGAAAACTTTTGCAAAAAGGTAAGATGATTCTTTGATAACAAATGTTATTCTAATACATAAAATCAATTTTGCTAAAAACAATTTTTATTCCATTTAGAAAATTGATTGATGCAAATGACTTAAATAGAAAGGTAGGATCAATGAACTTTTCAATATCCATTTCAACTTCAGTCAGGGAGGATACATAATCATCAAAGTTAAACCTAGATGACCTCCGTAGTTGATTATTGGGTTTTATTTTGAGTTCCAGTTTTATGGACTAACTCTTGATTAAGTTGCTATCATTTTCAAGATTCTAAGTGTGTAAGAGTTGATGGAGTATCGTGCACAAGAGGTGTAATCGGAGTAAAATTTAATAAGTCTCTTCCCTCCGCCTCTTGTACTTCTTGCAAGTCATGATAAGGACTTTTACTACTCCCACTAATTTTAGAAATCATTAGAAATTTAGCATGCTTATGGTCAACATTAGAAGGCCAATAGATTCTAATAGAGAAACAAGTTAATGATGTTACTCATACTAGTTTTTCTTTTTGAGGATTATAATTTTGGCAAGAAATCCGAGTGTGCCCACGTTTAAGCAACAATGAAACTTTTGTTAGAGTAGCAATAGATTCTGAAGAGAAAAGTTACACCACATATGTATCATAAAGATAAGTTGTACTTAGTAAAGGTTACCCCAAAAGTCTTACTATCATTGAACACAAAACCCATTCCATTAAACCATCTATATGTATCGCCTTGCCTGGACTTAATAAACATATTGGTTGACACCTACATGGGGTGAATAGTCTACTTTTTTAAAAGTAATTCTGGGTGATGTTTAAAGATTTAATCGATATCAAAGAACAATGAATCGGAAACAATAAAAACTTGGCTAAGCATCCAAATTTTATTAATGTCAAGAAACTTTCTCAAAGCTTGACTTACAATCTCTAATACCCAAAGCATGGTATTTATAATCTAAATACACCTATTGGATTATATCTGCCATAACTAAAAATACCTCTTAAATAGTAAAGAATTTTCTTTATGAGAGTTGCATGAGATTGCTTCGGGCATTGCATGTACCGACTGGCTACTCCGACCGAAAACGCCAAATCTGGTTGAGTCTATAAAAGGTATCGGAGACACACGACAATCTTTAATCTTTCGATATCTCGTTGCATCAAAATCTTCTTCATCTTCAAATTTAGAAACTTTCATGTTCGGGTCCATGGGAACATTAATAGGATTGTAGTTAATCATACCTGCGTCTGTCAGTATTTTCTTTGCATATGTCTCTTGCCTAATTTTTATCCTGTCCTTGCTCTACGACACTTCAATTCCAAGATAATAAGTAAGCTTTCCCAAATCCAACATTTCATAGTTTTGAGCCATCCTTTACTTAAACTCCATAATAAGTTTCAAATTTGAACTTGTCACAATTAAATCGTCCACGTACACGCAGATTAATAACACATCCGTTCCAACGGTTCTTCCATATACGGCTTGTTCTTGCAAGCACATGTGAAAATTCATATTTAACAAAATATTGTTTAAATCCGTATTCCACACACGTGGCCCGTATAATGCCTTCGATAATTTATAAACTTTATGCTCTTTGCCTTTTTTGATGAACCCTTCCGGTTGAACGACATAAACGTATTATTTTAATTCGCCATGTAGGAACGCGGATTTAACATCTAGATTATGTAATTTCCATCCTTCATTCGCTGCGAGTGATATAAGTAATCGCACTATTTCGAGTCGAGCAACTGACGCAAACACTTTGTCAAAATCAACTCTGGGTTGCTGAACATAACCCTTTGCCACGAGTCTAGCCTTGTGTTTATTTAGTGAGTCATCCGCGTTTCGTTTAACCTTGAAAACCCATTTCAATCCAATCGCTTTTGCACCACGTGGTCACTCGGTTAACGACAAAGTATTATTTTTATTTATTGATTCGATTTCCACGTGCAGGGCTTTCATCCACTACGGTTTAGATTTTGCGTCATCAAAATAAGTCGGTTCGTCATTCGCAAGCAATAAAAATTCTTTATCAATGGAACTCAAATTTAAAATATAATCATTGAAACGTACTGGTGTAACCGTTGAGCGATTAGATCTTCGAGCGACTTGCTCGGGCGTCACGAAATTATTTGAATCAATATTGTCACTATTCACGTTTTTTTTCTTTGGTCGCTACTGGATCTTGCCGATTGGGCTTGTTGTTGTGAGGTTGGGCTTTGCTGGTCACATGTACGTGACACTTCATTATGCATTCTATCCATTTGGTCATTTGTTAATAGTGGGCTACGCTTATTATCAAAACAATTACTGCCATTTGAGCCACATGAATTTGATGTACTTGGACTGCTACTAGATTCGCTTGTCTCAGTATTATTTACTGAGCCAACTCCGGTATCGATTACACCATCAAACTCTACCCAAAACTCCCGTATAATTAACCGAATTCAACATCGAGCATTGAAGGGATGTTTAATTTGGAACCGATTTCTCGGTATTCGTGCCACCACTGCCTTCGTCTTCAACCATATTTTTCTTTCATTGACTATACGTAAGATTAAACGAACCCGGTGTAACTGGTTCAGTTTCTTACATGTTTAATTCCCAAGTTCCAATTTGTACACAAACCCGAAAATAAATATGAAACTAAATTTGTTTGAAATAAATAAATAATCCAAAACAAAAACAAAAGTTTCTTGTGAAGTTTAACCTCCTTAGTGTTTCACAAATGAGTGACAAAGGCTATGGGTCATTCTTCACTAAGGATAGCTGTAAGATTGTTGGGCCAGAAATAGTGAAAAAGATTGAAGAAATCATAGCCGGGGGCAAAACACAGCTTGTTGCTCAAAGGAGTGGCAATGTGTATGTAGTTGATATGTCAAAAGATAATTCAATGGCTACTTTTCTCGAAAAATAACAACAACAGCAATAGTGACTTATTGGACTGTCATATGTTGAAGCAACCCTATTGCAATGATGAAGCAGCAACAACTGAAACTATTAGCAACATCAGCAACCTCTTTAGCTTCTATCGACAACAGAAGCAACAACAGATTAATCACACCACTATCTCCTCTTCTGCTATTGATTCGATTTCTCTACCACAGGTTAGCAGTGCAAACCCGATCTTCTCTCCTCCGGCCAACCCTTTTCAGTTCCGAATCACAGTCTTCAGTGTGTCACCTTTGTTTCTACGGCTGCGACAACCTCCCTCGTTGCAGCTTATTAAATTCATCCCCACCCGTTGGTTCGCAGCTTGCTAATTAAAAAAAACCCTGGTAGATTTAGTTGGTATCAAAGAACAATTAATCGAAAACAATAACAAGTTGGCTAAGTATCCAAATTTTATTAATGTCAAGAAACTTTCTCAAAACTTCACTTACAATATCTAATACTAGAAGCATGGTATTTATAATCTAAAATACACATATTAGATTATAACTACCGTTGCAAATAAACTATTTATTTTTGGACATGATAATTATAACTAATAATTATCAACTCCTTAATTAGTTTCATTGCCTTGCATACAAATCAACCTTTAATTTGAAATTACCAACAATGTTGACTCATATATACACATGAATTTCATGCATATTAAACCCATGTTTTTGAAAATTTATTAGAAAATTCACATCAACCGATTTTAATTAGTTTATATTTGTATTGCGTAGGTTTCAAGAGAGTAACAAGATTAAAGTGATACGCTATAGGTGCAGGTGAACTTCTAATTTTTCAAATGCAACTTGAAGATTTTGAAGTTCAATTAATAGGGTTATTGGATTTTATCACCTCCAGCTATTTATTGGCTATTGGTTGGTGCCACCCTCAACTATCATTTTGACGTCCGTCACCCCCAACTTAACACTTAGTATGTTCTGTCTCCACGTAGTTAACGGATCACAAACTTTTGATCCGATTACTATACTTTGGGGTGTCATAGGGATCTTAGGAAGGTTTTAGAGATCTTACTCCACACCCAAAAGTATAGTAAGAGGATCAAAAGTTAGTGATCAGTTAACGACGTGGTGACAGAACACACTAAGTATTAAGTTGGGGGTGGCAGACGTCAAAGTGATTGTTGGGGGTGACAGCGGCCAATAGCCAAAAGTTAGGGGTGATAAAATTTAATAACCTAATATGATGTTAATCGATTATAATGAAGCTTGGGCTGTTTACTTATTACGTTGACTTCAACTTTTATTATAACTAGATCACTATGATTTGGGTTAAATTCAAATTAATGTTTCGGCTAACAACTAATTGGTGGGCTACGCTTGGGCCATATAAAACAAAACAATTCAAGGCTACTTCCCAGACTATGATCATTTAGCTAATGTGTTTTGTTTCATGTTTATCATTTTAGTTATTGAGAGATTCAACAATCATATGATATGATGGAACTCTCTTTACTGGGTCTAATAGAAGAGGAAGCAAAACACTTTTTTTTGGGTGGTTATTGCAATCTTGAAGATCATATTACCTTCTTTATATGCTCAGATGACACTGCAACGTGTTCCTTCAGCATGGGGATGAATTAAATGAATTTAGTAGTTATGAATTAAATGTATTTGGTAGTTATGTCGGCATCACTCTTGATTTGATGTTTGTTAGTGACCTTATTACGTTTGTATCCAAAAATTTCGTGTAGAAAATGTTATTCACGGCAACGCGCGAGTAGTGATACTAGGGAACGTTTCCTTTTCCTTTTCAAAGGAGGCAAGCAATCACAATAAACAAAAGTCAATGGCAGTCACTTTGTAGAGTTGGTTTGTACCTGAAATAACTCGTATTTTCTCATGACCAATTGTATGTTGCTTTATCAAGGGTAAAAACACGAGATGGAGTAAAACTACTAATACTTGACAACAACGGCAAACCTACAGAAAAAACAGCGGATGTGGTTTATAAATAGATTTTCAACGAATTGTGATCGTTGCATATTCATGTATTCCAATTCGTCGTACTCTAATATATTCGTTTATGTTTTAACATGTATAAAATCATAATATTTATGTCAACGGTGATAATGAAGAATATTTTCTTTTAACAACCCGTGAAATTCATGGACTCTTAAACTAGTATAAAATAAAACAATTCAAGGGTAGTTGATCAAACAATTTTAAAAAGGGAAATAGTTTAGTTGACAACGGAGAAATAAGGTATCAAAGAAAATAAAAAGAGGGTAGCGGCTACTATGTTGAGCAAGGATATAATTAGGAGAAAACAAAGCAACCAATACGAGAATTAGATCAAGAGTCTCCGTCCATGGAGATAAAAGGAGAAAATAAATAGTGTAGGGGCTAGTGTGTAGAATGGCGTCCTATATAAGCCAATTTTTTAACCCTAGTTTGTAATATACAGAAAACAGTTTCAATACAATTTCAATAAGATTCAAACCCCAAATTAGTTCATTCTCTATACTAAACAACATGGTATCAGAGCAGTGTTGATTCTAACATTTTGCTCATCATCTACAATCCAATCTCAAACCAGAAAAAAACCAAAATCAAAATCAAAGTTCCAAAATCGAACCTGCAGTTTCTTTTTAATCCATCAAACAACAACAGCAGCAGCCGCCGATATCAACAGTCGCCGTCACCATCACCGGAACCCTAAAACCTTCCGCACATCCGGCAGCCACAAATCAGTAGCGCCGCACAACTCCAATCTAACAACAGTTGCCGCCGTCGCACACTCTATTTCAGCCGCACATCAGTCATATAACCCAACCCTAGAAACCTTTCTTCAACGACCGCTATGTCTATAGCCACCGCCGCCGACGTATCACCCTCCGCCGCTGCAGTTTGTTGTTGTTCGAAGAGAGAGTGGTGTGGGTTTCTCAGATCTGCTCAACAGACCCACTGAACCTTAGCAAAACCCTAAGGTCTTCACGCTCAGATCCGCCAGTGTCCCTTTAATCTTGGGAGTTTCTTTTTCATAAAGTTTCCTTCTAAATAACTACTCTAAATAACTACGCCGACCACTATCATAAAGTTTCCTTGGGTTTCCTCCGTGATAACTACGCTTTCGGTAGCGGATTTGTGGTTTGCGGGCCACTTTAAATCTTGAACGCGAGTTCAAGTTGCCGGTGTATTCAATAAACATGCCGGTAAGATAACCTCGCTACCTAGCATCAGTATTCCGAACGAAAATCTTGAACGCGAGTTCAAGTATCCAGTGTATTTGATAAATACGCCGGGTCAGTTGCTAGCAGAATAGCGGTATCTAGACAACGTATCTACTTAATTTCGGCGTATTTAATTGTTTATCAACTACGCTCGGTTGGTAAGTGTCTGGTATCTTTATTGTAACAAATCTAAAAAAATAAAAAAAAAATCAAATAAAAAAATGGAAATCAATCATGGAAACAACAGTTCTTAGATATTTGATTCTGGTGCCACTGACACCATGACGTTTGAACTGTTAGACATACGGTCAATGTCCAATCCTCAAAAAACTCAAATCCACACCGCACACAACGGAATGATGCAAGTGAAAGGAGGAGGAACAATTGAAATTTTACCAACTATGAAATTATCAAATTGTCTTTATGTTCCATCATTATCGCACAAACTGCTCTCAATTAGCCATATTACCAAAGAGCTAAATTGCACGGTACTAATGCATCCTACTTTCTGCCTTCTACAGGATATCAGTACGAGTGTGATTATTGGACGTGGTACTGAGCGCCAAGGATTGTACTACATGGATAAAGTGGCTCAACAGGGTACTGTGATGTTGGCTCATGGAACCAAAAACCGGGAAGCCTGGCTATGGCATAGACTGTGAAACATGTTTTCGTGCTAAAAGCCATCGACAACCATTTAAACCTAGCAATACGAAAGTTGCTTCACCTTTTTCACTAATCCATTCTGATGTGTGGGGTCCTACTCCAGTGATGGGGGGTGTCACAGCCCCAGGCTCGGTTTTACCCGTTTCAGGAGCCGCGAGACAGAAAACCTGTGGTATTGTTTATTTTGACAGCTGAAATTTTAACAGGATCGTTTAAAC
This sequence comes from Helianthus tuberosus, assembly GCA_030545235.1. Taxonomy (NCBI): domain Eukaryota; kingdom Viridiplantae; phylum Streptophyta; class Magnoliopsida; order Asterales; family Asteraceae; genus Helianthus; species Helianthus tuberosus. The sequence continues at coordinate 91,817,630 of CM060452.1, forward strand.
TAAAAATGCCCAATTATTTTATTTCACAATTTGGGACAAAACCCATAATTTACAATAAAGGAAATTTCAGGGGGGAAATTCCCTGTTTATACAAAAACATGTTTATTTATTTTATTTACTGAGCCACGTTCTTCAAGCTGGTGTGCTACGAGACACCTTTCCTGGTTCACAGTAAATCACCTGAAACATGTTTAAAAAGGTTTTATCAGCGGGGAAATACTGGCGAGTCACTCAAGTTATGAAATGACACATTAGTTATAGATTACATCATAAGAGCGATTACAATGGCCCCTTATCTTATAATTATCTGGCCCCCTGTCACACCCTGGTGACGATGGTCATACCACCATTGGGTCCTTTCACCCAATATTGATGATTATCACTGTTAAAAGTGAGAAATAATAGTAATGTGCACAATACCGCACTTGCCAGTAACTTAAGATAACCAAGACTTAATCCCTGTAACATATAACTGGAAAACATTTAGGTATTTGTAAAACACTTTTGACAAAAGAGAATGACTCACATTGCAAGTTTAACTGGACAGAACCTTGCCTACTGATTTAGCCTTGTAACCTAGTTAAATAACAATGCACACGAAACTAGGTTAGTAACTTAATACAACATTTACGATAACTCACGAAATCAAAACCCTCACGACGAATGACAAAGTATAGCCCAAATTCGGGCAGCACTTAAACATCCATCGGATCGGTTTCAATCGATCGGACATTGTATCATAGGAGTGATCGAGTTAATACCCTGTATTCGTAGAAGCGTTTCCCTATGCAAAACTATGAATTTGAGTAGTATATTTCGTCTTTTAGAAAGTTTTACGAACACAGGTGAAAAGGCCATGCTCGGTTCAATTTATAGCTGAATTTTGGGTTTTACGCGGCCCGCGTAAACCCAAGAAAGATCCTACGCGGCCCGTGAGGGCCACCTATTCTACGATTAGGGCTAGCGTGTCACGCGTAGGTCCGCCACATGTCTGACACGTGGCCTGAACGCTTATCTGGTCGAAACACCTATCTGCCGCGGCCCGCGTAGACTATCCTTAAGTCTTACGCGGCCCGCGAGCGACCCATAAAATTTGATTTTCTTGATTTTTAATGTGGATTAGGGTTTTAGGGCTCCGGGATACTACTTACGGGTCGTTTTGGGACATTTTTGGCAGGTCCTTACATCCTCCCCTCCTTATTTAAAATCTCGTCCTCGAGATTTACTGAAATAGGTAAGGAAATTTTCGCTTCATTTCTAATTCCAGTTCCCACGTGTACTCAGGTCCTCTTTTCGAATTCCACTTGACCTTGACCAGAACTAGTCTATTGTGCTTGAGAAACTTAACTTTCTGTCTTCTATTTGAAGTGGTTTCTCCACAAATTTTAGCTTTTCATTTACCTCTATGTCTTGAAGAGGTACTACCAGGGACTCGTCAGATAAACATTTCTTGAGATTGGATACATGAAATACGTTGTGTACTCCAGCTAGTTCTTCTGGTAGTTGTAGGCGATAGGCGACTGGCCCTATGCGTTGGATTACTGGGAAGGGTCCTATGTACCTTGGACTCAGCTTTCCTTTCTTACCGAACCGAACTACCCCTTTCCAAGGAGAAACCTTTAAGAGTACCTTGTCTCCTACTTGAAATTCAAACGACTTGCGTCGATTGTCTGCATAACTCTTCTGGCGATCTTAAGCTGTTTTCAGTCTTTCCTTGATCTGAGTTATTTTGTCGCTGGTTTCCTGTACAATTTCAGGACCTGATAATTGACTTTCTCCTATTTCTGCCCAGCAAACTGAAGTTCTGCACTTTCGTCCATACAGTGCTTCAAATGGGGCAGCTTCAATGCTTGCATGGTAACTATTATTATAGGAGAATTCAATTAAGGGTAGGTGGTCGTCCCAATTTCCACCAAAATCTATCACACATGCCCTGAGCATGTCTTCCAGGGTTTGGATCGTCCTTTTACTTTGTCCATCTGTTTGGGGATGGTATGCAGTACTTAAATTCAGTCGGGTTCCCATTGCTCCTTGGAAACTTGTCCAAAAATATGGAGTGAAACGACTATCCCTATCCGATACAATGGAGAGTGGAACCCCATGTAAGGATACTACCTCGTCTACGTATAACTTTGCTAATCTTTCCATGCTAAAAGTTTCCTTCATGGGCAGAAAATGAGCTGATTTGGTTAATCGATCCACAATTACCCAAATCGCGTCGTTACTTTTTCTGGTTTTGGGTAACTTAGTAACAAAATCCATTGTTATTAGTTAGCATTTCCAGACAGACATTTCTAATTGTTGGAGTAACCCTGAAGGTTTCTGATGTTCTGCCTTAACTTGTGAACAGGTCAGACACTTAGATACATATCTAGGGGTGTTCATCGGTTCGGTTTATGGTTTATTTGGTTCGGTTTATTCGGTTTTCAAAATTTTGTACCCCAAACCAAATCCAAACCAAACCAAATAAGGAATATGCAAACCGATCCAAACCAAACCAAATTCAATTCGGTTTGGTTTCGGATAGAAACCAACTAAACCAAATAAACCAAATCTAACCAAATTGCACGTAAGTAATTTTTTTCCTAATTTATATTTATATTTGTGTTCCAACTTCCGAACATCGCCACTAATTTACACCTAACAATATATGAATACAAGAAAGTCTCATTGTGAAATAAAGCAAACACATCCATAAAGCAGTCGTAGACACAACCACAAAGTTAAATAAATATTATTATTTTTATTTAATAATTAATTAAGTTAAATGGTTTATTCGGTTATCCAAATAAACCGAATAAACCAAATAAAATAAAATGTGGATCCAAAACCGAACCAAAAACCATATTCACAATTCGGTTTCGGTTAGAAACCAAACCAAAAACCGAATTCGTTATTCGAATCGGTTTATTTGGTTACGGTTACGGTTCGGTTTACGGTTTTTATTTGGTTACGGTTTTTTCTGAACACCCCTATACATTTCTAGCTATGTCCTTTTTCATCCCTATCCACCAGCAGTTATTTCTTAAATCTTGATACATCTTATTATTTCCAGGGTGTATGGTATATCTAGATTTATGGGCTTCCTCTAAAATCTTATCTCTTAAATTCTCTTGCTTAGGTACCCAAATTCTTTTCCGGTGGAATCTCCAAATTCCATCAGCCCCTTGCTCTAATTCTTTTATCCTTCCTTTCATTCCTTCATCATCATCCTTGATTGCTGTTTCTTGAACCTTCTTCACTTGTTCCATTAAATCTACTTGAAGATTTAATCTGAGAGAACGAACTCGTCTTGAACCTTCTTGAACCTTCTTCATGATACTTACGACTTAAGGCATCTGCTACTACATTTGCCTTTCCTTCATGATATTGGATATCACAGTCGTAGTCGCTTAGAATTTCCATCCACCTTCTTTGCCTCATATTTAATTCTTTTTGCCCAAATATGTACCTTAAACTCTTATGATCTGTATAGACTGTAAACTTACTTCCATACAGATAGTGTCTCCAAATCTTAAGGGCAAAAATTATTGCTCCTAACTCTAAATCAAGAGTCGTATAATTTTCCTCGTGCTTTTTCAATTGTCTTGAGGCATACGCAATTACCTTTTTGCGTTGCATCAACACACATCCTAATCCTAGCTTAGAAGCGTCACAGTAAACTTCAGAATCTTCTGTTCCTTCTGGTAAGGCTAGAATTGGAGCATTTGTTAACCTTTGTCTTAAAATCCTGAAGGCCTCCTCTTGCTTGGGTCCCCATTCAAACTTAACAGTTTTACAGGTTAGCTTAGTTAATGACACATCTATCTTAGAAAAATCCTTAATGAAGCGCCTATAGTACCCAGCTAATCCTAGGAAACTTCTAAGTTCCGTAGCTGATTACGGGACTTTCCAGTTCGTGATCGCTTCTATCTTGGAGGGATCTACATGAATACCTTCGTGATTCACCATGTGTCCTAAAAATTGCACCTCCTGCAGCCAAAATTCACACTTCGAGAATTTGGCGTAAAGCTTCTCTTTTCTTAACAGGGTTAAGAGTGCTTGTAGATGCTCACAATGCTCGTCCTAACTTTTGGAATAAATAAGTATATCGTCGATGAATACAATTACAAATTTATCCAAGTACGGCTTAAAGATTCTATTCATCATGTCCATGAATGCTGCAGGAGCATTCGTTAGTCCAAAGGGCATAACTGTAAACTCGTAATGACCATACCTAGTTCTGAAAGCAGTTTTAGGTATGTCTTCTTCTTGTACCTTCAACTGATGATATCCGGAGCGTAAATCTATCTTAGAAAAATATCTAGCTCCTTGAAGTTGATCAAAAAGATCATCAATCCTAGGCAATGGGTATCGATTCTTAATTGTAACCTTATTCAATTCCCTATAATCGATGCACATTCTTATTGAACCATCTTTCTTTTTCACAAACAACACTGGTGCTCCCCAAGGGGATAAACTAGGTTGTATAAATCCTTTACTGATCAATTCATCTAATTGCTTCTTTAGTTCTAACATTTCAGTGGGTGCTAAACGATAGGGTGCCTTGGCTGTTGGTGTTGTTCCAGGAATTAAATGAATTCTAAATTCTACCTCCCTATCTGGTGGTAATCCTGGTAGCTCTTCTGAAAATACATCCGGATATTCTGATACTACCGAAATTTCCTTATGTTCCTTACTTTTAGTGTTAATGATTACCAAAATCATATACACTATTCCTTATTTTCGCTCATAACTGGCAATTTTCATTACCGAAATGAAATTTAATGGTTTACGCGGCTTATCACCTGTAATCATAATTACTTCTCCTGCGGGTGTATGAATTTCTATGGAATTCTTATCACAGAGGATTCGAGCATGGTTGGCTATTAACCAATCTATTCCTAACACGACATCGAATCCAGCTAAATTCATAGGTAAAAGATTGGCGAAAAATTTATGGCCTGAGAGTTCTATCTTGCCTTTTTGCAAAATCTTATCTATATGAACAGAATTTCCAGCTGCCATTTCTACCGTATAAATCTGCCTAAGCTTGGTTAAAGGTTGCTTAAGAGCTTGGCAGAATGAAGTATTTATAAAACGTTGGTTTGCACCAGAGTCAAATAATACTTTCGCATAAACGTCGTGAACTAGGAACGTACCCGCTATCACGTCCGGAATCAGATCTGCTTCCTGGGTTGTCAGCTGAAAGGCTCTTGCGTTCTTCTTATTAGTTCCTTCAGCAGGTTTGGTCTGGTTGTCAGCAGGTTTGACCAGTTTAGGGCAGTCTGGTCTAAAATGTCCAGCTTCTCCACAGTTGAAGCAAATTGTTGATTTCTTTCTTCTGCATTCTTCTTCTTGGTGCCCCGAAATTTTGCAGAAATTACAGTACCCCTAACATTTTCCAAAGTGCTTTCTTTTACAGGTACTGCAAAATGGAGCAGTGAAGGATTGCCCAATTCCTCTTTTCTTAAAGTTGTTACTAGTATTACCCCCACGAAATCCTTGGGTAATCTCTTGAGCCAATTCCTTTTTCCTGTTTTCTTTCCGCGTACGTACCAGCCCGTCGGTCAGGGTGTTGGCTAATTCCACCACATCGTCGATTGTGCGGGGTCTCGCAGCTTTAACGATATTACGAATCTCGCTAATTAAACCTCAAATGTAGCGAGAAATAAGTACCGGTTCTGGCGAAGCCAGAGTTGGTACAATTCTAGCATACTCGAAGAATTTCGAAGTATACCCTCGACAATCAACATCCACCATTCGGTGGTTCAGGAACTTATTTTCCATTTGTTCCTTTTCATATCCAGGGCAGAATTTCCTTTCCACCAATTGCTTAAATTCTTCCCAATTCATGGCATAAGCCATGTCACTTCCCTTGGCTTGCAATACCGTATTCCACCATTCTAATGCCTCTTCCTTGAAAAGGTGAGAAGCATACATGACCTTATCTTCCTCGGCGCATTTACTTATTTTAATTACTGCCTCGGTCTTTTCCAACCAACGCAGTGCAGCAGTCGCCCCTTTATGGCCTGCAAATTCAACAGGTTTACAAGCAAGAAATTCTTTATAAGTGCAACCAGGTGTTGCAACTTTCATTTTCTTAAGTATTGGGGCTTGAATCACGTGGTTGCCATTATTGCCGCCTCCGTTAACACTGTTACTGAAATTATCGTCGCGCGTGCGTTTACTGGGGTTGGCTTGTGAAGGCTCAACAGGGCTTTTAACAGCAGCGACGATTGACTATTCCCTGGGCAACGATATTTTCTATATCTTGCCTATTAAGAAAGTGATCCTCATTGTTTTGCTCAGATTGGTTAACTTCGTTAACTGGTTCATTAACGGCATGTTCCATCTGATAAATAACAATATATGTAAGTTATTGGCACAAAATAAATAACAACCAAACGCAATAAAGCAATCATACACAATCACGTCAACACGTATAGCCAAAATTGTCGACTTTGCGACTTTCATATTATATATATATATATATATATATATATATATATATATATATATATAGTATGCATCCGTACACACCAGATATATTACAAAAGTTTTATTTTTAAGTTATTTTACATGATTATATTTTTATTATTTGTTATTATTATTTTATTATTACTAAACATACAGTCACACAACCACACAACCATAGTCAGCTGGCATTTCAGAAACGACGCTCCCTCTCGTCGTATTTCCACGTGATTTTCTCCCCCACATCCCGAATTTTATTTCCTGCCTCCATCAGCTCCTCACCATAGTGATGGAGTTCAGCCAAGTTTTCTGTGTTCATAGGTGGGTTTGGTGCAGGCTCAGGGTCAAACTGGGGGAAGTAGACATTAGGGTTATTTATGAAATTCTAAAATTGCCAGTCGTTTGTCCACCATTCTTCCAGCTCTCCGGGTAGAGGTCGGGGGTTGACAATAGGATCTGGGATAGCAGGCTCCAGATTAACTGGAAATTGTGATTCAGCGGGGTAATTGAAGAGGTTTTCATCGGCAGGTCCGATGAGGTCACAATTTGCAAGTTTGCGATCCAGCTCTTCCCATGGTGGCATTTCCTGGGCTTGCCCGGAACTTTCCCCGATCTCTTTTCCTTTCCCTTTATCCTTTGGATCCTCAGTCTTTTTAACCTTCTGTGCAACTGGTTTCTTCCTACGCCCACGTTTCCAGTCCAAGATTCTCCTTCTCTTTTTCGGCTTTGGTTTCTCCTGGGCCGGGAATGTTAGTGGTTCCTCCGTATCTGCCAGATAGTCGGATGGGTTTCCTGTGGTATCCATATCGGTGGTATGGATAGTAAAGTTTCGGAGTGCCTCCGACTGTTCATTCATGCTGTTAGCACACATGAAGAAACACACACAAACTTAAGTTAAAATTATATTTATTGTAAATTAAATTTTCACAGAATCACCGAATGGCAATCAGAAAAATTAAGTATTCCTAAATACTTAATTGGCTTAAATCTGTGGCTCTGATACCACCTTTTTCTGTCACGGCCCCTGGCCCGGTTTTACCCGTTTCAGGAGCCGCGGGACAGAAAACCCGTGGTATTGTTTATTTTGACAGCGGAAATTTTAACAGAATCGTTTAAACTGAAAATGCCCAATTATTTTATTTCACAATTTGGGTCAAAACCCATAATTTACAATAAAGGAAATTTCAGGGGGAAATTCCCTGTTTATACAAAAACATGTTTATTATTTTATTTACTGAGCCACGTTCTTCAAGCTGGTGTGCTACGAGACACCTTTCCTAGTTCACAGTAAATCACCTGAAACATGTTTAAAAAGGTTTTATCAGCGGGGAATTACTAGCGACTCACTCAAGTTATGAAATGACACATTAGTTATAGATTACAGAATAAGAGCGATTACAATAGCCCCTTATCTTATAATTATCTGGCCCCGTGTCACACCCTAGTGACGATGGTCATACCACCATTGGGTCCTTTCACCCAATAGTGATGATTATCACTGTTAAAAGTGAGAAATAATAGTGATGTACACAATACCCCACTTGCCAGTAACTTAAGATAACCAAGACTTAATCCCTGTAACATATAACTGGAAAACATTTAGGTATTTGTAAAACACTTTTGACAAAAGAGAATGACTCACATTGCAAGTTTAACTGGACAGAACCTTGCCTACTGATTTAGCCTTGTAACCTAGTTAAATAACAATGCACACGAAACTAGGTCAGTAACTTAATACAACATATACGATAACTCACGAAATCAAAACCCTCACGACGAATGACAAAGTATAGCCCGAATTCGGGCAGCACTTAAACATCCATCGGATCGGTTTCAATCGATCGGACATTGTATCGTAGGAGTGATCGAGTTAATACCCTGTATTCGTAGCAGCGTTTCCCTATGCAAAACTATGAATTTGAGCAGTATATATCGTCTTTAAGAAATTTTTACGAACACAGGTGAAAAGGCCATGTTCGGTTCAATTTATAGCTGAATTTTGGGTTTTACGCGGCCCGCGTAAACCCAAGAAAGATCCTACGCGGGCCGCGAGGGCCACCTATTCTACGATTAGGGCTAGCGTGTCACGCGTAGGTCCTCCACGTGTCTGACACGTGGCCTGAACGTTTATCTGGTCGAAACACCTATCTTTCGCGGCCCGCGTAGACTATCCTTAAGTCTTACGCGTCCCGCGAGCGACCCATAAAATTTGATTTTCTTGATTTTTAATGTGGATTAGGGTTTTAGGGGTCCGGGATACTATTTACGGGTCGTTTTGGGACATTTTTGGCAGGTCCTTACAGGGGGGGCAGGGTCTTCGGTACTTTCTATTATTCATGGATGATTGCACTCGCATGACATGGGTATATTTCTTAAAAAACAAAGCCGAAATTTACGAGAAATTTATCAAGTTTTATGCTGTGATTCACACTCAATTCCAAAACCAAATCCAAATCCTCCGATACGACAATGGGTGGGGGGGTGGGGGGGAATTCGTGTCACACCCTCAAAATCTATAAGCGGAGTTTTACCGCGAGGCGTGTGACTGACCAGGATCATACCACCAATCATACTGAACATTAAGTAAAGTAAAGTAAAACCATTGCAAACAAAACGTTTAGTGTTCACAAAACAAAAGTCCAAAACCAAGTTTAAAAGTTAGCGAAAGCATAAAGTTTAAAACCCATTAAGCAAAATAAAATCAAAAAGTTTAATAGTAGGAATCCAACAGCTGATTCCTAACCACAATGTCCACTTCTTGTGCAAGCTCCATCCATGTACCTAATGACCTGCAAAGTAGGGTGTCAACAGAAAGTTAGCGAGTTCACAGTTGGTTATTCATTTTAGTTATGTTCCAAAAACCATAAGTTGATAAGTTTCTTGTTCTTTATAAAAACATGCCATGGGGAGCTACCCCACTGTTTTAAACCACTAGACCCGTTACCATATCGACTACTGACTTAAGTTATGTTGAGTGCCCTGAGTCAATGTCTATCATCATTGACAAAGTGCCCAAGTATATTAGTCCACGCCCGTCCTCTGCGGCACGGTTTGAGGCTTGTCAAACCTAATAGCGCTATTAACTAATAACTCGTTCGCCATTGGCCCGACGATTAAGTCGATATAAAATGAAGGACTTAAGATAGAGTTGTTGTCTAGTATGTTGGACTCTGTATGCCCAAGACACATATTAAATTGATGTGGCTAGTACGTTATGATCCAAGTCGAGTTATACCCAAATACAAGCTAGACAAACACTTATATTATTTATTTGTGATATGATCAAACAAATGAATATTAACACTTAGAGTATTTAGAAATTAGTTTTCTAAATAATTGCACTTGACAAACTAATAAATTATATGGATAATTTATTTTGAGAGAATATTTTATTTTGTTATTTAATGGGTTAAATAACTTAATAGAAGTTGTATAAAGTCTTGTGAACATATGATGTTATATTTTATAAAAGTTATAAAATACAAGACTTATATTATTTAAAAGATTTTTTTTAAATAAAGCAAGGCCGCCACCCCCCCCCCCCATGGTGTTCTTCCCTAAAATTTTAGTCCAATAGAAATGCATGCAAATGCATGTGCTAGAGAAGATTTGATTGGGTGGTCTAACCAAGACCATTTTGGTCCAATCACACTACATGCATGTCTTACAAGTTAGATGGGTTGTGATTGGGTGATCTTCCCAAGCAATTTTGTCTAATAGCATTACATGCAAATGCATGTGTAAGTGGCCACATGATTGGTCAAGGTGGGTGGCAATTCTCTCTCATGGTTCTATAAATACCAAGATGTCAAATGCAAGAATGTGCAAGACTTATGAACTTGAAAGAAAACTAGAGAATTTCTTCCCTAAATTTCGGCCAACAAGTGTTGGTTCAAGAGGGTTTCAAGTTTGTAATTCAAGTGCCAAGAACTCTCATATTCCCTAGTGGAATTTTCGGCCAAGGGTTGGCTTCAAGAAGGAAGTTTTAGTGAGTTCACAAGTGTTCAAATCCTAGCTAAACATAAGGTGTTTGTTGGAAGGCTTGGGGTATACAAGCTTGAGGTCTTCTACACTTGAAGGCAACCGTTCAAGAAGCATCATCATCTTCATGTCCTTTACTCCTTGGAAGGTAGTATTCTAAACACTCTATGGTTGTGTTTTATTTTGATAGCATGCATGTTCGTATATGGATCCGGGATTGGGTTTTACATATAAAATGAGTTTTATATCTTGTAAGTAACATGTTTTTAATAATTATTTCCGCTGCATTTTTAATTTATATGGATAAAATATTTTGATAAACATGTTAAAAACCCAACAGTGGTATCAGAGCCGCTTATATGAATGCATGCTTCATAGGATATGAAATTTCGGGTTTCGGGTTTGGGTAAAACCCTATGGCCGAAATTTTCACCATGGTTAACCCTTTGTTTTTCAAGATTATTTTCTTACATGCATAAGGGAATCTTGAAAAATTATTCATATGGATGATTTGTTTGTTTGGACAAAACTTACCTTTTCGGTTTTTTAGTACATAGCCGAAAATGGTTATAAAAGGGAACCATTTGTTTTATGCTTCTTGAAATTAATATATATATATATATATATATATGGATATATATTTTGGTGTATATAACCTAGCCATGACCTTGTGTTGATTTATTGTGTTGTGATTTATTTTATTAATTATTCAATGGGTTATAATAATTATTATTTTGTTCTTCCATTTGTAAGATATGTAACTTATTTATTTTCATTTGGTATGTAAAATAAATAGATTAGGTGCATTTTGTTTTACTAGAAAAAATGTATTAGGATATATTTTGTAAAAGAAGATGCACACAAAAATACGGTTTTGGTTTGGACCATAATAGACGGTCCAAAGAACTTAATCGTTCTCAACGGGATTTTAACCCGATAACCAAAACACATTTTTGAAGTCCAAAAGAGTTTGGAGCTGAATATAAAAGACTTTTGGAAGCTCAAAGAAGGTGGAGAAATCACAACACAAGAAGGAGACTTGAAGCATTTGGATGCGGGATCAAGTGGGAGTTCATCGACACATTACTTGTGTCATTTTTCACCCTTTAGGAAGGACCTTTTGGCACAATTGTTTCGGCTAACAAGTGTGGTCAAAATAGTTGGCTATGGTTATGCACCTATTGATATATGTGTTATGCTTGTGTGGTTGCTTATTTTATTGTTTGGATGATATTTGGATATGCATGCTTAACAAACTAATAATCAACAACAAGCTTAAAAATGGTTCTTTGGAAAAATCATTAAAATTGGTTAATAAAAGGTTATTAAAAATTAATGATTTTATAATAAAATGAGTTTTATTAAAAAGAACCTTGAAAATTTGTTTTCACTAAAGTACCATTAATTTGAATGCATGCAAATGTATGGTACATAATATTTTCTAAACTAGAATTTTGAAATATTGAAAACCCTCTTATAAAACAAGTCAAACACCATCCTTTTATACAACACTCGAATCACTTGGGAACTCTTATTGTGGGATAAAGGTCACCTAACCACATTTGAGGGAACTTGTATGTTCGAGGTGGGTTTACCATGTTTGTGGGATAAAGGTCACCTAACCACTTATGTGAATAAACTCACACGTGTGTGTAAGTTGGACGACTTGATTTGGTAACCATGAACTGAGGGTCACCGAAGCATGGGGAACAAAGGTGTTGATGGGATTAAACATGCCAACTAAACATAAAGATGTTTAACCGATCCCATATGGCTAGAAGTTGCAAAGAGTTGCAATTGTCAAACGTTGACTACCTTGTTAATTTAAATAGAGGGATAAAGGTCACCTAACCAATATTTAAATGTAACGTTGGATTCTAGATTTTAATTATTAATTGTCTATGAGACACAAAAGGGTATTAATGATTAAAATATAATAATATCGAAAATACTAAAATTGAACATTGTTAAATTTTGTAGATGGCCGCTAACAATATTACCCAAACCGTCCGTAACCTATCACTAAAAACAATCCTTAAAAGGATCGTTTCAATCAAAACACTTTATGGATTAATATCGAAACTTAAGAATTGTTCTCAAGTAAGAAAAGATATCCTATGTGTTGAACGATCCTAATCCCAATAAACATCTTATGGAAGATAAGGATTCCTATAACGATTGGATTAAGTATATCGAGGATACTACGCAAGCCTCATGCCTCATGTTAGGAATTATGATTCCCGAGATTCAAAAGGTTTTGAACATCATGAGCATACGACATGATTACCCAATTGTTGGAAATGTTCCTAAGGGTAGAACGCTTCGAAACGGGTCGAGTGCTTCATGCATGTCGAATGGAGGAAACCCAATCAGACTCGTCTTAAGTTTTTAAGATGAAAAGCCACATTGATCACCTCGAAAGGCTCGATATGGATAAAAGGGTTTTATCCATTCTAACGATCAATGAGGGTGGGAACTAGAAAGGGCATCACCCCGACACCAAAGCAAATGTTGAAAATGGAAACAGGTAATTCAGAGGGAAATAATTAGAAAGACTAAAGCGAAACCACCGAAACCAAAAGAGAAGAAGGCAAAGGTTGCCATGAACTATCCATGCTTTGAGTGTGGTGAGATAGGGCAATTAAATAGGAATTGTCCAACCTATCTCAAAGAGTTGAAAAACAAGAGGGATGCTAGGCAAACCTCAGGTACAATCTTAATGATACATATTGACCTTAATGTTATTTTCTCAAACACATGGGTATTAGATACTGGATGTGGAACTCATGTTTGCAATTTGTTGCAAAAGATTCAAAAGATATAAGCATTACAAGAAAGGAGACTATGTTTTGAAACTTCCAAATGGTTTGGAAATTGTTTTAAAATGTTTTGAATGCTCCTAGTTTGACTAGGAACATTATTTAAGTTTCCCTTTTGAGACAATATGTTTTGATTTAAAGTTTGTAAACAATGACATTTATATTTCGATGAATGACATGTTTTACTTTAAAACTATGCCTACAAATGGTAGTTATGAATTGGTTCATAATAATACATCATTTGATAGTTCAATGTACCACTCAATCACCAACAAACTCAAAATGGATTTGAGTGAGACTTATCTTTGGCATTATCGCCTTGGTCATATAAACAGATGTCGCATGTAAACACTTCGAAAGAATTGTCTTTTGGAAACAAATGAAATTGGTTCATTTGATACATGCGAATCTTATTTACATGTGAATTGAATAAGGAACCCTTTAGTGGGAAAGGGTAAAAAGATTTATTAGGTATCATACATATGAATGTATGTGATCCTTTTAAGCCAATGACTAGGTATGGTGAAAAATACTTCATTAATTTTACAAACAACTGTAATAGTTATAGTTATGTGTACTTGTTGAGACACAAAGTTGAAGTTTTGAAATGTTCAAAGCCTTCAAAAGGTGAAGTACTAAATCAACTCTTTTAAAGATCTTCGTTTCGATAGAGGAGGAGTCGAACTCTACTAGATATGGTTCGATCTATGATGGCTAGGAGCGTATTATCTCTATCACTTTGGGGTTACGCTTTGCTCTCCGTGGCTCGTATATTAAATATGACCCAAACCAAGAAAGTGGATAAGACACCTTTTGAAATATGGCATGGAAGGGTTCCATCATTATCATATTTAAAGGTAAGGGGTTGTAAAGCTTATGTTAAGCTATACACCTCAAATAAATTGAAAGTCCGATCCACTAAGTGTATCTTCGTAGGATATCCTAAAGATGGTATAGGATATTATTTCTACGATCCAACAGAGCAAAAGGTATTTGTTGCTCGAAAGGCTGAGTTCTTGGAAGCTAAGTTCCTTGTGGAAGGAATTATTAGAACAAGTGGAACTTGATAAGGATCAAGAACCACAAGCCGATACACGTTTGGTTGATACTAGCGCTCAACAAGAGGTTGTTGAAAACGATCAAGTGGTTGATCATTACACACAAAAAACGTTCGCAGATCTGGTAGAATAAGTAGTCCACCTGAAAGATATGGATTTTTCATGGATGGATGCTACGTGGTAGATTCGGGTAAACCTACCACATACCATGATGCAATGTCAAAATCCGATTGCGACAAATGGCTTGAGGCTATGAACGTAGAGATGCAATCCATGTATGACAACCAAGTTTGGGAATTGGTTGTAGCACCTCTTAATTCCAAAGTGGTTGGAAGTAAGTGGGTTTTCAGGAAGAAAACCGATATGCATGGTAACTTGAATACTTGTATAGCGAGACTTGTAGCAAAAGGTTTCACTCAAACTCAAGAGCTTGATAATGATGAGACCTTTTCGCCTATGGCGATGCTAAAGTCAATAAGGATATTATTTGCCATACCTGCATAATATAATTATGAGATTTGACAAATGGATGTCAAAACGGCTTTCCTTAATAGATATCTTGAGGAAGATGTCTATATAGTTAAGCCTGAAGGTTTTGTCGATCCAAAACATCCTGACAAAGTATGCAAGTTAAAGAAATCAATCTATGGATTGAAACAAGCATCTTGAAGTTGGAATCACCATTTTGATGAAGAGATTGGGGAATATGGATTCATCAAGAACGGTGATAAAGCTTGTGTTTTAAGAAGGCTAGTGGGAGCATCATCACTTTCTTAATATTGTATGTCGATGACATTCTACTATTTGGAAATGACATTCCAACCATGGAAGGTGTAAAAACCTAGCTTGGAAGTAGTTTTTCCATTAAGGATCATGGTGAAGTCGCCTATATTTTGGGAATAAAGATCTATATGGATAGATCAAGGCGCTTGATAGGTTTAAACCAAAGTGCATTGACAAAGTCTTGAAAAGGTTCAAGATAAAGAACTCTATGAAAGGTTTGGTACCTATTCAAGAGAGGACAATATTGAATGCGTTTCAATGTCCAAGCTCAAAGGATGAGCAAGAAAGAATGAAAGGAATCCCATATGCGTCAGCTATAGGATTCATTATGTAATAATATGCACTGGACCGGACATGTCATGCGCTTTAGGCATGATGAGAAGATATCAGCGAAATCCTAGTAACGGTCATTGGGTGACTGTTAAAAACATATTGAAACACCTTAGAAGGACTAAGGATATATTTCTAATATATGGATCTGGTGAATAAGAACTCGTTGTAAAAGGTTACAGGGATGCGAGTTTCGGAATTCGTTGTAAAGGGTTACATGGATACGAGTTTCCAAACTAATCGAGATGGTTCTCGATCACAATCAGGGTAGCATTGTCCACTACAGAATCAGAATACATCACCGCTTCTTTAATTGAGATAATTCATATGGATCTACCACTTGAATTATTGCCGATCTAGGGGTAGTCCCTACCATTCAGGACCCTAGAGATCTTTGTGATAACGATGGTGTGATTGCTCAAATCAAGGAACCTCGTGTACATCAAAAGACTAGACACATTGAGCGGAGTTTCAACTACATAAGGGATGCAGTTGAAAAGGGAAAAATATGTATTCGCAAAGTTCACATTGATCAAAAAATTGTGGATCCACTCACGAAGCTCCTTAAACGGGCAAAGCATGAAGGGTCATACTTGTGCCTTAGGACTTCGATATTCTAGTGATTGGATTTGATCTATTTTGTATTTGGATATTGGAACAACTGTTATTATAACTCTTTATGGTATGTTGAGTTATGTTCCAATTTTGCATGTTTAAATCCATGAATAAGTTACTTATTCTAAATGTCCGTAGTCGATCATACTTGTGGGAACAAATATGAATGTAAGACTATTATGAATTTGGATTGATGGATATTCATTAAGTATGAATATAAAGTAAAGTGTTGTTGCCAAGTTTCATAGATATTTGTGGGATACAAATATTGGACTGACTCGCTCTCAAATATTACTGCATGGAATCATCTGTGATTGATCATAAGTAAATTTGAGTAAAGGAGAATATCATAGTATCCTCAGACCTGAGATACATATTGGGTCTTGATATTCACCAAATATTGTACCTTGACTTATTTCTTCGCTGTTAGTAATATGACAGTACATAAGGCTAAGCTCAGGTGTGGTACAAGGTGATTGTGAGAGACGTATGTAGTCAAGATGGGATTTGTTCCTCTTATTCGTTGAGAGTAAGATGTCTAAGGCCTGTTAAAGTTAAATCAACAGAGAGTGATCACTCTATGTCTCTGGATTTGACATGACATCTGTAACGAAAGGATAAATGATAGATTCACCTAAATCATTCTCAAGTAAGGGACTTGAAGGGGATGATGTAATTGAATGGGACATATAGTCATACGTATTGGGGGTAGTAAACCGTAGTTAGGCGTCATTTACTACTTGCATCAATCTTCTATGTATCTTGTGCAAGTGGGAGATTGTTGGACTCTGTATGCCCAAGACACATATTAAATTGTTGTGGCTAGTACGTTATGATCCAAGTCGAGTCATACCCAAATACAAGCTAGACAAACACTTATATTATTTATTTGTGATATGATCAAACAAATGAATATTAACACTTAGAGTATTTAGAAATTGGTTTTCTAAATAATTGCACTTGACAAACTAATAAATTATATGGATAATTTATTTTGAGAGAATATTTTATTTTGTTATTTAATGGGTTAAATAACTTAATAGAAGTTGTATAAAGTCTTGTGAACATATGATGTTATATTTTATAAAAGTTATAAAATACAAGACTTATATTATTTAAAATATTTTTTTTAAATAAAGCAAGGCCGCCACCCCCCCCCCCATGGTGTTCTTCCCTAAAATTTTAGTCCAATAGAAATGCATGCAAATGCATGTGCTAGAGAAGATTTGATTGGGTGGTCTAACCAAGACCATTTTGGTCCAATCACACTACATGCATGTCTTACAAGTTAGATGGGTTGTGATTGGGTGATCTTCCCAAGCAATTTTGTCCAATAGCATTACATGCAAATGCATGTGTAAGTGGCCACATGATTGGTCAAGGTGGGTGGCAATTCTCTCTCATGGTTCTATAAATACCAAGATGTCAAATGCAAGAATGTGCAAGACTTATGAACTTGAAAGAAAACTAGAGAATTTCTTCCCTAAATTTCGGCCAACAAGTGTTGGTTCAAGAGGGTTTCAAGTTTGTAATTCAAGTGCCAAGAACTCTCATATTCCCTAGTGGAATTTTCGGCCAAGGGTTGGCTTCAAGAAGGAAGTTTTAGTGAGTTCACAAGTGTTCAAATCCTAGCTAAACATAAGGTGTTTGTTGGAAGGCTTGGGGTATACAAGCTTGAGGTCTTCTACACTTGAAGGCAACCGTTCAAGAAGCATCATCATCTTCATGCCTTTACTCCTTGGAAGGTAGTATTCTAAACACTCTATGGTTGTGTTTTATTTTGATAGCATGCATGTTCGTATATGGATCCGGGATTGGGTTTTACATATAAAATGAGTTTTATATCTTGTAAGTAACATGTTTTTAATAATTATTTCCGCTGCGTTTTTAAATTATATGGATAAAATATTTTGATAAACATGTTAAAAACCAAACATAGTATGCTTAAGACATGTATTATAATGGTTGTCGCCCTTCCCAAGTAGGACGAAGGTACGTATTCTATCCAAGGAGAATACGCAGGTTGCATCCCACCCAAGGGGGATAGTTGTTATTTAACCCATTCGCAAACCACCGGGAATCCCATGCTTTGATGAAAAGTGTGAACTCACCTTCGATTGCTTGGTTGGTCTCTTAAAATGGTTAGAAGTCAAAGTAGGTCAATCACGTCCTATTACGATTACCATTTAGTTTGTTAGTGTGTTCAAGTAAGGCACAAAGCTCCTACACGTATCTAACACGTACCA
The DNA here is from genome assembly GCA_030545235.1 of Helianthus tuberosus. NCBI lineage: Eukaryota > Viridiplantae > Streptophyta > Magnoliopsida > Asterales > Asteraceae > Helianthus > Helianthus tuberosus. The sequence continues at coordinate 91,835,918 of CM060452.1, forward strand.
TGCATTCACTTTTACTATTTACGCACATATACATATTCCATATATAACTATTCATGATCAAGCACAAAATACTTCACATAACCCTTTTGTTGACATTAAGCAAGTTGGATCATTATCAGATAGCATAAACGACATTTAGATACGCAAATAACAACTTATAACGTTTCAGCTCTTACGTCTAGACTGGGCTGTTTTCGGGTATTTTTATAAAATAGTTATCTTATTCCAAAAGTTCTAAATAATTTACAAAACGTTTGAAACGGCCCACGTAACCTAGTGTAAAAATCTCGGGACTCAATTCATTACCGATTATTTAATAAAAATCATTTACCGGGCTGCAGTCAGATTCGTCACTTTCTGACTGCAGTCCACGAAACAATTTATTTAAAAATCATCGTTTATCCAAATGGCGAAATTTTAGTGGAGATTTATGAAAACATCCGTGCCCAGCTACTATACGAAAATCAAAGCCTAACTCTATCCAGAGTACAAGTTATAACGAAAAGGTGTAACACGTGTTTTCTGTAGAAAAAAACGCAGCTTTTGCTGCTGTGAAAAACTGTCCTTTAAAAATAGCAAACGACCTCATAAAAATGTGATTCCAGCGCCATTTGAAGCATTTTTCGAAAACATATGATTTAGACTTCAGAAAATCAATTTTTCTATCTATAACGACCCGTTTACAACCAACTGAAGTTGGTTGTTTTCACTATACAACAATCTGTTTTTCACTTGAACGATACCAAAACGCATTTAAATGATCACGAAACTTCCTAATCTCGACTAACAGCAGATTAACCCGTCAATTATCACCTAAGCACACCAAGAATCACACAACCCTAGCTATAAAACATCATGATTTTTGCAAAAACACAGACTATGTCCATGTATGCATGTGTATTATCAATTAACTCAAACAATAGCATTATCACCCGAAACTAATTGTGAAATCAGTATCCGTTTATCATACAAGACTCAAGATCACAGCCATATCTACACATAAACACACCATGAACCGCAATCTAAACAAGAACACTAACCTTGGAGCAGAGAGAATGAACTAGCGAAGATGATAACACCATCAAAGAGATGGGAGCTGATTGCGAATGGGGGTGGGGGCTGGTTACCTTCTGCCGTCGCACAACTAGGGGTAGGGTTTCTCTCTTTTTTTTATCATGCAATATACGTCTATACAAAAACATAGGGGTGGTTGGGCTTAATGGGCTGCAAAGAACAAGAGGGTACATGTTGGGCTTATTGTTTCGCACAAAGGGAAATGGGGTGGGGTTGGGCCGGTTTATTGCGCAAGGGGGAAGGGGTGGCGGGTTGGGTTTTGTTTTGTTTTGGGCTGCCACTTGGTGTATGGACAAGGGTGTGTTCGGTTTTGGTTTTTAAGGTAGCGGTTTCGTGTGTTTCACGCAATAACTAATTAAAAATGTTCCGCAACGCAATTTAACATACTACAACGTTTCGTTTCGCAAAATAACGTATCACAATATTTCAGTTTCGGGTTCCGGTTTCACATAATTCACATTACACATTGTCAAGCACACAACCGTTCAAATATAAACAAACACCATATTCAATTCATATGACGTACGTGAAGTTACAAAGTAAAGCGAAACGTAACAAGGATTTATACGAGTTGTCACATCATCCCCAAGTTGAAAGAAATTTAGTCCCGAAATTTAGCACGAAACCACTGAGGAAGCTAGTTGTGTTGTGCGTTTTCCTAGGGTATCACAATTTGTCAATACTTCCATGAAACAATTCTTTAAAACCAAAGGATTAATTCATCAAACCTCTTGTTCTCATACCCCCGAACAAAACGGTGTTTCCGAACGGAAAAACCGTTTTATTCTTGAAATGACTCGAGCTCTTTTAATTGAATCTCAGGTACCCAAATCTTTCTGGCCGGGGGCAGTTGCAACCTCCGTGTATCTCCTAAATCAGCTCCCCACCAAAGCTCTTAAGTTTAAGACTCCCTTTGATTGTCTATCTAAGTCTGCTAGTATTCCCTATCCTCTTACACTTGAACCTCGAATCTTCGGGTGTACAACATTTGTCCACATACACAAAACCAACCGAAATGCGTATTTTTCATCTATGGGATCGATCAAATAGGTTACCGGTGTTATAATCCACAAACTCTTCAAATGTTCACCACAATGAATGTTGACTTCCTTGAAACAAAATACTTTTATAACATTCATTGTTCCTCAAAAGGAGAAACGGCCTCGTAATTTGCTTGATCATATATGTAGACGACATGATTATCACCGGAGATGATGTAGAAGAAATAGCGCGGCTGAAAAGGAATTTATTTTCAAAGTTTGAAATGAAAGACCTTGGGAATCTCAAGTATTTCCTTGGGATAAAAGTTCTTAGGTCTAAACGGGTGATTTTCATCTACCAAAAGAAGTATGTTCTTGATCTCCTGGCGGAAACTGGGTTGATTGATTGTAAGCCAGCAGATACGCCAATGGTGGTGAACCACAATCTTCACATGGAACTCAATGGAAAGCTCGCAGACAAAGAAAGGTATCAACGGCTCGTGGGCGAGTTAATTTATCTCTCTCATACTCGCCCTGATATAGCTTATGCTTTTGGAGTGGTAAGTCATTTTATGCACCAACCACAAGTTGCCTACATGGAAGCTGCTCAGAGAATTCTAAGGTATCTCAAGGGAACCGCAGGACATGGAGTGTTGTTCAAAACAAATAGGCATTTAAATGTTGAGCTCTACACTGACGCAGACTGGGCAGGAGATAAGGGAAACCGAAGGTCAACATCAGGGTATTTCTCCTTAGTTGGTGGAAACCTTGTTGCCTGGAGAAGTAAGAAACAGAAGGTGGTCGCTCTGTCAAGTGCAGAAGCAGAGTTCAGAGGCATAGTTCGAGGGTTAAGCGAAGTTCTTTGGATCAGGAAGCTTCTAGAAGACATTGGTTTCTCCCAAAAATGCACCCAGTAAAATTATGTGCGACAATACAGCTGCAATACAAATATCAGAAAACCCAGTTCAACATGATCGAAAGAAACACGTGGAAGTTGATCGGCATTTCATCAAGGAGAAACTGCATGAAAGGATCATAGAGCTCCCGTATATAGCCTCAAAAGATCAACTCGCAGATATTCTCACAAAGGCAGTCAATGGAAACGCGTTTAGTAGCTGTTTGAGCAAGTTGAGTATTGGTGACCCCACTACTCAACTTGAGGGCGAGTGTCGGAAAGGAGAAAATAGATAGGATAGGGGCTAGTGTGTAAAATGGTGTCCTATATAAACCAATCTTTGTAACCCTAGTTTGTAATATACAGAAAACAGTTTCAATACAATTTCAATAAGATTCAAACCCCAAATTAGTTCATTCTCTATACTAAACAACAAAAAGAATCACAAAATTAATTTGACAAGTCAATTTAGTTTCAGATAGGCAACCTAGTAACTGAATTGATTCTATTATGAACCAAACTTCCTTTATCATATTTGATTGGATAAATGTGGAGTTATACGTTGAGGACTCTTTTATTTAACTTTTGTTTAGGGGTGTTCATGAGCCGATCCAATCCGATCGAGTGTCTGTTCGTGCTCGGATTGAATTACACCGATCTGACCCAATCATATCGAATTTGCAAAATCGAGCACAAAAGTGATGCTCGTGCTCGGATTGAATTTGAATCGAGCGGATCGTTTCGCTCGGTTTTTCTCAGCACCGAAATTAAACATGTGTAGCAAAAAAAAAAAAAACTGAAATCAAGACTATTACAAGGTTGCATTTAACAAAAACAAATCTTAACTTAATTAAAACATGTCCAACACCCTACTAACAAAAGCAATACATAACTAAAATCATGATTCTAAAAATGTTTGATGTATTATACTCAGCTTAAACTCAGCTTAGATCCATAATGTATTATACTCAGCTTAAACAATTTAGGCATAACATGAGTAGCTCAGATCCATGATGTATTATACTCAGCTTAAACAATTTAGGCATAACATAAGCTCAATTGAACATAAGCATAACAAAAGTATCGTTAAAACAAAAGATCACCGCAAATGGTTAAAAAGGAAAGAGCTACACTCGATTTTCTTAACATCAAATCTAGTTCATCTAAAATATAAATTACATTACCATATCAACATAACTTACTTTTTCAATAGAACATTAACATCAGTTACACGTGTTTAATAACATATATGATCATCATAATCTCTTCATAACTATCTAGTTTGTAGATAACTTATAACTACACATACACTATTTCATTATGACTCACTGATACAACAATACATTCATATCAATCAAGATTGTACCTCTGCTGATTTGGATCCTCTGCTGAAAGTAATCGTGAGTTAAGTTGAACTTGAGCAGCGAGATTCAGTATGATTTGAACTTGAGCAAAAGATGAAAGCTTTACTAAAATCTAACACATATTACTGCTATAATATGTGTTAGATTTTAGTAAAGCTTTCATCTTTATCACGAGTGATATGTTTTTGTGTTTATTCGTATTGATTATGTCATCAATTTGTTTGTTTGTTCAATTCTTTGCTTGTTGAATTACCCCCTTGTTGGATATAGCTATCTCTAGGTTGGTGGATTTTAGTCATTAATATGGGGCTTTGTTGGATATATCTATCTCTAACTTGGTGACTTTTAGTCATTAATATGGGGCTTGAGACCTTGATGAATATGGTGATCTAATTGGTTGAATAAGTGTGCTACGTTAGGATTAGGTCTGAACGAAAGGATATAATAATTTGTTAGGGTTTTACTGCTCATTAGTTGAGTTGATCGTAGGCTACGCTCGAGCGAGGTGCATCCCCTTAATTATGTTTAGGGAGTTCTAACTCATAAGCAGAGTCAGTCAAGAAAGTTATGATTTCAAACCTATGTAATATATTTCTTTAATTAATATCTCTATAGTTTTTAATTGCTTGCTTAATTATTTAATTCCCCTGGTTAAGTCTTTAGTATCAGGAGTTGTATACGTGTCCACGTATGTAACACCCTGAATTTGAAACAACTCGTATGTTATTTTAGTTGAACAACTTTAAACAACGCGTAAGCATATTTTTAGAAAATTTCAGCATGATGGCCCCATAAACGTGTTTTTTACAGAAAACCTAAATTTCGATAAAAAGATCAACAAATGAAAAGCCTCAGTTTAAAACAAAGTAAGATAACCCGAAAAAAAACAACATATTAACTCTATTAACAACCATCACTATAATATAAGAGGTTGGATACTGTAAAGGAGAGCATATACGTACGAGACCTACGCAAGAAGGAAAGGAGGACAAGTTTCATTGGAAGGAAGGGTATTCTGATTCTTTCTCAAGTGAGCAACTCTCCCTGATTTTCAAATGGTTATAATTTTTTCATACGTTAATATTTAAAAAAAAATTACACCACATTAACGAGCATTCCATTCTTTTTAATTCGAGCAGTCTATTGCTATAGTTTTTTTAATAAAATTTACAGGATTTTGAATACCTTTTAGGCCATTACGTGATTACGTGAATTTGAATACCATTACGTTATTACACATTCAAAATAAACCATTACGTGATTACATATTCAATATGAATCCACACGTGTATTCACATTCAGTATGATTTGTTATAACTATTGTTTTTATAATTATGCTTATTACCTGATTACACATCCAAATACATCCAAATAATAAGAACTTGACTGTTTATGCTTTATTACATGATTAAATCTCATAATATACGACATTATATGGTTATTATAGGTTGATTTGGCTAATGTTATGTATATAATTTATCCTTAATACGTGATTATATATACCTGAAATATTAGGTATTCCATATGAAATATTATGTATTACGTGTTTTTGTTTTTACGTAATTACATAATCACTTAGTGTGGTGTCACAAAAAATACTATAATGAAATCACATAATCACGAAATTGGTATTCAAAATCACCTAGTCACGCAATAATACACAGTTAACTATTGTTACGTAGTTACATAATCAATTAGTGGGGGTTTCACATACTATAATGAAATCATGTAATCACGTAATGGTTATTCAAAATCACGTAGTCATGTGCTAGTTATTTAAAATCACGTAATAATGTATGTTCAAAATCATGTAATTTTTTTAAAGAAACTATAGCGACAAGCTACTTGAATTAAAGAGAATGGAATGGTCCTTAATACAATGTAATTTTTTTAAATGTTAACGTATGAATAAGTTATAGCCGTTTGAAAATCAAGTGAGAATGGACCAGAATACTCTCTCTATTTGTTTATTCAATTGTTTGAACCTCATATTAACGAAAATGGCACTTGTCTAGTTTTAAGCCATTGATCTTGGGAGATCAATGGTTGATTTTGTCTCCTACACTTCATACAAGAGAAGCCTCTTAAACATGATCCTTTATCTATGATATAATATTCTCCAAATGAAGGGTGTTTGTATATGTTTAGACAATTCCCGAGCCCTTGATCTTCAAATCCATTTTGAAGGCATCTCAATGCAACCAGATAATCCAAGCTTGAATCCATATCAACCTAAGCCAACATAACACCAACAATTAGTAATAAATGCACATCTAAGGCTTATACGATTTAAGGCAATCTTAATATTTCAATGCTTCAAAGCTAATAATTCTCAGCATCTGATGTAAGAGCTAGTGATAGCAATGACGGGTTCGAGCGGGGTATTACTAATCTCATACTCATACCTGGCCCAATACTCATCGGATATTACAACAAGAAACTTCTTATCATCAATTTTCCAACGTTATAGTATGAGCATTTTATTATATTAGTAATACTAGCTTTAACTCACTAAGACTTGTATAGATGCATTGGTTAGTTGTACCTTATGTGCATTAGACACTTGTACCTTAAACATTGAATGTTATTACAGTTTGGTTAGTATATTGTTAGCTTATTTGTGTATGAAGCTATTACTTTAAAAAAAATAAAGTATGTATATTAACCTAAAAAAGGCATGTGTTACCTCTAAATTCTAGAAGTCATACTATCATTAATGATAGTATTATAAAATAATTATAATTTTCTAGAGGCTTAATATTGCCCACTTGTACGTTTAAAATATTTGAAATATATCTTGATTTCAATATTTATGAGTTAATTTGTAAGTTAGAAAATATGTTGTCAAATGCAACTGTTGTAACTAAACCTATCATGCGTTTAGACTTTTGTGAATCACGAAGTAGGTCATGAAAACAAGCTCATAACAAGTTTTGATTTATTTATTTATAAACTTTTTTGTGAAAACATCCCACATTTGGGTGAACCAACATGCCCTTTTATAAAATTTTAAAGCACAAGAGAGGGTTAGAATGGTATCCATACCACAATCAAGCAAGGAGAAGGTGGGAAACCAAGCTTGCTACACTAGAACACCACTAAAACTTGATCTTGTGGGCTTGAGCTTGATTTTTTTAGTAGAGATTTGTTTGAGTTTGAATGTAAAATGGTAAGAAAATAAAGGGTGGGATCGGTGGGTATATGGGCCGAGAGGGAGAAGAGTGGTGTAGGTGGTATATTTGCTAGAGTAGCTCAAAATATAAAAGGGAAGGATTGTATACATGAGTGATAACAAAAACCTACACTTGGTGACCTTTATCATGATTAAAACCCACAAATGTTTTTGTTATTATATATATATATTTTTTTTCTTTCTTTCGACAGCAAAGCTGTCAAAAGCCTTAGAGAAAGTCCAAAATATTAGGCAAAAAGTCTTGTACATGCTTTCTAAGAGCATTCACATTCAATCCACCATCTTTAACCTTATAATTTAACTAAAAATCACTACTTTTTAAAATTTATCTCATGTTTTAAAAAACCTTCTACATCCAACACCCCATACCTATCTCTATATTCTTTTTTTATTATTTCTTCTCTTTCTCCAATTTACAATTTTAACTACTATCTATTTTGTCTTATTATAGTTTCTTCTAAAATTGATTCTAATAACTTTTTCTATAGAAGCTACAATAGGATTACATTTTATAAAATTCGACAACTTTAATTCAACGTTTTAAAGGCAACAAAACAACTTTTGTTCAGCAAAAAACCCCTAAAAACAGCCCCAAAAACAGCATGTTTTTTCAACAAATAAACGCCAAAAACCTGCAGGTTTTTTTCAGCAAAAAAACAGCATGTTTTTCAGCAAATAAACGCGAAAAAAGTGCAGGTTTTTCTAGCACCCGGTTCGGCCAAAAAACTGTAGTTTTTTAGCAGAAAAAACCTAAAAAACGCAGTTTTTTTCCTGCGAAAAACCTCAAAAAAACGCAGTTTTTTTAGCTGAAAAAGCAACCAGCAGCAGCAGTGTTGCTGCAGTTTTTTTGGACTGGGTTTTGGACCGGCGAAAATAGCAGCAACAGCAGCGTCAAAAAAAGTTAAATTATAGGGTTAAAGATGATGGATAAGAATATGATCTTAAGTTTATGAACATTAATTGTTAAAAGATACTAGGATTCTGTACAAACAAATAAAGAAAAAACAAGCCTCTGTAGACTTTAAATAGCCACCCCAAACAGAAACAAAAAACCACTAGCTTAGTCCGGATCAAAAACATTAAAAGATCTCCACCTCGACCACGTAAGCGATTGATCCTTAGACCTGTTTCACACCCATAAAAAGCTCATAGCTTTCAACTGTTCCACTGTTTTGGCTGTGGCATTCAAGTTAATGCAGCCACAACGAGTTATTCCTCATTCGCCACGGACTGTATTCACCCAATTTCGTATGCTCATTGTTTTGGCTGTGGCATTCAAGTTAATGCAGCTACAACGAGTTAAATTTATGCGCCTTATTGCCATCGAACACTTCGTTTAATTAGTTTGGTGTGTTTACGACAACATTTCAGCAAACAAGCCGAATATGGAACCGGAGATGTATTGACCCAAGCCGGGTGTGGTCAACAGAAGTTGTCTGTAAGCTTGTCGGTTGGCTTCGGTGTTGTCTAATCTGATCAATGGTAATCTTTTACCACAAGTTGCGTTTGATTCATCGTTTACAAGAATACCACGACCAGGTGATGCAATTGTTTTCTAATCCAAGAAAAAAAAACAAAGAGTAGTTTATTATTTACCAAGAAAAAAGCATATTAATGCTCACAAAAATCTACTGCATGTTTGTAAATATATTTGCCCAATCCAAGAAAGAAACATTTCATGTGAAGAACTAACATTAAAAGATTATAGATGAGGCAGAAAAACTCTAGAAAAGATTCTAAATACAAACTTATAAGAACTAAAGAATTAACTAACAAAGCTTATCAAATTTGAATAACAAACTTTGTCAAAAATCTTGTAAATAGACACTAAAACATAGAGCAGTGACCCAAAACTGGTTAACACCGGTTCGTTTAATACTAGTCATACTACATAACCTTGTAAACATCAAGATGAAATTAGTACATCATCCAATATCACAATCACTATACTGGTGTACACTTCATGCAATTTGATTTGGTTATCATCATTCATCACCAAACTTATAAATGAGTGCATATTTTGAGCCCAAAGCACAGATGGTTGAATCGCAAAATTCACAGACAATATGTCTAATATTGATTGAAAAGTCTAGCTTTCACTTCAAATGACGGAACAAAAAAAAAACCAGAAAGAACTCAGTATTCCAGAACTAATCAAGTAGTGATACTTCAAAAACATATAACTAAAAAGACCTAGCTCAACATGATTAATGAATATAGGCTCTATGGCTTCTAATGATGCAAATAGCAATCAGACAACTATACTAAAATCTGAATTTGACTAAACTACTGCCTACAACGAGAGACACAGACGTTCTACTGATCGGATCCTCCATACACAACGCAACGCAAATCAAATCAAACTTCTACAATTCAAAAACAAATATCATCACAATTCAATTCAATAAAAACAAAAGAAAACAGAAACATAACACAAACGTGATGCTGAACAGATCCTCCATACACAACGCAAATCAACTATAATAAGTCCGATTCTAACTAAACTAAATCCTGAAATCAACTACAATTACAACAACGAAAACAGACGTTCTACGGATCAGATCCTCCGTACACAACACAAATCATATAAAATTTCTACAATTCAGAAACAAAATCACCAAAATTAAATCCAAAAGGTTACAGAAACAGAAAGAGAAAGTTACAGCGGTTTGAACAAGTTCTTCGGAGTAAGATCCGGCACGGATGACGGAGACGCGAGCGGCGGATGATCGGGAGGAAGATCCTGGACGTTGATTGAAGGAACGTTGACCGATCCACGGTGAAGAAGATGCGTTAAGCTTGATGAAACTTGCAGACGCCATTGATGTGTGCAGAAGAAAGAGGATTCAAGGGTTTGTTTGTTTATAAGAAGTATGTGTAGAAGGAGAGGGGCGGGAGAAGATAGGAAGAGGTGGTTGTTGGAAATGAGAGGGTACAGTAGCTTTTTATGTATAAAAAGTTACTGTAGTTTTTTTTTAATATTTAAGGTTAGAGAATAGATATAGTGGACACGTTGGAGTGGATTTATAGAAGGTTTTTTTATATTTTAAAGATAGAGGTTAATTTGATGGAGTGGATGAGAATGCTCTAAATACTCATAAGATATGGCATATCATCCATACCCATGATGTACTAAAGTCAAAAGCACTCAAATCCATTAGGAGATTTTCTACTGAAAGAAAATGGGGCTAGGTATGGTGTTCCTATTATAATAACTAGTTGATTTTTCATCCGCGCGTTGCGGCGAGGACCCAATGAGTGCAAAACATTTGTCAGCAACGGCAAACAGATACCGAATACCAAAACATAAATAAAAATGTCGTGAAAAGGATAGTCACTCCGTCCTAAAAAAACGATTTTAAATAATATAATATATAATAATAGGACCCACACGTCCTACACGTTGGAAATTCGGTTGTTTTCAGTTCAGTTATTACGGTGCTAACACGTTAAAATATGGATGAGCTCGGTACCGGTAACGGCACCGAAATGACCGATCCGGAAAATCATCAGAATTAGGTACCGGCACCGAAAATGCTCGGTACGATACAGTATGGTATTTGAAGGTAAAAATCAATAAATACATGTATGGTGCTAGACCGGTGTCGAACCGAAAGTAACGATTCTGAAAACGCCAAAAGGTGGGTATCAAATTGGTACAAAAAATGATTTGGTATCGTAAATTTGGTACCGATAGGATACCGGTTTGATGACAGAATTTGATACGATTTGCTCATCAATAATCTAAATATCCAGGTTAATACTTAATTTACATGCTACAATTCATTCATTACAGAAAAAGACAAAAAATAAAGCAAAATAGTTGTTGCGTACGTAAAACCCCATTCAAATGTTGTTTTTTTAGGGCACCAAAATGCAGGCATTTGTTTTACAAAAAAACACTACTGGTTATGAGCATTTGCTTAAAGAAAATCAATGTTTAACTATTCGTAACCCTTCGATGGGTGAAAATCGTCAAAAAGTTAAATATGTTCATAGTTCGTTGAAGATTAATTTAAATGACAACACTACTGTAGAAGAATGCAACGAGCCTGTTGGTGCTGAATGGGGATTTGATTTTTCTCCATTTGATTCTGTTATGGATGACCCTCATGATGATGGCAAGTCTTTCAAAAGCCCGATTGGTACTTTATTTTTAAATTTTTTCTTCAATTTTATTAATTTTATATTATATGTTTTAAGTAATATTAATTTCATTATTTTGTATTCTTTAGATGTTATTGGTTTTGTGGTTAAGTGTCTTCCGTCAGAGGATAAAAGTGAACATAATAACGGCAAAGACGAGAAGAAGACTACCTTTATTTTGGAAGATTTGCATTACATTCTTATATATATATATATATACCTACTTTGACTTATATATTTCTCCCATTTTATATATTTTTTACAACTAACAACTTACGTATTTAAATTTTATTTTGTAGACACCATCAGATTTACGTGACGTTATGGGGTTGTTATGCTGATCAGATTTTAGAATTTGAAAAGAACAATAAGGATGAAAAGAATGTTGTGGTCGTTGTTCAGTTTGGGAAGTACAGATTTTGGGAAGGTATATTCTATACCGACAGTCTCACTTATCATTCAACTACATATTTAATTTATTCAAGTTGTCGTTTTATTTACATGTTGCTATAATTAAACAGGTAATTTGTTTGTCTCGAATTTGTATAATGTAACTCGAGTCTTCATAAACACTGAAGTAAAAGAGATTTTGGATTTCAAGAAAAGGTTTGTAATCGTATTACGTTTTTTATAATATCTTTTTAATACGTATTACTTTTTTAACATACATTATTTTTCCTGTACAGTTTCCTTTCTCAGCTTACTGCTTCAACGTCTTCCGGTTATTCTGGATTGAGCTCTTCTGCAATCAAGTCAACGACTGAGGAATATCTATCTGATGGTTCCTTTAGTATAATTGGAGCATTAAGCGAAATCTCCGAAGTATTGTTACAATTATTTATTGTTTTATTTTTCATACTTATTATTTTTTCCTTTCAAAATGTTCTAAATTGTCTATTATGTATACAGGAAAAGTTTGTTATTATCCTGGGAACAATTAAGAGTTTTGCTTCAGAAGATTCATGGTTTTACAATGCATGTAAGAGTTGCAACAAAAAGGTTATTACCAACACTATTTGCAAGGACAAGGAAGATGGAAGTGAAGGATCTGATTTAGTAACTGTCTTGGAATGTCAGACTGATCGTTGCAATAAAAGGATCGTTTTGTCTGTTCCCAGGTTAATTTACTTGATTCATTTATTGTCCTAAAAATATTACATGATTGTTAACAAAATCTTATTTTAATTTTTGACAGGATAAAAGTTCTAATACGTGTTCAGGATTGTACCGGGATTGTCACTTTGACGTTGTTTGAAGGTGAAGTTGTTAAACTGTTAAAGGTTAACGCAAACCAGCTTTTGGATAAAAACATTGAGGTAATTTATATCGTGGGAATAACATTTCCTTACTTCCTTTATACATTTTAATGTTTATATTTTAAACTGCTATCTTTATAAATTATGTCTCGAAGCTATGCAATATGACAATCTTGATGTTTATCTAACAGTTAGCCAGCGATGGTAACTTTCCCAAGGAGCTGAAGGCATTGTTAAATCGGCGGTTTGCGTTTAAGATAACCATAGGTTCGTTTAACATAAAAAACAAATCAGATGGCTACTCGGTGTCGAAGTTGACTGAAAATCCTGCAATCATCGCCGATCTTGATAGGCATTTTGATGCTTTCCAGGTTCTAAATACCTTCTATACCTTAGTTGTACTTTTTTGTTATAAAAACTTATATCATGTTACAATATTTAATGAAATATATGAAATAAATACAGCCTGCTGATGATGAACCTTTAAATGCTTTTCCATCTGATTCAAATGCAACTGTCAACTTTCATGTTAAGGTATGTCAAACAAATTATGGAATTCACTACTGGTTCAATATTTTTTCATTCACCTTATTTTATCAATTGTTTTTTAATCTTTTTATTATTAAATTTCAGGATTCTGTTTCCCGTACTGGCGATGAAGATACTCCGGTGTCTAATTTGAGCAAAAACATGTTTATGACACCCTCTCCACCTGAGATGAACTGTTCTATCAACATTCTTGACAATGAACTTAAGCGTAATTTGGATGCCGTGTATGATGTGGATTTATGTTCTTCTCAGTCGTCAACTAAACCGCGTAAGAGTGATGGTGAGAAAGATGAAGACTCGAATGTGAATGTGGGGCTTTTGAAGCCAAAGGTTGAAAAGTAGTGTGCCGTATCTAATAGTCATCTCTGTGTTTTCCAAAACTTTTCTATGTGTTTTTGAACAATCATATTCAGTACTTTTTATTTCATTACTTGAGGTTGGTATTTTTCCTACTATATGTGGCGCTTTATCTTTATTATCGTTATATCAATAAGAGATGATATTATTAATTATCATTTGCATTTTTTTATCTACGTCGATTTCTATTTATTGTACGTCGGGTTTTTATTATTTCGTTATCATTCTAAACGTATATGTTATGACTTGATGTTACTTTTTTACCTACTATGTATTATGTATTATGTTTATTTTGGTTTTTCATTGTTAATTATTCTTTGTTAAATCAACAAATAACGTTATATTTATATTAGTATTTCTTTTTCCAACTTTGTCAAAACTACCATCGTAATAACATTTTTAGTATACTACAGTTTTAAACAAATTTTAAAAAACATGCCATATTAAATGATAGTCCGTTTCCATTATTCAAAATTTTTTAAAAAAAACATGCCATATAAACGAAATTTAATTTCCGTAAGTACTAAACTATAAATTGATTTAAATTTAAATGTTGAAATTAAACATAATATGTATATTAAAGTTGGAAGGTTTGAAAACATCAATATATATGGAAACTTTATTCTTTTATTTAATTTTAATTAGAAATATTATTCAAAGTTTTGAGTTTCCAATATTATGAAATTAATCATTAATATCATAATGAATATACTTAAATCTTTACATTACTAATGGATTTAAGTTTTACTAATTTTAATTTTGTAAATAGTAAAATATAAGGCGTATTAAATTTTAAATGTTGAAATTAACCATAATATATATATTAAACTTGGAAAGTTGGATAATCATATATATATAGAAACTTTTTACGGTTTTTATATTTAGTTTAAAAAATATTATTTAAAGTGTTGACTTTCCAATATTATGAAATTAATCATTAATGTCATAATGAATATACTTAAATGTTTACATTACTAATGTTTCCTTATAAACAGGATGTACAACATATAAATCTGTTCATCTCATTTCATCTCATTTGTGGTTTGTAGTTCAACCAATACATCCCTTTCACTACTAGGGTATTGTAAGCCAATTTGAACAAACGATTACTTTCTTATTCCAAAAACGTCATCCGCAATGTATAAACCATCAAAGCATGATTCCAATTCTTTGGGAAATCAATCAAACCAGGAAAACACTTTAGGTTGTGAGTTTTTATTTATCTTTTACATTGTTTATTTGTTTATATATATGATATATGATTATAATTATAAATATAATGTAATTCATTTTTCTTTATTAAAATGATAGCTACTTCAAGAAAATCCAAGCGTAGATCTTCATGTACGTCCAATAATCCATTTAATGTAAACAACTCAACAGGTAACACTTTTTGGATTCTTGTGATGTTAGTCTATTTTGTATATCTACAATAACAATCTAGATATGTGATATTTGTGTTATGTGTCTTTTATTTAGATGTTGCGGCTAGCATCTCAAGAAGTCCTTTTTTCAGACATTACCAATGGTATTGAACTACTCTCATTTACTAACTTATGTTACGAATATTTAAATTTCAGTTCAAAATGTATATCTATTTTATAGTTGTCAATTGATTTGAACACATAAACTATGTACTACAAATAACATATAAACTAAAATTAGATCAGGTAGATATTTATAAACACGGTTACATAGTAGCAGTCCAAACTACATAAAGATCGTAGCTATCAAACATGTTAACCTACTACAAAACAACTTTTAACACTACATAAGTTAGGATACCTTTCTTCATTACCCAAAACAACCATATGTTATGGTTCAACCCTGTTTCAAAGTTTCAAACATCACCACTAGCGGAAAACATCGTGTGACAACTGTGTTCTGTAATCATCGCATAATGTAAAACAATGTCAGTTATCAATAAAACAATGTTCTTTGGTGTTATTATATGTGTTTTGGTGTTATTATATGTGCAATTGTGTTTAATGATTTTACAATTTGATTCGATTCCGATTTCAAGCTTTAATTCACTTTCTGGAAGGTTATACGCAAACTGGTGCAAAAACGCAGTCAGTTTAACGCGGCGTACACTCCGTAACTGTGACGTAAGCTAAACATACCCTAAATATCCTTTACATAACTTAGAAATAAGTTTCGAAGAATTCGGTATGGCAAAAACACGTTTAGTTGAACTAAAAGAACTAATTACGACAACACTGCGAAACGAACGTTGGTGACCGCCCGGATAATATTTAAATCCCAAAAATATTATGTTATGATTAAAATTTTATCTTTAATCAGGTCCGTATTGAAAAATAAATTTAAAACGCTAAATACGTTATTTTTCAAGTTTAAGCGAGTATCGCGTGTTTCTGCGCGACACGGTGCTTCTACTGCAAAACACGGACAACGCAGCCTGTCTCGGCAACTGAAATTTATTCCAGTAATATTTTGGCGAGTTATTTTTATATAATAATAAAAATAATTTAGAACGCCATAAACCGGGATGTAAACGCTAGATAAAATACCTGGTACCCAGTTAAACACCCAGTTAAACGCTAGTAATATTTTGGTGTGAAGATCTAAGGTGATTCCAAGGTGTTGTCAAGTGATTACAAGATTCCTATCATCAAAATCTCATCCTACAACCTACTTGAATCTTGAAGGTATAAAATTATGTTTAAATCATACTTTTGATTCTTGGTTGTTCTTGATGATTGAAGTTTCTCTTGAATCTTGGGATTTTCACTAAACTTGAAATCTAAAATGAAATGGGTCTTGTTACAAATAAAAATGGTGATGTATATATGTATGTATAAACCGTACATATATATGTGTGTGTGAGTCTTGAAGTTCGATTCCTTGTTAAATACTTGTCTATGTTGTTACATGTTCTTGAATGGTGGTAAAAATGCAAGTATTTGGTGATTTATGTGTGATATGTTAAATATAAATTACTTCAGCAAATAAATCTGAATAAATCTCATATTTGATGTTTTTAAACTCATAAAAAAATGATGTTGCTATGATGGTATGCTTTAAGCACTTGTACATGTGAAAATATGTTGGTTTAAAGCTCAAGAAGTGGTGAAAAATGGTTAAATGACAAAAACTGTTTTAGATCTGGTTATAAACACTAAAAATAATATTATTTGATGTATTATAGTGGCATGAAACTTTGACATAGGTTTGATAGCTTTGCATGTTGTACATATAGCTTAAAAAGTGGTAAATTATGTGAAATTTGCATGATTTATATGCTTTGTTTAAGACCTGTGTCACACCCCGACCACGTAAAACAACAAAGCGTGGCGGAAACGTCAGGGAGTGTTGTAACAGAATTATCGTTTCATAACCATGGATACAAAAAGTGTTTCGTTTTATTGATAATATTAAACATTAACATTGTCTTAACATAGAACAAACAAGTTTTATATCGTCTATCATAGTTATATGTCACTAAGGCCTCGTCCAGATCCTATGTGACGCATGCATCCTAGAACGTCGATCAAGCAACAACACCTGAAACATATGTAAAAACAAAGTCAGCAAAGAAATGCTGGCGAGTACATAGGTTTTATAAGAGTATCGGAATCATGGCTTGTTTACTTATATTGCAATACCTCGAAAACCTTGTTTTTAAAAGTGTATTGCAACATGATTAACCAACTCAAAATCAAGATGGTTATAATTTATAAAATTTCGTAGCCATGATTCTTAACCCAAAAGCTTTTTGTTTTAGAAAACCATCTTGTAAAACATCTCGTATAAACTTGTTAATAAAACTCGTATAATATTTCGAAAACATCGTTGGGTGACATCGTTTCAATATCGTTTACCCAAGTGAACTAAATAACGCCACGGTATGTAATATGTTGAAAACACTTATATATAAGAAGTACCAGCGGCGTATATATCATGTTTTCACCATATTACCCCCGTCCCGTTATCTAAACACTAGCCAAAAACCAATCGTTTACCCAAATCGTTTAACATTGTCTCCAAATCGTTTCCAAATCGTTTACTCGTTTAAATCGTTTAGATCATCATCGTTTTAATTGTGAAAACTTATATATGGTCGTCTCGTTAATAACATTCAAACCTTCGTGACTCGACTACCTCGTTCCTCGCTTCTCGTATTAACAAACCTCCAAAGGGTAAGTTAATAATTACAGATTCAGTCGTTACCCACAACACCCACACATAGCCATGGGTATAGTGTAATAACGGGATTTGTCGGATCCTATGGTACCATAACCTAATACTGGTCGTCTTGATCAATGCTAATGAATGTCATTCGTTATGTAACTACAACCAACAAGTTCGTTCACATTATCGAAATCGTTATTAGTTTAGTATAAATCGTTCTATTTGTTTTTGAAATCATCGTCTAAACCTTGAAAACATTTTGTACATATGAATCACCCCAAAACAATTGAAAGTTGTAAAATAGGGGAACTATGTACTCACATGTAGTGCAAGGTATCCTCAATCAATAGTACTTCAACAAACTCGAGTAAACCAGAGAAATCAAGCAGCACCTAGTAATTTGATCACTAGTCAAACAATAGACGCCTAAATCGGATGATCGGACAGAATGAGGTCTTGTAACCCAAATGAGTGTTGGAACTCATGTGATATGGTTTAACAAGGCCTACATCTTAAATGAAACCTAACCTAAGTGCTTTCGACCCATCGCGACCCATTAAGGTAGCTTATGCTACTTTAACCCGTCGTTCGCGTGAAACGCGTTCGAAACTCCTAACTAGTCCTATGATAAGTAAAATATGCCTCAACATGTTTAATATTGTTGTCTAATCAGTTTAGATACCAAAGGTTATGTTACATATGCTTAAAATGAATTTTGGCGTAAAAGGGCATTTTTGGTAATTTACCTAAGGCATATAAACTACCTATCATAAAACTACTTAAACGAAGCGACCATAAGGTATAACCTTGGAAGGTTATTCCCTATACACTATGGTCACCTAATGTGTTTGGTCGGATCCTAATGATCGCCCAAACGGGTCGGGTTCGAAAGTATAAGCGATTGTTTAGATCGCTTACCTTTACGACCCTAGACAAGCACAAAACTAAAAGTGACGAGCTAAACATGTTAGAACATGTTTAACAAGGTTTGAAAATAGGTTTGGTATAAAAAAAAACGGTTTTGATACCCACAAGTAGTTTGGTTACAAAATACGCGTAAATGCGCATTTTGGCCGAAACTACGACTCGTCACTGAGCCTAGATAACGTGGTAATCAGTAGGTATAGTCACAAGGGACTATAACCATCGTGATTACGCTCATGTTATGAAGTTCAAACGAACTTCACATTGACCATAAACTGGTCAATGCAGAAAGTCAAACGCAGTTTGACTTTAACGCTAAAACGAATGAAAAGAACGAAAGAACACTTACAACGGGTCCAAGAATGGAAGTTTTGAATCCGAATATTCTCAGGTATGAAGTGTTAAACACATAAACTTAGAGAACAAATTCAGATTTCAAAGGTGTGGGTTTTTGGGGTTGAGATCATGGGGTATTTATAGATTTCCTTGAACCGTTAAGATCGTTTATCGTAAACTGAGCTTTGATCTGGACCTTACATGTGTGCCCATGGTTTTCTAAAACCATGGGAGCCCCTAATATGGACTATGTTCATTGAATACCAGCCCATGGTTTTGTAAAACCATGGGTTAAAACCACCAATACTTCAAAATGGACTAGGTTCATTGAATCTGCCAGAAATTTTAAAAAATGGTCCCTGCACTTGTAAAACTTGATTTTTGGCACTTTTAAGCCCCGTTAACCCCATTTCAAGGCTCTAAAATAAAGTTAAAGTATAGGGAACTTAAAATATGCTCAAAAACATCTCGGATGTCGGTTCGTTTGGTCGTACGGTTGCGTTATTCGCTTAATTACGACGAAAGTCGTAACGAACGCAAAAACGATCCAAATTAAGCGACGAATGGAATTTTATCATGCCAAACACTAAAATAAAATATTTTAATGCTTACATAAATTTTTGGATGTCCAGATGTATTCAGAACGTAAGTTATGCGCGAAAATGCAAACTTATGCACTTTTTGACGCCTTTAGTCCCTGAATGACCCAAAAGTTTATTCTAGCACACCGAACCCCTCAAAGCCTATTTCTAAGCTATGTGAAGGATATTTATGGTATGTTTAACTTATGGTCATGTTCTGGAATGTCTGTTACAGTTCAAAGCGACATAGTTTCGCAGTTTGACACAAATAGTCCCTGCGATCGAACAAAGTTGATTTCGACACACCAAACCATTCAAAACTTATTTCTAAGTTATGTGGAGGTTATTTAAGGTATGTTAAGCCTATGTCACTATTCCGGAGTGTTTGTCGCGTTATATTGACTGCGTTTACGCACCAGTTTGCGTATAACCTTCCAAAACGCGATTTAAAGCTTGCAATCGGAATCGAATCGAATTGAAAAGTCACCAACACAAATACACACATAGAAACACCAAAACACATATAATAACACCAAAGCACATTGTTTTATTAATAATCATCATTGTTTTACATCGTACATCGGTTACAGAACACAGTTGTCACAACCTGCACTATCATGAGTATAACCATTATTTTATTCAGTAAATAACATGGGTTGTGTTAAAATTTCAAGTCGTTTTGATTTGGGATGGTTCGGGTAACGTTTGATGCAAAACTATGCGGTAAAACGGTCAAAAATCGCCTTTTCGGAGTATTTTTACAAAACTGTTTTAGATCAGTAACCAAACTGATGTATTTGATATAAAAATAAGCATTCTAACTTATATTAAGATTACTTGGTGTTTGGTTAGTCATACGTGACTTCCGACGCCCAAAAATGTTACCGAAACGCTAAAATAAGTGTTTTTCAACATACACTAGAATGGGTTGTTCATGGGTTATTTCATGTGTTATAATGTGCTATGTGTTTTGCAATATGTATATGATCATGTGTTAGTGTTGACAAGATTTTGTGTGTTACGCTCGAGTACATATATACAAATACACCAAAATAATCAAAAATAATAACTTTTTGAGAAATCTCAAAGCTAGGTGAAAATTCTAAGTATCGGAGAAACTTCGGTATTTTGTGGGTTTTTGATTATTAAGTCATTCTTATTTAATTTAGGGCGAATAAATTGAGGGATCGTGTTAACATATAAAAACGCACCCAAAGGTGAGTACATAGATCCCCTCTTTTTACTATTTTCGATTGTTTTGGGGTGATTCATATGTATCAAAAAGATTTCAATATTCTAACGATGGTTTCAAAACGATTGAGATGGTTTATACAAAACTAATAACGATTTCGATAATGTGAACAAACTTATTGGTGGTAGTTACATAACGAATGACATTCATTAGCATTGATCAAGCCGACCAGTATTAGGTTATGGTACCATAGGATCCGACAAATCCCGTTATCAGACCGCACCCATGGTTATGTGTGGGTTAGGTGGGTAACGACTGAATCTGATGATTGTTAACTTACCCTTTGGAGGTTTGTTAATGCGAGAACGAGTTGAACGATGGACGAGTCACAAAGGTTTGAATGTTATTAGCGAGACGACCAAAAGTAGTTTTCACAATTAAAACGAGAACGATTGAACGATTTAAACAAATGAACGATGATCTATAACGAGAACGAGTTAAACGATGTCACACAACGATGTTTACGAAACTATATAAACCATACGAGTTTTATTTCGAGAACGATTTATGATTTGGTATACATAAACAAATGTTTTGGGTTAAGATTCATGGCATCAAGGTTTATAAATTATAACCAATCTGTTTTGACTTGGTTATTCATTTTACAATACAAATGGTTTACAAAACAAGGTTTTCAAATATCAATTAACAAGGTTATACGAGATATTTCCACGAGCTATGAATCTGACACTCACACAAAAACTATGTGCTCGCCAGCATTTCTTTGCTGACTTTGTTTTTACATATGTTTCAGGTGAAGTTGCTTGATGTGATTGCTAGGATGCATGTTCACTTAGGACCGGACGAGGCCTTAGTGATTTAATAACGATGATAGACTATGTTTGACTTGCTTGTTTAACTTTAAGACAATGTTTAATATTCAATAAAACGAAACTCTTTGTATCCATGGTTTGAAACAATAATTCTGTTACAACACTCCCCGACGTTTCCGCCACGATTTGTTGTTTTACGTGGTCGGGGTGTGACAGAAGAGTTTGTATCAGAGCCATTGGTTATAGAGAATTAGGTTATTAGTAAAATTTTGACCTAGACTATAACTTTCTAGGACCCCAACGCAAGTTGATTTGCGTTTAGAATTTTAAAAACAAAATCCGAATCTACTTCGAAAATTAATCATCCGTTCTAGGATGATTGATTACTAGGTTTTGAACCCTCTGTTGTAAGGTTTTGAACCCTTCCAGTTTGACTCATTTTTTTTGGCTTAGTGCCTTTTGAGTTTTCAAAATCTCGTCAAAGTTTGGGTCTAAATAATGTGAACACGTGCAAACTGGAAGAGTGAATGCCTGTACCCTGAGTTTTCTGTCTAAGGCTAGAGTGTTCGTACAAATCTACATAATCGGACCAGTCACTCTTACCTGGGAACTCTTGGGGTGAGTGTTCACTTATAGGCGAGCATGTCTTCGCGATACATTATTTTGATTCATTACTTTGATTAGTCACTGCGTGTCGTTTGTTTGTTCGAGGTGACAAACAAATGATAGCCTTCCTTATATTTCGTCGATATTTTCAATACCTCTTCTTTTTTTTTCAAATCATCAACCTCACTCGTTTCTCATATTTCCTTGTTAGACAATGCCTCCTCGACGTGATGCACAATCTTTTACTACTGAAGAAATCGCATCCCTTGTCTCTCAGTAAATGGCTGCTGTGCTTCCAGGCGTTGTAACCCAAATCCATGAGCTGTACAACAACAATAACAATAACAATAACAATG
This sequence comes from Helianthus tuberosus, assembly GCA_030545235.1. Lineage (NCBI taxonomy): Eukaryota > Viridiplantae > Streptophyta > Magnoliopsida > Asterales > Asteraceae > Helianthus > Helianthus tuberosus. The sequence continues at coordinate 91,858,712 of CM060452.1, forward strand.
CACAATGTAATTTCAAGAATTTCAATTCTGCTAAGCCGCTAAAGTTTTCTGGGTCACAAGGATCAACTGCACTCCTTCAATGGTTCGAAAGTATCGAGAACACATTCAGGCATGTGCAATGTCCGAATGGGCGTAAGGTTGAATTTGCATCAAGTGTGTTTGAGAAGCGTGCTCTTACATGGTGGAACGGAGTGATGCGCGACAGGGGTGCCGAAGTGGCATTGGCACAAACATGGGAAGAGCTTCGAGCTCTCATGATGAGAGAGTTCTGTCCCTGTCATGAAATTCGAGCTTTGGAACGAGAGTTTGACGATCTCAAGCAAGATGGGGGAGAACACCGTGCGTAGACGGATCGATTTGAGGAACTTAGTCTTTTGTGCCCTACTATGGTTACCCCGTTGGAGAAAGCGATAGAGAGGTATATCGATGGTCTACCCGATTCTATTCAGGATATTGTGACTGGCGTCAATCCTACTACTGTTCGTCAAGCGATCGAGTTGTCTGCTACCCTGACTGAGTCTCAAGTCAGGAAGGGTAAACTCACCCGCAAGGATGATAAAAAGAAGGCGACTGATTCTGGGAAGGACAAGAAGAAGGGTAAGGGTAAAGAAGGTGAGTCACCGAAGAAGTCAAGAAAGCGAAAGGGTGCTCAGAATTTTGCAGTAACTGCACAAACTGCTCAGAACCCTTAGAACCCACCAGCTCAACAGCCTGCGAAGAAAGCATATGCTGGTACCGCACCTCACTGTGCTCGCTGCAACGGTCATCATGTTGCACAACAAGCTTGTAGACAATGCACAACGTGTGGTAAGCTTGGGCATCTGGCCAACGTCTGTCGTTCGGGTCAGAATCAGATTGTTCAGAATCAAGCTCCAGTCCAGGGGAATGCTGCTAGATTCCCACCGGGTTCATGTTTCAATTGCGGAGAGTTTGGTCACTTTCGCAACAACTGTCCGAGGCTGGTGAATGCAAACGCGAATGCTAATGCAAACCCGAATGCGAACGTCAACGCAAATGTGAATCCCGCTCATGGGCGAGCGTACAATCTGAATGCTAACGAAGCAAGGGCTGACAACGAGGTGGTTAATGGTATGTTTCTTGTTAACAATCGACCTGCATCTATTCTTTTTTATTCCGGTGCTGATAGAAGTTTTGTTTCATTATGTTTTGAACCTTTGCTTGCGATACCTAGAACTAAACTGAGGAAACCCTTATCTGTTGAAGTTGCTACTGGTAAACCTCTTGTTCTCGATTCTGTTATTCGTGATTGTCAGTTAAACCTTGATAACCATCTTTTTCCCATTGACCTCACACCGATGCAACTTGGGAGTTTCGATATTATTGTGGGGATGGATTGGTTAACCAAACATCATGCTGAGGTGGTTTGTTTCGATAAGATTGTTCGTATTCCTCTTTCGTCTGGCGATGTTCTGGAAGTGCGTGGCGAAAAACCATCTGGCGGATTGAAGCTTATGTCGTGTACAAAGGCCCAAAGATACTTGCGAAAAGGATATGTTGCTTTCCTGGCACATGTCACCGAGGAGAAAGGCAAGAGCAAGAGTATTCAGGATATTCCGATTGTTCGGGATTATCCAGAGGTGTTTCCCGATGAACTGCATGGGTTGCCTCCAGTTCGTCAAGTCGAGTTTCATATTGACCTTGTACCCAATGCCAACCTGATTACGAAAGCACCTTATCGTCTTGCACCTTCAGAGATGCAAGAGTTATCGAAACAACTTCAAGAGTTGTCTGATAAAGGATTCATCCGTCCGAGCTATTCGCCTTGGGGAGCTCCTGTACTCTTTGTGAAAAAGAAAGATGGATCTTTTCGAATGTGTATCGATTATCGTGAGCTTAATAAGCTTACCATCAAGAATCGATATCCCCTACCTAGAATTGATGATCTCTTCGACCAGCTGCAAGGTGCTTCATGTTTTTCCAAGATCGGTCTGCGTTCTGGGTATCATCAACTTCGTGTTCTCGAAGAAGATATTCCCAAAACTGCTTTCCGTACAAGATATGAGCATTACGAGTTCACTGTTATGCCTTTTGGTTTAACGAATACCCCAGCTATCTTCATGGACTTAATGAATAGGGTCTGTAAACCTTATTTAGATAAGTTCATCATTGTGTTTATCGACGATATTCTCATTTATTCAAAGTCTCGAGCCGATCATGAACAACACCTTCGTTTGACTTTGGAACTTCTGAAGAAGGAGCAACTTTTTGTTAAATTCTCCAAGTGTGAATTTTGGCTTAGAGAAGTTCAGTTTTTTGGGTCATATAGTCAACGAGCAGATGTATTCATGTAGATCCATCCAAGATTGTTGCAATTAAGGATTTGAATACACCGACGACACCTACAGAAGTTCGTTCTTTTCTTGGTCTTGCTGGTTATTATCGACGGTTTATTTCTAACTTTTCAAAGATCGCGGTTCCACTCACTTCCTTGACTCAGAAAAATAAGCCTTTTGAGTGGGGACCTAAGCAAGAAGAAGCGTTTCAAACGCTGAAACGGAAGCTCTGTGATGCTCCTATTCTATCTCTACCTGAGGGAAACGATGATTTTGTTGTTTATTGTGACGCGTCAAATCTAGGACTTGGTTGCGTTCTTATGCAACGAGGTAAAGTCATCGCTTATGCGTCTAGATAGCTGAAAATTCACGAGAAGAACTATACGACTCATGATCTTGAATTAGGAGCTGTGGTTTTTGCGTTTAAAATCTAGAGACACTACCTTTATGGAACGAAGTGTGTGGTTTTCACAGAACACAAAAGTCTCCAGCATATTTTCAATCAGAAGGAGCTGAATATGAGGCAACGACGTTGGGTTGAACTCTTAAACGATTATGATTGCGAGATCCGCTACCATCCTGGTAAGGCAAATGTCGTGGCCGATGCACTTAGTCGAAAGGAACGAGTCAAGCTTCATTATGTTCGAACTCTATCTGATATTCAATCTCGTGTCCTTCAAGCTCAACGATCTTGTGTGATCAAAGGCTTATTGAAAAATGAGCTACCGCTTCAACTTGAGCTTAAACTCGAAAGGAAGGACGATGGGTTGCTATATTTCCAGGATCGTTTGTGGATTCCGAATCAGGACAATCTTCGCACCTTGGTAATGGACGAATCTCACAAGTCTCGATATTCTATCCATCCTGGTGCTGATAAAATGTACAAGGATCTTCGTACTCATATTGGTGGCCTGGTATGAAGAAGGATGTTGCCTTGTATGTATCAAAATGCCTAACTTGTCTCAAAGTCAAGGCTGAACATCAACGACCTTCTGGTTTGCTTGTACAACCAGAGATACCGGTTTGGAAGTGGGAGAACATTGCAATGGATCTCATCACTAAGTTACCGCGTACATCTAAAGGTCACGATGCTATTTGGGTTGTAGTTAATGGTTTGACAAAATCTGCTCACTTCTTACCAATCCGTGAGGATTTCTCAGCTGAAAAGCTTGCCAAGATCTATGTAGACGAGATTGTATCACGACATGGTGTTCCCTTGGATATCATTTCTGATCGTGATGGTCGATTTTCATCTCATTTTTGGAAGACCATGCAATCTGCTATGGGAACCCAACTGAATCTAAGCACTGCTTATCATCCCCAAACAGATGGACAATCTGAGAGAACGATTCAAACTTTGGAGGATATGCTTAGGGCATGCGTGATAGACTTTGGTGGTAATTGGGATTCTCATCTTCCACTGATCGAGTTCTCTTACAACAACAGTTATCATGCTAGTATTAATATGGCACCATTCGAAGCTCTCTACGGTCGAAAATTTCATTCACCTGTGTGTTGGAATGAGATCGGTGAAGCTCAGCTTACAGGACCTGAGCTCATTCTGGAAACAACAGACAAAATCAAGAAAATTCGCGATAATCTTGTGACAGCTAGAAGCCGTCAAAAGAGTTATGCGGATTTGGGACACAAACCCTTAGAATTTCAAATCGGAGACCTTGTCCTACTCAAGGTGTCACCTTGGAAGGGAGTGGTGAGATTTGGAAAGAAAGGAAAACTTGCACCACGATATGTTGGACCATTTAAGATTGTTGAAAGAATTGGAAAGGTTGCCTATCGACTAGAACTACCTCCGGAGCTTGGAAACATTCATCCGACTTTTCACGTGTCCAATTTGCGAAAGTGTTTAGCTGATGATGATCTTCACATTCCTCTCGACGAGATTCAAATCGATGAAACGATGCACTTTTTCGAGAAACCTGTGGAGATAGTGGACCGTACATACAAACAATTGAAGAACAAACGGATTCATTTGGTTAAAGTTCACTGGGAATCCAAACATGGCCCCGAGTTTACTTGGGAACGTAAGGACCAAATGAAGACGAAATATCCGCATTTGTTTTCACAAGTTTCATCTGAATAAAATTTCGGGACGAAATTTCCTAAAGTAGGGGAGACTGTGACAACTGTGTTCTGTAATCATCGCATAATGTAAAACAATGTCAGTTATCAATAAAACAATGTGCTTTGGTGTTATTATATGTGTTTTGGTGTTATTATATGTGCAATTGTGTTTAATGATTTTACAATTTGATTCGATTCCGATTTCAAGCTTTAATTCACTTTCTGGAAGGTTATACGCAAACTGGTGCATAAATGCAGTCAGTTTAACGCGACGTACACTCCGGAACTGTGACGTAAGCTAAACATACCCTAAATATCCTTTACATAACTTAGAAATAAGTTTCGAAGAATTCGGTATGGCAAAAACACGTTTAGTTGAACTAAAAGAACTAATTACGACAACACTGCGAAACGAACGTTGGTGACTGCCCGGATAATATTTAAATCCCAAAAATATTCTGTTATGATTAAAATTTTATCTTTAATCAGGTCCGTATTGAAAAATAAATTTAAAACGCTTAAAGACGTTATTTTTCAAGTTTAAGCGAGTACCGCGTGTTTCTGCGCGACATAGTGCTTCTACTGCAAAACACGGACAACGAAGCCTGTCTCGGCAACTGAAATTTATCCCAGTAATATTTTGGCGAGTTATTTTTATAGAATAATAAAAATAATTTAGAACGCCATAAACCGGGATGTAAACGCTAGATAAAATACCAGGTACCCAGTTAAACACCCGTTTTAGCCTACATATGGCATGTTTATATAAAAATTCACACCTTGGTCCCTCCCCCCCCCTTGATATTTTCGGTCATATCTAGTGTGGCCCCACCAAATTTTTGTAAGATATTGCAAAATATTTCATTTTGATCTTTGGTGACACTTGGTGATGCATGCCAAATCCAAATCCTTTATACATCTTCTCTAAATCTAAGTAAGATCATTCCTCACTCAACACTTCACTCAACCTCACTCTCTCTCCCTCCCAACCGTCCCATCTCTCTCTCTCTCTAACTTCATCTTCTTCATATCTTCAAGTCTTATTCTTCATGTTCATGTCCCTTTCTAGCAACCTTCAAGTTAGTGTGAAGATCTAAGGTGATTGCAAGGTGTTGTCAAGTGATTACAAGCTTCCTATCATCAAAATCTCATCCTACAACCTACTTGAATCTTGAAGGTATAAAATTATGTTTAAATCATACTTTTGATTCTTGGTTGTTCTTGATGATTGAAGTTTCTCTTGAATCTTGGGATTTTCACTAAACTTGAAATATAAAATGAAATGGGTCTTGTTACAAATAAAAATAGTGATGTATATATGTATGTATAAACCGTACATATATATGTGTGTGTGTGAGTCTTGAAGTTCGATTCCTTGTTAAATACTTGTCTATGTTGTTACATGTTCTTGAATGGTGGTAAAAATGCAAGTATTTGGTGATTTATGTGTGATATGTTAAATATAAATTACTTCAGCAAATAAATCTGAATAAATCTCATATTTGATGTTTTTAAACTCATAAAAAAATGATGTTGCTATGATGGTATGCTTTAAGCACTTGTACATGTGAAAATATGTTGGTTTAAAGCTCAAGAAGTGATGAAAAATGGTTAAATGACAAAAATTGTTTTAGATCTGGTTATAAACACTAAAAATAATATTATTTGATGTATTATAGTGGCATGAAACTTTGACATAGGTTTGATAGCTTTGCATGTTGTATATAGCTTAAAAAGTGGTAAATTATGTGAAATTTGCATGATTTATATGCTTTGTTTAAGACCTGCACTATCATGAGTATAACCATTATTTTATTCAGTAAATAACATGGGCTGTGTTAAAATTTCAAGTCGTTTCGATTTGGGATGGTTCGGGTAACGTTTGATGCAAAACTATGCGGTAAAACTGTCAAAAATCGCCTTTTCGGAGTATTTTTACAAAACTGTTTTAGATCAGTAACCAAACTGATGTATTTGATATAAAAATAAGCATTCTAACTTATATTAAGATTACTTGGTATTTGGTTAGTCATGGGTTATTTCATGTGTTATATATAATGTGTTAGTGTTGACAAGATTTTGTGTGTTACGCTCGAGTACATATATACAAATACACCAAAATAATCAAAAATATTAACTTTTTGAGAAATCTCAAAGTTAGGTGAAAATTCTAAGTATCGGAGAAACTTCGGTATTTTTGTGGGTTTTTGATTATTAAGTCATTCTTATTTAATTTAGGACGAATAAATTAAGGGATCGTGTTAACATATAAAAACGCACCCAAAGGTGAGTACATAGATCCCCTCTTTTTACTATTTTCGATTGTTTTGGGGTGATTCATATGTATAAAAAAGATTTCAATATTCTAACGATGGTTTTAAAACGATTGAGATGGTTTATACAAAACTAATAACGATTTCGATAATGTGAACAAACTTGTTGGTGGTAGTTACATAACGAATGACATTCATTAGCATTGATCAAGCCGACCAGTCTTAGGTTATGGTACCCTAGGATCCGACAAATCCCGTTATCAGACCGCACCCATGGTTATGTGTGGGTTAGGTGGGTAACGACTGAATCTGATGATTGTTAACTTACCCTTTGGAGGTTTGTTAATGCGAGAACGAGTTGAACGATGGACGAGTCACAAAGGTTTGAATGTTATTAGCGAGACGACCAAAAGTAGTTTTCACAATTAAAACGAGAACGATTGAACGATTTAAACAAATGAACGATGATCTATAACGAGAACGAGTTAAACGATGTCACACAACGATGTTTACGAAACTATATAAACCATACGAGTTTTATTTCGAGAACGATTTATGATTTGGTATACATAAACAAATGTTTTGGGTTAAGATTCATGGCATCAAGGTTTATAAATTATAACCAATCTGTTTTGACTTGGTTATTCATTTTACAATACAAATGGTTTACAAAACAAGGTTTTCAAATATCAATTAACAAGGTTATACGAGATATTTCCACGAGCTATGAATCTGACACTCACACAAAAACTATGTGCTCGCCAGCATTTCTTTGCTGACTTTGTTTTTACATATGTTTCAGGTGAAGTTGCTTGATGTGATTGCTAGGATGCATGTTCACTTAGGACCGGACGAGGCCTTAGTGATTTAATAACGATGATAGACTATGTTTGACTTGCTTGTTTAACTTTAAGACAATGTTTAATATTCAATAAAACGAAACTCTTTGTATCCATGGTTTGAAACAATAATTCTGTTACAACACTCCCCGACGTTTCCGCCACGATTTGTTGTTTTACGTGGTCGGGGTGTGACACATTGGTAAGGAACAAAACACCAATATCTGCAAAGTACTAGAACTTGCAATTATCACCTTCTTTTATGTTGTTATCTTTAAGCCATTTCGCCCAGCCTTTGACAACGTACTTAATACTGTTTTTATTTGGCTCCGCCCTAACATCATGTTTTGTCTCCACATTCTGCCTGTTGGCGATCTTAACTTTCAAATTTTCGTCAATTCCTGTCTTCCGTGCTACTGCAACTGGTATTCGCTATAAGTTACAAAACCTAATAATAATTTCCATTAATTATGTTGAAGTATTTAAAAAATACAAAAGTTAACCAAATTATGTAAACATATTAGACGCCTATTAACATATAATTTTGTTTGAACTTACAAAGCGTTTGGTGTATGGCACAATAAATATCAGCGGACCAGTTTCATCATCATCGAAGTCCTCTGATTCAGCCGAAGAGTCTTCAGAATCCCATATGACGACAACATCGTTTTCAGCTCCAGACATTCTAAGAAACATTTAAAACGTTGACCCATTTTAGTAACTCGAATTTTTTTTATTTTTTTTATCTTTGTTGTAGTTTAGACTAATGACAAACATACATGAGCTGCATAATACCATTCCTCGACATTTTTACATCTTTATTCTACTTTAGTGACTTTCTTTTATTACATAACCATATCTTATATTTCTAACCCTTTTTTTCAACGTAATGTAATAAAACACCTCACTATTGTTGAAATTGTTACTTTAACACAATGACAGTTTCGTTAAGCACAAAATTTTCATACAGTCATTTGTTCGAACACCTGGTGTGCATCTTATATTTAAGATCTTTTACCATTTCCCTGTTTTCAGATGACTTCCTAAATTTTGTTTTTTTTTCATACCCTAACACATGTATGCAGTCAATACACTAACAATATATGTATGTTCTGTAACATAATCAAGCTAAATATGTCAAGCAAACAACTTAGATATAAAATTCTGTATAAAGATTGCCATTTTCATTAACTTATTCCAACCATGAAATGACATATGAACATCAAGATTTAAAAAAAATATTACTTTACCTGAAATTTGTTTAATTATAAACTGTATGATGGAGACATGAACAATGCAAATGAGAGAAATTTATATTAAGTTAAAACACTATGCAGTCAATACATTAACAACATATGTATGTTCTGTAACTGAATCAAGGTAAATATGTCAACCAAACAACTTACATATAAAATTCTGTATAAAGATTGCCATTTTCATTAACTTATTCCAACCAAGAAATGACATATGAACATCAAGATTGATAAAAATGAATTACTTTACCTGTTTTTTGTTGAATTTGAAACCGTATGATGGAGAAAGGAAAAATGCAAATGAGAGAATTGTAGATACCTTTTTTTAAAAATCCACTAACCGAAATGATATTTGATGGAAGGGTACTCATAAAGAACTTCAAGTATGATGGGTATTTTGACTTTTTGTGTAACACCCGTTCTTATAAATCAAAGATTAGCATATGTTTTACGAAAACAATCATGTAATTAAGATTTATATATACATCGGAAATATGGGTTTACTAAAACCTTTTACAATTTAAAGTTTAGAACATAACGTAATTAAGTTCGTCAATTAAAAGTAACAACGAAACGTCGTGCGGAAGCTTATTTCTTGATCGTGTTCGGTTCTTCATTGTGCTTGATCGTCTTCCGGTGCTAAAATTTACCTGAAACTCATAAAACATGAGTTGGATTAGTCATACGTAGCTTAAAAACTCATTTCAATGGGTTAGCAATGCATAAACGGTTAAATAACAAATTTTTGCGAATCTGGCACATGCTCGCGTAGCGCCACTTCCAGTCGCGCTACGCCACTGCCAAGTTTCATCAGATTGTTGCAGCTAGTTGCTGCATATTCCCCGATTTCACGGAAACGGGCATAACTCTCTCGTTTTTAATCCGTTTTACCCGATTTTTTTTCCTACGCGTCCGTAATTTAATTCTCCATCTTATGGAGTTAAAATCCAACATCCTACATAATAAAATTTCAGACTTTTAAGTCTTCGGCTTATCGCCCTTTTACCCAATTTTGACCCGTTTATGCATTTTATCAAACGAACATATTTGTTTGATTCCTACATCACCTACACTTCTTCAAATTGATATTAACTACCATTTTAGGTTCTAATCACAAGTTTATTTCACAATTTAAACCCGCTTTCGCTCGTATGCTTATTTTGACCCGTTAAGGGTAGTTATGCGTTTTAGCCTAGAACTTGTGCCATTCTTGTGTCGCTACAAAAATTCCATATCTAAATAACTACAAATATTCCACCATAACTATTTTGTGGTGGATTTATCATAAAGGACCCCTTTTTCTAGTTTTTACCCATCGGTTGATCATTTTACGCAAATGACCACTTTTAAGCATTCGACCCGCGAATGTGCATTCCTATGACCTTTATTCATGTCTAATGATTCCATAATCTATATGCAAGTTCCTAAACGACCCCTATGAGTCGTTTGCCCAATATACCCTTCATGGGTGTTTTGGTCAACTTTAGTCCCTCACTTCACGGCGAAGGACTTTCACTAAATATTTTGATCAAAATTGTATGTTTAACCAAAAAGCTTAGTTATACGTACCTGGCTCGGGTCAAAGTATTGACCCGTTTACTTAACTTTTGCTTTAAATCTTTATAGTTAAAGCAACGCAAGCTTATGCTATTTCCTGTGATTACAAAACTCAACAAGCAATTATCAAATGTTATTGTCAATGGCGTTACCCACACCAATTGACCTATTTAGTCAAATTGACCATTTGTCCGTATGAGATGGTATTTAAGTACCATTTCATCCCCCTTAACTTATGATTTTTTACCATTTTCCCTTCGTTCTGACTCTCATTGAATCGTGTCGGAACGTCCTATGCCAACCACTTAGTAGCATTCATATACTATACTTGCGATCATGTCATTTGTAAATAATAAAAAGGGGCGTAAGCTTTACTTACCTCGCATCCGAACTACGCTTTTCCTTTCCTTCTTGATTCGTTTGACCCGCTCCCTCATCAAGCTTCCACCTAGCTTGTTACGCGTCAAACTACCATCATCGTTTTCAAGGTGGTTAGTTTAATCATAATTTAATACGATTATTCCACCATACGCATTACATATCAAAAATTACCATTTATCGTATTATAGGTCAGTTTGACTTTTTTTTTAAAAGTCAAATGCCCATTAGTATATTAATTGCATATTCGAGTTCATCAACTAGTTTTAGGATTCCTTGATTACCCGGTAGGCGTTATCTTCAGACCACCGTTTTAACCAAAGTTCTAACCACGTTTATCACATTTAGAACTCTTTTTAATCACATTTTGTATAATAGCCAAAACATCACAATTAGGTGTTTTAACTACAAAATTCTAGTTTCGAGCCTTCTTTGAGGCATTTCAACGAACACCTTAAGGGCAGAATTTTACATGTTTATTTATCAAGTCTCTAGCTTATCTCTTAGCCCTAATTTCACATAAATCAACCTTCTTACAAAGTTGTTAGCTTCTATAATTCTGAAGTCACTTCACAATTGTCAAATTACACTAGAATATCACCCAATTTCCTAGTGTTTATTAACATCTACATAACCCACTAATCACCTTCAATGGTGATCATGGATTTTACTAAAATTTCACATGATTTCAACTTGTATTTGTCTAGGGTTTGTTCCTAGACACTATAGTTGTTCCTAAATCATCATAAGACACACATGCAACCATAATTTCAGATTTTCCCAATTTCATGAGAATTTCAAGTTGAGAGTTTTCATCAAATTTTACATACCTTGTAATCCTCTTGTGATGAGGATCAATAATCTATGCTCGGTTTTCGTTTTGGACCAGATTTGCACCTTCAATTTGAGAGTTTTAGTGAACTTTTAGGGTTTGGAGAGTGGGGGATCGCCCCTGCTTGTTCTTGTACGACCAGACATCCCAAATGGGGTGTTTGGTTTTGTTTCTAATTAGAATTAGCAACACAAGTTTCAATTTTAACATCTTTGGCCCCTCCATTTTCCTTAGTTCATAATTTATGTGTTTTAACCCACTCATAAGTCACTATCTAACTAGGTTAGAATTATTCCTAGTTAGCTTAGTAGGTTCGGGAAGTCGTAACTCGTTTTACTTTAAGTCCCATTAAATCGGGCCTTTTATCTTTCTATTTTCTTGAAAGTTCTTATTCACTTTAAGTAAATATTAGGATTATTTAAATAAATTCCTAATCCTTGCCAGTTTACTTTTACCACTAACGGTACTTTCCCCGTCTTTAGTATTAACGGGGTTTAATTACCAAACCCGTTTTCAGGGTGTTACATTTTGATAAATCCTTCATTATGACAATAGGCTATTTAGACAAAATTACATCTAATCTTATATATTGTTGCTGCCGCCATTTTGTTATATATATATATATTGTTATAAATTTACCTTTTCATTTTAAAGTTTGAAAAACACATATTCTGTTTTGGTTATAATTTACATAAATTATTTTACATAATATATTTAGAGAATATTATAATACTAACTATTTGTTATGTTACATTAATTGGTTTAGTGTTTACTAATTGCAATTTCTTACAAAAGTAATGCTACTCTTTCGTTTATTTGGTTTTTGATGTTAATACAGGTTTAACTCCAGCAGTTACACAAGACGAGTGCAGGGAGAGGCGTAAGCTACGGAAATTGTTTTTGGATAGTAAAAGATCTAATGTATCACACAACTTACCGGTTTCTAAAACAAAAGAATCATCGACTTCTAATTCGTCTTCCATTTTTTTGCACACGCCGTCTATTTCACAATACGCGTCTACTATTTCGCCAGGTTTATTTATTTATTTATTTTAAAATTTGCATACTATTTAAAGTTGCATACTTAAATATGTTGATACATATATATGTCTAAAAATATTTATATACCGTGTTTCTTTTATCAGTTGCTTTGACGCAAAGTTATCAAAGTTACACTAAAGAGAGACAGAGATTAAGGAGACTTTATTTAGATAGTAAAAATCCTCCTATCTTACGAGGCAAATCCATGGCTATGAACACTTTACAATCATTTTAAATAATATATTTAGAGAATATTATAATACTAACTATTTGTTATGTTACATTACTTGGTTTAATGTTTACTAATTGCAATTTCTTACAAAAGTAATGCTACTCTATCGTTTATTTGATTTTTGATGTTAATACAGGTTTAACTCCAGCAGTTACACAAGACGAGTGCAGGGAGAGGCGTAAGCTACGGAAATTGTATTTGGATAGTAAAATATCTAATGTATCACACAACTTACCGGTTTCTAAAACAAAAGAATCGTCGACTTCTAATTCGTCTTCCATTTTTTTGCACACGCCAACTATTTCACAATAAGCGTCTACTATTTCGCCAGGTTTATTTATTTATTTATTTTAAACTTTGCATACTATTTAAAGTTGCATACTTAAATATGTTGATACATATATATGTCTAAAAATATTTATATACCATGTTTCTTTTATCAGTTGCTTTGACGCAAAGTTATCAAAGTTACACTAAAGAGAGACGGAGATTAAGGAGACTTTATTTAGATAATAAAAAATCTCCTATCTTACGAGGCAAATCCATGGCTATGAACACTTTACAATCCTCTTCTAATACAAGATCCTTTCACTGCAACACACAAAATGGTAAGCATATCCTTTTGTTAATACTTACAAGTAATACAATACCCACTTTTGAAAGTCGTATTTTTCATCAATAGCGACAACTAAAAAACATATGAATTCTCTTATTTGTGTTTCATTATTTAGGTTATGTCACTTCTGCTTCAAACAACGAAACACCTTCAACAAGTATCCGTCGCTTTTCTATTTCTCCAAACATAACATCAGCGACTTCAACTCCTATTCTACGCCAAACGTCACCAAGGCTATCTCCTGGAAAATCTAAGTTATCAGGCAGACAACGAATTACATGTCCTATTCCAATGGTTGATTTGACTACCGAGGCAGCCTTAGATCAAGACCCTTACAAAGGTGTTTCATCAGGTAGTCGCTTAAGTAGTATATCTATGACATTATTTTGTATAGCATTGTCTTATTTTGAAATACATGGATTAATTTCATTTATTTTACTTCCAATTTAATGTACAGATTACTTAGATCATGGTGACCAGTGTATTACGTGTCAAGTATGCAATGCAAAGTTATGGGATGTTGAAACTGGAAGAGGCAGAACCGATAATGGGAAAACCAGTTATTTTTCATGTTGTGGTTATGCCAAAGTAGAGCTACCCGATTATAAAGATGCACAACCAAATTACCTGAAACTCTTTACATCCATGGATAACGAAAGCAAGCATTTTTTGAAAAACATTCGCCGTTATAATTCTATGTTCGCATTCACCTCAATGGGTGGTAAGGTTGATCCGACTGTTAATAGAGGTAACGGCCCATTTTGCTACAGGATTAGCGGTGAAAACTATCATAGTATTGGAAGTCTTTTGCCTAACAATGCCAATAAACCAAAGTTTTGCCAGCTATACATATACGATACTGAATACGAGGTTTCAAACAGAGAATCTATATTTAGGTAAGTATTGTACACTATAATTTGTTTAAATTGTTTCTAAATCATTTACTAATAATTCCTTCATAAACAATCTGTTCAAGCAGTCATTCTAAGGAGTCACCTGCATCCTCTTCTGCTTCTCTTGATCGTCAGTTGATCCGACATATAAAGTCTATGTTTGACTCCGATAATGTATTGGTTAAAGTTTATAGGATGGTTAGAGATTGTTTTCATGACGATCCTCAGCTTAGTCTTAAGGTAAGTCTTATTGGAAAAAGGGACAAGGATGGTCGAATGTATAACTTACCAACATGTGGCGAGGTTGCTGCTCTAATTGTTGGGGATGTTGAAAACGCAATTGAGAACAGAGATATTGTTGTTGAAACTAAATCAGGGTCTCTTAAACGAATAAGTGAATTACATCCTTCTTACCTTGCTCTACAATACCCAATTATTTTCCCATATGGAGATGATGGTTACAGAGTTGACATCCCTCATAGAGGTGTGATAGATGTAACCAACAAGAAGCGTCCAAATTGTACGATGAGAGAGTTCTTTTCGTATCGTATTCAAGATAGAGTAAACCAGTTTTCGCTGATTCTAAATTCAAGGAGACTTTTCCAACAGTTTTTGGTTGATGCTTATACGATGATTGAGAGCGAGAGACTTAACTATATACGTTTTCAACAAAAAAATCTAAGATCTGATACCTATGAAAGTCTTCGGAAATTGAGAAATAATGGTCAGCAAGATATATATAATGTTGGTACACCTCTTATATTGCCTTCTTCGTTTACCGGTGGAGCTAGATATATGATGCAAAACTATTTAGATGCTATGGCTTTATGTAAATGGTTCGGTTATCCTGATTTTTTTATAACCATTACATGCATTCCCAAGTGGCCAGAGGTAAAATGGTTTCTTAAAGACACAACTCTTAATCCAGAAGATACGCCAGATATCCTATCAAGGTTATTTAAAGTCAAGCTGGATGCGATTTGTAAAGATTTAAAGGAACGTCATATGTTGGGAAAAGCAGCAGCAAGTATGTAACCTGATTTCTTTTATATTTTTAATATATTTGTTACGATTTCATGTATTGTTTTTAATTACTTTTTATGTAGTTATTTATACAATCGAGTTTCAAAAACGTGGCTTGCCTCATACGCATTTGTGCTTATTCATGGAACCTGAAGCGAAACTTCCCACTATTGACCAAGTTGATCCGTTCATATGTGCCGAAATTCCAAACAGAGATGATGACCCAGATTTGTATACGCTTGTGAAGGATTTTATGATTCACGGACCATGTGGTAATGCCAATATGAACTGCCCATGTATGGTTGATAAACACTGTTCAAAAGGTTTTCCAAAAAGATTTAAAGATACTACCACAATTGACGCCAATGGTATCCCATTATACAGAAGGAGAGATGATGGAGCAACAGTTGTCAAGAACCGGATCGAGTTAGATAATAGAAGTGTTGTACCATACAACAAAAAGTTATTGAAAAAGTATCAGGCACATGTAAACGTTGAGTGGTGCAACCAAGCTGGGTCAATTAAGTATTTGTTTAAGTACATCAACAAAGGGCCTGATAGAGCAACAGTTGTTGTTTTGCATAGCGATAATCAGAATGAACAACCTGAAAAAGATGAGATTAAAGAGTACTGTGACTATAGGTATATCTCAGCATGTGAGGCATCATGGAGGATATTTAGTTACGGTGTAAATTACAAATAACCTTCTGTTATCAGGCTTCCATTCCATCTTCCAGGCCTACAGCCGGTTGTCTTTGGACCAGACAAAGACATCAATTATGTTCTTAACAGACCATCTATCAAGTGTTCTATGTTTCTGTTTTTGATGGAACGTAACAATGACCCTGATGACCATTTGGCGCGTACACTAACTTATGTTCAGTTTCCAACTTGGTATGTATGGAAGGTTGAAAACCGTTGTTGGCAACCTCGGAAAAAAGGTAACTCAATTGGCAGAATTCATAATGTTGCTCCCTCACTTGGAGAAGCTTATTTTTTAAGGATCCTTCTTAATAAGGTCAAAGGACCTAAGTCATATAACGATATCAAAATTGTTAATGGTCATGTACATGATACATTTAGAGATGTGTGTTTTGCACTTGGTCTTTTAGATGATGACAAAGAGTACATCGAAGTAATTAAAGAAGCAAACGAAACAGCAACAACTTCTTATGTCCGAAATTTATTTGCCATGATGCAATTGTCCAACACTATGTCAAGACCGGAGATCGTATGGGAAAGCACGTGGAAATACATGACAGATGATTTCATCTACAGATACAGTAAATTACATCGTGTTGAAGGTACATAATTATATCGCTCACCTATCCATGATGAATATGTAAATAAAATTTCATACTCATTGTATCTGTATTTCAACATATAACAGGTTTATCAATTCCAGACGACGAACTTAAAAATTATGCTTTGTTGGAAATTGAAAAGTTTTTAGGTATGAATAGCTCATCGCTACGGAACTTCTCAACAATGCCTTTTCCAGTTTCTTCTTCATTATCTGATCTCGACAATCGTCTGATTAACGAGGAGCGTACTTACGACGTATTAACTCTCGCAGAGGAATATCTTAATCTGTTGAATATGTTAACTGATGAACAAAGGTCGGTGTTTGAAGAGATAATGAAATATGTTGATGGTAACACTGGAGGGATGTTATTTGTTTACGGATATGGTGGCACCGGTAAAACCTTTTTATGGAAGACGTTGTCTGCGGCACTTCGATCAAAAAGAGAAATTGTATTAAATGTTGCCTCGAGTGGAATTGCATCGCTGTTATTGACAGGCGGCAGGACTGCACACTCCAGATTTCGTATTCCTTTGAATCTTAATGAGGATTCGGTATGTCATATAAAAGCAAATAGTGATGTTGCTAAATTGTTGCATCAGACCAAACTTATTATATGGGATGAAGCACCTATGGTCCATAAACATGCGTTTGAAGCATTGGACCGAACAATGAATGACATTTTCAATTTTGACACCTCAAGAAATTCTGAAATCTCATTTGGTGGTAAGGTTATTGTTTTGGTGGAGATTTTAGACAAGTCCTTCCCGTTATTCGAAATGGTGGAAGACAAGAGACAGTGAACGCATCATTAAGTTCTTCGTATTTGTGGAGTAAATGTAAGTTGCTAACGTTGTCAATGAATATGAGG
This sequence comes from Helianthus tuberosus, assembly GCA_030545235.1. Lineage (NCBI taxonomy): Eukaryota > Viridiplantae > Streptophyta > Magnoliopsida > Asterales > Asteraceae > Helianthus > Helianthus tuberosus. Next base: position 91,876,199 of record CM060452.1, read on the forward strand.
TTAACCGTTGGAAGATCTCCATTAGAGATTGAGGAAATAAATAGTTTTGCTAAGTGGCTTTTGGATATAGGAGAGGGAAATGTTGGTGGTCCTAATGATGGAGAAGCGACAATTGAAGTGCCATCTAATCTTATAATTAATGATACTTCTGATCCCATTTCTAGCCTGATCGAATTTGTTTATCCTTCGATTCTCGAGAACTTTGGCAGTCCTAACTATTTTAGTGATAGGGCTATACTTGCGCCTAAGAATGAGGTTGTTAACGAGATTAATGATAGGTTGTTAGCGTTGTTTTCCGGTGAAGAAAGAGAGTATCTAAGCTCCGACCGTCTTTGTGCAAGTGAAAATGTTAGTTCAATACAAGAAAGATTATACACACCGGATGTTCTCAATGGTCTTAAAGTTTCAGGCTTACCAAATCACAGGTTAGTGCTAAAAGTTGGTGTGCCAGTCATGTTGTTACGTAACATTGACCAAAAAAATGGTTTGTGCAATGGGACAAGGTTGAAGGTTACAAAGTTGTATAACCGTATAATAGAGGCTGAAATAATATCTGGAGCTAATATTGGTACTGGAACCTATATTCCGAGAATTAGTTTAGTACCTTCAGACAAGAAGATTCCGTTTTCATTTCAAAGAAGGCAATTTCCGTTGGTTGTTTGTTTTGCCATGACTATCAACAAAAGCCAAGGCCAATCACTTTCTAGAGTTGGTCTGTACCTGAGGCAACCGGTTTTCACGCATGGTCAGTTGTATGTCGCGTTATCTAGAGTTAAAACAAGAGACGGTGTTAAACTGCTAATTCTGGACAAAGATGGGAAGCCTACAAATAAAACAACTAACGTTGTGTATAAAGAAGTCTTTAATGACTTATGATTTTTCATTAATACTTATCCTGTATAAAAAATTTGAAAAGAATAATATGTTTTGCCATTTGTTGTCTTATTACCCCTATTATTTCCAATAGGTGTAACGGTTTATATATATATGGAGAGGATCATGAGAAAACTAGATATAAATGAGAAAACCAAAAAAGCACTAAAAAGGAGGGGGGAGACTTTTAATGAAGGAGGGGGGGACTTTTAATGAAGGAGGGGTAAAATTGGAAAAAAAAAATATATAACTTTTCAAACATTTCCCATTTCTCCATACGTTATCATTTTAAAACAAAAATGGCACCATAAGATCACAAATTTTTGTATCTTTCATTCAAGTATATTCGAGCATATTTTTTATGACATAAAAAAAGGTTTATGGTGTCGTCTTGTTTTCAAGACTAGTATCATAGTAGTGCACATGTGCAATATAACATGTACTACAATTGCATTACATGTTTAAAATTAGTTTTTTGAGTCTAGTTTAGCTTTTAGGGTTAGTTTTTTTGGAGGTTTACGATTAGGATTAGGTCTTTGGGTGTGGGGGGGGGGGGGGGAGGGGGGTTTAGGTTTTTGGGGGGTGGGGTGGGGGGTTTAGGTTTTTTTTGGGTTTATGTTTAGGGTTTAGTTTTAGGTTTTCGGGAGGGTGGGGGTGGGGGGGTTTAAGTTTTTGGGGGGTGGGGGGGTTAGGCTTTTGGTGGGAGGGTGAATTTAGGTTTTTGGGGGGTGGGGGTGGGGGGTTTGGGTTTTTTTCGGGTTTATGTTTAGGGTTTAGTTTTAGGTTTTCGGGAGGGTGGGGGTGGGGGGTTTAGGTTTTTGGGGGGTGGGGGGGTTAGGCTTTTGGTGGGAGGGTGAATTTAGGTTTTTTTTGGGGGGGGGGGGGGGGTGGGGGGTTTAGGTTTTTGGGGGGTGTCGGTGGGGGGTGGGTTAAGTGGTTTAAGCTTTATGTATTAGTACACATGTGCAGTACAACCAAAAAAGTTTCTTTTTTTTTTTTGAAAATTTTTTTCCATACATAAAAAGTAGCGATTTTTCTAAAAAAAATTGTAAAAAAAAAATTTGGTATGTTTTTAGGCTATTTTGGTTAGTTTTTTGGTTTTCTCATTTAAACTAGTTTTCTCATGATCCATCTCCTATATATATATATATATATATAGAGAGAGAGAGAGAGAGAAATGGAATTCGCGTCCCTGTGGTTTGTGTGAAACATCAACAAAGTATTGAATGTTGTACTTAAATACTTATAAACAAGATGCATTTAATTAAACACAACATAAATGTACAATTGCATTATGTTAAACATACAATACAGAGAGAAAACGTCATACCAAGAAAGATAGAAGGATATCTAACTTGGTAGACTTGACGGAACTTAAAGACTTGATAACAAAATACCCTAACATAGACTACAGACACAAAACGTCATACCAAGAAAGAAATTCTTTATCTTTACTGACTGGTGCACTTCAGAATGTAGCTGATAACCCCCTTTAGTGTAGCTCTTCGATTTTCCTTGAAATTCCAGAGCTCGCTAATTACATATCTGCCACTAGGGTTGTATTCATTCATATGCAATTGATCGTTCTGATCAATCACTTCCTTATGTGCACCGCACCATCTTCCAGGAGGTTGTCAAGTGTTCTTGCCTTCTTAGTTGGTGTTTTGCGTATCTTTACATCCGCAGCCATTTTGTACAATAAAAACATCCATAGTAAGACGGCTGATAAGCAGATTGTATCATGAACAGCAGAAACTTAAGAAACCCAGATTTCAACATGAACAGCAGAGACTTAAGAAACCAAACTCTGTTTTAATCGATTGTATATTTTAAACATTTCAAACAAACTATAAAACAAAAACAATCTTAGATTAACGCCAAAAACCAAAAACCGAGTCTTAATAACCAGAGAAAACAAAAAACATGACAAACAAACCTTCATACTAAGCAAAACCCAAACCTTTGTTTTGATACCCGAGACAAAAAACCACAAGAATCAAACAAAACCTCTGTTTTGATACCCAAAAACTTAAAAGCTGTAGGGAAGATCACCAATTTAAGACTCACTGCACATCAGGATTTACTAATTCTAGCATAACTATATCAATGCCCAAAGTAAACCTTAAATCAATAACATACAAATAATAATAATACAGCTATTCAACTATATAATATTACACTAATCACACAAAACTACATACAAATCGCATTATAACACAAATAACTTTCAAATCAAAATACTAACAACATCAATTGTCACAAACCTTGATCGAAGCTTCTCTGAAACGCAGTCGTAAACCTTCACATCATCCTTCGTTATTTGATTTCTGTAACACAAAACTGAAATTATAACCAGATTCAAACCAAAGGTCCAAAACACATCGAGTATTGAACAAAACGATAGAAACAGACCCAGAGATGTAGGTTTTTCCGGAGAGGAAGCATTCGAGAGACTTGAGGCCGGCTTCGGTGTGCAGATCGGAGAAAGTAACGGCAATTTCTGCAAACTTTCAAGCTTTGAAGTTTGAGGTGATGAGATAATGAAGAGACAGAGGGTTTATGAAGAGGAGAGAAACCCTAAATGGCAACGGTTTGAGAGTTGGAATGGAGAAGCTTTCAATGAGTTTCTTGAGAAGTGTGATGGTTCTGATCATTCATATATGTTTATGACTAGCTTAGAACCCCGTATATTACACGGGTTGGATAAATGTAATTTTATATATACTAAATAATAAAAAGTTATATCTTTATGAAACTCGCATGTTGTACGGGTTAAATAAAAGTAAATTTATATATCAAATAATAAAAAAGCTGTATCTTTAAAAACCATGTCTATTACGCAGATTAAATAAATGTAATTTTGTATACTAAATACTAAAAACGTTGTATCATTAAAAAACCTGTGTATAATCGGGTTGAATAAATCTACCAAATGATAAAAAAAATTACATCTTTAAAACCACGTATATTACATGTGTTGAATAGATCTAAAAAAGAGCTATATGTTTAAAAACCATATGTATTACACAAATTAAATAAAAGTAATTTTGTATATTAAATACTAAAAACATCGTATCTTTAAAAACCCTGCGTTTTACACGAGTTGAAAAAATATAATTTTGTATACCAAATAATAATAATAAATTATGTTTTTAATAAATTGTCAAACAGTCAAACAGACGGAACACTGACGGAGGGACTAAAACGGTTATGAATTTATAAGCTCAAGGGCTCAAAAAACCAAATAATGAATTTAGAGGCTCAGGTTGATGTTTCACACATACCACAGGGACGCAAATAGCATTTTTCTCATATATATATATATATCTCGAAAACCTTACTTCCCGTTTCCTCTTTCATAACTTCATCTTCATCCTGGCATTCCTTTATTGTTTTGAAATCAAGTTAAAAAAAACCACGCTTGCAATTCCCCTCTTTCGTATTTTTTCCTCCAAATTATCATTGCATCTCCCCAATCTATAGCTAATCACATCAGTCATTCCAAATTTACGAAGATCGGTTTTTCCAAAATATATAATATGAAGACATTTTTCTATTTTCATACCTTCCTTCATCATCCCTTTTGCAATCGGAGATCTTTATACCATCATCTTCATCATCGTCGCACTTTTCTTCGCCGATTTTGGTTCAGGTAAGTTTATTAATGCTTCGATTTCTATTTTTCCAACCTATGATTGTTCATTTAGTAAATGATTTTAAGTTATTTGCGGTTAACTGTATGAACCCTAACCTCATGGATACTTGATTTTATAGGTGATAATGTGTATTCTAAGTTTGTATACATTTATTGTTGTTGTTTTACTCACATATTTAAACCGATTGCTATGATTATGTTTTTGCCTGTCGATTATTAAAACCGAAATCTTCACCATTACTTTCTGTTGATATGCTCATCTTTAATGTTATGTTTGTTTAAATTATTGTTTGATTATGATAATGTTACTTTCCGGCGGATTTTTGAAACTGTTTTTTATACTGAAAGACTTAATTTTTGTGTTCTTGAACAATAAATGAACCATAAGATGTATCTTTCTGTTGTTCTATCCCTGGTGTTATAAGACTTTAGTTGATGATGTTTTTTTTTCCAATTATCATAATATCTTTGTATACTCTGCATTTGGTTGTATTGAATGTATTTTATTACCTGTTTTGGCAACCACGTAAGTGTTTTAACATTTGTCACTGGATATGTTAAAAGTATACTTTACGATTATTTGACGTTTTAAACATTGTATGAGATCAGTTAAGGTTATGTGCATTAGATTAAAAGTACTTTTAATATACATTATTGTTTATTAGTGAATGTTATTATTTTTATTTTAAAAAAGGGTCTGTAATGTTTTAATAAATGTGCATTTTTTGGAATAGTGTTCAAGATCCTACGTTTATATGATTTTTTTAGCCATTTTATTTTCGTTCGTCGTGGATTTATAACCTTATTCTATTTATATTAATGTTGTTTATAAATTTCTTGACAGGTATGGATCGTGGTTTTTTTGTTTACATCGAGGACAGGAAATTAGAAGAACAGGTAATACGTTTGTTTATAACGTCTTATATATTATTATATTGTTAAGTGACAACCTAACCGTTAAGAAATGTGTATTTAGCATTTTTTTGTGTTTTTATTATTTAATAACTTAAATGATGTTTGCAGCCTTTACCAGTTTGGTATAACAAGCTGAATGACTTAGATGGATATCCCATTGGAACTGTTTTGTTAATCACTGATGATAAAGCAATATTTAATGTTACAATCAAGGAGTCTACTGACGGTTATTGTGTTTCAAACGGTTGGTCAACTCTTATAAATGTGCTTCAAGTAGACAATGGACACTATGTTGTATTTGAACTTATGGATGAATTGACGTTTAGAATAACTCATTTTAAGAGTTATCCACACACAGTTGAAGGTTCAAAGTTCCACGTTGTTATATTACACCCCGAGAACCGGAATCTGGTATGCTTTAAAAAGTTTTTGTTATGTTCAGTAAAGATTTACATTTTGTACTTATTCATTATATTTTTAATCAACTGCAGTGGTTACCCAGAGAGTTCATGCAAGACCATTTCAACGGTGATAATCTGTTTGACAATTTTGTTATTGTTTTTGACAAAAACCACTCGTGGACTGTTACTATGAGAAGACTCTGGGATATAAACCATTTCTTTGTTGATTTTACTCAAGTTTCCAATGATCTATGTTTAATAACTGGCGATGTTATTGTTTTCGAATTGGTTGATGATTATGTTTTTAGGATTAAACTGTTCCGTCCTAATGGTCTTTAGTCGCTTAGTCCGGACCTTGCTGTACCATTGGTGGAATCCATTAAGAATGAGGTTCAAGATTTTGTTTTAGACCGAGGATTTTATATTTTTATTGCGGACTCCTCAAAAACCGAACAGGTATTGTTTTTTTTAATTAAGTGATATTTGTAATATGTATAGCGTCTGAGCATCAACTAATGTAATCCCTGTTTGTAATTTACAGTCTCTCCCTTTATGGTATAATAAGTTTGACAACTTGAAGGGCTATCCGATTGGTCCTGTAGTTAGTACAAATGAAGAGGGCAGTGAGTGGACTGTTTTGGTGAAATCTACTGCCACTGGGTATTGTTTCTCGAATGGTTGGTCTGCTATGGTTCGTGATGTTGGTGTGGAGGATAAAGATGTTATGGTTTTCAATGTTGTTGATGCTCAGATGCTAAAGTTCACTCATTTTAAGGCTGATTGTATTTCCGGTGTTAAAAACAAGTTTTTTTAGAGATGTTATTTCCCGAGAACGCTAACTTGGTAACTTATACTTTACTACTTAGGATGAAGAACCAACTGACTTTTTTATTGACGATTGCATTTATTCTTTATTTAGTGGTTGCCGAAAGAGTTTATGAACAGGTATTTCAAAACCGACACTTTGGACGATAACTTTTCAATTCGTTTTGGAGGTACATACATGTGGAATGTGAAAGTGAACAGGCTCTGTGGATCGAACTACTTCATTCAAGATTTCTCACAAATTAGCAAAGAACTTGATCTCATATCAGGTGATGTAATCGTTTTTGAGTTGGTTGCAAGACGTATTTTCAACATTCTGCTTTTCCGTCCTAATGGAATACAGTCTGTTGTTCCCGAGGTTGCCAATAGTGTTGGTGTTGCACAAGAGGAAGACACAGAAGAAATGGATGTTAGTGAAGATTTGTTATTCGACGGGGAAAATCAAGACATGGAAGATGACATTGTAGACGTTGAACATGATGTGCCAGTCATTGAACTGGATCCTGTGTTGGAACCAGACTTTGTTGACGTTCCACATATTCCTGCCGTTGTTCATCAAGCCAACCAATACGAACTTAGATGCAGCGGTTCCCAAAGCCATTTGCAGCAAATGTAGATTTGTCTGTCCTTGATGAGATGGTAGTTCAAACTGAGGACGGGTTTTCAATGACACTAGAGATCCGGCAAGAAACGGCACGTGGGAGACCACGGTATGCTTTCAGAGGATGGCGGAACTTCATGCTGCAGGTTGGGTTGGAAAATGGAGCTGAGTTCTTGCTGCGATATTATAGGGATCAAAACACGTTGTGAATTCTTAATCCGAACCCCTAGGGGATGTATCTATTGACAGAAGGCGTCAGAAGTAAACAATTAATATCGTTACCAAGCATGTCGTATGTGTGGTAACAGTTTTGGAACAATTATTACTATATATGTTTTGTTTACGAAAACTTAATGTGTAACGAACATTATGTGGATGTACTTTCTGGGACGTGCTCAAGTGTCTCAAAATATTAGGTTTAACAATCAAAGTTTAACGGTTCTACGTTTAAATTATTTTATGAGTTTAGTTGGTGTTTAGCCACCCGCGAAAGTCGCGGGGTCTTAGGCTAGTATAGGTAATAATGTGTAATAATTGTACAATATGGTTAAAACACAACTCTTTCGTCTTAGTCCTTGTGGTGATCTAAACATTCTCCAATTAACTTATCAAGTTTGATTTGAACCAATATATAATATACGTACGTATATTTTCTTGTATATATAAAAAAATATGTCGCAAAACAAAATTTTAGAGCCGAAACACTAAAAATTACGTCGGAAACTGTTGCTTGACGCGTTCGTTCGTTGGTCCCGTTAAATTGCGTAAAAATGACTCGGTTGTCGTTCTTAATCCGTCTTTCGATCCATTTTCCATCACGAGTAAAAATTCAAAAATGAAGCTAAATATATCATAATATATAAATATTGAGGCGTAACTCAAGTCCGGGGCTTCCGTTTCGTCGTTGATTGTCGGTGCGTTACTGTTTTCGCGTTTTTCGTTCACGTTTGCGTTTTGTGTCGTTCGAAAGCATGATATTTTCGCAAAACCACATTCATATGTATAATTTATACGTATAAACTTTGTATTTGTAGGCGTTGTCAGTATTTTGTCCGGTGTCAGTTCGTTACCGCTTAACGCTCAACAGATTTCCCGAGAATCACCATACGCGCACTGTACAGTTAGATAGGCGTTCCTAGGCATTCCAAAGGTCTAATTAAGTTAACAAATGCCTTAAGCACTATTTATTATCACCTTAAACGTTTGTTAATCACGTAATTAATAAGCGTTAATTACCGGTTGTCACATGAATAACTTTGTCCTTCACATTCTTGAAGAAAAGATCAGAATTGCGATTCACATGTTCCACGTGCTTTATGGTGGGAATTCCTTTTGTATTGATTCAGTTCGTGATAGTATAACCATAAATACATGTACCTATGTTGTTCTGTCAGAATCGGTTTGGTTCATAACGACTCCGATACGGAACCGACCCTAAAAACCACTCTACTTTGAATATAACTCTGCTTTCAAGATTGCTCTGTCAGAGGCACCTGTGTGGTATGGACACTCACTATAACTTTCGATACAAAGAAACAACCCCTTTCCAAATACAGCTCCGTTTATAATTTATTTATGTTTTATGTATAACCTGATTGGTATTTATTAGTTTGTTAGGGTATTGGTACGGTACAACAATCGAAAGATAAAACCTAAAAATAAAGTTGTGAGATTCTTAATATTGACACATGTTTTACATCATTCTAAAACCAAAAAGATGAATATCGATACATGTTCGGATAATACTATTAGTTGTACATGATATCGTTCGTTCGGAATCAGTTCGATTCAAAATGGCATAGGTATTGTATGGTCAAAAACGAAATGCATTCTATGTTTTTTTTTTTTAATGGCTAAATGCTACACTCCTCAAGTATTAAACTCATGACCTCCTACTATCTAAACACCTAGAGGGTTTTCCCTCTACCACGGACAGCCTCAATGGCAAATACATTCTATCTATATGCTCAAAAGTAATTATGGGAATATATAATTTACTTTTTTTTTTAAATTTGTACATTTCTGTTTGTAAATCAGTTTTCAGTAAATTATAGCAAGACATAGATAAATATAACTAAAAATACAAACTTGAAATCTTATAAAACATATTATTTTAAGAGTTATGAAAGAAAAATATATAATAAAATATTAGGTTTGTGTTTTGATGACTTGTACATTAATGTTCGCAACTCGATTTTGAGTATCGTTTATATCAAGGCACACATAAGATTAAACACTTTACAACGACATTCTCACAATTTTATAAACTTCGTATCTTAAATGTGTTAAGAAACAAAATATATTTATAAGCAGTGATAATAATATAAATAATAGAATAAAAAAAGAAAATTATATCGATGCTATTGTTTGTAAGGATAAAGGAGCCACACAGGGGCATACCTGGCTTAGAACCAGCCGTAGCACGGGGTACGACTCAACTTTTTACCGGCAGTGTAAAATTTTATTGTTTTTTTTTTTATTTTTATACAAAGGATACCTCTAAACAACTATGAGAACACCCCTAAAAAATTGTTTACAAACCAATAATAAGCCTAGATTGTTTACAAACTAAATAATAAACCCAAATGAGATTCTTTACAAACTAAATAATAAGCCCAATTACAAACTAAATAATAAGCCCAAATTGTTTACAAACTAAATAACAGTCCAAGCCTTTGAAGTTTGAATGAGCGGCACATTAGCAGGAAACCAAACGTCGAGCGGGACTGCAGGAGGGATGTATGTCGCATTGTCGTTGAAGACTGAAGTGCTGAACTGCTGCTGTTGTGTTGATTGCCGAACCGAGTGGGCTGAACGCTGAAGTCACTGAACAACAATGATACCAAGTCGTTGAACACGTGCTGAAGGTGTCGCTGATGATCATTGATAGCTGCTGATTGCTGAAACAGTTCAGAACAATAATCATCGAACAAGCTGATTGGCTGAAGTCACTGCTGTTGTGCTGATTGTGAGTTGTGAGTATTCCTTATTTCTTTTCTTCTTGAGTTCTTGAATTGTTTAATTTCGATCTAAAAATTAAAAATAAACCTAGCCCAATCTAAAACCTAAAAGCCTATTGCCAATATTAATTTATAAAGGTTAGCCCAAACTTGATATGCTCAATATTGACTCGTTAACCTAAATTCTAATAACTTAAAAAAACTAGTTTATAAAATTTAATTCGGTAAGGCCTAAGGGGCTTTTTTTTTTGCTCGCACAGGGCACTTGAATTTTCAGGATCGGTCATGCCTCGTAATGTAGGTAAAAAGAATTATGTTCTATAAATGTACCGTAAAAAAATTAGAACAACCCTGGATATTTCTTCTAGTTCCGCCACTTGAGCCACACATTACATTAGTATTGTAATTTAATCGTAACTAAAATACAAATGATGCTAAGGAAAGATGATATTATAAAATTATAAAATTCTTATTCTTATTCTTATATGCTACAAATGTGAAGGACTTGAATAGTAATTCTTATAATTGATCCACTTCATATATTTTAGCTATACCGAGTTCAAGTATTGTACCGATACTTTAACGAACTGATCCGAAATCCAACTGAAACCCCGTCATGAAGCGCAGGAATACCACTAGTTATTTACAAAGCTGAGTGTAGAAACACGTAACTAATTTTAAGGGTAATTAGTTTTGTTTATGTTTCAAACATAAGGGTTAATCTTCTTAATCTTTCCTGAGCTCCGACGTGATCCAATCTTCCTACAAAACAGCAACACCGTTAGCTCGTTAAAAGGGGAATATGGGGGTTTCCCTCTTAACCAGACTCCGGCGTGAGAATAAGTAACCGTTTTGAGGAAATAAGTGTGTGTTAAGAGTGAGAGTAGAGAGAATGGAATGTTTAACCTGAGTATGGAGGTCCCTATTTATATCCGGAGTAGTGTAAGAGGAGATGGGCTGATGGGCCTTGGGTCGGAAGGCGACAACAAGGAATATCCTCCTTGTCTCACTAGTATTGACCGTTAGTGGTTTCTAGAAGTTCTCCGGTGCTGGCGCACCTTGATTGGAGCCACGTGTCCTAGTTGTCGGCCTTGTTGTCCCTCTGCCATCAGCAGGTGAGTGGAGATCATGGGGCAGTTGTCGTCGCCCCCTGATTGGTGCCACGTAGGCGTCCTTGTGTACTCTCTGTCTCTTGCACGTCAGTCAATCGTGGAGCACGATAGAGCACAGCCTGGTGTACGCAGATTGGCTCGTTCTTCTGCCACTCGTACCTTTGGTACTTTCTGAAGTGGCCCTGAGCCGTAACCCTTGCGCGACCCTTGTTATGCACGTAACTAGCCCGCGCAGGGTTGTAAGAGTTGTAGGCTCTTATTCAGAATATTAAGTGTGGAACTGATGTTATCTATTGCTTGGGCCTCGCGCGAGGTCCAGGTTTTACTTAGGGGCTGTTTGGCTAAGCTTATTTTTTTGACTTATTTACTTATTTGCTTTTTGAAAAGTTAAAAGGTGTTTGGGTTAGCTTATTATGTGAGAGGAATAAGTAAATAAGTCATTCCATTATGACTTATTTGTTTTTCAAATAAGCAAATAAGTAAATAAGTCAAAACAATAAGCTTAGCCAAACAGCCCCTTAAGCAACCCGCGCGAGGTCCATAGACTAATCAGTTTCTTGAGTAAGGAGTATGGTCCGGCGCGCGACCTGAAAGGTCTGCATGGCTTTTTGGGACCATACCCCTTCATTGAGCTAATATAACATTTTCAATAAAATATTTTCATGGTAGACCATTAAGCAATCTTGTCAAATTGTTATAGATTTTTTTTTGCTTGATTGGAGGGCGATTGTCTAATTATTATTGATATTTTTTGTTTGATTGGAGTGCTACAAACATATGAGAAACCGAGCTTAATTTACATATAAAATTTGGATATCAGTATATTAAGAAATTTAATTTATTCATTTTCATAACTTTTTAGCTTAGGGATGAGATTTTTTACCGAAATACCGGTACCATACCGGTACCGTACCGTACCGATCATAAACGGTACCGGTATCGGTAATAGATTTTTCAAAATTCGGTATCGGTAAAAAGCGGTATCGGTACCGGTATTTTTAGGTAAATACCGGTATTAATACCGAATTTAATAATTATCGGTAAAAAGCATGGAATCCATTGAAGTAAGTAAATATTTTAATGGTTTGGTTATAAATTATCAATATATATTTTCTTATTTTTAGATTTTTAATATCTTCGTGTTTGGTTGTGTAAGGAGACAACACTATTGTTGAAAAAAATCCCTTTTGTCGAACTTGATGTTGACTCGAAATTGGGTAAAAGTCGAACCCATGGATGTTTAATATGTTTACCTTTTTTTACATTCCTCTATATATTATTCTAGTTCAGTTAATAATGGATGAATGAGTTGCACATGATATTTTTTAGGTAAAACAATGGATGACACCAATTTTTTAGGTAAAACAATAGATGACACCAAAGCGGTACCAATGGGGTAAAGTACCGAAATACCGGTACCGATACCGATACCGTACCGGTACCGAATCTATAAATACGGTACGGTAATCGGTATCCACATTTCCTCAATTTCGGTAACGGTATTTACGGTATCGGTACCGGTACGGTACCGGTATCGTACCGATCTCATCCCTATTTTAGCTTTATAAAGTAATGAAGCCTTAAAACTTTGATGGTGCTAATTGTATTACGTTTAAGAGCTTGTTAACGGCATTATTATATATTTATTCATGCTATGCTAACAACATATATAGTAACTCGGAAACTGAAAATCTAGTAAATCAAAGACGATGGAGTGTAAACAGGTCAAACATTTGAAACGAGTTGTAAATGGGTTAAACTGTAACTAAGTTTTGAACTAATTAGTGGTTTTATATGGAACCATAGTCCACCTATTTAGTTTACACAACCTGTCACAATAGTTTAATTCAACCATATGAACTTTATTGAATGTAAAATTTTAAATTACTAGAAAACTAGATCCATACAATACAAATGCTTTTAACAAACGACTCAGTCTTGCTTATAAAAGGTGCTATCTAGTTCATCTCTAGATATGGATATAAACGCATCCAATTGTTTAGCAGGAAGGGAGATACCGATTTCAATATCAGCCGGTGAATCTTTGCATGCGTTAACCGAAATAGACCCATTGTAATCGATAGACGGAGTCTCATGCTTTTTTGGCTTCCCCCATCCAAAATCGACTTCGTAAATCTTGATCTTTGGGGTTCCAGACACCCCAATCGTCGGCATTGGATCGTAGGCTCTCTCAAGCCATGTTTCGGCATCTTTCATCAGTGCATCATTATTTTTTATCGTCTCGCTTAGCGCATTTCCAAATACTTCAGCAGCAGTAAGAAATCCTTTGTTACCTGCTAATAGTGAGCTTTTTGTTGGTGTACAAAAACATGGTCCAAGACAATTACCAAAATAAGTTTGAGGGAGTTGGGGATGGATTCTGGATCTCCAATCTACAGCACACATAAACCTTTCTAGATCATCATCGCTTGCTTGCCCACCAATACGAGCACGCGATTTGGCTATGCAACTCCATACATAAGCACATGCCACCGAAAACGATGACACATATTCAAGTGTTGGCAGTTGGGTCAATAACCATTTCTTTAACCGGCTTATATGTGCTTGGGTTAAAACAAGTGTGGCTCGAGCCTTATCGGTGTCACCGACAAGCTGAGGTAGTTTGTATCCCTCATCAATGATTTCTATTCCGGGTTGATTGAAATAAATTTCATCTAAAGGTTCTGGATACTTGATCACTCTCTCATAGAACGGCAAAGATCCACTAGCTACGAATAACTCATCCGTACCATGCTTAGCGATCGATGTCCACGCGTTCAAGAAGTTAAAGCGTGTGGTCGCATCACAAAGGCAGTGGTGGTTCGTGAGCCCCATCGCGATCGCTTTATTCGGGAAAATTGTTACTTGCACTGTGAATAGTGGGATAGTAACATAATTGGATACCTTTGATGGCTGTCCCAATCCAGGTATCAGTGGATAAAACTTGTGACTTTCACGAAGATGATTTCCTGTGAGATCGTCAAAATCAAGACTACTTTCTGCGAAAGTAAGCGCGACAGAATCACCTTCAACATGGCGGATTTCGGGTCTTTTTGCATCGGACAAATGTTTTTGATTAGGATACACAATCAGGTTCCCTGCGAATGGGAAAAAGTGTTGAAGAGTAATGGATAATGAGTGTTTAAGTTTGGGAACAATTGTTTCGAGGAAATATGATGTAGGATGGGGAACTCGTAAAAGAAAACTTGGTGGACTGGGAAGAAGAGCAGCCATACTGCATCAAAGAAAGTAAGTGGTAGAGATCTGTCACCGACGGTGGCAGGTGGTGGAGATATTCGACACTTTTCAAGAATGTTCAACATATCAGTGGTGGGTTGGTTAATTGAACTGTTGAATCTTTTTGTGTGGTTTGGTTTGTGTCATTCATTGTTCTTTACCTAGTAAAGTTATATATAATGATTTCAACACCACCAAACCACCTTTTTCAAAAAAAAAATTAACAAGGCACACTTGCACGCCTCTGTCAACAGTGTAATTAAATTTTAATCATTAACGTATTGCTAAGGCCACTCGGGGTGGTTCACTAGTGATACAATCTATCACTCACAAGCACCAATCAAGTTCCGCCATGTCATCAACCATTTTTCCATCACTCACAACCTTTTTTTAGGCGGGGTGGTCATCACTCACCACCACACCCAACAATTCCCCCCAACCAACACATGTCAATTAAATATGCAATACGTGTCAATTGGTGAAGTGTGTCAACAGACATGCAATGGGTCCATCTGATTGGTGTCAAACATGCAATGGGCTTTGTATTTAATTAAATTGCTAAAGGACAAAAAGGATATCAGAATGGCAACAATCTATAACGCGTAATAGTTTCAACGAGTTATAAAAATAACGCGTTTTTTTTTTTGCGGCGGCGGTGTTACGTGGAGGTTTAACGCGTGATGGGGTGGTATCACGGACCACCCCGAATATAACAATTACGGTAGGTTATTGTTTAGAAGAAGGTTTATTTAAGAAGAAATTTAACGTGAGAAGAAAAAGAAGAAAGAGCATATTAGTAAAATACTATTTCATTTATAACTCATATCATTAATTTTTCTCTCTTTAATTAATTAGTCAACTAATCATTAATTATTCTACATATAATCTACAAAACCTACACACATCAAAATTTTCATATATATACCCTACACATTTTAGAATTTTATCCTACACAATCGAAATTTATCCTACACACCTCGAAATATATCCTACACAACTCATAATTTATCTTACACAACTAGTAATTTATTCTACACTTTAAATTAAGTTAATTTTTTATTTGGAAAAAGTAAATATTTTGAAAATGAGTTACAAACTTAATTTAGTTAGTTATTAAAGGGGAATAATACAAATTAATAATTTATGTAAGTTTACCAATATACTCTTATATTAAAATTAAATGCAAATATCAAATGAAGTAAATTGAAGCATTTTTATTGGTTAAAACTTCTTCTTACAAAAAAATTCTTCTCATTTGAACCCTCCACTTATTGTCTATAGTATATTTATTATACAAGTTTGAGATGTTAATTGCAGTTATGCCATTAGGACTTTTTCAACACCATCTAGCTGATTTTGTTTGTTTGGTGATCTCAAGCTCTTTCCCTTTTTTTAACATTTGGTCAAGTTTGTTTTACTTCTTTTAGAGTTATCATTTTTATCCATTTATTTTCTAAAATCCTTTTGACCACCTTCACTTTCTAATGTGCACCGAAATAAATACGAGTTTGTCTACGTTTTACATTATGTGAGTTACTTGGTTTTACAAACTCATGTTTTGTTTTACGTTTTTTCTCGGTTTTGGTCACTGTTGGCTTGCGATTTAGCATGGTTCTAACCCCAACGCTGGTAGAACGATTTTAGGCCCCCGCCCCGCAACGCAGAAGGCTTATAAATAGTTGAATTCTAAACTTGGCTGTGTTCTGAAGTATTAGAGTAAATTATTTTCTTCTTTTTTTATTTATTTTTAGGAAGTTGTTTTTAACACCAAATGTTACTCCCTTTGCTTAACACCACATATTCTAAAATACTTCAGTGGCTAGGTTTGAACCTATAACCTTCCTTTTAAAAGACATGTGCAATTGTGCATCTATCAAGCAGCTACTCCACATTGGCCAAATGTGGTATAAGCATGATGTATGGTTATAGACCGAAACCTAGTTGACCATTTAACTTCAGGAGTATTTCGTCATTTTATATATGATGTATGGTTATAGACCGAAACCTGGTTGGCTACTCCACATTGGCCAAATGTGGTACAATAACATTTGTAAAACCCCGCCCGCGTTGGGGGGCGATGGCTGAATAATTATCAATCAATTAAAAAAACACTACTATAATTTTGCTAGGAAAAAAAAAGTAAAACGATATTTTTCGGATCAGGGCAAAACTGTAACTTTTCAGGACTAATGAGCGAGTGTTAGGCGGCTCCTTGACACGGGAAAAAATTAAATCGAGTCAACCAATTAAAAAAATGTTTTCTACTTTTGCTAAAAAAAAACTTAAACAATTGGGAAAACGTAATTTTTAACTGAGGGCGAAATCATAATTTTAATTCAGTGATAAAATCGTAAATTTAATGGACCAATGGGGGAGTGCCATGAATCTGCCGGCATGACTGCAATTTTACATTGGATGCAAAATTGTAGTTTTACCAGGAAAACAAACAAAAACGATGGAGAAAATATAAATATAAGTTGAGGGCAAAAGACAGAGAGAGAAAATGTAAACAAAAACTGGAATCGTTTCCGATTCTGACCAGACCTGAGACCGGCACGGCGGCATCGTTTTGGTGTAGTTTGGGACGGTGGTAAGAGGCGAAAGACAGAGAGAGAAATCAAAGCTAGAAAATATGTTGGCTGGTGGTGGTTTCCGGCGGTGATGGCCATAAATTCTTGGTCGGCGGGCAGGTTATGGAAGCACAAGAGGGAGAAAGGGGAAGGACATAATATTTTGTTTTAGTTTGAGATTTTTATATTATATATTTTTTTAACATTAACTGGTATTTTGGTCATTTAAATTTTGCTTCTTTTATTTATTTGATTAAAAAAAATTAAATAAACATCATTAAGGATTGGTGACGTGCTATTCAGGTAAAATGTATAGGATTAGAACATTAAAGTAAACATGAATGACCTAATTAGAACAAAAGTTTTTATAAATGACCTAACTGAAACACTACTCAAACTCAATTACTATTCTATGACAAATTGTTTCTAACTATACTATGTCTCTTGGAATGGGGAAGGATAACGTGCTTAAAGTATAAAGAGGGCAGGGATGTAACTGAACCATATAGAGCTTTATTCATATTCGTTTGTTTAGCATTAAATTTGTCCATAACTGATTTACAAACTCATATTAAATGAAAACTAACATACCCCTGGCCCTACATATTATATATACACCTTGTTCGTTCATACGTATTCGCTCATTAAGGGATTGAACTTTTCCACAAACACAAACAAACAAATACCATTTTAAAAAATAATAAAAACAACATTCTTAATCCCAAACATTAGACATAATCACTTTGTTATGCACTTGATGTAATAATCATAAACATAAGTATACTAAAATAAAGACAAAAGTTAGACATAATAAGCATAATGTTTGGAACTAATAAGGCGGATGCTCTCCAAAATGCTGAATTGTGATATTGTTGAAGTTCAGTGTGATATTGTTGAAGTTCAGTGCAGCTGTTGTGTACCATAGCAAATTAAATGATGAAATATGGATATTTATAGTTTTAGACTTGTTAAATTAAATGGGTTAAAGCCAAAAAGGTGAATTGAAAAATTGAAAGCCCATAAGGGAGGGTAAAATGTAAGGCTTCAAAGCTGCGAACTCTATAGTCAGGTCACATCACAGTATATAGGTAAAAAAAGTGACTTCATCGTAACGTTTTAACTCAAAAGACTCAGTTATATTTACAAATAAGCCACAAAGTTAAAGAAAAAATAGTATATCATTAAAAATTTGTGTGCTAGTAAACAGCTTAAATCCAAATCATAGGTGGGAACCTAACACATCTTTGGACCGAGTCACCACAAGGTGAACATGACCCGTTTTATATTGCCGCCATAAGGTTGCTAATGCCTCGGAGGACTTTGTAACAACCCGCACCTTCGTGCTTGTTACTCTCGCTACACTCGTTACGCCTAGTACCAGAGATTCGGATCATAATGTAACTCTATCGCTTACAACGCTACTTCGCATATATCGCATACTTTCAACAGGCTATATCACACATCACAATGCATAACTACACTAATGCAAACGATGACATCGCATGAGCGCTTAAACTACTCCCCTCGCTCGTCGTAATGACACGATGACATCGCGTGAGTACTTAAGCTGCTCCCCTCGCTCGTCGTGGTGCGACGCTAACGCTAACGCAAACGCTAACGCAAACTCGAAAACGCAGCTACGTATACTATGACCTGTTATGTATAATAATAATAATAATAATAATAATAATAATAATAATAATAATAATAATAATAATAATAATAATAATAATATTTGGGTATTAAACATGTCTAAACGCGCACTCGCTGGCATGCACAACTCAATCTATCGCACTGAAACACAACCTAACACGACGCTACTTATCTCACTATAACGCTTAAAGTATCCACAATGCCTAACGCAACAAAACACGTCGAACGAAACAAAAGTTGGAAAACTAGCAAACGAGATCAGGCTGTCCGAATGGACATCCGATCGAATGGACTTCCGTCCGGATGACCATCCGCTCGGATGGCCATCCGATCGGATGACCATCCGATCCATTTCCACCACCTTAACTTTCGTCCTCGCCTATAAATAGGACCATTGTGTCTCATTTCAACACTTTGGTTCTCTCATCCGACCAACTCGCTCCCAAGTCTCTTCCAGTCACTTTTCATCACAATTCAAGACTATTTCGTAAGCATTTCTCCTCAAATCTTGTTCAATCTTCATCACTAAACACTTTTCCATCATTCTCTCCATCAAAATCACTGATTTTCTTCTTGAAATCGTCTGGTTTGGACATCTTGAAGGTGGTTCTCGCTCGGTTTCTTATGCAAACTGAAGTGTGACGTCACCCCATCAAGAATAGTTCAGATCTAAAGGATTTCCAAATGTTTTAACACGAATCTCAACGAAATCTCAACATTTTCAGCTGTTTTCAAACTTTGCTTCAACTTTCATACAAAACCCGATGGAATCCGGACTCATTCAGACTCTCTACTCATTTTATAGTTGAGAGTCGGGTTGAAAATGGATTTCCACCAGAGAGATGACCGGCTAGCGGGCCAGACCTGAACTTCGTCAAGAACAGTGAATCTGATCGAATGGGGTGATTCCCGTCCGATCGAGCGAGATGGACTTGGGGTGTTTCCGTTGTTTGACACGTCGTCATGTCGTCTCCGTTACACTCGAACTTTTAAACTTAGAAAGAAAACTTTGGTGAAATTTTCAAACCATCAGATCGCCCGATCGAATAGCCATCCGGTCGGATGACCATCCGATCGAATGACTATTCGACCAGGTGACTTGTCTTTTATAGCTTTCAACACTCAAATGATTTGATCTAGACTTCAAACTACCAAATTTTCGCTCGAATAGCCATCCGATCGAATGGCCATCCGTCCGGATGACCATCCGATCGAATGACTGGATTTATACTACAACGAAAACTTCAAAAGTTTTAGAACAATCTACAAACACACTCACTCAATCAAATGACCAACCGTTCGAATGGTCATCCGTCCGGATGACCATCCGATCGAATGATATCTCATCCGGTCGACTTACCATTCGACACTTATCACATCCGACGCACTGTTTACACAATGTTCAACGCTTACGCTACTGTTCTATGCTCAGGCTAACTCCAACGCGTTCCCAATCAATCCAATCAAGTTGTGTTTACTTGTTAAACACCTACTGTGAGTATACTTGACCCCCTTTTAAATGCTTTAAACATACTTTGGGGTGTAACATACGTTCATATCTAAAACGCACTTAGCAAAACGCAGTCTATACTCTAAACTATTATCACATGTGACGTACATATTTACACGTGATGCTTGGTACATATGTGCTAGGACTTTTACTCGCGACGTCCCACCTTAGCTAGTATGGTACTATAGTTGGACTCACACCCGACGGGGTCTAGTTAAGGAAATCACGCCCTTTTTGGGATCTCTATCGCAGTCATCGAGTGACTTAGCTGGTAGTATTTGTCTTGTAGTGTGTATGTTGTGTGTCTCGTTTATGTATGTGGAAATTCGCAGCGCTTTTATCTACTTTATACTATTTCAAACCTGTATACTCGCCAATACTTTTGTATTGACGTTATTTAAACGTATGTTGCAGGTTAATCGCAGACTATCTCGAAATCAAGCTAGGAAGTCTAGAAACTCACAATAAATCTAGGTTGTCGGATATGTATTGTTTGAGAGAACATGAAATCTGTATGACTGTTTACTGATGTATTGTTTATTAGTATGGGATAATGAACGCATTAAATATTGCCACTAAATAGTTGTTATGGATTCTCTTGAGCAATTTGATTCGCCTAGTGTCACGCTCTGATGATTCTGCCATCGGTTGGGGTGTGACAGATTGGTATTAGAGCCATAACTATAGGGAATTAGGAAAGACACGACCTAGTCCGGGTTTTGATGTCTTAGAATTGACCAAGTCTATAGTCTAAGTACCTACCTTTGAACAGCTGGTCTGTTGCTTCGTGCAAACCCAGTACGGGTTTTGTATGAACCTACATCCTGTTATACTCTCATTCAAACTCGCAAGAGCTATATCTTCGTACGAACTTCCGCACATACAACTTCGTATGAAGGAGCCTTTCCTATGGCTGAAAACATACTTTTGCCTTTCCTAAGGCTAACACAATACACACATTTGACGAAACTCGCATAACATCAACCGAGTGGTTGCGTCGAGATTAGGTGTCAAAAACCAAGAACTCTCGATAAGATCGCTTACTCAGCGCATTATTCTTAGCACGAGAACCTTTCGTTGAGCTAGGAATGACATCCACATCTCAACCAAGCTCTCCATTTCTATCTGGTGGAACTCCTGGAGATGTCTGGTGAGCACAACCACAGCTAAGAGCGAAGTTGTTAAGTCAGGGGTGAAACCCGCATCTTAATAACCCGTTCCACTCTCTAAAATGGTTTTTCAAAAGCTCTCACCAAAGTCTCGACTGTACCAACGACTCGAGCCGCGTAATAGCTGGGAGGATGAGTGCCGTAGCCGCATCCCGGTGAGGGCAGAGTCCATTAGACCAAGCGTGTTTCCGAACTTGTGGAGGATAGTTGAATCACTCTGGGTAGTCGATGTCTAACACCCCAGACACTCCATCTATTTTAGGCCAGTAATCGCCGATTTTTTACGCGTCAAAGAATTTTACGAGTTTACGATTTTACGCCTTATCAATTTTTCCGACTTTACCGCTTTATCAATTTATCGCTTTTCGCTCCCCCGCTTTATGTATGCACAACTCGCACAGCCATCGCAATCTAAAACAAGAGCCGAATGTCCGCAACAAAACGAAAGTCTAACAACTCGCCCTCTCTCTTTATCGCGTCCTCGCGCAATCTACACAAATATATATGTAGATATATGTAATACGATTATATGTGTTATACGTGAGTACTTAGGAATCTCGTGTCTCCTATGTGGCTCATATATTAATTCGTATTACTATGCTACATGCAACAAATTTTAAAACACGCTCAATCGCATCGCATACTCAAAATCATTATGATCGAATCTCACTCCAAATCTCTCTTCGTTTAGACGTCTTTGAAAAATTCCACCTCGAGACGTGTAGCCAGACGAAGCGCCGATGAAAGGATCGCCTCACTCGTGGCCAGGGTCATTCCTCAAATCGTTGCACAAGTTCAATCTCTTAGCAACTCTCGAACCTCGGAAGACTCTAAGACCAACGTGCCGCAGACTACATTCTACTACAAACACTTCAAAGCCTGTGACCCGATGGTCTTCACAGGTGAAGGAGGTGTCTCTCAGCTACTCCTGTGGTTTGATGCCATCGAGGTGACACTTCGTCAGAGTGGGTGCCCTGAGCATTTTTGTACTACATGCGCCACAGGAGTATTTCAATCAAGAGCCCTCGACTGGTAGAAAACCGAGCGTACCAAACGTGGGAACGATGGAGCTTACGCTCTCTCCTGGGATTAGCTAAAGGAACTCATGAAGGAAGAGTACTGCCCTCCCCACGAAGTCCAGAAGCTAGAAGACGAATTTTGGGAAATCAAACAAGTTGACGGTGACAACGCAGGCCTCACAACAAGGTTCAGACAGCTTAGCATCATCTGCCCAAGCCAAGTTGACACTCCCGAAAAGGCTATCAAGAAGTACATCCGTGCTTTGCCTGAGTGTGTGGGCGATTTTGTCGAAGCTGCAAAACCTGCTACCATCGAAGAAACCTATCGTTTGGCCGCATAAATCAATGACAAGCGTGTCTTGGTGGGATTCTTCTCCAAGAATGCCACCAGGATGGCTAATCAAGCAATCGTCATCGAATCCTCCGACGACACCACCGACGAACTTTCAGACGAATCTTCAGACGAATCCTCAGATGACAACGCGCCACTACAAGACGCTCAGCCTAGCCGCAAGAGAAAGAGCCCGAGCCTAAACTCTTCAACAATTGAACTACCGCAACCAGAACCTCTCCGCGCAGTTCCAGTTCACCAAAAACGCGCCTACACGGGAACTCTCCCCTTGTGTCAAAGGTGTACATATCACCACCAAGCGGGAACTGGTTGTCGCTATTGCATCAATTGCAACTGTTACGGCTACTACACTCGCCACTGTCGCACAAGACCATGACATCAAGGCATGCTAGCACTCCCCGCACCGCCAACGCAGCTCGCACCTCCAGCAACAACCGCAGCTCCAGTAAGAGACTACCACATCAACACCAACCAGACGCAAGACGACACTGTTGATGGTACGATTCTCGACGAAAACTCTTATGTGTATACTTGTTCTATCGCTCGATGTCGCCACAATATGCGACGTTGACTCTCGCTCTCTCGCGCTCTCTCTCTCTCTCTCTCCCTCGTTCTTGCACTTAGTCTAAGTTCACACACATATTATAATACTAGTACTATATACTATGTCACGGTATAATGTGTTTTACCCTCACTATGCGTCCTTGAAATAAGTTACGATAAATGTGCAAGGAACAACCTAATCACGGGTGCACACAGGATTATTTTGGTCAGTGCACGGAGATCGTAGTATGTTCCAATGATGCCATAACGTTAAAAGCATGGTTAAGCTTGGTGCATACGCCGCTAGTACTTCCTATATATAAGCGTCTTAACCATGTCGACAAAGTATGACACCTATTCACGGGACAGAGGCGTGTGGTTGAAGCATGGTGGATACACCACTGGTACTTCCTATATATAAGTGCTTCGCCATGCTAACCAATTTCTCGTGAAGAAAGTGCCATGTGGAGTTGAACGTTATTAGACCTCTTATACTATTGAGACTATTTTGACACGCTAAACTCACTCGCAAGGCGTAACATCTCATCGCAACTCAAACGCGTCATCGCTAGACTTTTCGTAAGTCTACACGCATGCATTCGCACTCTCGCTAGAATCTAACTCGCACTCGCTATCGCATTCGCTTGAACGCTAAAACGCTTATCGCACGTATCAATCTCAACGCTTCGATACTCGCATCGCTTTTCTCTCTCGACGCGTATGGCCTATCGCCTATCGCTTATCGCGTATCGCTGTTCGCTTATCGCGTATCGCTGTTCGCTTATCGCTTATCGAGTATCGTTGTTCGCTTATCGCTTATCGCTGTTTCGCTATTCGCTTATCGCGTATCGCTATATCGCTTATCGTTGTTCGCTGTTCGCTTATCGCCATCGCTCTTCGCTTTCCGCTTATCGCTTATCCCTAATCAATTTTCGCCTATCGCTCGCCACCTAACGCCCAACGCTCGTCGCTTAACACTTGTCGTTTATCGCATATAACTTATCGCTTTTTGCTTACCATTCCTCGCTCTTCGCACTCGACGCTCGTACTACTTCGACGCACACTCTCATCGCTAACTGAATTGAAAACAACTTCATCACTCAGTTTACTCAATCTCCCTCCTAAACTTGGTCCAACCACTAATCGCTTGGACCGAGGACGCAAAATCTATCTGTACCATATCGACACGCATGACATTGTTTCACGAGACAGAGGCAATATGACTAAAACATGGTGGATATGCCGCTGGTGTTCCTACATATAAGTGTTTTAACCATATTGACAAACTTTCGAGGAAAGGTGCCATGTGGCGCTCGAAGCTAAGTAAAACTTTTTGAAGTATTTAAATCTTTTGTGGAGACAAAAATTTTCTTACAAACTTTTTAAGAATAAACAGAAATTTTTTTGAAATTTTTTATTTAAGACCCCTTTTAGCCAAACAAAGCTTTCTTGTAATGTTGGTTTAACAATCGACTCGGGTTAACACCACGTCATAAGAACTTTTCGTAAATCAAGTTTTCCATAAGATCTTTTGATAACTCAACAAAACCTTTTCGACAACGCTGGTTTGAACATCGACTCAGTTCAACGCCACACCGTAC
Source organism: Helianthus tuberosus (assembly GCA_030545235.1). Classification (NCBI taxonomy): domain Eukaryota; kingdom Viridiplantae; phylum Streptophyta; class Magnoliopsida; order Asterales; family Asteraceae; genus Helianthus; species Helianthus tuberosus. Next base: position 91,901,195 of record CM060452.1, read on the forward strand.
GAAAATTTTTCTACAACGAAACTTTTCCTTAAAATCTCATTGCCATCAAACTTTTCGAGAACTCAAAACATTTTTGGATCGCTAACTCGTAAATTACCATCCTTTAGTCAAACGAATCGCCTTACTCAACGCTTTCCCTATGTTATCGAGACGCCCTCGCTAGTCAATCCTCGATCAATCGCTCGTTCGCTCTCTGCTTACCTTAATGCTTAGTCACCGCTTACTCGTGTCAAATACTTGCTACGCACTCTCGCATCAACCCTCACAGCATTCCTTGTGGATTAATTTCGGGACGAAATTTCCTAAAGCAGGGGAGACTGTAACAACCCGCACCTTCGTGCTTGCTACTCTCGCTACAATCGTTACGCCTAGCACCAGAGATTTGGATCATAATGTAACTATAGCGCTTACAACGCTACTTCGCATATATCGCATACTTTCAACACGCTATATCGCACATCACAACGCATAACTACACTAACGCAAACGATGACATCGCGTGAGCGCTTAAACTACTCCCCTCGCTCGTCGTAATGACACGATGACATCGCGTGAGTACTTAAGCTGCTCCCCTCGCTCGTCGTGGTGCGACGCTAACGCTAACGCATACTCGAAAACGCAGCTACGTATACTATGACCTGTTATATATATAATAATAACAATATCTGGATATTAAACATGTCAAAATGCGCACTCGCTGGCATGCGCAACTCAATCTATCGCACTGAAACGCAACCTAAGGCAACCTAACACGACGCTACTTATCTCGCTATAACGCTTAAAGTATCCACAATGCCTAACGCAACAAAACACGTCGAACGAAACAAAAGTTGGAAAACTAGCAAACGAGATCAGGCTGTCCGAATGGACATCCGATCGAATGGACTTCCGTCCGGATGACCATTCGCTCGGATGGCCATTCGATCGGATGACCATTCGATCGGAAGCCATCCGATCCATTTCCACCGCCTGAACTTTCGTCCTCGCCTATAAATAGGACCATTGTGTCTCATTTCAACACTTTGGTTCTCTCATCCGACCAACTCACTCCCAAGTCGCTTCCAGTCACTTTTCATCACGATTCAAGACTATTTCGTAAGTATTTCTCCTCAAATCTTGTACAATCTTCATAACTAAACACTTTTCCATCATTCTCTCCATCAAAATCACTGATTTTCTTCTTGAAATCATCGGATTTGGACATCTTGAAGGTGGTTCTCGCTCGGTTTCTTATACAAACTGAAGTGTGACTTCACCCCATCAAGAATAGTTCAGATCTAAAGGATTTCCAAACGTTTTAACACGAATCTCAACGAAATCTCAACATTTTCAACTGTTTTCAAACTTTGCTTCAACTTTCTTACAAAACCCAATGGAATCCGGACTCATTCAGACTCTCTGCTCATTTTATAGTTGAGAGCCGGCTTGAAATGGATTTCCACCGGAGAGATGACCGGCTAGTGGGCCAGACCTGAACTTCGTTAAGAACAGTGAATCTGATCGAATGGGGTGATTCCCGTCTGATCGAGCGAGCTGGACTTGGGGTGTTTCTGTTGTTTGACACGTCGTCACGTCGTCTCCGTTACACTTGAACTTTTAAACTTAGAAAGAAAACTTTGGTGAAAATTTCAAACCATCAGATCGCCCGATCGAATAGCCATCCGATCGGATGACCATCCGATCGAATGACTATTCGACCAGGTGACTTGTCTTGTATAGCTTTCAACACTCAAACGATTTGATCAAAACTTCAAACTACCATATTTTCGCTCGAATAGCCATCCGATCAAATGACTGGATTTATACCACAACGAAAACTTCAAAAGTTTTAGAACAACCTACAAACACACTCACTCAATCGAATGACCAACCGTTCGAATGGTCATCCGTCCGGATGACCATCCTTCCGGATGACCATCCGATTGAATGATATCTCATCCGATCGACTCACCATTTGACACTTATCATATCCGACGCACTGTTTACACACTGTTCAACGCCTACGCTACTATTCTATGCTCAGGCTAACTCCAACGCGCTCCCAATTAATCCAATCAAGTTGTGTTTACTTTTTAAACACCTACTGTGAGTATACTTGACCCCCTTTTAAACGCTTTAAACACACTTTGGGGTGTAACATACGTTCATATCTAAAACGCACTTATCAAAGCGCAGTCTATACTCTAAACTATTATTACATGCGAATTACTGACGTACATATTTACACGTGATGCTTGATACATATGTGCTAGGACTTTACTCGCGACGCCCCACCTTAGCTAGTATGGTACTATAGTTGGACTCACATCCGACGGGGTCTAGTTAAGGAAATCACACCCATTTTGGGATCTCTATAGCAGTCATCGAGTGATTTAGCTGGTAGTATTTGTCTTGTAGTGTGTATGTTGTGTGTCTCGTTTATGTATGTGGAAATTCGCAGCGCTTTTATCTACTTTATACTATTTCAAACCTGTATACTCGCCAATACTTTTGTATTGACGTTATTTTAACGTATGTTGCAGGTTAATCGCAGACTATCTCGAAATCAAGCTAGGAAGTCTAGAAACTCACAATAAATCTAGGTTGTCGGATTTGTATTGTTTGAGAGAACATGAAATCTGTATGACTGTTTACTGATGTATTGTTTATTAGTATGGGATAATGAACGCATTAAATATTGTCACTAAATAGTTGTTATGGATTCTCTTGAGCAATCTGATTCCCCTAGTGCCGCGCCCCGATGATTCCGCCATCGGTTGGGGTGTGACAGACTTTGTCAATGACTTAATTACCCTCGTCATACTTTCGTTTCCCACTTATTTACCCGAAGGGTTTTGTCACCCTATAATAACTTTCGTATCACTAGGACATCGACTATTAGAACTCTTGATACTCAGTGGGCATCGACGATTATTATCTCGAATAACCAACATCAAGCATCTCAAGGATGCTATAACACAAAAGATCACATAGAGACACATACAATGCCTAAGACATAACAACTTCCCAACAACCACTAACCTCTTACCCTCATCGCCGACCCTACCTCCTTACGTCTAAGATCACACCCTCGTACTCATACCAAAATGAAGAACCGACAATCTACGTCACTAACCTTCATCGCTAAGTTTTGAAATAGCATAATCAACTTACCGCTTAAACACTCCACGACACTAGTCGTAAAATCATTACTAACACCTACAACTGCTTGTGCCACCACAAACACAATACCTATGTGGTAAATATCCCGATATATCACCGATATGTTGGTTATCGGTCCCTTGCCGAGATATCAATGCAAAAGATCGATCAGAATATTGGTACCGATTATATCAGCGATATTGACCGGTATATTACCGATTTTCCCAACACCAGTACGTTCTTCTTATTTCTACCATTCGTCGTTTTATTGCTGCTATTAGTGTTTTAAGTCTTAATGGTTAGTTGTTACCATCAAATGTTAGTGTTTTAAGTTTTACTCAATTCCTACTTGCTACAGTTGTTATTGTTTTGCAAATTGCAAAAGGTTAATTTGTTAATGGTAGGAGTGTATACTGAATTGTTAGTGTTAAATTTGTATATATATAAAAATTTAGCATGATATTAAAATTACCAATATCCCCAGCGTTAACCGATATCTCAAATATCGGTCCTTGATCGATATCCAATATTTTACCGCATTAACTACTTAGCACAATACCCCTTGTTTAGGGTTGTAAACAAACCGAAGTTTAGCGAAGAGTTCATGAAACGTTCGGCGGGAATTCTCGTATGATCATTCATTTAATAAATGAACAAACATAAACAAAAAATTTTGTTCACTAAGTTAAACAAACGAATATGAACAGAGGTTATGTTCGTTCGTTTATGTTTGGTAATGTGTTCAGTTATGTTCTGCCGTTAGTGTTTATTTGTGTTTGTTCATTTAATGGTTTTTTAAGTTATATTTTAATTTTATTGGGTTTAGTTTTTAAAAAATGAGACCATAGTTATACTATACACCTTCGTCAACATCCCTCATTTGACCATTTAAATTTCTGTTTGTTTTAAAGTTTCATTAACATCATATTTTTTTATGTTAACTATGTTTATGATAATTATGTCGACTACGTTCATATAGTTATGTTAAGTACTTAGTTACTTTTGGTGGATTCTTCATAATCTTTCTTTCTGATGGAAAATGCAAGGGTTATTTTCAAATGAATATATAACCTTCACTTGTGTCCATGAAGATTTTTTTGTGCTTGTTTGCATTCGTTTATCGGTAAGAGTTCATGAACATGTTCATTTCCTTAATGAACAAACACGGACAAGAAATCCTGTTCGGTAAGAGTTCATGAACATGTTCATTCCTTAATGACCTTGCTCATGTTAGTTTACAACCCTGACCTTGTTCGTGTTCGTTTACAAGACTGTCGCATGCGTACCCAAGACTAAACACACGAAATCAACCCATACAACATAATAATAGTTTAACCATGGTAAAAAGTTTAGCAAACATCTTAACATTAAAATCTTCATTTAATCAAAAGTAGGTAAACCACAATGTTTGTTAAACATTTCATGTAAGCATGTATGCTAGTCCTGAAAACATACAAATATGGGGATTGGACTTCACCAGTTACGACGATCGTACACCCACACTACAAACCATCCACTCGTGCTCGAAATCCAAAACTGGTAGACACACGATCAAAGATCAATACATGGCAAATCATGCATTTATTAGTGCACAAACAACTCCCAAGTCGCACCAAACCTCTATGCTCAACGAACCCAACTCTTACGAAATCCTAGTTTCATGAATAACACCAATCAAGTCATCCCGACCCATTTGGAACCCGAATAGCTAATCTTGATCCTCCCATGCACCTACGTACACCGCCATTCAACACTAGCCAAAACTCTAGTCACCATTTACCATCGATGTCACCACCGTGATTGCCATCACTGGCCTATAACACCACCATTTTTCCTCTCTTCCATCCCATTCCATTGCCAACATTACCACCTCATTTCATCGCCTCCTTATTGCCAATCCCACTACCACTAACTCCGTATCATCACCGCCGCACCACCATTCCCTGAAACCACCATCGATAGCCGTCACCATCATAGTCGACCACCTCATCGGCCACTACCTTCACATTATCATCGCCTCCAATCACCAAAAACCTCCTTCATTACCGCTCGTAACACCCTCCACCATCGTATAGCCCTTAAAGCTAAAAAATAACTAGACCCAAGCGCTAGCCGGACCTCAAGCAATCCCAAAGACGAGAAAGACAAGAGAAAACTGGGAATTACATGAACACTAACTAGAAGCCAAAAACCTCGAACTCCTCGTGTACCACTCTCTCATCTTCGTCCCTCTCTCTCACTGATCTCTCTATCGTAGCACACACCCCTAGTATGTGGTGGTGTAGGTGTACGTGTACATACCGGTGGTTGACATTGTGTATACGGAGGGGGTGAGGGTGCACATTTATGGGTGGGTTTCGGTGGTGGCGTAACTTTTAGGGATGGCTCTGGTGGTGCTGTTTGTGGGCTTGTTGTGGTGGTGTGGTAGCGGAAGCTAGCGGCTATGAGATATGGGTTTGGTGGTCAGTTCGGATCGCTCGGAGCTAGCTGAAGATCGTTAGCAATTGAGACTCGTGTCTCGCAAGGGATCCATTCATCAATTGGTAGAACTTGATCTCGGATAGAGTATGAGCAACCATGGTCTTGAAAATCACGACGGCTGTTGTAACAACCCTCATTAAAAAGTCCTATTTATTATTTTAATTGTCTATTAGGAAACCCTAATTAAGAAACCCAAGTGATTCTGAACAAACCCTAAAATTTTCAGAACAATCGGAATCAGGATCAGGGCCCCTAAAACTCAAGGGGGGTAAAATCCCGTTAGTATTATCTTAACAGTTTTACGTGTAAATTGAAAATGAACGCGAGACCAACTCAGCAAGGCTACTATTACACGGGGATACCCTATGGTAGGGGGTACCCCCTCGCGCCACGCGACACCCCCTCGCGCCACGCGAGGGGGGAGGTTTTTCAGGTATAAATAGGGGTGTTTGGGACTTGATTCTGTGCGTTCGTTCGACGTTAAAACTCAAAATACACGCTGAGTTATTGTAGAATTACTTCCAAAAACACACACGATCACTAATTGACGCCGCAATCAGGGTAATAACTCGATCGCTATTACGATTCATTTTCCGATCGATCAATGTACTCAATGGATGTTTAAGTGCTGCCCACATTAGGGTGATGCTTTGTCATTAGTCGTTAATTCGATGGATGTTTAAGCATAGCACTTTGTCATTCGTTGTGAGGGTTGATCTCGTGAGTTATCGTAAATGCAGTATTGATTACTAACCCAGAATTGTGTGCCTGTTATTAAATTTAGGTTAAAAGGCTAATCAGTAGGCTAAACTCTGCCCGTATAAATCTGCAATGTGAGTTATTCTCTTTTTATCAACTATTTTACAATACCTCAAATTATTTCCAAAAGTTATAATTACAGGGACTAAGTCATGGATATCTTGAATCACTGGCTAGTGGGGTATTGTGCACATTACTAATTTTCTCCCAATTAGGTTCATTGACCTACTAGGGATAATCATCACTATTTAGGTTCATTGATCTAATAGTGGTATGACCATCGTCACCATTGTGACAGAGCGCCAGATAAAAATAAGATAGAAGCCATTGTAATCGCTCTTATGCTGTAATTAAATAACTAAGCATCAATTTATGTAAATAGAATGATTCACTCAGTATTTCCCGCTGACAAAACCTTTTTCAAACATGTTTCAGGTGATCTGTTATGATCCAGGAAAAGTGCCGTGAAGCACTATAAGCTTAAGAAAGTGGCTCAGGATAAAATAAAGAAACATGTTTTGTAAAATAAAAGATTTCTTCGTGAAATCAAATGATTGTAAATTACCGGGGTTTTATCCCGCGTTGTGAAATAAAATAATTGGGAAATATTTCAGTTTTAAAAGATCCTGATGAAAACCTCCGCTGTTAAACTCAATTAAATAAATACCACGGGATTTCTGTCCCGCGGCTCCTGAAACGGGTCAAACCGGGTCGGGGGCCGTGACAGAAAAAGGTGGTATCAGAGCCACTGATCGAGCCACTGATTTAAGCCAATTAAGTATTTAGAAAATACTTAATTTTTTTATTAATTGCTATTTTGTGATTATGTGTTTTATTATCTGACTAATTTTGTACAGTATGGGTAGATCTTTATATGCTAACCACTGCAGCAGTAAATACAAATCTTTAAATATTTTGATTCAAATTTTATTACCCTTATTAAATATAAGCTAGAAACATGATTCAGTAAATAAATAAATTTACAAATAAAACCTAGTATGTTTTAATTTTCAGTTGTTTTGATAATTATCCAGTATGAAATACTATTTGAAAGTTTTTTTTTTAAATCTTGTTATGATTTTTAACTTAGTAATTGTGTAAACAGCATGAGTGACTTGTCTGACGCCCTTCAGAATTTAAATCTCTATCCAGTAAGAATAGAAGTTTCCAGAGATTTCAATAGGTATATACCAGACATAGAAGAGCCTATAGAATTCAACGCTTTACCTCTCGAGAAACTCAAGCCTAAGAAAATGGAAATTGGGGAAAGCTTTAGGCAAATTGAGGGGTTACCATCTCAGGAAGAGTTAGATTTTATAATGGCAAGCTATAATACTATTAAGCTTGTTAATGAAAATGTTTTTATTCATTCTCTTGAAACACAACTATCAAGGAACTTAGAACCAGCTATTCCAAACCCTTCAATCCACTCGCAAATAGACGAATGGTTGACTAATGAAATATAGTTACAAAACAATCCCTATAAGCTTTTTCCTTAGTTCAATCCAGAACCTTTACCAAATCCACCAATGAGTAGCAAGAATATGGCTGAACTTCGCTTTGGTGAAGAACTAATGGATACTGGGAATAGGATCCAAGAGATTGGGGGACAGATCTCCTGGAAATACGATGAGAGGGAACGCCGTTACTAGAATATCATCTGACAAAGGATAAGGGATTTATGGAACTGTGGTTGTGTAATAGTAATAGTAAAATCAGTATGTGTAAAATAAATAATAAAACGATTGTATATAGAAGCATGATATAATCTATAAAACAAATGAAATTTTAGAAAAATTACAAATTTTGTTTGTATATTCGTTTATGTGATTAGGTGCAATTAATTGTGATATTGGATTATTTCTTTTATACTAATTATTTATTTATAAATTAGATATCAGATGGAAAACGCTAATAATGAACCAGTTAATGAGATTAATCAATCTGAGCAACAACCGGGGGATCAATATATGACTAGGCAGGATATAGGAAATATCGTTGCTCAAGGGATAGCCAACGCTATTCCAGCAATAGTTACTCAAGGGATAGCCAATGCTATTCCGGCAATAGTCGCTGCTGTCCAGAAGCCTGCCGAACCTCAACAAATCGTTCCTAGCAAACGTATTTCTGAAGATAACTTCAGTAATAGCATAAACGGAGGCAATGATCATGTTAATCATGATAATGAACCACGGCAAGCTCCGCTCCCTAAGAAAATGAAAGCTGCAACACCTGGTTGCACTTACAAAGAATTTCTTGCTTGTAAACCCACTGAGTTTGCAGGCAATGAAGGAGCAACTGCGGCACTGCGTTGGTTAGAGAAAACCGAAGCAGTAATTGCCATAAGTAAATGTGCTCAGGATGATCAGGTCATGTACGCGTCAAATCTTTTCAAAGAAGTGGCGTTAGAATGGAGGAATACGGTGTTACAAGCAAAAGGAAGAAGGATGGCATATGCTATGAACTGGGAAGAATTTAAGAGCTTTGTAGAAAGAAAATTATGTCCCGAATAAGAAAAAGATCAAATGGCAAATAAGTTTCTAACCCACCGGATGATGGATGTAGATTGTCGAGGGTATACTTCGACATTCTTCGAGTATGCTCGAGTAGTACCAACCCTGGCTTCGCCAGAGCCGGTACTCATTTCTCGTTATATTTGGGGATTGATTTCTGAAATCCGTAATATCGTCAAGGCTGCGAAACCTCGCACAATTGATGATGCGGTGGAATTAGCCAATACTCTGACTGACGAACTAATACGGACAAGAGAAGAAAATAGAAGGAAGGAAGTAGCCCAAAAGATTTCCCAAGAATTCCGTTCGGGTAACCATAACAATTTCAAGAAAGGAGGGAATGGGCAATCTTCCACTAGTCCATTTTGCAATTCTTGCAAAAGGAAGCATTTTGGAAGATGCAAAGGATATTGCAATTTTTGCAAAATTCCGGGGCATCAAGAAGAAGACTGCAGGAGGAAGAAATTTTCAGTATGTTACAACTGTGGAGAAGCTGGACATCTTAGGCCAGATTGTCCAAAACTGAACAAACCATCTGACAATAAAGCCAAACCTGCAGAAGGAGCAAAAAGGAATGTAAGAGCCTTCCAACTGACTGCTCAGGAAGCAGAGCTCCTTCCAGATGTGATAGCCGGTACGTTCTTAGTTCACAACGTTTACACAAAAGTATAATTTAACTCTAGTGCAAACCAAAGTTTTATAAATACTTCATTTCGCCAAACTCTTAACTTATCTTTAATCAGTATTAGGCAAATTTCTACAGTAGAAACCGCAGATGGAAATTCAGTTAAAATAGATAAGGTTTTACAAAAAGTAGAAATAGAACTTTCAGGTCATAAATTTTCTGCAACCCTATTATATATTAAATTAGTTGAATACGATGTTGTGTTAGGAATAGATTGGTTAGTAAACAAACCATGCTCGAATTATCTGTGATAAGAATTCCATAGAAAATTGTGTACCCACTGGAGAAGTAGTAATGATTACAAGAGATAAGCCATGTAAAACCATAAAGTTCATATCACTAATGAAAGTTGCTAATTATGAACGAAAGCAAGGAATAGTATATGATTTCAGTAATCATTAATACTAAAGATAAAGAACTTAAGGAAATTTCTGTAGTTTCAGAATACCCAGATGTATTCCCAGAAGAATTACCAGGGTTACCACCAGATAGGGAGGTAGAATTTAGGATTCATCTAAATTCTAGGAACTATACCGATAGCCAAGGCACCTTATCGGTTAGTTCCTACAGAAATGTTCGAACTGAAAAAGCAATTAGATGAATTATTAAGTAAAGGTTTCATACAACCTAGTTTATCCTCGTGGGAGGCACCAGTGTTGTTTGTTAAGAAAAAGGATGGTTCGAGGAGAATGTATATTGATTATAAGGAATTAAATAAGGTTACAATTAACAATCAATATCCATTACCTAGAATTGATAATCTATTCGATCAATTCTAGGGAAATAGATATTTTATAAAGATCGACTTACATTCCGGATATCATCAATTAAAAGTACAAGAGGAAGACATACCTAAAACTGCTTTCAGGACTAGGTATGGTCATTACGAGTTTACAGTCATGCCCTTCGGATTAACGAATGCACCTGCAGCATTCATGGACATGATGAATAGGATCTGTAAACCATATTTGGATAAATCTGTGATTGTCTTCATCGACGATATACTTATTTATTACAAAAGTCAGGAAGAACATTGTTAGCACATGCATGCACTCTTAGCATTTTGAAGAAAAGAGAAGCTTTACGCCAATTTCTCGAAGTGAGAATTTTCGCTGCCAGAAGTGAAATTTCTAGGTCATATGGTGAATCATGAAGGTATTTACGTAGATCCTGATAATATAGCAGCAATTACCAAATAGAAGGTTCCGCAATTCGTAATGAAAATTAGGAGTTTTGTAGGTTTAGTCGGATACTATAGACGGTTTATTAAAGATTTTTCCAAGATAGCTATACCATTAACTAAGTTAACCTGTAAAACAGTTAAGTTTGAATGGAGACATTATCTGTACGGAAGTAAAATTACTGTCTATACGGATCATAAGAGTTTAAGATATATATTTGGGCAAAAAGAATTAAACATGAGACAAAGAAGATGGATGAAAATCCTAAAGGAACTACGACTGTGATATTCAGTATCACTAAGAAAAAGCTAAAGACGAATAGAGATCACCAGAAGATTTATACAGATAATAGACGAAAGCCGTTGGAATTTCACGTTGGAGACAAAATGCTATTAAAAGTATATCCTTGGAAAGAAGTGGTTCGATTCGGTAAGAAAGGAAAACTAAGTCCAAGGTACGTAGGACCATTTTCAGTGATCCAACGTATAGGACTAGTTGCTTATCGTTTACAATTACCAGGAGAGTTAGTTGGAGTACATGATGTATTTTATGTATCCAATCTCAAGAAATGTCTATCAGACGAATCTTTGGTAGTACCTCTTCAAGAAATAGAGGTAAACGAAAAGTTAAAATTTGTTGAGAAACCTCTTCAGATAGAAGACAGAAAAGTTTCTCAAACACAAACGATTAGTGCTAGTTAAAATTAAGTGGGATTCAAAGATAGGACTCTAATACACTTGGGAACTGGAATCAGAAAAGAAGCAAAAGTATCCTCAAATATTTCAGTAAATCTCGAGGACGAGATTTTTATTAAGGTGGGGAGAATGTAACAACCCTCATTAAAAAGTCCTATTTATTATTTTAATTGTCTATTAGGAAACCCTAATTAAGAAACCCAAGTGATTCTGAACAAACCCTAAAATTTTCAGAACAATCGGAATCAGGATCAGGGCCCCTAAAACTCAGGGGGGGTAAAATCCCGTTAGTATTATCTTAACAGTTTTACGTGTAAATTGAAAATGAACGCGAGACCAACTCAGCAAGGCTAATATTACACGGGGCTACCCTATGGTAGGGGGTACCCCCTCGCGCCACGCGACACCCCCTCGCGCCACGCGAGGGGGGAGGTTTTTCAGGTATAAATAGGGGTGTTTGGGACTTGATTCTGTGCGTTCGTTCGACGTTAAAACTCAAAATACACGCTGAGTTATTGTAGAATTACTTCCAAAAACACACACGATCACTAATTGACGCCGCAATCAGGGTAATAACTCGATCGCTATTACGATTCATTTTCCGATCGATCAATGTACTCAATGGATGTTTAAGTGCTGCCCACATTAGGGTGATGCTTTGTCATTAGTCGTTAATTCGATGGATGTTTAAGCATAGCACTTTGTCATTCGTTGTGAGGGTTGATCTCGTGAGTTATCGTAAATGCAGTATTGATTACTAACCCAGAATTGTGTGCCTGTTATTAAATTTAGGTTAAAAGGCTAATCAGTAGGCTAAACTCTGCCCGTATAAATCTGCAATGTGAGTTATTCTCTTTTTATCAACTATTTTACAATACCTCAAATTATTTCCAAAAGTTATAATTACAGGGACTAAGTCATGGATATCTTGAATCACTGGCTAGTGGGGTATTGTGCACATTACTAATTTTCTCCCAATTAGGTTCATTGACCTACTAGGGATAATCATCACTATTTAGGTTCATTGATCTAATAGTGGTATGACCATCGTCACCATTGTGACAGAGCGCCAGATAAAAATAAGATAGAAGCCATTGTAATCGCTCTTATGCTGTAATTAAATAACTAAGCATCAATTTATGTAAATAGAATGATTCACTCAGTATTTCCCGCTGACAAAACCTTTTTCAAACATGTTTCAGGTGATCTGTTATGATCCAGGAAAAGTGCCGTGAAGCACTATAAGCTTAAGAAAGTGGCTCAGGATAAAATAAAGAAACATGTTTTGTAAAATAAAAGATTTCTTCGTGAAATCAAATGATTGTAAATTACCGGGGTTTTATCCCGCGTTGTGAAATAAAATAATTGGGAAATATTTCAGTTTTAAAAGATCCTGATGAAAACCTCCGCTGTTAAACTCAATTAAATAAATACCACGGGATTTCTGTCCCGCGGCTCCTGAAACGGGTCAAACCGGGTCGGGGGCCGTGACAGCTGTGATACCACTGTTGTGGTTCCAACGGTTTTGTTAGCCAAAAGTGTCACACTCCAACCGATGGTGGAAACAACAGAGTCAGACAAAAACAAGATTGCTTGAGACTTCATAACGCTAAATGTGACAAGTATTTAATAAAAAAATTTCATTTCATTGCTATCATCAAGTACATTGTTTGAAATAGAATTACAACAAGTTTGAAACAAAACAAAATACAAGTATTAAAGTTTAAGGTGTGTTTCTAGGCATCCTACTAGATTTCGTGCATCATCATCATCATCATCATCATCAAAATCCTATAATACGTATTAAAGTATAGTTCAATACAAAAGTATTGTCGAGTATACAAGTTTGAATACTAGCATATGTATATAAAAGTTTGAACAATCCACATGACAACATTGTTATCAAGAATTAACATATAACTGACATGCGATTATATAAGTCAATCCTCTTATTACCATAAGTTTAAAAGACTTAACATGACCACAAGACTACGGGCGGTGCGTTACTCTAATAGCGCTATACATGTTAAGGGGAGGCTCGTACGAAGTTAATGATAAGTTTATCACATAAGAATGTTCTAATGTATACGAACTCAAGCATAACGTATTAAGAATGTATTTTGGATTGTTTGTTTATGATTTAAGCATAAAGTATAAGTGATTGCGTGTGTCTAATAGTATAAACGTATTGCACTAAAAGTGTAAAACGTAAAAAGGGTCATGTATACTCACGGTTTGCGAAGAAATTTCCACTTAGTGAGTTTAACGAGTCTTGAGTTGTTGGAACACCGAAGTTACCAATTTTGGTTCTTGAACTTTTTTCCTAAAGTTGAAAATCTTGGAGATTTGAGAGAGTTTGGAAGAAATTTGGAGGTGGTGCAAGCGTTTGAAATGTGTTAGGGTTTGTATTTATAAGAGGGTTAAGTGGTTGGGGTTTAAATGAAGGTGGTTAGGAGTTAGGAGGGGTATTAAATGAGTTGGTTGGAGGTTAGAAGGTGGGTTTGGGGTATTAAATGAGTTGGTTGGAGGTTAGAACATTAAAGAAAGTGGTTGGGGAGATGGAAATTTTCATTTTTAGTCCTTGCACTTGTATTATTAGTTATGTTATGCTATAAAGGTGTATGCAGGTATATTATAAGTATGATACATGTATGAATGTGATTCCGAGAAAATATAATATCGATGTATGTCTCGGTTTTAAATTAAAACGTGTATTTCGCGACTGATTACATATTATGCATGTATGATTAAACAAGGTTGATATAAAAATATTATTTCCATTATGATCAAAGTCTCAAGATTACAAGGATTTAAATGAAGTAAGAATACAAGTTTCTAAAAATAAAAATGCGAATACAACTTTCTAAATACGAAAAGTACAGAAAATGCAGAGCGTTACAGTCTCCCATACTTTAGGAAATTTCATCCCGAAATTTATTCAAGAGAAAAACTTGGGATAAGATGGTATTTTGGTGGTTCGATACAAGTGATAATCGGTTAAAATGTTTTGGCTAAAACTATAAATTTGATGCTTAGTGCCGAAGCAGCGTTTATGTATCAGCGTATAAAAAATGCTTGGTTTCAAAAGTTTTGGCTAAATAGGTAGTTTGTGGTTGATTGAGTATATATAGGCAATTTTGAGGGATAAAAGATAGGTTTGTATAAGTAGCTCGTTTGACTAAAGTGATTTACGACATCAATCGTAAGTAAGTGTAAAAATAAGTAAAACGTGTATGCGTGCGTATATGCAATGCGAGTTTGACCAAGTTTGAATAACTCGATGGAAGGAATGTTTTTAAAAGAGTGTGACTTAAGAAGAAAAAGTTTTAGTATAAAATAGAATGCATTATGATGAAAAGTGCGGCCCGCACCGTAGGTTGTAAGAAAAAATTTATCGGTTCTAAGGTGTATTAGTAAAATTACAAGTTTGTAGAAAATTGTTTATTGGTGAGAAACTGGGATGGTAGGTATTTATGGTTTCAAAAGGTTTTTGTGATAATGGGCCAACTAAGTAAAGTTTGTGCGTAATAAATAATGGAAGATAGTTTTTAAAAGTAAAGAGGTATTTTGACATAACGGAACCGGTGAGGATATGTGTTTAAGGGATTGAACGTTTAGGCCGATTTATTGTAAACAAGGTTTGGATAAAAAGTCAAGGGAATGATTGGGAATAATCGTGATATGAGAGTGAATGAACGGTTCGGTAGATGAATACAAGGGTAGGAATGGTATGATCATCGGATATAATGCGAATATGAAGGGTTGAGAAATGCTAGTGATAGTTGTAGCCATTGTGGCTAACGATTTTTTTTAGGATGAGGTTTCGTCATGGATAATCGGGTATTGCGCGTTTCGCAATGCGTTTGTGAGTTACTAAAGTTTATTTAATCGCATCTAAAAAGGTCTGGGGAAAACACCGAATTTCGCATGGCACGTTTTACGAAAGTTTGGTAATATGGTTGGAACACTTATATATAGGAAGTACGAACGACGTATCCACCATGTTCTAACCATATTACTTCCGTTTCACTATTCGGTGTCATGTTACGTTCTGTGTCTTACAATACACAGTATAACACCCCATGGTTTTCATGCGCTTACCCCTATAATCCCATGTGCACCCGTGATTATATTGGTCCTTGCATGATCCGCATAGTTTGTACTAGTAATGCATGAGTCAGGGTACGTTTTATCATTATAAATGAGAATATGCATGTGTGATAGCGTATAAAAATTTAGCGTATAAGCCTGATTGTATTAAGTATGCGTGTGATTAACGTAGGAGAACCACTCGGGTTATGCCCGCATATAGGTTTCAAGTATGACTACCAAGTAGTGCGAATGTATGAGTATGAGTATGATTGATGACAATTGCGTATATAGTATTGAGTGTATAAGTTGAAGCATAATGAGTTTAAGCATATAAAATGATCATGAAATTTTGAGTGTTTAAAAACGAAGTGTAATGATAATATGTGTGAGATTGTCATGAAATATCGATTAAAACGTGTGCGATGATGCGCATGTGTAGTTGTTTGAGCAAAACATTGAGTTTATTGGATTCAAAATAGATTGAGTTTTTTCGGGAGTGAATTTTGAGAGAATATAAAGTATCAGTTTGTTATGCGAGATGTGTTTTGTAAGCAGAAAATGCTACTTTTGTTTCAAAAAGTGGGATTTACGTATGTCGTAGATTGTCTGCTCCTATGAAGTCTCCTTGCCCACGTCTTTGGATTTAGAATTTGGTATTAGCGATGCTTGAAAAAAAGATTTTTAAAACACTGAGTTCGCTTCAATTAAAGTATTTTGTATTAAAATACGAAAAGCTGTGTTTCGGAAATTCTCGTGAAAATTTTGGTCTTTGAAAAGAATTTTAGCAAAATGAACTTATAGATAGTCGAACTTTGTTGGTATGGTCGTGTAGGTGTAGGGTTACTATATCTAGCGTAAACTTTAGGAGTTAGTTTGGCCGGTAAGATGATTGTGGTAGGTTGATCGAACGGTAGGTTGATGGTAAAGTGTCGGGTTCCGACTAAATACCTATATGTATGATGCTTGGTGTTTAACGGTACGAGTGGATTACCGGTCATGGGTATTGGAAGGTTCTCTAGGTGGGGTTTGTATCAGCTTTCTTGTGTTGTGGGTATAGGTGAGGGTGTTAAGATTCTTGTGCTAAGGTATCGATGTATTTTCTAGTAGGAGAGCTAGTACTAAGTTAGGATATGTTGTTGAAAGTCAAAGTCTCGAGGGTGTATGGTTGGTCATTTGTGTTTGTCGGTTAGGTTGTCTATGAACTAATCATGTTTTACCAACTAAGCAAGGTTAACGAAGCAACATCTATAAGATTTTATACGTATGTGAGAGAAAGTTTTATTTGGTTCCCTATTGGGAACAAAATGTCTTTAGCATAATAGTATAATGTGAGCGTGTTTTAGTGATTGGAGGAAATATGGGAATCATGGGCAAGAGATTCATTAGACCGAATAGGCTGTTTGGTAGCATTTCTTAACATTTTGAAAATCGATTAAGAAAATATGTAAAGCATAACTTGGGGGATTTTGCGTATGTAATTTATGTAAGTAGTTTGTAGTGTAAGGAACATGTTTGAAAAAATAATAAAGCTCGAGATTTATGCATAAATGAGAAAATTTGGCATAATAGTAAAAGGTTTAAGCATAAGATTCAAATCCAGTGGTTCACAGGAAAGTGGTCGAGTTGTGATTCGATCTCTCTTTGAAGTGTGGATATCACTCCTAACTCAAGGATGAGATTTCTTTGAGAAATGGGAATTGGTAACGATCACCGAGGTAAGGAAATCACTCCTAACTCGTTGGTGAAGTCGTTGTAAAAAGGAAATGAGCGGAGCTAATCGTCAAGGTAAGGGAATCACTCCTATCTTGATAATATGATCCCATGTTTGGGAATACGAGTAGTGTTCATCTTGCGGTGTCATTTTGAAATCGTATATATAAATAGTTGCACGACATATGGAAAGGATAAGTATGATATGTATGTATAATTGTTGTGAAATAAATTTTGAATTTCGAAAAGTAGAAGTTTGATTCGTGTTGTGCATAAAATCGATTCTAGTATGAGGTTGTTTGACTAAAACTTGGATTTTTTCGAAACGGAACTTTGACTAAACCAAAATGGTCGAAAGTGATTTTGAGTTTAGGAAGCATGCTTTGGCCTAATTGGTAGAATACTCTCGCCAAAATTTTTGTTAACGGTATTCACCCTTCCGGTTACTGCATGTCCTTAGTCAATCGAACGTTCGAGACTTTGGCGGGATTGAAAATCGAGGAGTGGGACTAGTTATCAAGATACGGGTTTCACCCCTAACTTGATAGCATTGTTCCCTAAGTGTGGTTGGTACTTGCCAAGCGAGATAAGAAACTAAATCTGACTCGTTGATAAGGGTTCACTAGAATGAGTATGGTGAAATTTTCCATCAAGATAAGGATGTCACTCCTAGCTTGATGTATAATTTCGTGAAAATCAAGAGTAAGGATTGAGAGTCTTTCACCAAAGTGTGGGTTTCACGCCTATTTTGGTGAAATCGTCTCATTTGTATAATACGAGTGTTTTCATGTTTTCACATGGTCGAATAAGGTTGCCTTAAGGAAGGCATATGTTTTGAAATAAGAAAGTAAATATGAGCACATAAAAGACTTTTCAAGAATTTATCATATAAATCATGAATGGTCAAGTATGGTGTGCTTAACTATAGACTAAGTCAACCTGGAAATTTTTCCTAATTCCCTATAGTTATGGCCCTGATACCAATTTGTCATACCCCAAGCGATGGCGGAAACGTCGGAGTGAGACGAAAACAAGATTGCTCGAGACTTCATAACGCTAAATGTGACAAGTATTTAATAAACAAATTTCATTTCATTGTTAACATCAAGTACATTGTTTGAAATAGAATTACAACAAGTTTGAAACAAATTAAAATACAACAAGTATTAAAGTTTAAGGTGTGTTTCTAGGCATCCTACTAGATTCCGTGCATCATCATCAAAATCCTGCAATACGTATTAAAGTATAGTTCAATACAAAAGTATTGGCGAGTATACAAGTTTGAATACTAGCATATGTAAATAAAAGTTTGAACAATCCACATGACAAAATTGTTATCAAGAATTAACATATAACTGGCATGCGATTATACAAGTCAATCCTCTGATTACCGCAAGTTTAAAAGACTTAACATGACCACAAGACTACGGGCGGTGCGTTACTCCTATAGCGCTATACATGTTAAGGGGAGGCTAGTACGAAGTTAATGACAATTTTATCACATAAGAATGTTCCAATGTATACGAACTCAAGCATAACGTATTAAGCATGTATGTTGGATTGTTTATTTGTGATTTAAGCATAAAGTATAAGTGATTGCGTGTGTTTAATAGTATAAACGTATTGCACCCAAAAGTGTAAAAAGTAAAAAGGGTCATATATACTCACGGTTTGCGAAGAAATTTTCACTTAGTGAGTTTAACGAGTCTTGAGTTGTTGGAACACCGAAGTTACTAATTTTGGTTCTTGAACTTTTTGCATATGTATTATGCATGTATGATTAAACAAGGTTGATATAAAAATACGATTTCTATTATGATCAAAGTCTCAAGATTACAAGAATTGAAATAAAGTAAGAATATAAGTTTCTAAAAATAAAAATGCGAATACAACTTTCTAAATATGGATAGTAAAGAAAATGCGGAGCGTTACAAAAAGAAACAAGGGAGAACACTAGAGATAACTTGAATGAATTTTCTACTTGTCCTCATTTACACCGAAAGAACAATATAAATAAATTATAATCTAATCAACTACTACTCACTTGGAGGGGATCATGCATCCACTCATTTATTATAAGAACACTTCTGCTTGGAAAACAAGCTAAAAGAACATGAACACTAAGAAAATAAAATTAATAAAACACAATGCAGAATAAATAACTGTTAATACATACTGTCTGATATTTACGTCGTCGAGTCGTGTCATGTTTGTTATAGGTTGAATGTTAGATTATACGGATTTTGTCATCTAAACACTTTCGCACGAATGTACTTAGTCCGTGCGAATACGGATGTAAGATAGTTCGCAAGAATGTGAGCATAGGTAGTCCGTACGAATGAGGATGTTCATCCGTATGAGAGTAGATAGCCTCATCCGCACGAAGGTAGGCATGTCTATAAATAGCCGTGCAGATTGAGAGCTCAGTATCGAATTTGTGAACTGGATAGCGAACCCCTGTCCATTTGTTTCCATGTGCTTTAAACGTTTGATTGATTAATAAAACAGTGAGAATTAAGTAAATCTTGTTATTGTCACCTAATCAAATGAATTCCGCGCATATTGATTAGGTTACATAGATATTGCCTGAACATAACATCGACGACAACGGTCTTCAGAAGTGGTATCAGAGCTTATGTATATATTTCCGTACAAGTATCAGAGTTTGCGGTTAAAAATTGGTTGCAAGTGAATTTCATGTGGGGTCTAATCCAAATTGTATTATTTATTGGTAATTGTTTTTTTATTACACGGTCTCGGTTCTTGTTTGTTGAACCTTTAATTCAATCAGTAGTTTATAAATATGGAATTTTAGCTTATAACATGTACTAACAGTGTATTTTACTATATATACTTAGTTTTAGTTTTTTATTTACATTAAAACTTACATGATTAATATACAGTAGAAACTCGATAAATTAATACTCGATTATTTAATAAACTCTCTAAGATAATATTTTTTGCCGGTCCCGACTCAGGGATAGGGTGCTAAATTAATAATTCGCTAAAATTATAAGATAATACATTTTTGATAATTTCTTTAGACCCCATATAAAATATAAATTAATAATTCCTTATATATAGCATATTACATGAATGATAATTTCTTTAGACCCCATCCATGCTCGTTTGTTAGCACGGTACTCATAGTTCAGACTGTTCAAGTTTACATTCTTGAAGCCCCTTGGTTTAGCATATTTCTCAATAATCCATAAATGAAGTTTTTCCGAACCGTTCTCATTACAGCAAATAGCAACAGTTAGTCTTTCCTTGTCTTTTTTTTCCCTTCAAGCTGCATTGTTGCAAGGGAATGATCTGGTTGAAGTCTAAAAAACAAACTTTGTCTCTTATGGATTTTAATTTGTCCTCCATGCCCTCCATTTTAACAGATCCACTCTCTCCAAAACGCCGGAAAATTTTAATTCCATATCTTGCTTTGAACTTTCCAAGCCAACCAATAGAAAAAGTAAAGTCTGGAGTATCTACTGGATACATATCTTTCATGAACTTTTTCGCCTTCTCGATGATTAGTTCACCTGTCATATTCACATGTTCTTGATATTGAAGAATCCATTCATAGAGAGATTTTTCTAGGTCAGGAAATTTTGCCGGTTTGTGTCGCTTAACATCGCCTCTTTCGAAAGCAAGTGAGAGATACTCTAAAGACCGCTTAACTGTATTCGATATTGTCGCTTGACTCACCTGCAAACCATAGTTACTATGAACCCATTCTTGCAATTGCTTTTGAGTGAGACTTGGATTATCCTTGTTGTACTTGCATAATGCTCTTCGAATCTCGTCTGTCATTGTTGTTTTTTTCACACCTTTAAGATGGGAAGCCATGTTGTGTGTATGATTTGTTTGTGTTAACCTATTTTGATCTTGTATTTATATAGAAAATATTTTTAATTTCCATAAAGTGATACATTGAACACAAGAAGCATAATAAGGTGGGAGATTGAAGGTTTCTTTCAAATTGGGTCGTTCATTTGATATACATGCATTGTATACAATAATTAAGTGGAAGCTTGAAAGGTGTTTGTAAACTAAGTATTCTACTATAAATTAATAAAATATTAATTAATATATAAATTAATAATTATTAATTTATCGATTAATTAATAACTCTTTTAATTAATAAATTTTGGTGGTCACAAATGTATTATTTTATAGAGTTTTTACTGTACACCTAGATTTACTTTTATCAGCGAACTAATATAACATATAAAACTATTTTTAAGTTATTAATTACATTATTAAAATATAAAGTTTAATGTTATCAAAATTATTGGGCCCAGTACATAGTACTGTGTGGTGTTAGGTAGGTTTTGTGGACGCTGCTACCTGCTAATAATCTGGTTGGTAAATTCAATATATGGTGGAGAATCACCTTCTGGAAGAAGCAACTTTTATATTATGTGTATTATCTATGCTTTAGCAAATTAGAGAGAATATTCATTTTAGTTAGACAGATTAATTTGGTAGTCATTTAATTAAGCTTTTATAAACATGACCGTTTGACATTATAATTTTGCTTATGTAATATCATTATTCATTCATATCCACTCCCTCAAATTATGTGAGAGAGGTTTTTATTTTATAAAAAGTGGTTTTAGGTAGTTGTAAGAGCATTCTCATTCAATCCATCAAAACTTGTGATGGTGAGTTTTTATATTGTAAAGGGTAAAAAAAGTGGTTGTGAGTGGAGGAGAGAGAAAATGTTACTGTTCATCTGTATATTTGGGGGGACACTGTTCACCCAGTATAATTTTTTAATATATATTGAAAGTGGTTGTGAGTGAAGGAAAGAGAAAAATGTGATGATAATATTATTTAATTGAAAAGGAGAGAGAAAAAGTATTTGTTTTTAGTGAAAATATATTGATATATGAGTTATTTTTTAGTGAAATGTATGTATAATTTGATGGATTGGATGAGAATGCTCTAAGTGGTTTTGAGTAAAGGAGATAAAAATGTTACTATTCATCTGTAAATTTGAGTGAACACTATTCATTTTTTATAATTTTTTAATATATTTTGAAAGTTTTTGAGTGAAGAGTGAGAAAATGTAATGATAAAGGTATTAAAAAGTATTTTTTAATTGAAAATGAGAGAAAATACAGTGATTTTAAGTGTAATATAGGGTAAAAATGGAGGGTTTGATGTGAGTGCTCTAACGATTGAGATCCAACTACTAGAAAGTTTTGAGATATGAGTAGTAGGATTATCCGGGCACTGCGACAGTTGATATCGGTTCGATTCATTACAACACCGGTATGATACCGGCACTTGATATAACAACCAATATCAGTGCCAATTTTATTTGGTTAGATTGAATTCGTTTTGTCACATCACCAATAGGAAGGTCGAGAAAACCATAAAACGAAAATAGGTGCCGGTCTCGCTGTTGTTCGAACGCTATCGACTCGGTTCGTCACGGTAAAGATCAAAATAATAAGTTATATTTGACCCGTTCGCTTTTAAATAAATATGTTATCCTCACGTTGATAAAAATACGCATGTTGCATTATATTATTACAATAACGTAAGGGTAAACGTCGTTACTTTGTTTAAAAACAACTAATCCATGAATTAGCTTTGATGACATGTACGTTTATGCTTCTATTATTTGTACCCTATCCAACCACCATCACCACCCACCATTTCCACCACCACCAACCACTTTTCTGCCATCCACGTCATCAACCAACACCACCACCATCATCATCTTAAAACCAACAATCACTGCCATCATCTTCACTGTAAACCCATACAACACCATCCCCATACCATCGCACCTGCAAAAAAAGAAAGAAAAATGTGCTTTGGCCAAAAATCACCTAAGTTAACTAAATTTTTTTGAATGAGTTAGTGGGTTGGATGAAAATATCAAAAAATGATAAAAGTCAGGGACTAAAATTACAGAAAATAAAACTATTTGGATTAAAATGGCAAGAAAGAAACTATTTAGACTAAAGTAACAATATTGGTCAAATCTCAAGGACTAAAATGTAAATTTACTCTTTATAAGTAAACCAAACAATTTGTGTTCTCCAGAAACAAAATACAAATGTCTACCGAGGGGGTCTTGACCATTCTTGAAAAATGCCGAATTTCACCACCGCCCCACACCGTAGGCGAAAGATCACTGCCACTCACTTCCTTCGATTTGCCATGGTTACTGTTCCACGCAGCTGTTCACCAGCTTTTCTTTTATGATTTCCCACATTCCAAATCCCATTTCATCGATACAATTGTTCCAAAACTCAAACACTCGTTGTCCATAACTCTTCAACACTTCTTTCCATTTGCAGGCAACATGATCATGTTTCCTACCGAAAATCATTCGGGTGTCATTAGAAAACCCGAAATCCTTCATGTCGATGGCGATGCAGTCGCGCTTACATTTGCTGAGTGTAGTCTTGATTTCCATGATCTCAAAGGAAATCATCCTAGAGATTGTAACAAGTTTCACCCTTTGGTACCTCAACTTGAAAGCGCATTTAAAGTATCCGACATTGTGAAAATCCCAGTGTTTTCAATTCAAGTAACGATATTCCCAAATTCGGGGATTACCATCGGGCTCTCAAATCATCACTCACTTTGTGATGCTAGAACACGATATAATTTCTTGATGGGGTGGATATCGATTGCTAAACACGGCAGTGATGAGCTATTCTTAGCTAGTGGATCGTTGCCATTTTACGATAGAGTGATCAGCTACCCTGATTCCTTAGACGAAATGCTTTTGAGTTTACCACCAATTCGAAATATTGATGAAAACTACAAGGTGCAGCAGCTTGTTCCCCAGCCCGATAAAGTTCGATCAACAATTGTCTTGACCCGATCACAAATCATTTGGCTAAAGAAATGGCTGTTGGTTCAACTTCCAACACTAAAATATGTGTCTTCGTTTGTTGTAGGATGTGGTTTTGTATGGAGTTGTATAGCCAAATCGCGTATTCTTATAGAAGGAAAGAAGGGTGAGTATGAGGTCGAACGGTTTGCTTGTATGGCTGATTGGAGGAGTCGTTTGGAACCCCCGGTTCCCCCAACTTATTTTGGCAATTGTACAGGGTTATGTATGGCTATAACAAAAACCACTTTAATAACAGGAAGCAATGGGTTTCCAACCGCGGTTGATGTACTAGGAACCGCGATAATGCAAGCCGTAAACAACAAGGAAGGGTTCTTTGAAGATATGGAGACATCGTTGGAGAAGGGACTTTCGCAAGCTCCAACTATTGGTGTTGCAGGAACACCAAAACTCAATGTTTATGAGGTTGATTTTGGGTGGGGGAGGCCCAAAAAGTATGAGACTGTATCGTTAGATTTCAGTGATGCGATATCTGTTAACGCAAGCGAAGAAGCATCAGATGATCTTGAAATTGGTTTGTGTCTTCCTGGTAAACAAATGGATGCTTTTATAACCATATACAAAAACGAATTAGAGAGCATGCTTTCTGATCAATTCTAATGTTTCAGTCTGTAATGGTATTTGTTGTTAATTTGCTTTTCTCAGTTCAGATATTGTAGTACTCGTTTGGAATTCTAAGTTGTTATCTTTGAACTTCCAGCAATTTTCTTTAATATGTACTTTAAATACTTCATCTACGATGCTATAAATCTTTGAAATTCCAGCAATTTTCTTTAATATGTACTTTAGAAACTTCATCTAAGATGCTATAAGATTGTCTTTTCTCGCCAGGATGGAATTATTATTTTGGGGATGAATTTATCGTTTAACTATTCAAAAATTCGTGTTTACTTGCAATTATAGATTAAAATAACTAAGTTTCTTTGTTTCACAAATGATTTATAAACTAGGTTTAAAGAAGTCCGCCGCGTTGCGGCGAATTTCTTTTGTTATTTAGTCTGTGTTTACATGTGTTTTGAAAATCACTATAAGCATGTTGCGAACAGAACTGTTAACAAGAATAAAAAGAAAATGTAAAAAAAACACTAAAAGATAACCGAAAGAAAATCAACCAAAAAAGTTGTATGGTAACGATGTTGTTCGTATGAAACCCGTGGTCAGAGATGAGCAAATTGTTCTGGGTACCTGTTCCAAATTTGCCGAACCGAAAGATCTTAAGTACCAATTCGGTACCGACTTTTGTCATTCCTGGTACCGGTTCACTACCGTTTTTTACCTTCATATACCGGTACCGTAACTGGTATTTTCGGTATTAGTACCGATTCTGTATCTGTTGGCACCGAGCTCATCCCTACCACTGAAACTAAAAAAAAAGAAAAAAATTAAAAGTTGAAGAAAATCAACAAAAAAAAGTTGTACGATACCGTTGTTCGTACGGTAACCGTGATCAGGGATGAGCAAATAGTACCGAGTAGCAGCACTAAATTTCCCGAACCAAAAGATTTCCAATATCAATTCGACACCAACTTTTGATGTTTTCTGTATTAGTGCGGGATTTTAACTTCATGTACTGATACCGAACAGGATCGTCCTGGTATTTACGATTCCAATACTGGTTCGATACCGGTTGACACCAAGCTTATCCCAACCCTTGATATGAAAAAAAAAGATTAAAGTTAAAAAGTAACGAAAATAACTATTACTATAATATTATAATAGTAAAAGTATTAAACAAACTATGTATTATTATAATATTAAAATTACTATTCATTTCATTTCCTTTATTAACTAGTGAGACTCCCCCGTGCTTCGCGGCGGGAATTCAGTAGATATCAATTTGGTTCGTTACGTTACCGGCACTCGCTATAATAGTCGAAAAAGAAAACATTACATCCATCAAAAACAATAAAAACATATATCAATACTGGAACTGATGTTGTTTAGTTGATATCGATTTAGTTCGTTTGCATTTTATGTTTATTTTATTTCAACATTGTGATTTTTATTTCTAAAAGACATATCGTGCCACTATCGTAACAAATCGAATTGAAACCGATTGAACAACATTTGTATCAATACCCTATTTATTTTTATTGATTATGCTTTCGATACAGTGATAACGTATTGATAAGAAAACAATATAATAATGAAAACTTAAGTAAATAAGAAAACAGTATAATAATGAAAGCCTAGAAAAAAACAATACCGAACTAAACCATACAATATTGATACCGTATGCATTTATTTTATAAGAAAAAAATATGTTTAAAATCTTAATAAAAAACAATATAAAATTAAAAACTTAGAAAAAACAATATTAAAAAAATTAAACCACTATTCATGGAGAGTTTCAAATATTATGTATAACTAGTTTTTTTTTCGTCGCGCGTTGCGGCGAAACCGAGCAAATGATAATGTAAAACAAACATGATTTGAAAATAAAACATGTTGTTTAGAAAGCTAAACCACTAGAACGGTTTAGTTTATCATCGTACTATTTTATGATAGCAAATAAATACTTTATTATAAGTACAATTTCGTCTTTAACAAAACTTATAACGGAATGTCCGGAAAAAATCAATCATAACTACGTATTTAAGTTTTAAGAAAAAAGTTATAAACGTATAATATTAAAGAAGTATCAAATTAATCGATAATGTATGTTTTAAAAAAGAAAAGAGAATAATTAAAAAAACGGTATAGGAAATATATGGTTTTAAAAAAGGAAAAATAATTAAAAATATGTTACTAAAAATAAAAAATAATAAAAAGTTTTAAGAAAAAGTTATAAACGTATAATATTAAAGAAGTATCAAATTAATCGATAATATATGTTCTAAAAAGAAAAGAGAATTATTAAAAAAACGGTATAGGAAATATATGGTTTTAAAAAAGGGAAAGTAATTAAAAATATGTATTAAAAATAAAAAATAATAAAAAGCTATATATTATTATAAAATTAAAATGACTATTCATCATCCTTCACTAACAATATATACTAGTGATTTTCCACCCGCGCTTTGCGACGAAAAGTCGGTTAGTATCTGTTCGGTTCGTTATGGTACCTACACTCGCTATAATAATCGAAAGAGAAAATCTTACATCGATCGAAAACAATAAAAACGAATATCCATACCAGTACCGATGTTGTTCATTTTTTTTGAATGACAATGTCTGGTCTGCTCTATTCACCAATAATTCTAATATTTATCACCCTTACCCAGTATTGAACCTGGAACATCTCCCTTAAGAGGCATATGCCTCTACCAAGTGGGCTAGCCCCACATTGGAAAAACATAGAATCAACAATCGAACTTGCGTCGGCTGCTTGCAATACAACGCATCAACCCTCACAACACATCATTTGATTTGTATGTTGTTCAGATTATATCAGTTTGATTGGTTTTCATTCTATGATTATTTTTTTCAACGTTGCCATATAAACATTATGGAAAATGGCTATTGTGCCGCTATCATACCAACCCAAACTGAAACCGACTAAACAACATTTGTATCATTACCGGGATTTATTTTTATTGTTTTTCCTTTCGATAAACTAAGATCGTATTGCTATCATACCGTACCTAACTGAACAACATTGGTACTGGTATGTATTAATTTTTATGTTTTTTTTTGTTTGATAACATATATCGTGTCGCTATCATAATGATCCGAACGTACGTTATTATAAAAAAAAAATCAAACCGAATGCTAAACAAAATGCTACTAATAAAAAGAATAAATACCTAATAATTATGTTATTACTAAACAATTAAATGAATAATTGAGAAAATATTATTAAATTAAATCAAATACTTAAATATTTCAAGTACTGTTCATCGTAACTTTGTGTTAATATATACAACTAGAGTAAACGATCTCAAAATGTTTTTGTTATAGCCATAATATGTTCGTCTGTGTTTTGATTACTTGTACATACTACTCATAATACGATCTCAAAAAAAAAATTACATTGAGTAAACGAATTAAATTAAAACACTATCATACTTTTGCTTAAGAAAAACGAAACGATAGAAAAACAATAATTTTAAACTGGGGGAAAAACATAAATTAAACCGAGTCAAACAATTAAAACAAAGCACTACTATAGTTTTGTAAAAAAAAACTAAAACGATGGCATGAGTGTAATTTTACATTGAAGTCAAAATCGTAATTTGACTAGGAAAACAAATGAAAACGATGGTAAAAATGTAAATCTAGATTGAGGACATAATTGTAATCTGGCTGAGTGAGGAAAAAACAAAACTAAGGGCAAAACTGTAAATTTAAACGGATCAAAATCGTAATTTTGAATCGAGGTCAAAATGGTAATTTTTAGTTGGGGGCGAAAGCATAATTTTATTTTGAACTAGGGTAAAAACGTAATTTTGAACTGATGGCAAAATCGTTATTTTAAATCGGGGATAAAATCATAAATTGGTTGGGCTAATGGGGGAGTGCCATGCAGCTTCCTGACACTATTCCCCCATCTTGTGTCTGTACTTATACACTGGGGGCAAAATCGTAATTTTACTGGAAAAGCAAACAAAAACGATTACAAAAATGTAAATTTAAATCGAGGGCAAAATGGTAATTTAGCAGGGAGGAACAGAACAAAACAAAACTAATGGCGAAACTGTAAATTTAAACGGGGCAGAATCGTAATTTTGAACCGAGGGCAAAATTATAATTTTTAACTGGGGCGAAAGCATAATTTTATTTTGAACTAAACGTAAAAACATAATTTTAAACTGATGACAAAATCAAAATTTTAAAGCGGGGACAAAATCATAATTTGATTTGACCTAAAGGAGGTGAACTACTCTTCACCAAATTTCATAAATGTCACATAGTTAATGAAATCAATTAAGTAATAAAACAATGAAATAATCAAAATGATAAATAATATTATAAAAATATTTTGTGTACTATTCATAGTAACTTTGTTTTAATATGTATAACTAGTGAGATTCCTCCACGCTTCGCGGCTGAAATTCAGTCGGTATGAATTTGGTTCGTTACGTTACCGGCACTCGATATAATAGTCGAAAGAGAAAACATTAAATTCATCGAAAACAATAAAAACATATATCGATGCCGGAACTGATGTTGTTTAGTTGATATCGGTTCAGTTCGTTTGCATTTTATGTTTATTTTATTTTAACACTGTGATTTTTATTTCTAAAAGAGATATCGTACCGCTACCATAACAAACCGAATCGAAATCGATTGAACAACATTTGTATCAATACCCTATTTATTTTTATTGTTTATGCTTTCGATACACTAATAACGTATTGATAAGAAAACAATATAATAATGAAAACTTAAGTTAATAAGAAGACAGTATAACAATGAAAACCTAGAAAAAAACAATACCGAACTAAACCAAACATCATTGATACCAGTGTGCATTCATTTTATAAGAAAAAAAATATGTTTAAAATCTTAATAAAAACAATATAATATTAAAAACTTTAGAAAATACAATATTAAAAAAAAATTAACCACTGTTAATGGAAATTTGTACTACTGTTCCTATTAATATGTATAATAATAATATATAGTAATAATTTGTGATGTTAGTAAGATTGCTAATACATCCATATATATCTTCCTATATTAATAAATGAAAATATTTTTAGGACACATGTCACTTTCTGGTGGTTTCTCACCTTATTATCTTATTTATCATTCATGATTATTTTAAACAAAATATTAGATAAGAATAAATATTTAGATAAAGATAAACGTTTGTTTTTAATAATAGAGTTAAATGCCATTTTAGTCCATGTGGTTCGAGTCATTTTGTCAGTTTAGTCTAAAGATTTGAAACGTTGCCATTTTAGTCAAAATAGTTTCAAGCGTTGTCATTTTAGTCCACTGGGCTAACTTTGTCCATTTTTTCTGTTAGCTAGAAGGGTAATTCAATCATTTTATATGGTCGAATTGCCCTTCTAGTTAACACACATATAAAATGACCGAAATATCCTTCCAGTTAACAGAATAAAGAGATGGAGTTAACCCAGTGGACTAAAATGGCAACGTTTAAAACTATTTGGACTAAAATTGCAACGTTTTAAACCTTTGGACTAAACTGGTAAAATGACCCAAACCAGAGGAACTAAAATAGAATTTAACTCTTAATAATAATAATAAACAAAAAATTAGATAAGAATATAAACGTTTGTTTTTATTATGATCATAGTAAATAACAAATTTTTTAAAGATAAATCTTTTTTATTATTTATTATATAAAATTTATACAAGTAAAAAACAAAGTAAAATGTTATAATAATAAATAGTACATCAATGTTCATTTTTAAAAGATAAATCTTGATGACTATTTGTGTAAACATATCTATATATTTTCTATAAAAGGAGAAAACTCGATGACATAAGAAAAACTGATATGGCAGCTAGAGAGACTGTCCAACAAAGCTTTTCTTATGTTATTACTGCATCATAAAGCTTAATATTAAAACTGTGACAACCCAAGATTTCAAGGTCTTTCCTCTACGCAATTCCTATTTTCACAATTCGTTTTACATTGTATCACGTGCACGATGTTTGAGTGATAAAAGTATTGCTATGTTTGGGTGTTTCATGAAAACTTAGGAGTTGTTTAATGCTTAGTTATAATATGATCATGTTTCTTAACTTTGGGCTGCACACCACACTCAAGTCGACGAAGAACCTAGTTCTTCGTTGGCTGGCCTTTGACGAAATACTATAGTTCTTCGCCAACTTCACTTCTTGACGAACAAGGTCCTTCGTTACAAACGTTTCATGAGGAAGAAGGTTCTTCGCCATCACCACTCTTGAAGAAGTATAGTTCTTCGTCAAGAGGGTCCTTCGCCGAAAGGGCTTTCGGCCCAAGTGAAACCCAGTTGTGGCTCGGCCCTGTTCGCACCATATTAACACAAATCTGTTAAACCCTAAACTCTCCTGCTCATTTGTGAATGCCAGCAGCACCTTTCTTTTCCCTCGAAGCCCTCTTGCACTTTCGTGACCATCTCACCATTCGGTTAGTATCACACCACACTTCACGTTGTTTGATGATTATTATGGGATGCTTGAGATCTGCTGTGCATATAGGATTTTGCTAGAAATCATGCTCACATATTGTGTTAATTAGGGTTTTGATGTTTCAATATTAAATCAAAGAAATTAGAACATGCATGATGAGGGTTAGATGGCTTGCATTCGTTCATGTTCATCACGCGGTTTGATAAATCTGCTTGTTGAATTTATATTATGATAGACACACAAATCTGATTGTGTATGGTTATTGGATAATCTGAATTGTGATATGATGAGTATGATGATTAGGGTTGCTTATGATTGGTGTTATGGGAATTAAGGAAACTGTTACAATTATGAAATTTATGAAATATGTATGAACATGAATGATAATTGTTACAGCATAATGTGTGATCCGTTTTGGTTTGTGGCAAAGTGTTTGCTGTAATCACGGGATAGTTGTTATGAAAGAAATCATGTAACTATTGAGGTGCAGCGACGAAGGACTCCCCAACGAAGAACTTATTCTTCGTTGACTGGCATTCGACGAACAACTAAGGTTCTTCGTCACCATCATTCCTCGACGCAACATGGTTCTTCGCCTAGAGGGTTCTTCGCCATGAGAGTATCCCATGAAGAACTGGTTCTTCTTGAGGATGCTTCAATAGAGTAAACAAACAAAACCATTTAAACAGTAAGGTCTCAAATGGTTATGACTTGTATGAGATTGAATAATTGCTATGTGATATACGGTAATCTTTGCTATGAATGCAAATTGTGAATGCACGTGACTTAATTGACTATGAAACTGATTTCATTGGTAACCACGGTAGGGTTTGGTTGACTAACTTGGAATGGGTAACTTAACATACCCAGCAAAACTAAGGTGAGTTCACTCCTCTCAATACAAGCATGCGTCCGGTGGGGACAATCAAACAGGAAAAACAAATAAACAGTTTTCGCAAACCCATGTCCTTGTAGGGGATATGAGGCGGTTTTCAGTAACAAACATAATTTCACAAACCCATATCCTTGTAGGGGATATGAGGCGGTTTTCATGTAAATGTTGATGTTGGATAATACACTCACTTTCTATCACTTAAGTCCCATCATACTACCGAACAAGTTGCTTGTAGGGCAACGGGGTTATTAGTTGATAGCGCTCTTAGGTTTGGCACCCTCACAACATACCTGGATAGGACGGGCGAGAACTAATAACTTTAAAATCATGACCAATGTTTGATAGAGCATTGGAGAAGGGTAAAAAGGAGCCGTCTGGGTATCGAGTTATTATCAACATAAAATAAGTCAATACTTGGTAACAAACGGTTAAACAAACTGTGAACTCGCCAGCTTTCGCTGATACACTTTTCTGCATGCTTGCAGGTCCTTAGGTACACGGTCATGGAACTTGCTGTCTGGGAAGCTGGAGTGGTCATGGGTCGTGGAAATTGGAACGCTCCTTGATGTTGCATTGTTTGGAACACTTTCATTAACCTTATTTAACAAACTATTATGCTTCCGCTGAACATGTTTGATTTTCTAAACTGGTGTTTAAGTTATAGTATTTTATTTAATGGGAAAGTTCTATTTTATCTTTGGTTCAATGTGATTAGTGGCTAGATCCTGGTACGTCACATGCCTTGCGAGGGTTTCCGCTTGTGGTATTTTTGGGGGTGTGACAGTTTGGTATCAGAGCCACTGGTTATAGTGAACTAGGTTTTAAAACGTTTTCATAAAACCAGACTATAACCAAACAGTATCGAAAACGAACATGACACTCAGCTCCTGATTGCAAGGTTCGTCCTCTTTTTACTTTATGCATTACTTACCTAGTATACAGACGCTCACGACTTGCATGAAACTATATACTAGATACTATGATATGATTGTATGTGCTGCATGTTTAAGTAATGCTTGATAGTGTGGCACTACCCTTCGACTTTTGTGATTCCTAGTTTTGTAATGTCCTTCGTTTTGTTATTCGAGTGTGGGGAACCTTTTAGCCCGAGTTAAGAGGCACTGAGATAAGCATGCAAATTGCCTTATTATTATGGGTGCACACATAATAATAATGTGAGGTGCATGTGAATCCTAGTGAGGCTTAATAAGTGTGAAAGGGGTTCTGTTCCACTATCCGTATAATGTTAGATTTTCTCAAATCTATGGAAGTCATGGTGATGGTTGACTTCAACTCAATTGCAATCCTCATCCTTTCCACTCGTTTCTTATATAGAATCATGAGCGGACGTGGCTGACGTAACGGTGGATGTGGAGGCGGCCGCGTCGGTGGACGTGGCAACATCGTGATGACTCAGGCAGAGTTGATGGATCTGATTAACACACGTGTGGCTGAGGCATTGGCAGCTCAGCAAGCCGGTACAATATATACCGGACCAAGCATAATCCTTAGTTATTTTACTCGATTCTCATTTGAGCGTATTTTCTCTTGTTTTAGGTCAAGCTGTGAACCAAAAGCAGAACAATCCACCCGTGTGTACGTTCAAAACGTTCATGGATTGCAAGCCTCAAACTTTCAGTAGAGCTGAAGGTCCCGTGGGACTGCTCCGTTGGTTCGAGAAAGCCGAATCCGTCTTTGCTACGTGTAACTGTCCAGCTGGGGACAGGGTAAAGTTTGCTTCTGGCACATTGGAGGATTGTGCCTTGACTTGGTGGAATGCTCAGCTGCAGATGCTGGGCATTGAAATGGCAAACACGACTACTTGGGATGATTTCAAGGAGTTGATTCGGGAAGAGTACTGCCCTCGGGATGAAATTCAAAAGTTGGAAAACGAGTACTATAACTTGAAGATGGAGTGATCTGAGATCGAGGCTTATACAAAACGGTCTCACGAACTGGAAAACATGTGTCCTAACATATCCCAACCACCGCCCCGCAGGATCGAACTCTACATTAAGGGATTGGCACCACAAGTTAAGGGATTAGTCACTGCAGCAAATCTCGACAACCTACCATGGATTATTAGACTGGCTCATAAGATCACTGATCAGGAGGTGGAACGTGGCTCGCTGCCACCACGTGTTGCTGCTACTACTACTACTGCTGCTACTGCTACCCCCACCACTGAAAATAAGCGTAAGTGGAATGACGTAGACAAGGCGACTAACTCAAATCAGTCGCAGAAGAAGCCTGACAACAACAACAACAGTCGCAGTTACAGCCAGTCATCTTCAGTTAACCAGAATCAGAACAACAGTCAAACGTTAGGTTCTTATGTGGGGAAACAACCGAAGTGCAACAAGTGCGATTTTCACCACTATGGCTCGTGTAACCGAGCATGTCAAAGGTGTGATAAGGTGGGTCATATGGAGAAAGACTGTAGAGCTCCATATCCCAAGCAACAACAGCAACAGCTCTAACAACAACAACAAAGGCAGCAACCCCAACAGAATCGGGGTAATCAGAGGGGATGTTATCAATGTGGCAACGAAGGGCATTTCAAGAAGGATTGCCCACAACTGAATCAGAACGCTAACAACAATAATGGTGGGAACAATAATCGCCAGAATAACAACAATGCGGGAAATAACAACAATGGGAACAACGGTGGAAATGGTACCCGTGGGAGAGTGTTTACAATTAGAACGGGCGATGCAAGGAACGATGGCAATGTCGTGACTGGTATGTTCTCTGTCAAAGGTATTTTCGCTTCTGTATTATTCGACTCTGGTACGGACTGGAGTTATGTGTCTTTGGGGTTCAGTCGTGAGTTAGGGTTAACTCCAACACCTCTCAAGGTCAAACACGTGGTAGAATTGGCTGACGGGAAGTCAATTGAAGCCTCACATATTCTCTTTGGGTGCAAACTTGATCTCTTGGGTCAAGTGTTTGACATTGACCTCCTTCCCGTCACACTTGGTAGCTTTGATATAGTTGATGGTATGGATTGGTTGTCAAAACGCCGAGCCGATATACTTTGCAATGAGAAAATCATGCGTATACCTCTCCCTAGTGGGGAATCGTTGTCTGTCCAGGGTCATCGAAGTGGTGCAACCGTCAGCCTCATTTCATCCATGAAAGCCCAGAAGTATTTGCGGAAGGGTTATCCAGCTATTCTTGCACTTGTTACTGATACTCAGCCTGAAAAGAAAAGAATTGAGGATCTACCTGTTGTTCATGAGTTTCCCGAGGAACTTCCAGGCTTACCTCCACAGCGTCAGGTGGAATTCCAAATTGATCTTACACCAGGAGCAGCTCCGATTGCTAGTGCACCTTATCGTCTTGCACCTGGAGAATTGCAAGAATTGTCTAATCAACTCCAAGAACTGTTGGATAGAGCTTTATCCGACCCAGTTCTTCGCCTTGGGGAGCCCCAGTTTTGTTTGTAAAGAAAAAGGACGAATCTTTTAACATGTGTATCGACTACCGTGAACTCAACAAGGTGACAGTCAAGAATCGTTATCCTTTACCTCGCATTGACGACCTGTTTGACCAGTTGCAAGGGTCGAGCTTCTACTCAAAGATTGATCTAAGGTCGGGCTATCATCAGATGAGAGTCCGAGAAGAGGAAGTTCCCAAAACAACCTTCAGAACACGGTATGGCCATTACGAGTTTCTGGTCATGCCATTCGGGTTAACCAACGCACCAGCGGTATTCATGGATCTCATGAACCGCGTATGTAAACCATACCTTGATGATTTTGTCATCGGGTTTATCGATGACATTCTGATATATTCTAAGAACAAGGAGGACCACGAACGACACTTGCGTCTTATCTTAGAGCTCCTAAAGAAGGAGCAACTTTATGCGAAATTTTCTAAGTGTGACTTCTGGATTCGAGAAGTACACTTCCTTGGTCACATAGTCAACGAGATGGGAATACACGTGGATCCCGCTAAAATCGACTCTATCAGGAATTGGGCAGCGCCAAAAAATCCTTCGGAGGTGCCACAATTCCTGGGTCTCGCTGGGTATTATCGTAGATTCATTGAGGGATTTTCTTGTAA
Source organism: Helianthus tuberosus (assembly GCA_030545235.1). Classification (NCBI taxonomy): domain Eukaryota; kingdom Viridiplantae; phylum Streptophyta; class Magnoliopsida; order Asterales; family Asteraceae; genus Helianthus; species Helianthus tuberosus. Next base: position 91,937,321 of record CM060452.1, read on the forward strand.
TAGGGTGCACCTTCTCGCTGTTCTTGTAATCTTGTCACGTCTTAGGGTACTACCCATATCACTGATAACTACACGTTCCGTACTTCGGTCAATTGTGAGCGTTTATGCCCCTATTAATTCGTAAGTGTTGGCTCCCAAAGGTCGCCGATTAGGGTTAGGGACTCGATTGAAATCAATCTGCTGGTGTTCGTTGTCAGAAATTAGAGCCGTCATATTACTGAGGTTGGTAAGGTATCACGTTCTACTTCTTGTCCATCTGTCTTGTGTGTTGTTTGTATAATGCACGGTAAGTCGTTAAAGAATTACAGAGGTGACCCTATTTCTGGATCTAAGGCATCAACTCATTGAGTGCAAGTAAACGAGAAAAGTGGGGAATTATAGAACAAACATTCGACGCTTCAACAACTAACTTAGGGACGTTCGCACTAGCACCTAACATTCTTATATGGTTCGCTAGACATTCAGAGGAGTGTTCGGATAACACCTGATAGCATCGAGTTTCATAAAGATTCAGAGGAGAGTGGAAGGATCACGTTCAAATAGGAGACAATCATCGCTATAACCCCTATGGATCGTTGTGTTTCACAATAGGTCGAATAATGGAATGGAACTCCTTTCACACTTGTTAAGCCTCGCTGGGACTCACATGCACCCCACATTATTATTATGTGTGCACCCACAATAATAACATGATTTGCATGCTCATCTCAGCTCATCCTAACTCGTGTTAAATAGTTCGTCAGACTCGAGTAGTAAACAAAGAACATCACAAAACATGGGTCACGAATGTCTAAGGGAAACGCCACACTATCAATCACATACACAGGCAAGTAACACATGAATTCGTATTGTAGTGCTAAATGTGCTATCACGTTTAATATCACACATAAATGTTCACTAGTTATGTAGTGCAATTAGTAAACGAGAGACGAACCTTGCAATCTGGAGCTGAGTGTCATGGTCGTATTCAGTACTGTTCGGTTATAGTCTGGTTTTATAAAAACATTTTAAAACCAAGTTCACTATAACCAGTGGTTGTGATACCAAACTATCACACCCCCAGAAATACACCAAGCGGAAACCCCCGCGAGGCGTGGGATGTACCAGGATCTAGCCACCATTCATATTGAACTCATACAAGATTTTAATTAGAAACTTTCATTCATTAAAACAAAGTGTTACGTTACATAAAGTATAACTCAACGTGTTCAGCGGAAGCATAAATCGTCAGTTATGTATTTCGTAAACCCAGTGTATGACATTTATTAAACTCGTCTCGTGTTCCATGTATCACGACCCATGACCACTCCAGCCTCCCAGACAGCAAGTTCCACATCCACACATATCTATAACCTGCGAGCATGCAACCAAGTGTATCAGACAATTCTGGTGAGTTCACAGTTTTATGAAAACATTTGGTTACCAAGTGTTTAATCTAGTTTAATAACAATTCCGAAAGTAATGTTGATAATAACTCGAGTACCATACAAGATGGTTCCAGATTGTTTTGCCCATCCCCAATGCCCCCTATCTAAGCATTGGTCATGATTAAGGTCATTAGTTCATGCCTGTCCTCTCAGGTACAGTGTGAGGTTGCCAAGCCTAATAGCACTATCAACTAGTACCCCGTTACCTCTCAGGTAACTATTCGGTCGAAGATGGGACTTAAGGTGATAGGAAATGAGTGTATTATCCAACATCCCAGTTTTACCCAGAAAAGACCTATTCCTCTCAGGAATACCCATTGATTGTCCCACCCACCGGGACGCATGCTCAAGAGAAGTGAACTCACCTTAGACTGCTCGGTATATTATGTTACGTTACATTACCCGTTCCAAGTTGGTCAACCAAACCCTACCGAGGTTACCAAAGATGATCAGTTTCGTAAACACATATCCAAATCACGTATTCAGCAATTCACATGTAACACCATTGTCACGTAACATATAGCAAACACTTAGATTTCATACACGTTCATAACACAAGTTCACGTTCCAAACATTAGTTACCAATAAGATCAATTTCATAATCAGTTAAATCACGTATTTTTTCACAGATTGCATTCACCGCAAAGATCACAGTATAACACATAGCAAGTACCCATATCTCATACAAGTCCTCGTCTCACGTGCATGTCTCATAACAACCCTTAACAGGTGAGTTTGCTACTCACACAAGTCAAATCAGATTCCTCATTCCGAATCAACATTATTAACATGCAACAAATAGAATTTTATAAACACAAATATCCATCATCATATACATCATAAACTGTTTAACTGTTCTGTCCATTTGCTCTTCTGCAGCATCTCCACGAAGGACGAGTCCTTCGTGGGATGCCTCCGTGGCGAAGAACCCTAATGGCGAAGAACTATTCTTCGTCGAGATTGAGTGTGACGAAGAACCCTAGTGGTTCATCAAGAACCAGTCAACAAAGAACCAGGTTCTTCGTCGAACTACCTTCTTCGTGGGAGGGGGTCTTTCGTCGCTTCATCTCAACAGATGGTTATGATTCCTTATTTTTTTCCGTAACAGTTGCTAACAAGCTTGACAATTTTCTAATCAGATCAAACGACACCTTTAATCATGATCATGCATCCTAATTATGCACTTAACAGTTTCATCCAGATCTTTATCAAATCAAGCAACCTAAAGCTTCCCAATGATCAATCATCAAGTCACTCAACACATGATTATGATTAACCAACTAATCCAAGCATCATAGTTATTCAGCAAGCATTTATCATCGCTAATCATCAAACCTTTAATTACAAATTTATCAATATCAACAGGTATTAATACTCGAAATATTCGCATGATCGTAGCATAACAATCATCAACAGTTATCTAACTCTTTACCATCAAACAATACCTATTCATAAACACTCTCCATGATGGTCCATTCGGACCAAAACAAACAGAAACACAATCACACATAATCAAAAGGAACTCGAGTAACACAAGATATGTATACTAACCGAATTATGAGGTGTTGGAGAAATTGTTTGAGCCGAGAGTGAAGCTTCGTGTGAGGGAAGGGCTGTCATCGAGTTGTGAGGAGAGGGAGGGGATTAGTGTTTGCAACAAAGTGAGTTTCGTGGGATAATAAAAACCCTAAGCATGTATATGATCGAATAAGTGAGCTGGGCCCCTCTTAGGCTTCTGAAGAGATTTGGGCCGAGAGCCCTTTCCGGCGAAGGACACTCCTGGCGAAGAACCTTCTTCGTCAGGAAGTAATTGTGACGAAGAACCCTTCTTCGTCGAGTTGGGTCCTTCGTGACTCAAGTGTGGTGTGCAGCCTAGAGTTAAGAAGCCTGAACATGATATATCTAAACATTAAACAATTCCCAAGTTTCATCTAACAATAACCAGACATAACAATACTTTAATCAGTTATATATCGTTCACATGGTAAAAGGTAAAACAGATTGTGAAAACAGGGTTGTGAAACAAGTGATGCGTAAAGAAAGAACCTTGAGATCTCGGGTTGTCACATAGATGTTATTCTTCAATGTTTTCACATCAGCAGTCTTACTCATTCTTCTGCTTTGGTACTCGAAATCTTAAGGTATGAAACATCACCCATTGTGAATTCTCTATATTCAGTCTTGTATATTACATTTCAAATTTCTTTTTAATGACATTTGCCATAAACAACCAGTGCAATACAGAACAACCAGATTACTATGTTCCAGTCACTCAATGCTCATTCACGAACTACACCATCAAAGCGAAGATCATATCCTTGTGGCATAAAAAAATGAATGGTGATGATAAGCAGATCTATTCAGTTGACATGTTGTTGATGGATGAGGAGGTAACATTTTTTAATGTTCTTAAATCTTCTTTATAATTCGGTTTAACCATAGTTATGCATGTTGATGATCTAAAAGTCATTATATATTTTTTATTTCAGGGTTCATTCATTTAATGTAGCTGTTTGCATAAACTTTTCAAACGGTTCCTTAAACATTTGGTTGTTGATGAATGTTTATAGTTTCACAAACCATCCCTAGCCCATGATACAACAAAGATTAAGGTTACGGGAAAATATCAGAAGCTATCTTTGTATCCATTCACTTGTGTTCTGAAAACGGATAATTGGTCTAGGCCTAAGTACTTTTTTCGTTTCACTGATTTTAAATCTCTGTTGAGCAAAAAAGTTGAAGTTAATACTCCAATAGGTATGGACTATTTGTCAGTTTTCTATAATTGATGTATTTCTTTGTCAAAAGTATGTTATAATTGTTAAATAAATGTTCTTTTTTCTTTATATTAATAGATTATTGTATTCTATAGATTTTCTCAGTTATGTGGTTGTTTCTTATCCTATTGATGATGCAAATAGGAAGGATGGCACTAAAACCAAACGAATGAGCATAACTCTCAAAGATCTCGAGTATTGAGTTTATATACATTATTATATATAGATATATCTTTATTAATCTATATGTTTGATATTAATTTTTCAAATATTATTTGTACAGAGATCAGAAGTGTAACAACTCTCATCTAAAAGTACTATTTATTATTTTAATTATCCAATTAGGAAACCCTAATTGAGAAACCCAAGTGATTCTGCATAAACCCTAAAATTTTCAGAACATTTGGAATCAGGATTAGGGCCCCTAAAACTCAAGGGGGGTAAACCCTATTCGGTAATATCTTAACAAAACGCTGTCAAAAATTCGAAATAACACGAAATCGACTCAGCAGGCCTATACTAGTGACAAGGCTACCCTAGGCTAGGTCGTCACCCCAGGCGAGTCGCGACAGGAGTCACGACATCTCCCGCGACACGCGGGGGAACCCAATTTCATGTATAAATAGGATCGTCTGTTTCATGCAATTGGGTGTTCTTTCGACGTTCAAATTCGAACTGTACGCTGAGTTATAATCAAAACAGTTACAAAACACACACTGATCACGAAGTGCTGCCACAATCAGGGTAATAACTCGATCGCTATTACGATTCAACGTCCGATCGATTATAACTATCCAACGATTGTTTAAGTGCCGCTCAAATTGAGTTTATACTTTGTTAATTCATCATGATTTCGACTTGAATGTTTGAGTGCTGTTCGAAATCGGACTATACTCGGTCATTCATTGTGAATCCGTTGAATTGTTAAGTATTGCACTTGTAAATTGTTGTGAGGGTTTTATCTCGTGAATTGTCGTAACTGCTGTATTAGTTACTAACCTGTTTGTGTGTGCATTGTTATTTAAATTAGGTTAATCAAGGCTAATCAGTAGGCTTATACTCTGATCATTAAATCTACAATGTGAGTCATTCTCTTTTTATCAAATCTGTTTACCAAAGTATGTTTATTTTCAAGATTATAATTACAGTGATTAAGTATATGTAGTCACCAAATTACAGCTGGTATGTGGGGTATTGTGCACATTACTGTTTTTATCAAATTTAGGTGGGCGTACCTAATTAATGATACTCGTTACTATTGGGTGAACGGACTCAATAGTAATATGACCACAGTTACCGAAACGAGTCGATGACAAATACTGTGGGTAGTTGGTTGAAATAAACATTGCAATCTCTCTTAATACTGTGAATTATAATAAAAGAGTCATTTTAGCTAAACGAATGATTCACTCAGTATTTCCCGCTGACAAAACCTTTTTCAAACATGTTTCAGGTGATCTGTTGTGATCCAGGAAAAGTGCCGTGAAGCACTATCAGCTTAAGAAAGTGGCTCAGTATAAAATAAAGAAACATGTTTTGTAAAATAAAAGATTTCTTTGTGAAATCTTAATATTGTAAATTATTGGGTTTTATCCCGAATTGTGAAATAAAATAATCGGGAAATATTTCAGTTTTAAAAAGATCCCGAAGAAACTTCCGCTGTTAATTAAATACAACGGGATTTCTGTTCCGCGGCTCCTGAAACGGGTCAAACCGGGTCAGGGGTCGTGACAGAAATAAGGTGGTATCAGAGCCACTGATTTAAGCTTACTATTGATTTTAGCCTATAAGAGATATTTAGGAAATTTAATTGCTATTCTGTGAAAACATGTTTATTAACTGATTAATTGTTGAGTTACAGTATGGGTAAACAAAAGATTTCTGCTATCTACCACAAATTAGATACTGCACCCACAGAAAAAGGAACCTCTTCCTCTAAACACCCAGCAGAGATGGAAGAAGGGATTTTTGTCCGTAAAACAAATTATGAAAATCCTTTTACCCAAGATAAAAGAAATTTGATTCTTAAAAAGGGACAGGAGAAAATAAAGAAATCTCAAGTCAAGAAAGTGAGATTTAATTCAGAAATCCAGGAATTAGGCAATAGGCCACCTTGGGAAGACACATTAGATGAAAAATGGGCAAACCTTTATATGCTAGCTACCGTAGCAGAGAATGCAAACCTCTAAAATATCAATCAGCCTGGTCTAGTAGAAAATTAATCTCCAGTAAATAAATAAAGTATAGTGTGTTCTCTTTCCTATGATCTTTTGTATAAATCCGTATGCAATAAAACTTTAATGTTTATTTGTAAAACTTTGTTCCAAAGTTTTAACTTGGCATTTTGTGCATTTTGCATATATGCTATCCAGCATGAGTGAGATATCGGAAGCATTACAGAATCTCAACCTCTACCCAGTACCAATTGAAGTCTCCCACGACTTTACTGGTTATATTGCTGACATAGAGGAACCTCTGGAATTCCAAGCTCCACCGCTGGAAAAAGAAAAACTTAAAAAGAAAAGAAGATATGTAGGATGGAGGAAAGTGCGCAGGAGAAAGCCAGTTACTAGGAAACTCCCCAAAATAGAAAACCCTATAGACAAAGGAAAAGGAATCGAAATCGGAGAAAATTCTAATCCAGCAGAGATAGAAATCCAGAAAGATTCTAAACAAAAAAGAATAGAAATTGGAGAGAGTTCTAGACAAACTGAAGAAATCACATTTCAAGACGAAATCGACCGTCTACTAGCAAATTGTGATGTCATTAGCCCTATCCATAATAATCTATATCCTTACATAGAAACCCAACTTCCTGTAAATCTGGAACCAGCTATTCCAGACCCACTAATCCACACTCGACCTTTAGGCCAAATGGAAGAATGGTGGACAAATGACTGGCAATTCGAAAATATCATCAATAGTCCTTATTCATTTCTTCCACAGTTTGATCCAGAACCTATCCCCAATCCTCCAATGAGCAACGAAAACTTAGCCGAACTTCGTCTTTGGGGTGAAGAGTTAATTGATACAGGAAATAGGATTAGGGATATTGGAGAAAGGGTTACTTGGAAGTACGACGAAAGGGAACGTCGCTACTAAACTGTCAGTTGACCAAAGAATAGTGGGGTTGGGAAGAATGTCTGTATATTAATAATAATAGTTAAATATAACTCTGTAAAATGGGAAATAAAACATTGTAAGATAAACAGTGTGTATGGATGCCTATATAATATATAAAGCAAAATAGAAGTCGAAACATCGACAATTTTGGATACATATATCTGTGTTGTAAGATTTTATGTGCTTTTGTGAAATTGTTTTATTTACAATTAATTGATACTAATAGTTATATTTATAATAATTATCAGATGGAAAACGCTAATAACGAACCAGTAAATGAGGTTAATCAGTCTGAGCAACATCCAGGAGATCAATATATGACTAGGCAGGATATTGAAAATATTGTTGCTCAAGGGATAGCTAATGCTATTCCAGCATTCGTTGCTGCTGTTAAAAATCCAATAGAACCGCAACAAATCGTTCCTAGTAAACGTACTCAGGAAGATAATTTTAGTCATAGTGTAAATGGAGGCGGCAATCATGACGATAATAATCCACGACAGGCTCCACCTCCTAAGAAAATGAAAGCCGCAACACCTGGTTGCACTTTCAAAGAATTTCTTGCTTGCAAACCTGCTGAATTTGCAGGCAACGAAGGAGCAACTGCAGTACTGCGTTGGTTAGAGAAAACCGAAGCAGTAATTGCAATAAGTAAGTGTTCCGAAGAAGATCAGGTTATGTATGCGTCAAATTTATTCAAAGAAGGGGCACTAGAATGGTGGAACACCTTATTACAAGCAAAAGGAAGAAGGATAGCTTATGCTATGAACTGGGAAGAATTTAAAAGTCTTGTAGAAAGAAAATTCTGTCCTGAATATGAAAAGGAACAAATGGCGAATAAGTTCTTAAACCATCGTATGACGGGTGTAGATTGTCGCGGTTATACTTCGACATTCTTTGAATATGATAGAGTGGTACCAACACTGGCTTCGCCAGAACCGGTACTCATTTCTCGCTATATTTGGGGACTAATTAGCGAAATCCGTAACATTGTTAAAGCTGCGAGACCTCGCACTATTGACGATGATGTGGAATTAGCTAATACCCTAACCGATGAACTGGTACGCACCCAAGATGAAAACAGAAAGAAGGAATTAGCTCAGAAAATTACCCAAGGATTTCGTACTGGTAATAATAATAGCTTTAAAAGAAGGGGAACAGGGCAATCTTCAAATATGCCATTCTGCAGGAATTGCAAAAAGAAACATTATGGAAGATGTAATATAATCTGCAATTTTTGCAAAGTTGTAGGACATCGTGAAGAAAACTGCAGGAAGAAATCCACAATCTGTTACAATTGTGGAGAAGTAGGACATTTCAAAACAGAATGTCCTAAATTAATCAAACCAGCAGACAACAAAACCAAGGCGACCGACGAAACTAATAAGAAGAATGCCAGGGCATTTCAGCTGACCACTCAAGAAGCAGAACTCATCCCAGATGTGATAGCGGGTACGTTCTTAGTTCACAACGTATACGCAAAAGTATTATTTGACTCTGGTGCAAACCAAAGTTTTATAAATACTTCATTCTGCCAAGCTCTTAATCTACCTTTAAACAATATTAGGCAGATTTTTACAGTCGAAACGGCAGATGGAAATTCAGTTAAAATAGATAAAGTTTTGCAGGAAGAAAACATAGAACTTTTAGGACATATATTCTCTGCAAAACTGTTGCCGATGAATTTAGCTGAATTTGATGTTGTATTAGGAATGGATTGGTTAGTAGCCAACCATGCTCGAATCTTTTGTGATCAGAATTCCATAGAAATTCAATCATCCACCGGAGAAGTAATTAGGATCACGGGAGATAAACCACGTAAGCCCATGAAGTTCATATCAATAATGAAAATTGCTAATTATGAACGAAAACAAGGAATAGTATATATGATTTCAGTAATCATTAGTACTAAGGGTAAAGAACTTAAGGAAATTCCTGTAGTCTCAGAATATCCAGATATATTCCCAAAAGATTTACCGGGATTACCTCCAGATAGGGAAGTAGAGTTTAGGATTCATCTAATTCCAGGAACTACACCGATAGCCAAGGCACCTTATCGGTTAGCACCCACAGAAATGGTAGAACTAAAAACGCAATTAGATGAATTACTAAGTAAAGGATTCATACAACCTAGCTCATCCCCTTGGGGAGCGCCAGTGTTGTTTGTAAAGAAAAAGGATGGTTCAATGAGAATGTGTATCGATTATAGAGAATTGAATAAGGTTACAATTAAGAATCGATACCCATTACCTAGGATTGATGATCTATTTGATCAACTTCAGGGGGCTAGATATTTTTCTAAGATAGATTTACGCTCCGGATATCATCAATTGAAGGTACAAGAAGAAGACATACCTAAAACTGCTTTTAGAACTAGGTATGGTCATTATGAGTTTACAGTCATGCCCTTTGGATTAACGAATGCACCTGCTGCATTCATGGACATGATGAATAGGATCTGTAAACCATATTTGGATAAATTTGTAATTGTTTTTATAGACGATATACTTATTTATTCCAAAAGTCAGATAGAGCATTGTGAACACCTTCATGCACTCTTAACTTTGTTAAGAAAAGAAAAGCTTTACGCCAAATTCTCGAAGTGTGAATTTTGGTTGCAAGAAGTGCAATTCTTAGGACATATGGTGAATCACGAAGGTATTCACGTAGATCCTGCTAAGATAGAGGCAATTACTAATTGGAAGGTTCCACGAACAGCAATGGAAATAAGAAGTTTTATAGGTTTAGCTGGGTACTATAGACGGTTTATTAAGGATTTTTCCAAAATAGCTGTTCCATTAACTAAGCTAACCTGTAAAGCCATTAAGTTTGAATGGGGACCTAAGCAAGAAGAAGCCTTTAGAATATTGAAGCAGAAATTAACAAATGCACCAATCTTAGCCTTACCAGAAGGAACTGAAGATTTTGAGGTATATTGCGATGCTTCAAAACTAGGATATGGATGTGTGCTTATGCAACGCAAAAAGGTAATTGCATATGCTTCAAGGCAATTGAAAAAGCACGAAGAAAATTATACGACTCATGACTTAGAATTAGGAGCCATAATTTTTGCCTTGAAAATTTGGAGACATTATCTGTATGGAAGTAAATTTACTGTTTATACAGATCATAAAAGTTTAAAATATATATTTGGGAAAAAAGAGTTAAACATGAGACAAAGGAGATGGATGGAAATCTGTAACACCTCGAAAATTCACGTCCTATAATGTGTTGACACGTGTCATAAAGTTTGAACGTATGAAAGAATGTTATAAAAGGACTAAAGTTGACAAACATGGAAAGTATGTGATTATACGGATTCTAAGTGTCAACAGTGAATAAATATACTTCATAATAACCCTACATGATGTTTATAACATCAAACGAATAAATCATGGATCATACGAAGCTAAAAGTGAGAAATTACAAACTACAGGGGTTAAATGTGTCAACATGTTAAAGATATACCTCTGAGTGATCTTTTGACAAACCTGAAGCTTTGTAAATGTTAATTATGCTCACTAGAATGCGCGATATAAATTTCATAAAGTTTTGTTATCGTATGAGAAAGTTATGATCAAATTCGTGTGCGAGGGGTTAAAGTGTTAACGTTGAAAGTTAAGACTTTTCGGGTTAACCGGAAGAGTTCAGGGACTTGGCAAAGTGGGTGTAAGTCCTAAAGACCTTGTTGGTAAATATAAGGGGGTCAAAATGCAATTATAAGCTTGATTGCCCTTTCAAATAAGCCAAAGGTCAAGTTACAAAATAACAAAAATAGAAAATCTAATTATTGAGGTCCAGGCGGCCCGCGTTAGCCTTAAGGAATCCTCAGGCGGGCCGCGTGGGACGCCCAGAACCAGAAAATGGGGACAGACCCCTGGTAACGCGGAAAATCGACTCTTAACCGAATTTTAGACATGGTGGGCGACCCCTAGACATCCCTAAGCACTAGGCAACAAGTGTTGATCAGTTGTGGTGGGGTGTAGACCTTGTTGTCAACATCTTATGGTGGATTAAACCACAATATAAGGCCTTAGTTGCAACAATTGTTCTTCACATCATTCAAGTGCATATTTGATCATTCTGGAGCTCAAGTTTGCTCTCAACTGATCATAAGTCGTGCATAGGACTCATGTAAGTCTGCTAGTCCTTCTTTAATTGAGTTTAGCTTGGTTAATTAGCTAAAAGTCAAACGTCGTAATTACGGTTTGACTTCGAGATTAGTCATTAATGGCTCAGTAATATCTCGAATTAAAAGTAGTTATAAGTTGGTATTTATGTGGGTAATAAAACCTCAAAAGGGTTTCCCCTAATCACCACTCTAACCAGGTCAAAAGTCGGGTCAAACTTATAATTAAAAAGTCAACAGGATGCTTAAAATGTCATTTATGCATAATTAGCTATCTAGACCATATACAACCTGTTTGATCATTGTTATAACTTAGTAATAAATGTAAGAACATGTCTAAACATGTTCAACCCGACAATTTCCTGTTTAGAACCGGTTCGGAACCGAAAGTCGCATAGTTTGACTTTCACTTTGACTTTCAGTTCTGACCCATTTAGGCATGTTTTAGAAATGCCTCAGAGCTTTAATTGGACTAGGTTACATGTTAGAATAACCCTCTGTGATTATACACCTTGGTTCATTAGTTATCCAATTAATATGCATGCTTCCGTTAATTGCTCATATGTTGACCGTTATGCCCTTATTACCTTAAAACGTGATTTTTGAAAATGTAAATGAGTAGAAACTTTAATTACTGATATATAAACTTGTATGCAAAGTTTGACATCAGTTTGAATTATAGATAGAGAGTTATGCTCATTATCGCAAAATTAAAGCTTTATATTAATAAAACGGCGTAATTAGCATATAGCCTAGTTAAGCCTACTTTTTGGTATCAAACTTAATACCCACTGATGTAATATATCATTTTGGGATTTTTAAAGATTTTTAATAAATTTTAGGCTGAGCATAACTAGTAGTCGTAGGCTTAATCCGGTAATTGTCGGTTTTGCCCTTACGGGCCATAAAATGAGTTTTACATATCTAAACGACTCCAAACCTTTTGCTACTGATCACATATGATAAATAAATTATTTTAAGCCTTCTGGAAATATAAAAAATATCAGACTTAAGTATCGAACCCGGAAATGGCCTTTAATCGCCTTATTAAGCGTTTTTAACGCAAAGTATGTATCAAAGTTATATTGGACATATCCGGGTTGATACCTACTGATATATGAGGAAAATTATAATATTTTAACAGTAAGCAAAGGTTGATAAACTCAGACTTCAGTTTTGAGCTTTTTCGGCTTATGTGAAATTACCAAAATACCCCTTCGGGGCATAATTTGGTTAAAAATGATAAAGTTCACATACATGCTTTATCCTACTGATTTAACTTAGCAAATTGAGTATATTTGCTGATTACATCAGACCTGTAACTCAGATTGTTACTTAAACTCTTTTATAAACTTTTAAATGACCAAACTACCCCTACGGGGCCTAGTTTGTGTTTAAACGCGTTTCGGGCATAATGAAAGACATCTTACTGATGTCACAACATATTTGAGGCATAATTAACTTAGGAAACCTGTATATGGCTCTTGCGGATACCCGTTACGCTTATTACGCGTACGGTTCGGTTTATGTAACAAGTTTACATAAATTAGCCGAAACGGGTCAAACCTTAACGGTTTTATCTCAAAATCCAGAATGTGTATGAAATACCCATATTAAGCAAGTCTCCGAACTTGTCGGGTCTAAATCACATTCAATCCGGTCTTCGCTTAATCGTGCGTACGAACCGTATCTTTGAAACTAGCCGGTCTAAGCTTAAGCTTAACTAAAGACCAGTTAGGATTCTAATAGGTTATTATAAACCTTCGTTCCAGATTAGGAGGACAGTAAAAGCTACTTGCATTTTGCTTATTGTGATTTATACATTGCTCAGGTAAATACTTTTGACTTATTTTCCCTATACGGGCTTGGGTTACGGTATATAGCATACCGCTTGATAGGGCATCAAATCTCCACATTAAGTGGGTAGTTGAATAATTTGATCGGCTCGTTTAAACAGTCTTGTTTACTTTACAACCTTTGGGGGGTTAATGACCATGTCCCGGATATCCTTGGCATCATCTTACGAGATGGCCACGACCTGAGCACGGGGTGTAGGCGTACACCTGTCAGTGTATAACTCAATTATGTGGTGTGTCTATTGATCTTTAACCCGGACAAGATCCGGGCTACTGAACGCATAAGTAACATGTAATTCGTTCACAAGATTATAATATTAAATAATTCTCCCAAGTTAAAAAGATTAATTTTGCCTCTGTGCATTTTAATCAAATTATAAAAGATATTTTGTGACACGTGCATCCAAATCAATTTTCTTAAACCATTTTCAAAATGAGTCAGTTATTTGTATTTACCAGTGTAAACTGACGTATTTTCCAAAAAAGCTAAATGCAGGTACTATACGAAATTGGCTGGATATTTCTCCTTAGCATCAATAGAAGTCTCGCAAGCTTAAGATGCCTAAAAGTCTGTTGAACTATTGTCTCTATTTTATTTTCGATCCGTCTGTGGATAAACTTCCGAATATTGTGACATTTGATATTACAATATTAAATTCGGTTGTATTATATCTTTTAAATTGCTTCCGCTGTGCATATTAAATATTGTGTTGTTTGACTATTATGTTGCCAACCATGACGTCACGATACTCCCCACCGGGCCCACCGGTGACACGTGGAAATCGGGGTGTGACAAAATCCTAAGTGATTACGACTGTGATATTCAGTATCACGAAGGAAAGGCAAATGTAGTTGCAGATGCCTTAAGTCGTAAGTATCATGAGAAACAACGACGGGTTCGTGCTCTTAGATTAAATCTACAAATAGATTTAATGGAACAATTGAAGAATGTTCAAGTTACAGCAATCAAGGATGATGCTGAAGGAATGAAAGGACGAATAAAGGAATTAGAACAAGGAGCAGATGGAATTTGGAGATTCCACAAAAGTAGAATTTGGGTACCTTAGCAGGGAAACTTAAGACCTAAGATTTTAGAAGAAGCTCATAAATCTAGGTATACTATGCACCCAGGAAACAATAAGATGTACCAAGATTTAAGAAAGAACTTTTGGTGGATAGGAATGAAAAAGGATATAGCACAATATGTTTCTAAATGTCTTACTTGTTCACAAGTTAAGGCAGAACATCAGAAACCCTCAGGTCTACTACAACAATTAGAAATGCCAGTATGGAAATGGGAACTTATAACAATGGATTTTATTACTAAGTTACCCAAAACCAGAAAAGGCAATGATGCGATTTGGGCAATTGTGGATCGATTAACCAAATCAGCTCACTTTCTACCAATGAAAGAAACCTTTAGTATGGAAAGGTTAGCAAAATTGTATGTAGATGAAGTTGTATCCTTACATGGAGTTCCACTCTCCATTGTATCAGATAGAGATAGTCGTTTTACTTCTCATTTCTGGAAAAGTTTCCAGCAAGCTATGGGAACTCGACTAAATCTGAGCACTGCATATCATCCCCAAACAGACGGACAAAGTGAAAGGACAATCCAAACTCTGGAAGACATGCTCCGAGCATGTGTAATAGATTTTGGTGGAAATTGGGATGATCACTTACCTCTGATTGAATTCTCCTATAATAACAGTTATCATTCAAGTATTGACGCTGCCCCATTTGAAGCACTTTATGGAAGAAAGTGCAGAACTCCAGTATGTTGGGCAGAAATAGGAGAAAATCAATTATCAGGTCCGGAGATAGTACAAGAAACTACCGACAAGATTACTCAAATCAAGGAAAGATTGAAGACGGCTCGAGATCGCCAGAAGAGTTATGCACACAATAGATGCAGGCCGTTAGAATTCCAAGTTGGAGACAAAGTATTGTTAAAAGTTTCTCCTTGGAAAGGAGTAGTTAGATTCGGAAAGAAAGGAAAGCTAAGTCCAAGGTACGTAGGACCATTTTCAGTGATCCAACGTATAGGACCAGTTGCTTATCGGTTACAACTACCAGAAGAATTAGCTGGAGTACATGATGTATTTCATGTATCCAATCTCAAGAAATGCTTATCAGATGAATCACTGGTAGTACCTCTTCAAGATATAGAGGTAAACAAAAAGTTGAAATTTGTTGAGAAACCTCTTCAAATTGAGGATCGAAAGATTAAGTTTCTCAAACATAAACGACTAATTTTAGTCAAAGTTAGATGGGATTCAAAGAGAGGAGCTGAATACACTTGGGAGCTGGAATCAGAAATGAAGCGAAAGTATCCTCACTTATTCCAGTAAATCTCGAGGACGAGATTTTTATTAAGGTAGGGAAAATGTAACAACTCTCATCTAAAAGTACTATTTATTATTTTAATTATCCAATTAGGAAACCCTAATTGAGAAACCCAAGTGATTCGGCATAAACCCTAAAATTTTCAGAACATTTGGAATCAGGATTAGGGCCCCTAAAACTCAAGGGGGGTAAACCCTATTCGGTAATATCTTAACAAAACGCTGTCAAAAATTCGAAATAACACGAAATCGACTCAGCAGGCCTATACTAGTGACAAGGCTACCCTAGGCTAGGTCGTCACCCCAGGCGAGTCGCGACAGGAGTCACGACATCTCCCGCGACACGCGGGGGAACCCAATTTCATGTATAAATAGGATCGTCTGTTTCATGCAATTGGGTGTTCTTTCGACGTTCAAATTCGAACTGTACGCTGAGTTATAAGCAAAACAGTTACAAAACACACACTGATCACGAAGTGCTGCCACAATCAGGGTAATAACTCGATCGCTATTACGATTCAACGTCCGATCGATTATAACTATCCAACGATTGTTTAAGTGCCGCTCAAATTGAGTTTATACTTTGTTAATTCATCGTGATTTCGACTTGAATGTTTGAGTGCTGTTCGAAATCGGACGATACTCTGTCATTCGTTGTGAATCCGTTGAATTGTTAAGTATTGCACTTGTAAATTGTTGTGAGGGTTTTATCTCGTGAATTTTCGTAACTGCTGTATTAGTTACTAACCTGTTTGTGTGTGCATTGTTATTTAAATTAGGTTAATCAAGGCTAATCAGTAGGTTTATACTCTGCTCATTAAATCTACAATGTGAGTCATTCTCTTTTTATCAAATCTGTTTACCAAAGTATGTTTATTTTCAAGATTATAATTACAGTGATTAAGTATATGTAGTCACCAAATTACAGCCGGTATGTGGGGTATTGTGCACATTACTGTTTTTATCAAATTTAGGTGGGCGTACCTAATTAATGATACTCGTTACTATTGGGTGAACGGACTCAATAGTAATATGACCACAGTCACCGAAACGAGTCGATGACAAATACTGTGGGTAGTTGGTTGAAATAAACATTGTAATCTCTCTTAATACTGTGAATTATAATAAAAGAGTCATTTTAGCAAAACGAATGATTCACTCAGTATTTCCCGCTGACAAAACCTTTTTCAAACATGTTTCAGGTGATCTGTTGTGATCCAGGAAAAGTGTCGTGAAGCACTATCAGCTTAAGAAAGTGGCTCAGTATAAAATAAAGAAACATGTTTTGTAAAATAAAAGATTTCTTTGTGAAATCTTAATATTGTAAATTATTGGGTTTTATCCCGAATTGTGAAATAAAATAATCGGGAAATATTTCAGTTTTAAAAAGATCCTGAAGAAACTTCCGCTGTTAATTAAATACCACGGGATTTCTGTTCCGCGGCTCCTGAAACGGGTCAAACCGGGTCGGGGGTCGTGACAAGAAGATTGGTCTTACATTATGGGAAAACTATGCAATTGAGATGTCAAAGTACATGAATGATAAGAATCGCCCTGCTCATGTTGTTATTCTTGTGCATTTTGGCACATTAAACATCTATCAAGTTATTTAATTTAAATAGATAAAATATTTTAACATACTATTCTTCAATCTGTTTGGATCTATATATTATTAAGTTAATATAGTTTCATCGTTTTTTATATCATTTGATAAACATGTACATTATAAGTAGATAAAATTGGCCTTATGTTTGAAGCAAGTCGTGTCTTCATAAATTCTGATATTGATGAGATAACAGAATTCAAAGACAGGTACTTATTTTTAATTTTATAATTAAATGTAAATTATAAGTGTTTTTTTAATATCTACTACTTTTTTAGGTATCTTTAGATGGAGTTTTCTAAATCATCTTCAAGTAAACAGGCATGCTCTCAAGTGATATCCAATGTTGAAGATGAGTTTGTTAATGCTGGTGAGTTTGTGTTGACTGCTTTCATTGCTTCAATTGATCAGGTACACTTTTCACAAAATTTATGTGTGCATTAAATTATACTAGGCTATCACCCGGGAACATCACAAGCTAGGAAAATTTAGTTTTCAATAATAAAAAGTACATAAACAACATTTCAAACTCAATAGTATCTTCTTTTCCTTCCCACAATAATTTATTTGTTCGGTTTCATCAGTATCTTAACTGTGCCTCCACTTGTATTCATAGTTTTCGTGTAAAGCTAATAACCTTTTAAATCTTAAATGAGATCTAACTATAAAAATGTTTCGTAAACCCATACAAAATGTTATATTGTTTGTTTTTAAATTATATTATATTATGCTTTTACTTGAATTTTCAACTAATAAAATTCATAAACATATTATAAATAACGTGTTTTAGGAAATTATATGTATTTTGTTTTCTTTTTTCTTTTATTAAGAGTCATCGATTAATGTCAAACTTAGTACTCTGATCATTGTGATGAAATCCTTATACGACAAATGATAAGTTGATTAAGTTAAAAGGAAAAAAAATATTAGTTAAAAAGGATAAATTTATTTATATATATAAAAATAGCATATAAAGATCAAACAACCACGTCAAACAAACTGAAATATTCAAAAAAACCAATGTTTAAAACGTACAAATCATAAAAACTGCTTTGAATTCATAGAGATAGGAGCTAAGTCTCTTTCTTGCTAACTTTCTCCGAATCCTTGACGTTACTTGGAGTTGAAGAGTTGTAGACGTCAATCAGTTTACGCTTGTTGATTTTATTGATATCAGAACTGGTATTAGCATCATCATTCTTAACGCTTGGAATAGGACTTTTTCTTTGGATAAATTCTTTATTGTTTCCCTGAGATAAATGTTAAAATTAAGTTACTAATAATAGAATTACATAAACTGTAAATATTAATGTATTAATATGAATCCTCTATTTTTATAAAAAATACCTCACTAATCTTCATATTTTCCTTGAGCTCATAATTAACTCATCATCAGTCATGTTTGTAACAACATACATTTCATAAAAGTTAGTCAAATTATAAGTTGTTATCTCAATTTTAAATGCAAACATCTTTTCAATCAACTTGTTTAAATCCACAGGAAAGCTAACTTCTTCAACATCCTGTGAATCATAATATTTTATGATTAAATTAATATAACCAAAAATTTAAATGTAATGACAAAAATATATAGGTGAAGTAAAAATTATTTATACATACAGGTGTTGTGTTTTCTTGAAGTAATTGGTCGGCACACTTGAGAACAACTTTTTCAATAATTTCATCAGCTATAGGATGAAATAATATTATTGGAACATCATCACTAATGTCTTCCACTTGAACTTTATCTCGAATCTAGTTAAATTAAATAAAAAAATATATACAAATCGTTTATATTTTAATAAATATCATTATTAAAATAGATAAAAATAGGCTCATAATACATTGCAATTAGATATATAACCCTTTCATCACAATCATAATTGTTGCACACATGAAACAAATGCTCCTCCATACCCACACAGTCTATAAGATCTGTATCCGCCTCCATTAAACATTTAGGACACTCCATATAATGCCAACTAAAATACTTATCTATAGCCTTAATAGTACCAACTATCACAACGAATTAAGGCTGTATAAATTTTAAAATAAGAACATAATTAATTTCTATAAAATAATTTGGTACATATGTATTATATAGATTCGTAAAAACATTCATGATTTGCTAAAGGTCATATATGTTTCTTAAAGGAGTCCTTATGATAAATTCATCCCTTGACATATACAAAATTTAATACAAAACTTTGTTATATATAAATCGAACAAAATACAAATTGAAAGCAATAAAATAATAGAGTACCTTAAGATTAGAGTAAAAAAAATATAAATTCACACCTTCTCAACTTCACGCTCAAAGACAGACTTTCTCTTATGATCTGTGAATTTGGAACAACTTTTAAAATATATTTATAGTAAAGTCTTAATTTAGGAAGTTGTTAGATTTAAATTGATATATTAGGAGAAAATGAATAAAATGAAAAACTTGATTATATTTACGGTTATTTTTGGAAAATTGATATTAAATATATTTTTTGATTTTCGAAAACTTTGACAATTTTTTTAACTGACATATTTTTAAATGAATAACTTATAAATACTAAACAAATATAAGTTTTTCCTGATCAATATATAAGGGACAAGTTTATAATGAAAAAACGTATAAAATATTATATAAATTCATTAACATGTAAATATAAGAAAATGATATTAATTGAGTTATGTTAATGTGAATACAAATACATATCTTTAGACAATGTATATAATACAAAAATTTAAGGTTGTATTATGATCATTGATAAGAAATTATATATTGATTTATATAAAAATAAATGAAAAAGCAATATACGTATTTATTGTTTTCTATTGACAATGATTAATAAAAAATATATGTTATTTTAGTTATATGATATTGGTTGAATTTTTTTTTTTAAATGTGAACACTTCTTTGTAAACAACATTGGTTGTTGTATTTGTAGGTTTGCCATCCTTATCAAGAATTAACATCTTCACCCCTTCTCTTGATTTAACACTTGATAATGCTACATATAACTGGCCATATGTGAAAACTGGCTCTTTTAAAAACAGTCCAACCTTAGACAAAGACTGGCCATGAATCTTGTTGATTGTCATAGCAAAACATACAGCAACAGGAAACTGTCGTCTTTGAAAAGCAAAAGGTATTTTTTTTGTCGGACGGAATCATGCTAATTCTTGGAATGAATGTTCTGGTTCCAACATTAGCACCTGATATAATTTCAGCTTATATAACCCTCTTTCCCTGAAATGTAACTTGTAACCTTATACCATTACATAGACCATTTTGCTTATCAATGTTCCTAAGAAGCATAATTGGAAGTCAGACTTTTAAAACCAGACGATGATTTGGTAAACTAGATATCTTTAAACCATTGAGGACATCAGGTGAATACAACTCTTGTTGGAAGGAATCGATACATTGTTTCGTTTGACATATACTATCGGAGCTTAGGTACTCGGTTTGTTCACCAGGAAACAACTCTAACAATCGATCATTTATTTCATGTACCACCTCATTTTTTGGTGTCAGAATTGCCCTTTTCAGAAAAATAATCTCGATCCTTATATCTTTCTAGAACAGATGGATATACAAATTCAATCAAACTTTCAGTGGGATCCAAAGAATCTGTGATTAAAAGATCAGAAGGTATTTCTACAGTTGCTAAACCATCATTGTCCCCTCCAACTTTACCCTCACCAATAATAAGAAGCCATTCAACAAATTTCTTAGTCTCCTCCAATCTAGATGGTAAAGCACCAATAGTCAATCTCATGTTTTTGGTTAAAGTAAGTAATTTACAGTGGGACCATATATAGGATGAACTCAACGAAGCGTTAACAATTTTTTGCCTACTTCCGTTTGGAATAACCGGAAGAATTTATCTAAAATCACCACCAAACACGATTACTTTACCTCTAAACAAAACATCCGAATGACGATTGCTTTTATCGACCAAAACATCTTTAAATGTTCTGTCTAAATCTTCGAACGCATGTTTGTGTACCATGGGTGCTTCATCCCATATAATCAACCTAGTTTGCTTAAGCAAATAACCATCAGGCTATGTGACACATAGAACCCTCATCTAAATTTATGGGGATGAGAAATCTAGAATAGGGCGTTCTACCTCTTGACATTAGTAATGAAGCAATACCACTAGAAGCAACATTTAGAACAATCTCCTCTCTAGACCTAACGGATAAGGCTAACGTCTTCCACAAAAAATGTCTTACCTGTTCCTCCATATCCATAAACAAAAAATACTCCTCCTTTGTCACCTTCAACTGCTGTCAATATTTGATTATAAACAGAGAGTTATTCCTCAGCCAATGAAGATTTTAGAGTAACTAACTCACTCTGTATCTTAGGAATATCAAAAGATAGTTCTTCGTCAACCAAACAATTGTTTCCAACAACAAAGGAATCATAATCAGGATAAGGAATGGTTGACCATCGTGTCAAAGACGAGCCATTTCGAATGATGTACTTTTCAATCTCCACCAGTGTCTAGTTCTTCAATCTCTCATCGGACATTACAAGTTCTGTACAGAAAAAAGTAATTAAATATCAAAAATGGGAATAAAATGTATCTGAATAATGTTCTGCGTAATATATTAAAAACACACCTTTGTTCTTTGTTGCTTTTCTTCTACTGTATAAAATGTCATCACCCAAGTATTTCCATGTTTGTTCAAATACATATTCAAGTCTTGATAATGTGTTTGACAAAAGTGAAGTAACAAACAATGCATGAATATAACGACCATCTCCCGCAAAACAATGCATGTATTCCATGACATCATCTAACAAACCCATACGTAACATGCATCCCTGAAGGTTGGAAACAACTATCCATCAACGGTTCTAATTTCTTAAGCCGATCTTGGTCCTTTGACTTTGTTTAAAAGAATTCTAAGAAAATATGGTTCACCCGAAGCAGGGGAAACATAATGAATGTGTTCGATCTGTAACAATTTTCTTTTACGTGGTGCCCAATCTCTATCACTTAGTTTCCAACAGAATTTTGTAGGAAACTCAACATACGTAAGTTTTCGTGCATCTTCATTATTTCTGTTCATCTCCATCCACTTTAGAAAAATGGAAGAAGCCACTAATGGCTTTTCCAAAACATCTTCGATATCGTCTTTGGCGCCAAATACAACATTTTGTTGACCTTCAAGATGAAAAGGAAGTCTCATGACTGGAGGAAACTTGAAGTGAACTTCATTTGCAAATCTTCTCCACGAAGCTTCACAGGCGGAAACATACCTGCAATGGTAGTATGCTTTGATCTCATCATTTCCTGTTTGTTCGTTGTCCGTACCGTCTCCATTTGACACCACAATCGAGGCTCTGTCTACACCTTTATTAATGTACTTAAACAAATATTTGATAGAACCCAATTGATTGCACCATTCGACATTAATGTGTGCTTGGTATCTTTTCAAAACAACCGGACTATAAGGAACAACACTTCTGTTGTCTAATTAAACTTTGGACTTTATAATAGTGTTTCCATTATCTCTTCTTCTGTATACAGGGAAACCGTCAACATCGGTAGTTGTTTTAGGGTTGAATTTTTTTGGATAATTTTTTGAACATCAACTATCAACCATACAAGGACAATTGGGATTTGCATTTCCACATGGACCATGAATCATAAATTCGGATACAAGTGTATAAAGACTAGCATCTTCCATCTTATCTGGTATCTCAGCAGAAATGAATTTGTCTACATGATCAACAGACAAAAGTTTGGATTCCAGTTTCAAAAAATATGCAAATGTGAGCATGAGATAATCCACGCTTTTGAAATTCCACAGTATAAACCGCTACAACAAAAATAATGATATTGAGCAAATTGTAAAAAAAATATTAGTAATATTTATAGTATTATAATAATAATAATATAAAAGTGTATTTATACATGCACTTAGTTCTCCAAACACTTTTTTGTCCTTCAAATCCTTTGTAATTGAATCGATTTTTATTTTAAACAATCGACACATAATGTCTGGTCTGTCCTCAGGATTAATTGAAGTATTTCGAAGGTATCGTTTAATCCCTGGTCACTTACGATTACATGTAACGGTAATGAAAAAATACGGATATCAAAACCATTTACATATAGCCATAGCATCTAGATAGTTTTGCTGCATATATCGAGAACCACCGGAAAAAGATGATGGTAGTAGTACCCGTATACCAGTACTAGATAGGTCATCTTTTCCTTCATTCTTCAAGTTTTGAAGATTTGTGTATGTTTCAGACCTAAGATGTTTCTATTGGAAACGGATATAATTAAACCTTTCACTCTTAATCATTGTATATGCATCAACCAAAAATTGTTGGAACAATCTCCGAGCATTTAATATTAGAGAAAATGCAGTTGAGAATACCTGAACAACTTTTTTCGAATTGAAACTTCATTCTTGGTATCATAAATATAAAACTGAGAGAACTTTGGATCTTTTCCCGGTCCAGGTACCAAACCACCTAATGTATGAAAATTATGTCCACTTATACGAAATACATATGGTGCCCTACCACTGTTGATGCTCGAATCTTAAATTCTCAGAGATTATTCCAACGATTTTTGGTTGATGCATATACAATGATTGAGAGTGAAAGGCTTAATTATATCCATTTTCAACAGAAACATCTTAGGCCTGAAACATACACAAATCTTCAGAACTTGAAGAATGAAGGAAAAGATGACCTATCTAATACTGGTATACGGGTAGTACTACCATCATCTTTTACCAGCGGTTCTCGGTATATGCAGCAAAACTATCTAGATGCTATGGGTATATGTAAATGGTTTGCATATCCGGATTTTTTCATTACCGTTACATGTAATCCTAAGTTGCCAGAGATTAAACGATACCTTCGAAATACTTCAATTAATCCTGAGGACAGACCAGACATTATGTGTCAATTGTTTAAAATAGAACTCGTTTCAATTACAAAGGATTTGAAGGACAAAAAAGTGTTTGGAGAACTAAATGTAGGTATAAATACACTTTTTATATTATTATTATTATTATTATTATTATTATAACACTATAAATATTATTAATATTTTTTTTTTACAATTTGCTTAATATCATTATTTTTATTGTAGAGGTTTATACTGTGGAATTTCAAAAGCGTGGATTGCCTCATGCTTACATTTGCATATTTTTGAAACCGGAATCCAAACTTCTGTCTGTTGATCATGTAGACAAATTCATTTCTGCTGAGATACCAGCTAAGATGGAAGATCCCAGTCTTTATGCACTTGTATCCGAATGTACGATTCATGGTCCAAGTGGAAATGCAAATCCCAATTGTCCTTGTATGGTTGATCGTACATGTTCAAAAAATTATCCAAAAAAATTCAACCCTGAAACAACTACCGATGCTGACGGTTTCCCTGTATACAGAAGAAGAGATTATGGAAACACTATTATAAAGTCCAAAGTTCAATTAGACAACATAAGTGTTGTTCCATATAGTCTGGTTATTTTAAAAAGACACCAAGCATACATTAATGTCGAATGGTGCAATCAAGCGGGTTCTATCAAATATTTGTTTAAGTACATTAATAAAGGTGCAGACAGAGCCTCGCTTGTGGTGTCAAATGGAGATGGTACAGACAACGAACAAACATGAAAGGATGAGATCAAAGCATATTACAATTGTAGGTACGTTTCCGCCTGTGAAGCTTCGTGGAGAATATTTTCAAATGAAGTTCATTTCAGGTTTCCTCCAGTTACAAGACTTCCTTTTCACCTCGAAGGTCAACAAAATGTTGTATTTGGCGCCGAAGACGATATCGAAGATGTTTTGGAAAAGCCATCAGTGTCTTCTTCCATTTTTCTAAAGTGGATAGAGATGAACAGAAATAATGACGATGCACGGAAACTTACGTATGTTGAGTTTCCTACGAAATTCTATTGGAAACTAAGAGATAGAGATTGGGCACCACGTAAAAGAAATTGTTACATATCGGACGCATTCTGTTTCCCCTGGTTTGGGTGAATCATATTTTCTTAGAATTCTTTTAAACAAAGTCAAAGGACCAAGATCGTTTGAAGAAATGTTGATGGACAATTGTTTCCAAGCTTCAGGGATGCATGTTACATTGAAGCTATTAAAGAAGCGAGTTTTGCGGGAGATGGTCGTTATATTCGTACATTTTTTGTTACTTTGCTTTTGTCAAACACATTATCATGACATGAATATGTATTTGAACAAACATGGAAATACTTGGGTGATGACATTTTATACAGGAGAAGAAAAACAACAAAGAACAAAGGTTTGTTTTTAATATATTACGCAGAACATTATTCAGATACATTTTATTCACATTTTTTATATTTATTTGCTTTTTTCTGTATAGAACTCGTAATGTCCGATAAGAGATTGAAGAACCAGACACTGGTGGAAATTGAAAAGTACCTCATTTGAAATGGCTCGTCTTTGACACGATGGTTAACCATTCCATATCCTGATTATGATTCCTTTGCTGTTGGAAACAATCGTTTGGTTAACGAAAAACTATCTTTTGATATTCCTCAGATACAGAGTGAGTTAGTTATCTAAAATCTTCATTGACTGTGGAACAACTCTCTGTTTATAAACAAATAATGACAGTGGTTGAAGGTGACAAAGGAGGTGCATTTTTTGTTTACGGATATGGAGGAACAGGTAAGACATTTTTGTGGAAGACGTTAGCCTTATCCGTTAGGTCTAGAGAGCAGATTATTCTAAATGTTGCTTCCAGTGGTATTGCTTCATTTACTAATGTCAAGAGGTAGAACAGCCCATTCAAGATTTCACATCCCCATAAATTTAGATGAGGGTTCTATGTGTCACATAAGGCCTGATGGTGATGTAGCTTATTTGCTTAAGCAAACTAGCTTGATTATATGGGATGAAGCACCCGTGGTACATATACATGCGTACGAAGCTAAAGACATAACATTTAAAGATGTTTTAGTCGATAAAAGCAATCGTCATTCGGATGTTTTGTTTGGAGGTAAAGTAATCGTGTTTGGTGGTGATTTTAGACAAATTCTTCCGGTTATTCCAAACGGAAGTAGGCAAGAAACTGCTAACGCTTCGTTGAGTTCATCCAATATATGGTCCCACTGTAAATTACTTACTTTGACCAAAACATGAGATTGACCATCGGTGCTTTAGCATCTAGATTGGAGGAGACTAAGAAATTTGCCGAATGGCTTCTTGATATTAGTGAGGGTAAAGTTGGGGGGGGGGGGGGGGGCAATGATGGTGTAGCAACTGTAGAAATACCTTCTGATCTTTTAATCCCAGATTCTTTGGATTCTTTGGATCCCAATGAAAGTTTGATTCAATTTGTATATCCATTGATTCTAGAAAGATATAAGGCTCGAGATTATTTTTTTTGAAAGGGCGGTTCTGACACCAAAAAAAAAAGAGGTGTTACATGAAATAAATGATCGATTGTTAGAGTTGTTTCCTGGTGAACAAACCGAGTACCTAAGCTCCGATAGTATGTGTCAAACAGAACAAGGTATCGATTCCTTCTAACAAGAGTTGTATTCACCGGATGTCCTCAATGATTTAAAGATACTAGTTTACCAAATCATCGTCTGGTTTTAAAAGTCGGAGTTCCAATTATGCTTCTTAGGAACATTGATCAGCAAAATGGTCTAGGTAATGGTACAAGATTACAAGTTACATTTCTTGGAAAGAGGGTTATAGAAGCTTAAATTATATCAGGTGCTAATGTTGGAACCAGAACATTTATTCCAAGAATTAGCCTGGTTTTAGTCCGAAAAAAAAATATCTTTTGCTTTTCAAAGACGAAAGTTTCCTGTTGCTGTGTGTTTTGCTATGACAATCAATAAGAGTCAAGGCCAGTCTTTGTCTAAGGTTGGACTGCTTTTAAAAGAGCCAGTTTTCACACTTGGCCAGTTATATGTAGCATTATCAAGAGAAGGGGTGAAGATGTTAATTCTCGATAAGGATGGCCAACCTACAAATATAACAACCAATGTTGTTTACAAAGAAATGTTCACACACCTATGATATGTTTCAGATTTAAATTTTCATTCTAATTAGTTTAATAAAACTTGATTCATTGGTTGATATTATTGTGTATAATAATACACAATATATAAGGTAATCGATTTGGGCTTAATTTCAGTCATATATATGGCCCAATTACAATTTCCAAATTAGTCATCAGCTAATCATAGAACATAAGGTTTTTTTTTCGTAAAATATCTTATATTTATTTATCATAACTACTAATATTTACAATAAACATATGATACGCTATTTTTTGTTAAATATTTCCTTAAAATAGTGTTTTCACATGTTCTTTCTATTATATATATTAAACCTGAAAGCTACAAACATCATACTTGCTGTTATTTTCCTTAGTATATCAAGGTTAGTACATTGTTTTGTTTCATTGGTGTTAGAATTGTATAAATCTGATCAGTTTCAAACATTATGGTTCATTCTATTTTATCATATGTGATTATCTTAATATCAACATATAGGATGTTATGATTATATGTGGTAGAGATGTAAAATTTAACTATGTTGAATATGTTTAGATTTTCTATTTTATTCTTTCGGTGTTGTTTTTTTTAAGATTTATATTCAATTGTTTTATGATATCTAACCGGAAGAATGAATATATTGTTATTAAGTTTCATCTACTTACAGTTAGTTTGTTTATATTTTGTAGATAATGTCATATCTTCCTGGTAATCAGTTTATACAACTTCTATCGGATCCACTGTCTTCTCATTTGGTCAATACGTATTTTTTTCATTATTAGTTGTTATATGTATTTATACCTACCGCATTTGTTGGAAGATTTTTAAATTTAGTTGCTTTACTTGTTATTTTTAGGTAATTCCATCAAGCATGAACAAGATGTTACTGTTGAATAATATGTTCAACTCTAAAGTTATTGTTGCTACAAGTAATGGCAATTTATGGATTGTTGATCTCAAATATATTGGTGATCAATATTATTTCATGAATGGTTGGCAAAATATTGTTAAAGATTTGGATTTGGAGGTTCTTTGTTTTTTGGTATTTGAATATGTCAGAAACAATAAGCTTAACCTATCTTATTACCTCCCAAACTCGACTTAGTTACTTATGGAAATATCACCAAGCAGTATATGAAATCCCAACTTGATAATTCACCAATTACACCCTTCTTTGAAACAATTATTTCTTCTAAATTGGTAAGAGTTCAATAGAATAATCTTCGTATAAATAATATTTTATTTATTAATTAATCAAATGAATAACTGATTAAATCTTTTGATTTTATTAGATTATTCATGAAGAAATTGCGATCTTAGCTGGTTTAGATGAATCTTTGAGAATTATTATTAAAGTTATAGACGGTCACGAATGTGCTATGGAAATTCAAGCATTAAAAATGAGCCTACAAAAAGGTATAAACTTTTCTAATTTATTTGTTTATATAATTTTATAGAAAAACTTTATATATCTTTATAATGCCAATAGTTATTATTCGCCTATTATTTTTAACTTTAGGTTTTATGTTATTGGTTGGGACGAGTTGATAAAAGATGAAGGCTTTTCAATCGGAGAAATGTGCATCTTTAAGTGGTTTGAACATGCTGGAAAGTTTATACTTGCACCTTTCGAAGAACCACTTAGCAATGACTCAAATTAAGATTTTGTGTTAATTGATATGGATTTTGATTGTTACGGTGTTGAGGTTGTTTTCATTTTCAAGTTATTGTTATATTTATTTTTAGTCCATTTTGTTGTTTATAATTTTTTTAGTAATATATATTTTTATAATATATATGCATACATTTAAGTAATCTAAATTAGTTTTCAGGTAGCTATACAAAATGATCATAAACTAAAGGTTGCAGAACACATAACTAAGAAGTTGCAAAGTAATTTATCATTGAACTATATGAATGAGCATTGATGTCAAACGCCTTCTCTATCTTGATATCGCCTAAAAGTGTAAAATTCTAATCCATATAAGTATCACATTCATCTACTGAAATTATTGATGAATTATAATTATTATTATTATTATTATTATTATTATTATTATTATTATTATTATTATTATTATTATTACTATAGGCTGGGTGAAAAACAATAAATAGAGAAAAAGCAAATAAATAAAAAAAACAATTTAATTATTATTATAATAATAAAACAATATAATTACTTTAGATTTAACTTAATGAATTCGGTTTTTTGTATGATTTTTTATTTATTGTTTCCAAAATATAAAATACCGCGCAATCAATTCCATATTTGTAGGATTATATCTATGTTTATTACTCTTAAAAAATCATATATTTTTAGTATAATATTTTAGTAATATATAATTTGTAAATCATACTAAGTTTATCTATATCTTCAAATGATCTAACTAACAATAACAAAATTAGAAATCTACTAAAATGTCATCAATTTTAACATCCACATGTCAATCTCTTAAATTTCATTGTTATAACGTTTTAAAAAAAATCAACCAATATCATATAACTAAAATAACATATATTTTTATTAATCATTGTCAATAAAAAACAATAAATACGTATATTACTTTTTCATTTATTTTTATATAAATAAATGTATAATTTCTTATCAATGATCATAATACAATCTTTAATTTTTTGTATTGTTTACATTTTTTAAAGATATATATTTGTATTCACATTAAAATAACTCAATTAATATCATTTTTTTATATTTACATGTTAATGAATTTATATAATATTTTTTACGTTTTTTCATTATAAACTTGTCCCTTATATATTGATTAGGAAAAACTTATATTTTTTTAGTATTTATAAGTTATTCGTCTATAAATATGTCAGTTAAAAAATTTGTCAAAGTTTTCGAAAATAAAAAATATATTTAATATCAATTTTTCAAAAATAACCATAAATATAATCAAGTTTTTCATTTTATTCATTTTCTCATAATATATCAATTTTAATCTAACAACTTCCTAAACTAAAACTTTATTATAAATATATGTTCAAAGTTGTTCCAATTCACACATCATAAGAGAAAGTCTGTCTTTGAGTGTGAAGTTGAGAAGGTGTGAATTTATAATTTTTTTACTCTAATCTTCAAGTACTCTATTATTTTATTGCTTTCAATTTGTATTTTGTTCGATTTATATATAACAAAGTTTTGTATTAAATTTTGTACATGCCAAGAGATGAATTATCATAAAGACTCCTTTGAGAAACATATATGACCTTTGGCAAATCATGAAGGTTTTTACGAATCTATATAATACATTTGTACCAAATTATTTTATAGAAATTAATTCTGTTCTTATTTTCAAATTTATAGAGCCTCAATTCGTCGTGATAGTTGGTACTATTAAGGCTATAGATTAGCATTTTGGTTGGCACTATATGGAGTGTCCTAAATGTTTAATGGAGGCTGATACAGATCTTATAGACTGTGTGAGCATGGAGGAGCATTTGTTTCATGTGTGCAACAATTACAAGAGTGATGAAAGGGTTATATATCCAGTTGCAAGGTATTATGAGCATATTTTTATCTATTTTAATAATTATATTTATTAAAATATAAATGATTTGTATATATTTTTTATTTAATTTAACTAGATTCAAGATAAAAGTTCAAGTGAGAGACATTAGTGATGATGTTCCAATAATATTATTTCAACCTCTAGCTGATGAAATTATTGAAAAAGTTGTTCTCAAGTCTGCCGACCAATTGCTTCAAGAAAACACAACACCTGTATGTATAAATAATTTTTACTTCACCTATATATTTTTGTCATTACATTTAAATTTTTGGTTATATTAATTTAATAATAAAATATTATGATTCACAGGATGTTGAAGAAGTTAGCTTTCCTGTTGATTTAAATAAGTTGATTGGAAAGATGTTTGCTTTTAAAATTAAGATAACAACTTATAATTTAACTAACTTTGATGAAATGTATGTTGTTACAAACACGACCGATGATGAGTCAATTATTAATGAGCTCAAAGAAAAGATGAAGATTACTGAGGTATTTTTTTACAAAAATAGATGATTCATATTAATACATAAATATTACAGTTTATGTAATTCTATTATTAGTAACTTAATTTTGACATTGTCTTAGGGAAACATTAAAGAATTTATCCAAATAAAAAATCATATTCCAAGCGTTAAGAATGATGATGCTAATACCAGTTCTGATATCAATAAAATCAACAAGCGTAAACTGGTTGACGTCTACAACTCTTCAACTCCAAGTAACGTCAAGGATTCGGAGAAAGTTAGCAAGAAAGAAACTTAGCTCCTATCTCTATGAATTCAAAGCAGTTTTTATGAATTTTACGTTTAAAACACTGGTTTTTTTTAATATTTCAGTTTGTTTGACGTGGTTGTTTGATCTTTATATGCTTTTTTATATATATGAATAATTCTATCCTTTTTAACCAATATTTTTTTTCCTTTTAATTTAATAAACTTATCATTTGTCGTGTAAGGATTTTATCACAATGATCAGAGTACTAAGTTTGACATTAATCGATGAGTCTTAATAAAAGAAAAAAGAAAACAAAATACATATAATTTCCTAAAACACGTTGTTTATAATATGTTTATGAATTTTATTAGTTGAAAATTCAAGTAAAAGCATAATATAATATAATTTAAAAACAAACAATATAACATTTTGTATGGGTTTACGAAAAATTTTTATACTAAGATCTCATTAAGAATTAAAAGGTTATTAGCTTTACACGAAAACTATGAATACATATGGAGACAAAGTTAGGATACTAATAAAACCGAACAAATAAATTATTGTGGAAAGAAAGAAGATACTAATGAGTTTGAAAATGTTGTTTATATACAGTTTTTTTATTGAAAACTAAATTTTCATAGTCCGGGATGTTTCCGGGTGATAACCTTATGTGATATATAACTTGTTATTTACGTTTGAAAATTAATATGTTGGTGTATTAATTACTAAAGCCTTTTTATTTACGTTTGAAAAATATTTACATATAATAACAAGTGAATCTCTGATTCGAGTCTCCGACGTTGTGGAGGAAGAACACGGCGGCAATGGTGGCGATTAGGACAACAAAAGTTACAATTTTGTAAATATTTTTAGATACCCATGTGTAGAAATCTAGTGATTTTGATGGGGATAATTGGTTTGATCTAAGGGTTGTAGGGAGTGAAGATGATTTGGGGTTATTAATTCTGGTGGTGTTGTTGAATGGTGGTGGAGATGATGACCAGTGGTGGTGGCTAATGGGGGAAGTGGAGGTAGGTGGGGCTGTGGATGGTGGCGTTTATTGGCTGTGAAGGAGGTGATGAGATAAGTTTTATTTTAATTCATATTTCTTTTAAATATATATATTTCTTTTAATAAATAAAGCATATTTTTATGTTTAATAAGGACAATATAGCAATTTCACACCAGCTTAACTTAACTGACCAAACTAACTGACATCTACTCAGTAGATTATCGAGTAACAAATTAACAAACCATAGAAAGCACACCTGCTATTTCCAAAAGGTGGGGGCTAAACGTGAAAAAACGTTAATTCATAGGACTATCCGGTTAATTAACTCTTTTATTTATCTTACAAGCCAAAAGGGTAACGCATACAAGTGTGAGTTTTAAAGAAAATGTGTGCTTGGAACTGCAAATACAGACATTAGCAAAGCAAGTTTTGTATCCATTCGTGCGTGTATATATATCAGTTCAAGCATGTCTTCTTTATTTTCCTTCTTCTAGCGCATGCAGGTCATCGTAAATATATAAATGAACTTTAGATTTTGTCTATCATCACGGTTAGATGTGCACATAATATAAACATATACGTAGAGCAATAAAATAGTTATCGGGTTCGTTTTGGTACCTCACTTGCGAAAATGAATGGATTGTCGCCAGGAAAATCGCGCAACTCTTGTGGAGGTTTATGCGGTGCTTTTTGCGGTCGGCGGATCGAGGTGTCACGCAGTGAAGACGATGAGTGATAATGTATTAATGTCAGTTTTTGGGTTTTGTGAACCAAAAGGGGCTGGTCGGAGATGGTAATAAATTGCCGGAAATATCGACAGCGAATGGTGCAACAGCGAAATCAATTGGGAGTTAGACCAAAGTTGCAGCTTCTAAATATAAATCTGAGGTTAAGTTAAATCATCAGGGAGGTCATTGATCCATGCTCGTTTGCGTACAAGAAGGGTTAAGTTATAGAGGTATTGTGGGCATGGCTATGGATTTTTGATTTGAAGTACATTGTAATTATTAAATTTTGAGTTTTCTTTCCATCAATGTTTTATATCATTGTTCAAGTGTTATATATCTATTTTATTTATTATATATATTTTTTTTCTTTTTCTAAAGAGTAGAGTAAATGTGTAAGTATGAATGAATACATATGGCTAGCTAAGTGCGTATTTCTATTTGTTATTACTAATTCATATGAATAATTGGCTATTTATAATGTTGAAACTTTATGCATATGTAACTTAATAATATTTTTTTAAATAATGATAATGTGAATGGAACACCTTAATAAAATAATAGATATGTATATCATGTTTTCTTGTTTTTTTTAACATGCTCGTAAATGTAATAATTTGCACAGCCCAATGTCAACTAATGACTTACCTTTTGCATGAGTGGCCGTCGACAAGTGTCGGTTACATTCGAGTATCGTCACCGGAGTGCCAAGGTGGTGCTGTTTGGTGGTCGATTGTCCGCTGAGAAGGGCAGTTCCACGCATGTGTTATTTCGTCGCACCGTTGTAGCCAAGCACAGTATAATGCGAGGTCGATTGGAGGTAGTGCAAGGTATCGATGAACATGGCAGCATATCAGTTGTTGAGTACACGGGTTCGCTGAAAGAATGAGGGACTGGTTGAAAGTGGTCCATGGTGGTGTGGGTTTCACATTGGCCGTACATACCGGAGATACGAGGAGAGAAGATCTCGGAGATAGACGAATTATGGCGAAGAAACAAGGAGCTTCGTCGAGGGCTTCGCAGACGATTTTTATTTTTGTTTTTTTCTTTTAAAGTGAATGGAAAGGGTGAAGAGTTCGAATGACGTCGACATGGTTGTATTTATACTTATTCTTAACCGATAAATGAAGATTTGGAATGAATCGCAAAACAAGGAAAGGTCCGATTGCTTTGGTCTCGATTTGATGCGAGTTTGGTATCAATTAGATGTTCGAAACGCGTATAAATGAAAATTTTAGTTTTGGAAACACAATCCTATCAATAAAACGAAGATTCGGAGGCGAGAAGAACGGGATTTGACAAAGGATGAGTTGGCTCAATTCAAAAGTTTAAGGGGCTCTTGCAAACAGGCCCTTCGGGTTTCAGTTACATTACAAAAGCAGTTTTAGTTTGTTGTAACTCACAAAATTATTTTCAGAAATTGCAATCCTAGTCCCTGCAGGTTTATGGTTCATTCTAATTAACTAACTTGGTTAATTGTTTAGTTTACAAAGGTTAACCAAGTTATTTTAAATTTCACTTTTTAATTAATGTTTTTATACAATTTTTTAATTATACTTTTAATTTAAATAATTTATATAAATAAATAAATGGATAAATAACTAAATAAATAATTTTTCTTCATTATTAATTTTCGCGAAAAACTTCCACTGTACAAGCATTTGGATTTCGGAGATCCATTTTTAACGGATGTTACATTAATTTCTTTGTTTATTTGTTAGTGTTTATATTCTTATAAAATTTTAAAAAACAAGAAAAAACCAAAAATACAAAAATAGAGTGTTTTATTTGTTTTATTTAAAAAAATTAATGAACCGTTCTTAAAGATTTGACTGATCATCAAAAGTTGAAAGAAATTGGAATTGTGAAATCCTAGTACTATTACTTGGATGTGCTAAGTGTTCATATGGTACTTTCCTCTGTTGCATAGGATAGTTTGCTTATAAATTTCTGAGAATTTTGAAGAACTTAATTTAAATCAAAAAACAGGGGTTGATGAAGAATGAGATGCTGTTAGTTGCTGACACACATGAAGTATCATGACCAAGTGTACAAGAGTCAGAAGAATCGGATATGAATTGCCGTTTGACAGTGAAAGTACATGTGACGAAGTACCCGTGAAACTGCTTGAAAGAGAAAAGATTGAACAAGAAAAGAGTGGCTGAGAATCCTCCTCTCGCATTCTTTTTAACAAGTTATTCAAGCGATTGTTGATCATGATCCTAATATGAAGCTAACCCACAATAGAAGAAGAAAGAGACCTAGTGCTGAGAGTTCAGAAGTCAAGAACTTAAACAACACCTACAGCATAACGACAACTATAGACTTCGTTGAAGATGTTGCTGAATTCATGATATGAAGACAATTTGATGATTCAGTCTAGGGGGATTGTTAGGCCCTAAAAGTGTGAGACTGATGCATGAAATATACGCAACGGGCAATGGTAGCTGTCAGACCCCCAAAATACCACATGCGGAAACCCCCGCGAGGCGTGTGACGTACCAGGATCCAAGCCACCATTTGTTAATATATTTAAATAAAACTTTTATTCTTTAACAGAAAGTGTTACAAACGTTACATATCATTCGTTGTATACAGCGGAAGCATAATCATTTGTTAAGAGTTTCATAAACCAAATGTACAAAACCGTTAGACTTGTCTTGTGATTCCAAGTATCTCGACCCATGACCACTCCAGCATCCCAGATAGCAAGTCCCAATGATATAAACCTATAGACCTGCAAGCATGCAGACAAGTGTGTCAGACGACGCTGGTGAGTTCAAAGTTTTGTTAACGCGTTTAGTTACCAGATATGTGTTTAAAACAGTTCAACGATATGTTTTGATGATGTTATTAACTCGATTACCGTATGTGGCTACTAGATGTGTTTGCCCAAACCCCAATGCCTCTATCAAAGCATTGGTCAAGTGGTCAAGGTAAATAGTTCACGCCCGTCCATTCCGGCCCCGTGTGAGGGTGCCAAACCTAATAGCGCTATCAACTAAATACCTCGTTGCCTTCCCGGCAACAATCGGTAGATGTAAGGGGTCTTATATGATAGAAACTGAGTAATAACAAACATCCCGTTAACCTGACATTCTTCCCTGAAAACGTTACCCGATATCCCTTCCCGGGATGCATGCTTGGGAAAAGAGCAGTGAACTCACCTTGGTTTGCTCGGTTTGATAATGTGCTTCTAGCGTTAATTAATGGTTAGGTCCGTTACACGCGACCTAAGGTAGATTGCACATAAACTCAATGTAAGTGCTTACGTTCAAATAGGATTTGCAATCCCTTAGTGTCCAAACATCAGGGTCCTTTATGATTATCGTTTACAGATTTCATCATACAAGACTGAACATACATACAGTAGCACACAGTGGCATGTTAGGTGTTTTCCATGCAACATTTAACAAACTCGAACCAAACCCCCACCTATTAAACTCGGACAAGGCATCCCCTTACAAACTCAGACCCAACAAAATCCATAAAACTTGTACTAATGTGAGAATGATAAAACTTGGACTAATGTGTGAAGGATAAAACTTGGACTAATGTGTGAAGGATAAAACTTGGACTAATGTGTGAAGGATAAAACTTGGACTTGATTTCATAGCAAACCCGGACACCCCCTCCCAACTAAACTCGGACCATATACAAAACAATAAACTCGGATCTTATTCCAATCATCAAAACTTGGACACTATGAATCATATGAAACTCGGATCTTAATGAAACTCGGATCTTAAGAAATTTGCAAACCCTGACTACGAACTTCACAGTCGACCAAACCCTAATTGCAGTTTTTCTTTTCAGCACAACATCAAACATCAACGATATTATGAATCAGATTCATCAGTTTGGCAGTTCTACATATTATAACATTAACCAACAAGTTACGAATCCAACAACAATTTAACAGTTCCTAGCATGCCAATAGTATCACTAACCTCTGATAAACAGTTTGTGTATTCACACATAAGGCAATCACACATTCAACAGACAAAATCAATTAATTACAGAGATTGTTTGGATGTCTAGGGTTTGCATAAATCGAAGGAACATAAACAACAACGTATAACACAAACATTACCTTGGGTTGATTCTACGGTTTGTTCTTCGAAGGATTGAAAGATCAGAGAGTAGAGTGAATGATTGTATGTATGATTGATGTAGGAATGATTGGAGGATGATTAAAAGAAACTGTTGTACTGTGAGATTGTGAGAACGCTTAGGGTTTTGTGTTTTATTATACTTCCCTAAAATCCATAATACACCCCTAACTATGCAATTTTCACATAAACCACATAACAACTTGCAATTTACAAATAAAGCTTATAATTCACGTATTTGTCATACATCACATAAGTTATCATGTATGTGTTCCGGTAATTTCCCGAATTACCAACGTAGACTCATTTAACTAACCCTAGTTAAATGCAGTGATATGAGTGTATGATTAAATTAACTATGGTTAGGTTAAAGTAGTAAACTGAAGTTGCGGGTTGTCACATCATCCCCAACTTGAAAGAAATTTTGTCCCGAAATTTGATAAGCAGCCTCGGAGAGATGAAATAATGAGTTAAGATGATTGTGGGTTTTCTCGGGTACCACATCATCCCCAACTTGAAAGGGAATTTCGTCCCGAAATTCGCCAATGCCAGCAAAAGTTGATTCAACCGTCTGAACAATTCAGGATACTAGAGCTTTATTAGATCTTTGCGTTCCCACGTGAATTCCGTTCCACGTTTTGAGTCCCAACGAACTCTCGCGATTGGAATCCGACTATGTTAACGAACCTTGACTTCCTGGTCCATGTTTTCGATAGATTCTTCGACAACTGCAACTTGTCTAGTAAAGGTATCACAAGTGTTTCAACGGACAACACTGCCTTGGATTCGAGACATAAATGACATTGTGTACGTTACCCAATTCTTCTGGTAACTCGAGTTTGTAGGCCATTTTACCGATCTGTTCCAGAATTTTGAATGGCCCAACGTAACGTAAATTAAGCTTGCCACACTTCCCAAAGCGTACCACACCCTCCCAGGGTGAGACTTTCAACATGATACGATCGCCAACAACGAACTCCCAGTGTTTCCTAAGCTTATCAGCTTTCCTGGCGGTCACGCGTTGCCGCCAAACGATTTCCGATCTAAGCAATCTTCCCAAGAGTTTCGAGTACAAGTCCTGTACCTGTGATTAGATTGGCATTACCGTCCATGCAATGTCTCAAACAGAACTGTCTGAATACTAGAATGGTAACTGTTGTAGTAGAACTCAACCAAAGATAGGTGGCCTTCCAAAAATTATTTTTTTTTTATTTTTTTTACTAAAGTCAATCAGACACATGCTCGTAGCATGTCTTCGAGTGTCAGGATGGTTCGTTTACTCCGACCGTTTATCCTGCGGTGATAAGCAATGCTCATGTCTAGACGCGAACTAAGGGTGTTGTGTATTGCCTGTCATAAATCAGGTATAGATCAAAATCAGAGGTAACAAGCGTTGGCACCCCGTACCTAGAAACCACCCTTCACAGATAATTACTCATAGGATACGAAGACTTGTCAATTTTCCTTGATTGCAAGAAAGTGTACTCGTTGCATAAGACGATCAGCGATCACCCAGGTGATATCGGTTCCGTTCTGAGATTTAGGTAGGCCTGTGACAAAATCCGTGGCAGTCTGTTCCCATTTCCAAACGGGTGTTTCTGGTAGTTGACACCACTAGAAGGTTTCTGTTATTCCACCTTGACTTTCGCACGAGTCAACATCATCCACATACATTGCTAGGTGGGCTTTCATACTCGATCACCAATACAAGACTTAGAGATCCTAATATCTCTCATCAAAACCCAGACGACTAGAATTTCAAGGCCGGTGTGCTTGCTCACATAAATTCCCTACGGTTGCCGTATAATGAGTCCCACATTCGTTCCATGAGGTAGCGAATATCGTCCGACCTGCCAACGGTCGCTTCTCCATGCCCCGCATGGGTTTAACTTGAAAATTCTCTTCCTCCAGTTCCCCAGTTTGAACAGAGCTAGTCTGATCAGGTAAGTTAGAGTTGATAGTGAGTTGCAAAGCTCATGCACGTTCAGGTTTCACGGCCATAATTGTCCAAAAGTTCCATCCAGCGATATCATTACGTGCTTAGCTCCTCCTAAACCAATATACACGGGAGGCCCTTGTGATCGGTCTAAGTGGTGCATTCGGTACCGTCCAAGTGATGCTTCCAACTTAAATCCAAAGTCCATAGTTTCCACCGTCGGTTATGACTAGCGCAATTCTTCTTGTAAACCCACTACGTAAGCCATCACTTTTCCATGTTGCATTGGTGCGTAATTGGGATTCTGACTCGAACCCTCATGGTGTACCACTAGATCACAAGTAGCCTCAGGTGAAGACGATGCTCAGTGCATTGTAGAGTTGAATTTCATAAGCTGAAAGGACGTCCTCCTGTTTTGTCTCCCACGAACACAGCACCCTGTTGTGCTAAAGAGGTCTAGGCTGTGCGATTTTTTGAAAATCCTATGATGAATCTACAACAGCATCCACCGAAACCAAGAAATTGTTGTACCCCCAAAGGAATCTTTGGTGTCAGTCAGTTTCTAACAAAATGGATCCTAGCACGATCCACGCATATTCCCATTTCGTTGGTTACGTGATCAAAATGCATTTCTCGATTCTAGATGTTACCTTTAACAAGACTTCACACGTAATGACTCCTCCCTCAGGAGCTCTCAGATAAGATATAAGCGTCGTCCATGATGTTCCTTCCTCCAGGAAATGACCCAAAACGTCATCAATAAATACGGTCGATTCTTGTGGTCCATAAGCTGCTGGTGTGTTGATTATCTCGATGGTCATGGTGTACAAAGTCGCACTGGCCGCATTTCGTTTGATATGCCGTTCTAAGAGCATTCTCCCATTGGACTTCCATCTGATGATAGTTCGTTCGTTAGCCAATTCTCGAATGAGAGCTTGATCCTCGCTACTGGTTGACAAGTTGGCAATACATGGTCGAGGCTATGGTTCTTGACCGTCACCTTGCTGAGTTCTCGATAATCAGTACACATATGGAAAGGCTTATTTTCACGGATATAACTGGGGCTCCCCAAAGCGAAAACTATGTCCAACAAGACTCCTGTTCAATAGTTCCTGTAGTAGACTAGGTAGTTCTTGCAACCCTCCTGGTGCAAGGCGGTAAGAAGTACGAGTAGTCAGAACTGCCTCTGGCGCGGGATCAAACTGAGATTCTGTCTAACAGCTGCGGAAATAAACCCGAAAGTTCCTCGGGTAGCATACTGAAATAATCACGAACAACTGGTGGATCCTCGATCCTCTTTTCCTTTGTCTTATCATCAGTGGCGAGTGCTAACATAGCGGGGTGATTCTTCCGTAGGCACTTCTGGCCTTCACAGCTAAATTGATGCTAACCTCTGCCCCAATCGGATACTTTATGTCAGACGACAACTTTCCCTTCACAGTGTATAACTGCGCGATATCTGGTTAACTAATCCATACTTACTATTGCATCAAAACTATCAAGGTTAGCAGAAGGCAGGTCGATGCTGAACACTTGTCCCACAAGGTCAAGTTTGCATCCCAACGAACATATGAGGCTTCAATTGACTTGCCATCAGCCGATTCCACAACAAGTTCGATTTCGAGAAGTATCAGGGTTGAACAGAACAGGGACGAGACGATTAGTTACTAAGAACGTGTAGGCCACCATGTTGCTATAATCCTAGCGTCGCCCACGCCAATCCTAAATGCCCTTCCACGAACATCATTCCCAGTGTCGTTGTTTTCGTTACGAGATTTTTCAGTACTGCCGCCGTTCCCTTAGTTGTTGTCGTCTTGATTTGTCAACGGCCAATCCACGTCGTAGGCACCTTCATTTCCATACTGTCGGCTACAATTACGAGTAGTTTAATCTTGTCGTGACTGTTGCCTCTAATGTCGTTGCTTGAAACAGAGTCCTGCGATCTTTCACCAACCAAGTCCATCTTTTCACATTCTGTGCCACGTCCTATCGCACTGCTCATGGTGCTGGTAGTCATACATTCCACACTATAATCCGTTGTCATCGCTTATGTCCCGATTGATTCGTAAGTGTTGACTCCTATAAGTCGCTTACTAGTGTCAAGGATTTGTTCGAATCTGTGACAACCCTCAAAATTACATGTATTCCGTACAATTTATTAATGATAATTAAAGAACTTGATGACTGTGTGGAATTATTTAACTGCTCTCTGATTACTGTGTAATACTTACACGTGCGTGTTAACATACTAGTAGTACACAGAAAAGTTACTAAATAGTCCGGTATATTTTCCTATGTGTTTGGAATTAACTGGGTTACAAAAATATATATATAAGACGCCTTACGGAACAATTAAACAATTTAGCGGAACAGTATCCGACCAAACAACCGGACATTACCCGGGACACCAAATATTTCTCAAACATATTAATTAATTATTTTGAGCTAGTCATGGTCCCCGTTTACCCTAACACCCACCACAAATAAACTAACTAACATATGTAATCTAGTTTCTTGGATTCTAACTTATACTTACACATTAGTCACAAAGTTACATCTAACCCCCCCATATAACCGAAAATTGGTCACCATGGACCCACAAGATCATCAACATATCTTCTATAATATCTTGTCCATATTTTTTTGTGATTGTTGCTTGATCCACTAAACAAAATATACAAGGAAGATTATAAAGTATGGTTCCTACTTACACCATATCATTTTCAAGATTTCACTTCTCTCACCTCACCCTCTCTCTCTCACTTTCGGCTCCCCCAAAACCGCCACCCTCACCACCACATAACCACCATCTTCATCCAAGTTCCAAGTTTCATTAAAGCTTGAAGGTGATCTATGGAGGTTGCAAGTTGAAGGGCTTTCTAAGGAGCTTCTTTCACTAGCTTTTCACCATCATCTCCTCCATCTTCTTCACTAAGAATCATCCCTAGCTTTAAGCTAGTAGTAAGTTCCTTATGTCACCTTTGTTCATCTTGTTTCATGATTAAAAGATGTAATATGTTAAATCTACATGAACACTAAAAAGGGTTTAAACAAGAAGATGAAACATGATGTATTTATGTTAGTATGATGTTGTCTTGAGATGTTACTGATTATTTGCTGACTTAATTGTTAATATTGATGTTTGATGTTGTTGTGATCACTAAACATATTAACGGAATCAATCGAACACACTTTAGAATGTTAAAAGCTGAAAACAGTTTGCTGTTTGATGATTACAGCCAACTTCAGTTGGCTGTAACCGAACCTTAATAAAGCATAAAATGTATTTTCTGAACTCTAGATTTATGTATTATGAAATACGGTTCTAATGGCACTGGAATCATAATTTTTGGACTTCGTTTACTATTTTTAAAGACCCTTTTAAAAACAGCAGCTGAAGCTGAGTTTTTGCTGCAGTAAATGGGTGATGTGTTTTTGGTCATAACTAGAAATCTATGATGAATCAGCTCATGAAACTTGTACAGTAGATTATAACTGATGTATTTGTAATTACCCCACTGGAATTTCGTAAATCGGACTCCCGATAAATTTTTAATAAATTATTCCGTGGACTGCGATCAGAAAAAGATAAATCTGAGTTCAGTCCGGAAAATGATTTTTAATAAAATATTGGTAATGAATTGGATCCCGAAATTTTTACACAATAATATTCGGATCGTTTAAGACTTTCTGTAAAAAGTTGGGAATTTTTTGAATAAGTTAACTATTTTATTAAAGTCCCCGAAAACAGCCCAGTTTTGAATATAAAAGCTGAAATGACTTAAGTCGTAAATTGCGTGTCTAAATGTCGGATATGTTATATGTGAATGATATAACATGTTATATGTGTTATGTGAAATATCGTATGTTTGTTTTTGAGTGGGGAATAGATGGGAAGTTATATGGGCATGAACCGTTAAAGTGATGCATGTTATGTGATAGATACGTGTAGGAACTTTGTGCTCTATTTTGAAGTCACTAATAAACTAAGTGGTAATCATACTAAGACGTGATTGACCGACCTTGACTGTTAGCTATTTTTTAGAGTCAAACCGAGCAACCGAGGTGAGTTCACACCCACCCTTACTAAGGCATGGGATTTCTGGTGATTGGGAATGGGATTGAATAACTACTTATACTATCAACACTACTAGACTGCTTCCTCGGATTGGGAAGGTCACTTACGTAAAACCTATGTAAATTCATACTTACTGTCCTCGGATTGGGAAGGGCACTTACGTAAAACCTACGTAAATTCATATTTACTGTCCTCGGATTGGGAAGGGCACTTACGTAAAACCTACGTAAACTCATACTTACCATTGTCCTCGGATTGGGAAGGACACTTATGGATACAACCAGGTTGGGAATCAAGGATAATGGGTAATACATGGTGATGAAACGAACTTACGATTTCTGATACGAACTTATTAACTGAACAACCAACTGTGAACTCGCTCAACTTTGTTGTTGATTCGTTGTTACATGCCTTGCAGGTCGTTAGGTACTCATGTAGCTTGCACAGGGAGGCGCGGTCGTTGTGGAACATGGCAGTGTGTGCCATGCTAAAAACATTACTTTATTTCGTACTTAATACATGCATTGGGTTTTACAATTATGCTTCCGCTAAACACTTAACTACGTTTTTTATTTGAAACACCTTTCATATTGTGTGGTTGAATCTTACTTACTTGTTATGTTCAATATGATTGGTGGCTTGATCCTGGTCATGTCACGCCTCCAAGCGGTGATACTCCGCGTGTGGATTTTGGGGGTGTGACAGAAGCCAATCTGCTGTGTTGGTCGTCGATAATCAGGGTCGTCCCAATACTGAGGTCGGTAAAGTACTACGCTCATTCTCT
Source organism: Helianthus tuberosus (assembly GCA_030545235.1). Classification (NCBI taxonomy): domain Eukaryota; kingdom Viridiplantae; phylum Streptophyta; class Magnoliopsida; order Asterales; family Asteraceae; genus Helianthus; species Helianthus tuberosus. Next base: position 91,981,510 of record CM060452.1, read on the forward strand.
TGTCCATCGATGTTGCAAGTTGCTTGTGTACTGCCCGGTTTGTTGCGAGAGTGTTGCAAAAGTGATCACGCTTCGAGATTTAAGACGTCAATTCATGAGTTCCAGCAAAAAAAAGAGGAGTGAGGAAGGTATAGACCAATCATTGACGCTGCAACATCCACTCAGGGACGTTCGTGCAAGCACCTAACATTCTACACGGTTTGCTAGGCGTTCAAATGGGTGTTCAGGTAATGCTCGAGTAGGAGACAATCACTGCTACGACTCCTATAGGCTTGTTACGTTTCACGTTGATCAAATAACAGAGCAGAACCCCCTTTTCACTTGTTAGGCCTCACTGGGACTCACATGCACCCCACATTATTATTATGTGTGCACCCACAATAATATTGTGATTTGCATGCTCATCTCAGCTCCTCCTAACTCATGTCAAATGGTTCCTCAAACTCGAGTAGCAAACAAAAAGCATCACGGAACGTATGTCATGAATGTTTAGGGAAATACCACCCTATCAGTCACATAAACATGCAAGTAATACAGGAATTCATACTGTTGTGCTAAACGTGCAATCACATGCAATATCATATGTAAGTGTTCACCAGTTATGTAGTACAATGAGTATACGAGGGACGAACCTTGCAATCTGGAGCTGAGTATCATGGTCGTATTCACGTTTTCAGAACTGTTCGGTTATAGTCTGGTTTTATTAAAATGTTTTTAAAACCAAGTTCACTATAACCAGTGGCTCTGATACCAAACTGTCACACCCCCAAAATACCACATGCGGAAACCCCTGCGAGGTGTGTGACGTACCAGGATCCAAGCCACCAATCACATTGAACTCGTAAATATATTTAAATAAAACTTTCATTCATTAACAGAAAGTGTTACAAACGTTACATATCATTCGTTGTATACAACGGAAGCATAATCATTTGTTAAGAGTTTCATAAACCAAATGTACAAAACCGTTAGACTTGTCTTGTGATTCCAAGTATCTCGACCCATGACCACTCCAGCATCCCAGATAGCAAGTCCCAATGATATAAACCTATAGACCTGCAAGCATGCAGACAAGTGTGTCAGACGACGCTGGTGAGTTCAAAGTTTTGTTAACAAGTTTAGTTACCAGATATGTGTTTAAAACAGTTCAACGATATGTTTTGATGATGTTATTAACTCGATTACCGTATGTGGCTACTAGATGTGTTTGCCCAAACCCAAATGCCTCTATCAAAGCATTGGTCAAGTGGTCAAGGTAAATAGTTCACGCCCGTCCATTCCGGCCCGGTGTGAGGGTGCCAAACCTAATAGCGCTATCAACTAAATACCTCGTTGCCTTCCCGGCAACAATCGGTAGATGTAAGGGGTCTTATATGATAGAAACTGAGTAATAACAAACATCCCGTTAACCTGACATTCTACCCTGAAAACGTTACCCGATATCCCTTCCCGGGGTGCATGCTTGGGAAAAGAGCACTGAACTCACCTTGATTTGCTCGGTTTGATAATGTGCTTCTAGCGTTAATTAATGGTTAGGTTCGTTACACGCGACCTAAGGTACATTGCACATAACCTCAATGTAAGTGTTTACGTTCAAATAGGGTTTAAATAGTATTTGCAATCCCTTAGTGTCCAAACATCAGGGTCCTTTATGATTATCGTTTACAGATTTCATCATACAAGACTGAACATACATACAGTAGCACACAGTGGCATGTTAGGTGTTTTCCATGCAACATTTAACAAACTCGAACCAAACCCCCACCTATTAAACTCGGACAAGGCATCCCCTTACAAACTCGGACCCAACAAAATCCATAAAACTTGTACTAATGTGAGAATGATAAAACTTGGACTAATGTGTGAAGGATAAAACTTGGACTAATGTGTGAAGGATAAAACTTGGACTAATATGTGAAGGATAAAACTAGGACTTTGGACTAATGTGTGAAGGATAAAACTTGGACTAATGTGTGAAGGATAAAACTTAGACTAATGTGTGAAGGATAAAACTTGGAATTGATTTCATAGCAAACCCGGACACCCTCTCCCAACTAAACTCGGACCATATACAAAACAATAAACTCGGATCTTATTCCAATCATCAAAACTCGGACACTATGAATCATATGAAACTCGGATCTTATTCAGGGTTTTCATTGTCAAAACTCAGACACTATGAATCATATGAAACTCGGATCTTAAGAAATTTGCAAACCCTGACTACGAACTTCACAGTCGACCAAACCCTAATTGCAGTTTTTCTTTTCAGCACAACATCAAACATCAACGATATTATGAATCAGATTCATCAGTTTGGCAGTTCTACATATTATAACATTAACCAACAAGTTACGAATCCAACAACAATTTAACAGTTCCTAGCATGCCAATAGTATCACTAACCTCTGATAAACAGTTTGTGTATTCACACATAAGGCAATCACACATTCAACAGACAAAATCAATTAATTACAGAGATTGTTTGGATGTCTAGGGTTTGCATAAATCAAAGGAACAAAAACAACAACGTATAACACAAACATTACCTTGGGTTGATTCTACGGTTTGTTCTTCGAAGGATTGAAAGATCAGAGAGTAGAGTGAATGATTGTGTGTATGATTGATGTAGGAATGATTGGAGGATGATTAAAAGAAACTGTTGTACTGTGAGATTGTGAGAAGGCTTAGGGTTTTGTGTTTTATTATACTTCCCTAAAATCCATAATACACCCCTAACTATGCAATTTTCACATAAACCACATAACAACTTGCAATTTACAAATAAAGCTTATAATTCACGTATTTGTCATACATCACATAAGTTATCATGTATGTGTTCCGGTAATTTCCCGAATTACCAACGTAGACTCATTTAACTAACCCTAGTTAAATGCAGTGATATGAGTGTATGATTAAATTAACTATGGTTAGGTTAAAGTAGTAAACTGAAGTTGCGGGTTGTCACATCATCCCCAACTTGAAAGAAATTTCGTCCCGAAATTTGATAAGCAGTCTCGGAGAGATGAAATAAGGAGTTAAGATGATTGTGGGTTTTCTCGGGTACCACAGTAGCGATCTGAGATTTTACTAAGTTAGTTTATATTAGGAATTGGACCTATTAGGTCGCTTGGGCCATGCCTAAGGCCATGTGGGCCAGGCAGGCCCGTGGGGAGCCCATTTAGGGAAGTGGGCTTGTTTAGGCCTTAGGGCATATAAACTAGTTTTATTGTCATAACTAGGTTGAACACTTTAAAGAGAGAAACCCTAGATCAGAGAAACAGAGAGGTGGAAGAACTTGTATCAGACGATTTTGCTATTCTATAGTAATCGAATCGTATGCAAGTTTAAAGTGAATCTATGGTATTCTGTTTATCTTGTTTTTTTTGAATCACACCAAGTTTAGATTCCGCCCATCCTTGGTGTTTGTTTGATCCAAGGATTTGGGACTTACACTACCCCCACCAACGCCGTTTTCACACCGACGTACATTTTCGCCCTTAACCGACAACAACTTCCTCTCATTGATTCTTCATTTTCCTCTATTAATGATCTGTATATCATTTCGTCGTTGCTGATTTAACGTATCGTTTTCATATCGTTTTCGTTTGTCCACGATTAGCGTAGTATTTTCCATTTATCCAACATATTCTTTGATTCCAGAATGATTTCACCCCATTATATTATGTTTTTGCTATTGATTACTTCGGTCCATTTTTTACTATTAAGTTCTTTGTTTGTATGATATGAACAACGTGCGTTTTGAAGTTTATAGTTGCATGTGGATTTTTGTTTGTGGAGTCTGAAAACAAAAATAGTGACTAAAATCACAACCGTAGAAGTTTAATTATATTCTAAAACCACCTTGAAGAACGAAGATCGAGAGATAAATGAAAAAATTAAGACTCTAAGAAAATTTTCACAAATATACCTATATAAAAACCGCCTGAATAGTGTATGCCATAAAGGTTGGGGCAAGTCTGCATACTTTAGAAGACCTTAAAAATGGTTGGGCCATGTCTGCACCTTAGAAGATCTTTCACGGTGGTGGTGGGGTGGTGCTAGATGGTGGTGGTGGTGGTGGTGGTGGTGGTGGACGGTGGTGGTGAATGGTGGTGTTTAATCCTGTGCAGACCTTAGAAGATCTTAAAAATGGCTGGGATAAGTCTACACCAAGAAATGCTCACATAGACGTTTTTTAATGAATCGTCTTCGAAAAAACAAATAGTTTGCATATGACAATTTATGCGCGTGGTTTGCGCAGCGCAGGAAGAAGAGCCTGCGCATATATTTTTTAGAAAAACAAATGTCACATTACTCTTTAAATTCCAATGAATGTTTTTATATTTGTTTAATACAAAACAAATATACATAGATTAATACATAACTATTATATTTGTTTAAGGGCAAATACCATAAAAAACTAATATACTTTCTATATTTTCTCACAAAAGTCCCTCAACTTTTTTTGCATATAAAAGTCCCTTAACTAGTTAAATTTGAACATTATTGTGATTATTTAAATAAAAGAGAACTGGTAACCGGTTGTCCCGGTAGTTTTGGTTACGTGGATATTTTTTTTACTGTTGCTTTAAAAATATAAAAGGAATGGATTTCACATGATAACCCTAGCAACTGAAACGTCAAAGGAGGAGACGAAGCGTAGGAGAGGCGGAAGAGGTGGGAGAGGACAATGTGTTGAACAAGAAAGTCTAATATTCCACGAAGAAGCCGAACCTAGTCAAGTTGTGGAAGTTTTCAAACAAGAAAGCCAAGTAATCCACCCTTTCACATATATAGAAAGTAATGGCTTTCGTGTGTTTTCTTTGTTTTGTTTTATTTCGTATTGTCTTTTATTTTTCTTAAAAAGTGTATGGCTATTAAAATAGCGGAGCCAATATTTTGATTGCAATTGATGTTTTTGTCTTATAATTTATTCGCAAAAATATATTTTTATGAAAGGCCTAAAAATTGAGAAAAATATCCAACAATAACCGCATAATAAAGAGGAAAAAACCAAATGCCTAAATAATTTGCTTTCGTGTTTTTTTTTTTTTTTTTTTTGACACGTAGATTGTCCATGTCAACATTTGTCAGCCCAGTGGCTATCGACCCCTACTTTAAACCGGCTCGAGGATCCTTTGAGGTCATGGGTTCAAAACCTGGTAACCCCAGGCTCTTCAGTTCCCCTCGAGTTGGTAGGGGTTTCTCCGCCAAGCAGCGTTGTCGGGTCGCTAGCTTGGGAAGTAAGTTCACTTCCGCGGTCAGGGGTACCGTCCATCTACCCTTTTATATGCCACATCAGCAATAAATAGGCTATTATAAGTCATTTAACAATAATGTTCAAATTTAACAAGTTAAGGGACTAACCCGACCCGAACCCAAGTACATATGTATTTAGATCGGTTCCAATTTTTCATATAAAATAGGGTTGGGTCGGGTCGGTTCTCGGTTCTTTTCATGGTGAAACCCGACTTGGACCTATGGACCGGAACCGACCCTATATTTAGGGTAGTGAATCGGTTCTGTATTTTATGTTTGATTGGTGCTCGGGTCGGATCAGGTAATGGTCGGGTTTTTCCTTTTGCTCACCCCTAGTTTTTTATGGTATTTCCCCTTTGTTTAATGCATAGTTTAATACATAACTACCATGTTAATAAAAACTCTAATTTTTTTTCCAATAGTTAATCTTTATTAATGAAATATCCATTTTTTTAGAAGTTTACCTCTTAATTATTCTTACCATACACTTTCATTCTTTAAATTCTTTAAACGTTTAACATGAACAAAAAAAATTTAAAACAAAACCACACTCAAAACTCGATTTCAATGGCCGGAACTTGGTTTCAATGGAACCGTGGGAACATTACTTATCATTTTCATTCCTAAAGCTTTTTTAGATTTTTTTCCTTTTTACATAGATTTTATTACTGTTTGGACTTAATTATTAATTTCTACGATAATATTTTACGACTAGATCCGACTTTAACGAGTTAACATGTCACAACACGCGTGCGTTGTTAACATTAGCAAAAAAAAATTACCAACATAGTTCTCAAGTAACCATTCTACTTGCAAAATATATCTATCATCTTCATTTTAAAGGTTTTTCATAAGCTTAAGAATTTTCGTATCTCATATTTTGATACTAAAACATTTATATACAACACCCCGTCTCAACACGCGAACTAGTGTTAACTCATTGACATGTTCTTGTTTGTACAAATTCCCATACATATAACCCTAAATATGAACCATCGAGACATCTAATGAATTGACGTGATGATTCATAATCAATCTCTAGGTTTTCCTTTCGACACAAATACCCCTTGACTATATGATGTGTGCTAAACAGACTATAAAAATTAACTAAGTTAGACTCTCTAAGCTAGACACTAAAAAGCTTTAATTCTAGACTCGACCTAAAACCACACAATCGGCAAGTGTACCGATCAATGTAGTATAACCTAGGAAGTCCGGATATCGAACCACGAGACTCTATGTATCACGTACACTAGACTCTGACTAGACACTGACAGACACGACTAAAACTTGTTTAATTGTTTTGGGGGGGTGTTACTGAAAATCTAGGAAATCTATATTAAACTACTAAATAGACTAAAGCTAGACTAAACACGAATAAAGACTGAAGACTTTTCTTATATGAGACCGGGACCACCTAGACAAGAATCCTGGATTGTTTTTAAGAGATTACCGATTAAGTTAAATGCACGAGTTATGGAACCGGGATCTTAAAATACTAAACCTATTAAGAACCAACGAGGCCCCTCGACCCTTCTCAAGGAGAAACCTGTGGAGCTACCTAGGCCGTTAATCCTACCGGTTATTAGACGCCTTCCCAGTTGTCTAATTATTGTGTAAGTACCCTAATGTTGACCTATTCTTTCCCAATCCTAGATCTAGGGTAGTTTGAAGTAATTAATTTGACTTGATAGACTAATAAGACCGACAGGTAAACCAAGACATAACCTTTCCCAAGGCCTATCTAAAGCAATTCGCCGGGTAAGACCTACCAATAGCCCCTCACTTCCCAGGTATTAGGACTAGTAGAACACTAAGACTTAGCAAATTATTATCAGTTACTTCTAGGGGTTATTGGCCAATTCTCCCTAAAGAGTTAAGGTTTTCTAACGTGATATAGACACTCACCGAAACCCTAAACCCTAATATGACTCTATGTTGTGATATAGACCGTCACTAAGAATCATACGAAGCAAATAATAACAATAAACCAATTCAAAGTACGCATACACATCAAACCATTAAATCAAACCGCTTACTAAACACAATCACCCATAACAATCATGCAAATAACAAAAACCGGTAAAATCTTTATATTAATCCATTTATCAAGTCTAGGTGGTTTATGAAATTAGCCAAGCATCTCAGTAAATGAAAACAAAACAAAGATGTCTAGAACAGAATTCATTGTAACAAAGTTCCAAGAAAGTAATCGATAAAACAAGGGATTAGAAAACCCGATTGATTCTTCGATTCTTCGACTTCGACTCGTACCAATGATTCCCTTGCCTTCAAATCTCCAATTGCTCGCCAAGAATGCTCCAAAGTTGCTCCAAAGAACTCTAAATTCGTAATTAGGGTTTCTAATCAAGTTTCTTGGGAATTAATTAAACCAAACCCTAGCTGCCAACATCAAATCAGAAATCACCCCCCTCGCGTGACGCCAAGGGGGTGTCGCGTCGCGTGGCGCCTCCAAAGGTGATTTTTCTTATTTTTTTATTATTTCCAATTTCCAGCTTCTCCGACGCGCGTACGAATCCCGTTTTTCTTCCGAACTGCTCGTTTTGACTCGTTTTTCATCACTTTAAGCTACGGGACCTGAAATCAAATCTTAACGTCAGCAGTATCATAATTCTAACCTAAAACAGACTCGAAACGACTGAAAACTGACCAAAATATACACTATAAACATATGTACTTTACAGTACATCAAACATCCCCACACTTACTCTTTTTTCGTCCTCGAAAAAGAATTATGCAACGGAATCAGAAACAAATAATCACCCGGGTCAAAAGCATAGGTATAATTAATTAAAATCAAGGCTTGCGTTAGCTGCGATTGCGAATATACTTGTCCACTTTAAACCCAAGTCCAATCCTAAGCCCTTATCATGTGAATTTAATTTAAGTGCGGTCAGTCTACCTAGGGTCTCACACTAGAATCTACGGTCCACCTACTCCCACCTCAAGCTTATAGGACTAAAAGAACGATCACTGGACCAATTCCTAACCGTCTTATATCAAAACCAAGAGAGTTTACAATCAATTTTTTTTCTCTTTTTGTTTCACATTTTTTTTATTTTGCTTTGCTTTTTGCGCTCTCTTTTTTTTCTTCTCGTGAGTCTAGACGATGCTTTCCCTAACCAAGAGGTATTCCGGCTGTAGAGTCGCTATCCCCAACCACATATTACTTAGGTTTCGGTACTTTTATTCGGCAAGTCGATTTCACACATCCCAGAGGCATTCCGGCTGTAGAGTCGCTATCCCCAACTCGGATTACGTAGACCTGTGTTACTTTCATTTAGTTTCTAGCTCACTTTTTATTCTATTTTTTTTTCGCATGACCACAAACTCTAACGGTTTTAACTTATAACGGTGCCCCTTATACTATTATTGGCAGTTTTAGTTTCCCATATTTCCCAGGCGAGAACCCACTAGCAGACCGACAATTAAGGTATATTAGATCAAAGGGACTTAAAACCAAACCCGAGCCTATCCACATATCCCAAACTAGACGCAACTCGGTTTATTATAATCTCATATTATTATTATTCGAACCCGAGCAAAAATTCATTTTTTCTATCATTTTCCGCTTTAATTGCAAACTTCTTTTTTATTCGAAAGACATTTTCTATTTTTTCAATTTTTTTTTCAATTTTTTAATTTTTTTGTGTTTTTCATATTTATGACTCAAATACTTACAAGTATCCCATCCCCACACTTAGAGATTGCATTGTCCCTAATGCAATAACGAAAATACAACTCAACAACTACCTAAAAATAAAAACTGCAAACGAAATAAATAAAATACAACAACAATAAAAAGGGAAACGACTTAGCTGAGTATGTGAGACTGTCAAAGTGCCAGTCGTTTCCACATAAGCCCTCCAATACCGAACGTGCTCAGCAAACAATACCAAACTCTCTCACACACGAACGGAAAGCGGCTCCCATCATCAACCTAAAACACAAATACCATACCAACATACGACTACCACAAGTTCAACATTCCAACAATCCAAGTTCAAATGAAAAATAAAAATATGTCCTACGGATACAACCAAATCGAACTACTGAAACAGCATAAATAAAATAAAATATGAAAGGATATATATGCTGCTGCAGTCTGCTCCATCACTCCTCATCCTCAGAATCTTCCTCCATCTGCTGGGTCCCTGAACCTCCAGCCTGCTGTGACAACCCGCACTAAACCAGGTATCCGTACGACTTAATTAATGATTAATTACTGCCTAATTACTGTGCTTGCTTGAACTAGCTGATGAACTGCTACTTGAATACTGATACATGTACTTACTTGCATCATACTTGCTTGCTGTCACTACATTATTTACATACGGCACCTTAGTGACAAACATGATGCACAAAAAGCACAGTAGCACAATACACGAATAACCTATTGAACATGCTGATAAAGCCAGCATCAGGCAAACACTGCCTCCAAGGCCTATAAGAGCCTGAGATATTTGGCTACACTAGTAGTGAGTGTAGGGATACAAGGGTTGTGGAACTGCGTCTCTAGGGATAAGTCACAGTGACTGGATATGCCTAAAACGTACTTTAAGTACAAAACACAGCACTTTAATAAATAATCCAGCTTCTAGCTGACTAGTAACGTGCCAAAACATGGGGAAAATACTACTAGACACTTTCCAAAGTGTCGGATATAAGTTGTGCCAAAACATGGGGAAAATACTACTAGACACTTTAAAGCTTTATTAAGCGCTTTAACGGATTACTATCCAACCGAACAACCGGACTATACCCGAAACATGAAAATATTGTTATTTTCACTATTACTCTTTTTCTGAGCCAGTTAGGGTCCCTGATCACCCTAACACCCTTTGTAACGCATGACGCTTTACTAACTAAGTTAAACACCTAACTAACTTGGTTTAACATAACTAATGTTTAACTAGTACTTAGACCCGAACTAGACCCCCCCCCCCCCCTTTCTCTAACCGGCCCCAAACTAAGGGGGACACCCCTTGTACAACCTTGATTATTTTAATCACAATGTTTAGTATCAAGACTACACATGGACCTATGGATAATCACCTTACATTTGTCTATAAGTTAAACATAATCACTCATGATCTTTATCACAACACAACACACAAAAATTACTCCTCTCTCTCTTGCTCTAAGTCTCGGCCGAACACCCCACATCCCCTATCCATCATTTTCGATTTCCATCTTCAAGTTCCATTATCATACAAACATCAAGGGTCGCATACGAGAAGTCTTGGAGCAAGCGGAACGCGAAGGACCTCGTTACTTTGCTTTTATCCACCCATTTTTGCCAAGAATCTTCCCTAGCCTTGAGCTAGAGGTATAACACTTAAAACTCATATTTGAACTTATCTAAAGTGGTTAAAAGAATTTTTATCGGTTAAATCTCGTTAAAATGCAAGTTGATGAACTAAAGTCTACTAAAAGCATGAATAATGGTGGTTAATAGCTTATAAGTTGTGTAAAAGTTGTAGTATTTGAAATATGTGGTTATTTAGACCCGATCTATGTTGTGGTAGCTCGGATCACCGTCTAACCCGGTTTGGTAAGATCGTTGATCTTAACATAAGCTTGTTTTGGATAATACAAGGGTTAAACGGTGAAACTCTACCACACATGAAACATGAACTTGTGTAAAAATGTTTTATTTGTGTAAAAGTGTTTTAACTTGTACAATGGTGTTTAAAACAAGCAGATCTACGCATCTGCAAGTGGTATTTTCAAAGAACCACATATCAAAGAAGTCATGTATTTTAAAGGGTGGATCTTACACTAACAAACATGATTTTATAAACCACAAGTGTGTAAACACTTGTGAAATAAAAAGATCCGACAAAGGACTAGTCTTGTCAAGTGTTACTAGAAGTTGTAAAGATGGATTTTCTCTAAAAATAAGGTTTTTACGAAATCGGATTATTTACACAAAAGATCCAGTAAAAGTAAAGAGATTTACTACATATTTTTTTTAGACAAACCACAGTTCGTATATTTTTGCGATTATGCCTATCTTTGACTAGTTAAAATGTTGAAAGGTTGTTTGTTAATGTTGAGAACATTGGTTGATTTGATTTGTTAAAAGAAAATGATACGCTTGAAAGCGTGGCCATCTCCAGTTACAGAGGAAACTCTGGCGAAATTTTTCTAAAAACCTAACACTTAGAATTATTTACACAACAAGTGTTAGAATTATGTTTGACATATTTTCGAAATATAAATTTCGCCATGACTTTATTTACTAAATATTCGGAGGTGGGATTTTCACAAGATTTAACGTGATAAATATATATGGTCACACACTGTTTATGATTATTTTGTGAAAATACATAAATATTATTTTTAGAGTAAAAATAACATTTACAAACGTTAACGATTCCAAAATAATACGAACGCTTTCACCATGAATATATAAGTTACGCCGGTAATTATATTACCACTCGATTGTAAAACGTAACTTACGCACATGTATTGTATCCCCCATCCTTGGGAAGGAGTTTAACTACCAAGTATATACAAAATGTAAACACGAAATAGTTGCCTAACTATTTCCCAAAGACTTAAACTATAAAGCTAAGGCACGGCCGTCCGTCTAATAGAATTAGCACCTGTAGGTCGTCGCACAGCTGCGTGAACAGGAGATACTTGGTAGAGACGCTTCACTGTGAGTTCATGTCCCCCTTTTCTCTAACTGTTTTCAGTTTTCTTAACTGCGGGGGTGAAATACATGTTACTTTGTTTACAAGTACTATTATACACGGTATGTTAACGTAAGGAGGTTTACTACTTAGATCATGTGAATGGGTAGGCAGAACACCGAGGGACTTAAGCGGTAGATCTATCTGGGTGTAGCGAGCCCAACTCTAGGCCCAACAGAACGGACCTCTGAGAGGACCAACAGAACGGACCTTGAGTGACTTGGTTGCCCGACGCATAAATCGGCTAGGGTTGAGTCTTCCTACTTGCATTTCACAACATGCTAATGGCTTTGCAAACCATTGGTGATCTCTTTTCCTTACACTGCTACATACCAGGGAACTTTTATACTTACAAGTGTTTTACTTACTCACTTGCACATGAACTCGCTCAACATTATTGTTGATTTTTCAACTTACATGTATTTCAGGAAATTAACGAGATCTGGCACGGTATGGCATGTTTTCCCGCTGCACTAGTTTCTAAGGTCATCCGGGGTTTAGGGGATGTGTCTCTTTCCTGGACAAGACACAATCCTTAAACCATGTTTATATTATGTTTAAGTTTGTAATGTCTGTTGAACAAGGTTATGGTTGTTAGGGTATGTTCCCGTTAAAACAATGGCACTGTATTTGGTTTTCAAAACTTAATGGATGATCTTGCATGTTTTTAACTCATATAGCTTTGTTATGATTAAGCTATGGTATTAAGAAGTCACACCAAATTAACCACGCTTCCGCAAAGCCAGGGTGTGACAGCTTGGTATCAGAGCTCTGATCATAGCGAACTAGGATTCTCTCTCGAGTCTAGACTATGATCACTAGGGCTCTTACGAAAACATTTTACTGCATACCACTTAAGTCCAGATCCAAAACTTTTTACAAACAAATGTTGAGCACATTTTATTATTTATAGGCTCAGCTTGGAGGGCTGAGGCTCGGTCTGGAGGATCGAGGCTCGGTCTAGGTGACCGAGGTAGTTGAGTACGTTGATTTATTATAGGCTCAGCTTGGAGGGCTGAGGCTCGGTCTGGAGGATCGAGGCTCGGTCTAGGTGACCGAGGTAGTTGGCTAGCAAGGCTAGGAAGAGTAGGCTCAGTCTTGAAGGCTGAGGCTCGGTCAAGGGGGTCAAGGCTCGATCTAAGTGGTCGAGGTGGAGGATAGAGCAGTCTTAAAGACTGGGAGGAAATTGGCTAGTGAGACTAGGAGAATGATTTGAATGCTTACTTGGTGACTATGTGATTAACTGATTATATGATTGATTATTATACGTATATGTGTTTGTGTTACAAACGTCATGCTTTCATCAAGTACTAGAAGGATGGACACTACGAATCCCATGGCCATAGTATCAGACGACATAGTTTCATCGAAGTACGAGGTGTACATTTCCGATACTACCGGCACAGACAATGACGACTTTCAGCCCTTGTTGCGCTGCATGAAGTCGTAGCAGAGCCTACTGATGGCCACCTTGTTGGGAGTTTGCCACTCGCGGTGATCCCTGCTCCTGTGCCCTTGCCGCCTATCCTGTTGATGATATGCCCCAACGTGGCCTCTAACGACGATAACGACATACTAGAGGAGGACCCATTCGAGGGCAGGACCCTATTGCTGCTGGTATTAGACTACTGCATGCGGACGCTTCTACAGGGGAAACTCATGCCAATCCCCCTATCCCAGACTCATTCGAGTTTCTGACATCCGCATCTTCGCACATACAGGGAATGCAGCACCACTCACACGACGCCGACCCTGATATGGCATCATCAACTGCACCGGATCCCGCCCACAGCTTTGAGTTTGATCACAATGTTGAGGTTGATCCTGCTTTTTCCACCTGGTTTTGATCCAGACCATGACATTGAGTTCATGCACTTAGACCAGCCTTTGGAGGATCCTTTAACCCCTGTGTTTGTTGATCCAGCTGATCTTGAGATGGAGTTTTTGATCCGGAGCCAGCCGTGGCCCCTGAGCCAGGCATTGCTCCTGACCCCGCGTTAGAGCATGACCCTGTTCATGCCGATGCACCTGCTATTGCTCCTTGATTGATCATCTGCTTGGACGAGAGAAAATTTGGGGTAACTGTGCAAGACAATTTATTATTACGGGGGCCCACGTAATAACGATTTGTAGTGCATAGGAATCCTGGTGGACTCTGCGGGTCAAGCTAATGATAACCAATGCAGCAGGGAATAATTTAAACACGAATGACCAAGGCGATGTAGCCTCGAGTTCATTCTATTACGAGCAACACGCCAAATTGGCAAGCCTATGTGAAGGCTCAGAAATTTACTTCCCCACTCATACAGTGAGTATATTTGCGTGTGAAATTGGGTGATTACATGATGGCTTATGTTGCTATATACACCTCATAGACAATTGAAACGTTGTCTAACCCGCTTCACACCACTTCGACAAAAGGGAATGTCACCCAGACGTGACACAAACACCAGTACGTTGCCAAGGACAGAAGCCGAGCTGCAAGAAAGCATCTCACAGATAAATGCACGACATGAAGCCCTCCGCTCTAAGTACAACGATAGTATTACTGGAAATAACCCTCCAACTGGTTGCACCTATAAACAGTTCCTGAACTGCGAGCCTTTGAACTTTGACGGAACAGGAGGCACCGTTGCATTTGTTCGTTGGTCCGAAAAGACCGACTCCATTCTAAGAATGAGCAACTTTTCGCCCCAACAAAGTGTTACCTATATCTCGGGGATATTTCTGGATGGCACACTCTCTTAATGGAACCTCCAGGTTCAGACCCTTGGCACAGACGCTGCTTATGCACTGAGCTGGGACGAGCTCAAGAAAACGATTGAGAAGAAATGTTGTTTTGGGACTGGAATTTAGAAGCTTGAGGTGAGTTCAAGAATTTGAAAATGGACGAACCAGAAATTCCTGAACTTGTCCAGCGATCGCACGACTTATCTAGGGTCGCCCCCCTACTTAGTCAAACCGGAGTTCAAAAGGACTGAACGATTCATTTGGACACTTGCACCCCAGATCAGGGGTATGGTTACTACCTCAAAGCCCTCAACCATTGCAGAAGCTATCAATATGGGTGATCTGTTTATAACATGAGATGTCATGTGATTGATAACATGAGATGTTATGTGTTGATATTGTTGTATACTCTACTTATTATGACCTGACCGACTTAAACCATCTTTTAGAAGATGCCGCCAAGACGTGAGACACGCATGCCTACTAATGAGGCAGAACTACAACAAGTTATTGCTGCTGCCATAGCACAGTATGCAGCATCTCAGCCCGGAACGAGCGGAAGTATTAACCAATGCAATAACAATCCACCTCACGGTAACACTAAGACATTAAGACATACCGCGACCTAACTGGATATCTCTAGCAAGGATGCTAATGCCATTCATATGTTATAACGTATGTGCAGGATGCACCTTCAAGCAGTTTTTAGACTGCAAACCGGTCAACTTTGATGGCACAGGAGGTGCTGTCGCCTTTGTTCGTTGGGCTGAGAAAACCGAATCTGTACTTCGCATGAGCAAGTGCGCGCTGGATCAGCAAGTCACCTATATCTCAGGGCTGTTTCTAGATGGAGCCCTCTCTTGGTGGAATCTACAAGTTCAGACACTAGGCGAAGCTGCCGCCTACGCACTGACCTGGACCGAACTAAAGGAACTCATGCGCAAAAAGTACTGTTCCCGCGCAGAAATCCAGAGATTGGAAACCGAGTTCTGGCACTTGAAAATGGACGGTCCAAAGGTAGCAGAATACGTTCAAAGATTCCATGACTTATCTCAAGTGGTTCCTTACATGGTTACACCAGAATACAAGCGAATCGAGCGCTTCATTTGGGGTTTAGCTCCTCAAATCATAAGTATGGTAACCTCCTCCAAACCAGCAACTATCACTGAAGCCATCGATTTGAGCGTGGCTCTCACCGAGGAGGCAATTCGTTTGAACAAGTTTGATGAGATCAAGACCAAGAAGGCAGAGACTCATGTCGAGTCATCAGGAGGTAACAAACGGAAGTTTTCAAACTTCAAGCAGGGCGCCAGTGTGGTGGTTAAGAAAGGAGGATCAGACACGCCAGCTCAGGTTACAGCTGGTAGAGGGAAGAAAGGAAAAGGGTACATGGGCACCCAACCCAAGAGCAACGTCTGCCAACGCCACCATTCTGGTCAATGTGGGCTAAAAGTATGCGAAGTATGTGGGAAACGTGGTCACTTGAAGGACACTTGTTGGGCCCCTGCCGGTCGGGGAGGCCAGGGAGGATATGGAAACAGAAACAATAATCGTGGTGGTAATCGCTCACAAGGAAACTATGGAGGAAACGGGAATCGAGGCAACACTGCTAACCAAGCGGGCGCTGTGAATCGTAATCAGAGGAATGATCAAGCTGGTGGAAACGGGAAAAGACTTGGATGCTATAACTGCGGTGATATCGGGCATTTCAAGAAGAACTGCCCAGAGTTAAACCAAGCCCGTGGAAGAGTGTTCCAACTCGAAGCTAGGGAAGCGCGCCAGGACCCCAACGTTGTTACTGGTACGTTCCCTGTAAATCAACGCTATGCATCCGTTTTATTTGATACTGGTGCCGATTATAGCTTCGTGTCGTTAGAATTTAAGAGTATGCTTGGTTTAGCCGCTAATAAGTTAGATATTCCGTACTCGATCGAATTAGCTAATGGAAAGTTAGTAGAAGCCAACGAAGTTATCAGAGGTTGTGTGATTGAATTGGGAGAACGTGAGTTTGTTTTAGATCTGCTACCAGTCCAGTTGGGAAGTTTCGACGTGGTAGTAGGAATGGATTGGTTATCAGGAAACAAGGCTGAGATAGTATGTCACGAAAAAGTTGTTCGTATCCCAACCGAAGATGGCGAAACAATTGTGGTTCACGGAGAGAAGCGTGACACGCCGCTAAGATTTATCAGCTGCCTGAAAGCAAGGAAGTGTTTGCAGAAGGGATGTGTTGCTTTTCTGGCACACATTGTGGATAAGAAGGCTGCTGAGCCAAGAATCGAAGACATCCCTGTCGTGAGGGAGTATCCAGAAGTCTTCCCGGAAGACTTACCCGGACTGCCACCTCAGAGACAAGTAGAGTTTCACATCGACTTAGTTCCAGGCGCCGGGCCTGTGGCTAAGGCACCTTACAGACTTGCTCCATCTGAGATGCAGGAACTGTCGACACAACTTCAAGAGTTGTTAGACAAGGGTTTTATCCGACCAAGCTTCTCGCCTTGGGGAGCTCCGGTCCTGTTTGTCAAAAAGAAGGACGGTAGTTTTCGAATGTGCATCGACTACAGAGAATTGAACAAGCTGACGATCAAGAATAGGTATCCTCTGCCAAGAATCGACGATCTGTTTGACCAACTGCAAGGCTCAAGCTTTTACTCTAAGATCGATCTTCGATCTGGATACCACCAGTTGAGGATTCAAGAAGAAAGTATCCCAAAGACAGCTTTCAGAACTCGTTATGGACACTACGAGTTCCTTGTTATGCCGTTTGGTTTGACGAACGCACCTGCAGTCTTTATGGATTTGATGAATAGAGTTTGCAAGCCGTACTTGGACAAGTTCGTGATTGTGTTCATCGATGACATTTTAATTTATTCAAAGACGAAGGCTGAACACGAGCAACATCTTAGAGCCATTCTAGAGCTGCTGAAGAAGGAACAGCTGTATGCCAAATTCTCCAAGTGCGAATTTTGGCTACGAGAAGTCCAATTCCTTGGGCACGTGGTAAATGGAGATGGAATCCACGTGGATCCAACCAAGATCAAGGCGATCAAGGATTGGGAAACGCCAAAGACGCCAACCGAGATTCGACAATTCTTGGGTTTGGCTGGCTACTATCGAAGGTTCATTGAGGATTTCTCAAAAATCGCTCAACCATTGACGCTCCTCACCCAGAAAGATAAGAAGTTTGATTGGGGAATCAAACAGGAAGAAGCATTCCAGATACTGAAGGATAAGCTCTGCAATGCGCCAATCTTAGCACTACCGGAAGGTACTGACGATTTTGTGGTATACTGCGACGCATCGCGTCAAGGATTAGGTTGTGTGTTGATGCAACGCCAAAAGGTTATTGCTTATGTATCGCGTCAGTTAAAAGTACATGAAAAGAACTATACCACACACGATTTGGAGCTCGGCGCAGTGGTTTTTGCTTTAAAGATCTGGAGACACTACCTTTATGGTACGAAGTGTACAATCTTTACAGATCACAAGAGCCTACAGCATATATTCAACCAGAAGGAGCTGAATATGAGGCAAAGACGATGGGTTGAGTTGCTGAACGATTACGACTGCGAGATAAAGTATCATCCAGGGAAGGCGAACGTGGTCGCCGATGCCCTAAGTCGTAAAGAGAGAATCAAGCCCATAAGGGTTAGAGCTTTGGAAATGATTATACAAACCGACCTTTCCTTGCGCATTCGTACTGCACAGAAAGAAGCCCTTAAGGAAGGAAACAGGGAAGAAGAATATCTCCGCGGGATGGAGAAGCTTTTGGTACCAAACGAGGAAGGGACATTATGTTTTGAGAAAAGGATTTGGGTTCCTTTGTTTGGAGATTTAAGGAAAGTTATTTTCGATGAAGCTCACAAGTCACGGTACTCTATCCATCCGGGAGCGGATAAGATGTACCAGGATCTTAAAGATTATTATTGGTGGCCTAGGATGAAAGGCGATATTGCTGTGTACGTGAGCAAATGTTTAACGTGCGCTAAGGTTAAAGCGGAATACCAGAAGCCTTCAGGACTTCTGCAACAGCCTGAAATTCCCAAGTGGAAATGGGAACAAATCTCCATGGATTTTATTACAAAATTGCCAAGAACGCCAAGAGGCCATGATATGATTTGGGTGATAGTTGACCGCCTAACAAAGTCCGCACACTTTCTGCCAATCAAAGAGAAAGACAGTACTAGTAAACTTGCGGAAATATACATGAGAGAGATTGTCGCACGCCATGGAGTACCTCTCTCGATCATCTCTGATAGAGACGGAAGGTTTGTGTCAAGGATATGGCAATCCTTCCAAGAAGCCTTTGGCTCACAATTGAATCTGAGCACTGCGTTTCATCCGCAAACTGACGGCCAGAGCGAGCGAACGATACAGACTTTGGAAGACATGCTGAGGGCATGTGTTATGGATTTGGGCGGTAGCTGGGATAAACATTTACCTTTGGTCGAATTCTCATACAACAACAACTACCACACCAGTATTGGTGTCGCGCCATTTGAAGCCCTTTACGGACGCAAGTGCCGATCACCCCTATGTTGGTCTGATGCAGGTGATAGGCAGCTTGCTGGTCCCGAGATCGTCCAAGAGACGACAGACAAGATTGCGCAAATTCTTAAACGCATCGAAGCAGCTCGCCACAGACAAAAGGCCTATGCGGATCCAAACCAGAAACATGTGGATTTCCAAGTTGGAGAAATGGTGTTATTGAAAGTTTCACCATGGAAGGGGGTGGCACGCTTTGGAAAGCGTGGGAAGTTAAATCCACGCTACATTGGTCCTTTCAGAATTCTGGAAAGAATAGGACTAGTAGCATACAAGTTGGACCTACTTGCTGAACTGAATGGTGTTCACGATACATTTCATGTATCCAACCTGAAGAAAAGTCCAACTCAAGTTGACGTTGCCATTCCCATCGACGAGATTCATGTGACGACACGCTCCACTTCGTTGAAGAACCTGTCGAGGTCACGGATTGGAAAGTTAACAAGACCCGCCGGAGCAGTGTCAAACTCGTCAAAGTTCGTTGGAATGCCAGACATGGTCCTGAATTCACCTGGGAACGTGAGGACCGGATGAAAGAGAAATACCCCCACTTATTTCCTAAGAACTCTGCATCTACAAGCAGAACTTAAATTTCGGGACGAAATTTATTTAACGGGGGGAGAATGTGACAACCCGCACTAAACCAGGTATCCGTACGACTTAATTAATGATTAATTACTGCCTAATTACTGTGCTTGCTTGAACTAGCTGATGAACTGCTACTTGAATACTGATACATGTACTTACTTGCATCATACTTGCTTGCTGTCACTACATTATTTACATACGGCACCTTAGTGACAAACATGATGCACAAAAAGCACAGTAGCACAATACACGGATAACCTATTGAACATGCTGATAAAGCCAGCATCAGGCAAACACTGCCTCCAAGGCCTATAAGAGCCTGAGATATTTGGCTACACTAGTAGTGAGTGTAGGGATACAAGGGTTGTGGAACTGCGTCTCTAGGGATAAGTCACAGTGACTGGATGTGCCTAAAACGTACTTTAAGTACAAAACACAGCACTTTAATAAATAATCCAGCTTCTAGCTGACTAGTAACGTGCCAAAACATGGGGAAAATACTACTAGACACTTTCCAAAGTGTCGGATATAAGTTGTGTCACTAAAAAAAAAAAATATATAACGACACTTTAAAGCTTTATTAAGCGCTTTAACGGATTACTATCCAACCGAACAACCGGACTATACCCGAAACATGAAAATATTGTTATTTTCACTATTACTCTTTTTCTGAGCCAGTTAGGGTCCCTGATCACCCTAACACCCTTTGTAACGCATGACGCTTTACTAACTAAGTTAAACACCTAACTAACTTGGTTTAACATAACTAATGTTTAACTAGTACTTAGACCCGAACTAGACCCCCCCCCCCCTTTCTCTAACCGGCCCCAAACTAAGGGGGACACCCCTTGTACAACCTTGATTATTTTAATCACAATGTTTAGTATCAAGACTACACATGGACCTATGGATAATCACCTTACATTTGTCTATAAGTTAAACATAATCACTCATGATCTTTATCACAACACAACACACAAAAATTACTCCTCTCTCTCTTGCTCTAAGTCTCGGCCGAACACCCCACATCCCCTATCCATCATTTTCGATTTCCATCTTCAAGTTCCATTATCATACAAACATCAAGGGTCGCATACGAGAAGTCTTGGAGCAAGCGGAACGCGAAGGACCTCGTTACTTTGCTTTTATCCACCCATTTTTGCCAAGAATCTTCCCTAGCCTTGAGCTAGAGGTATAACACTTAAAACTCATATTTGAACTTATCTAAAGTGGTTAAAAGAATTTTTATCGGTTAAATCTCGTTAAAATGCAAGTTGATGAACTAAAGTCTACTAAAAGCATGAATAATGGTGGTTAATAGCTTATAAGTTGTGTAAAAGTTGTAGTATTTGAAATATGTGGTTATTTAGACCCGATCTATGTTGTGGTAGCTCGGATCACCGTCTAACCCGGTTTGGTAAGATCGTTGATCTTAACATAAGCTTGTTTTGGATAATACAAGGGTTAAAAGGTGAAACTCTACCACACATGAAACATGAACTTGTGTAAAAATGTTTTATTTGTGTAAAAGTGTTTTAACTTGTACAATGGTGTTTAAAACAAGCAGATCTACGCATCTGCAAGTGGTATTTTCAAAGAACCACATATCAAAGAAGTCATGTATTTTAAAGGGTGGATCTTACACTAACAAACATGATTTTATAAACCACAAGTGTGTAAACACTTGTGAAATAAAAAGATCCGACAAAGGACTAGTCTTGTCAAGTGTTACTAGAAGTTGTAAAGATGGATTTTCTCTAAAAATAAGGTTTTTACGAAATCGGATTATTTACACAAAAGATCCAGTAAAAGTAAAGAGATTTACTACATATTTTTTTTAGACAAACCACAGTTCGTATATTTTTGCGATTATGCCTATCTTTGACTAGTTAAAATGTTGAAAGGTTGTTTGTTAATGTTGAGAACATTGGTTGATTTGATTTGTTAAAAGAAAATGATACGCTTGAAAGCGTGGCCATCTCCAGTTACAGAGGAAACTCTGGCGAAATTTTTCTAAAAACCTAACACTTAGAATTATTTACACAACAAGTGTTAGAATTATGTTTGACATATTTTCGAAATATAAATTTCGCCATGACTTTATTTACTAAATATTCGGAGGTGGGATTTTCACAATATTTAACGTGATAAATATATATGGTCACACACTGTTTATGATTATTTTGTGAAAATACATAAATATTATTTTTAGAGTAAAAATAACATTTACAAACGTTAACGATTCCAAAATAATACGAACGCTTTCACCATGAATATATAAGTTACGCCGGTAATTATATTACCACTCGATTGTAAAACGTAACTTACGCACATGTATTGTATCCCCCATCCTTGGGAAGGAGTTTAACTACCAAGTATATACAAAATGTAAACACGAAATAGTTACCTAACTATTTCCCAAAGACTTAAACTATAAAGCTAAGGCACGGCCGTCCGTCTAATAGAATTAGCACCTGTAGGTCGTCGCACAGCTGCGTGAACAGGAGATACTTGGTAGAGACGCTTCACTGTGAGTTCATGTCCCCCTTTTCTCTAACTGTTTTCAGTTTTCTTAACTGCGGGGGTGAAATACATGTTACTTTGTTTACAAGTACTATTATACACGGTATGTTAACGTAAGGAGGTTTACTACATAGATCATGTGAATGGGTAGGCAGAACACCGAGGGACTTAAGCGGTAGATCTATCTGGGTGTAGCGAGCCCAACTCTAGGCCCAACAGAACGGACCTCTGAGAGGACCAACAGAACAGACCTTGAGTGACTTGGTTGCCCGACGCATAAATCGGCTAGGGTTGAGTCTTCCTACTTGCATTTCACAACATGCTAATGGCTTTGCAAACCATTGGTGATCTCTTTTCCTTACACTGCTACATACCAGGGAACTTTTATACTTACAAGTGTTTTACTTACTCACTTGCACATGAACTCGCTCAACATTATTGTTGATTTTTCAACTTACATGTATTTCAGGAAATTAACGAGATCTGGCACGGTATGGCATGTTTTCCCGCTGCACTAGTTTCCAAGGTCATCCGGGGTTTAGGGGATGTGTCTCTTTCCTGGACAAGACACAATCCTTAAACCATGTTTATATTATGTTTAAGTTTGTAATGTCTGTTGAAGAAGGTTATGGTTGTTAGGGTATGTTCCCGTTAAAACAATGGCACTGTATTTGGTTTTCAAAACTTAATGGATGATCTTGCATGTTTTTAACTCATATAGCTTTGTTATGATTAAGCTATGGTATTAAGAAGTCACACCAAATTAACCACGCTTCCGCAAAGCCAGGGTGTGACACCTGCTGCCACCCGAACTGACCACTATAAGCATAACCACTCTGCCCTCCCCACTGGTCATACCCCGGGTACTGACCATAGACATATGGGGTCTGCTGCTCGCCTCCATAAACTGGTGGATGTAATAATCCGGCAAAGGGTGGAGGTATCGGAGCATTTAGTGACATACCCGACATCATATACCTGAGCATGTCGTCCTGTCGGTGGTGGCTCTGCATCGTCCACTGGTGGTCAACCCGCATCCTATCTTCAATCTGATCAAATCTCTGCTGTGTGTAGTCAAAAGCAGCCTCAGGTGTAAACGGGTCAGGTCTCTGCTGTCTAACTGGCTGCTGTGGAGGAAGAGCCTCACGCCTCTGTCGAGGCCTCGGCTGTCGTGCCGGAGGAGCACCCACTTCATAATTCCATTGTGGCGGGTCCGTATTTGTTAAAACCCCCGCTAACTGCAGCTCCGCAATACCCCAATAAACCGTTGGGAAACTCAAATGCATCTGCTCCACATGATATTTTTTTAAGGCCTTTATATTCCCTGCCAACCTAGCTATGTACGGCCCAAGATCCATGGCAGCCCTTTTTCCTCCCCTACGCGGCCTACTGCACGACCATGCAAAGAAACTTGCCAAGTTCCAGTTTCTCTTCTCCACCATGCACATTAAAGCAAAAATATCCAACCAGTTTGCTTTATTTTCACCTGACTTCCTCGCCACAACCGTAGTCACCAACATTTTCAAAATATACCTATGTATAGGATCACGAACCGATGTGATAAGGTTCGTCTGGGCGAACGGTTGGGTCGCAATCTCCTCCCAAAATCGCTCCAACTCTGTCGAATCCAAACACTTCGGCCGAGGATGAGTATACACACCCCTTAAACCATTCACAAACTCATCTGTCCTCACCTCCTCATCCGTATAAAAACCCAAGGCCACTCCAAATTGAGGAATACTCATCTCGTACAGATTTCGGCCCAAAGAGAATGAAACCGCGTTATTTTCCGCAAAAGTACCCTCTTTATGATGGAAGGTACAATGGAACTCAAGTGTAAGTTCAGTATACTGCGGCCAACGGCAAACCATTGCCGCTCTCAATCGTGGTCCTAACAACTCCGCCACCCGATCACTCGCTCCCATAGTTTGCAACCATTCCCAGTTTATCGTACGGTGCTCCAACATGTGAGTTACCGTATACTTCTTCAGTTTCTTTCTCTCCTCACTATCTTCTTCAAAGTCTAAGACCGGGTGATCAATAATCCTCTCGACACGGGAATACACTCTCCTATCAAACCCCCGATACTTGATCTTCCTCTTTCTTGGGTTTGATGATGAACCTTCGCCCGACATGTTTCTGCAAAACAAGAAAGATTTGACAAGAAAACAATGCAGAAAGTTAGCAATCACAAACTTTTTTTGGTGTTTTTAATTTTAATTTTTTTTTTTTAACTAGAATAGCCATATAGCATTTCATTCGCGGCTAATTCTGAAAATAAAGTTAAAGAAAAACAATGGGTTACCGTTTACAAAAGCGTAAGTTAAACATCATTCTACCCGAATGGAGATTGAGTACGGGCAAAATGTTGAAAACTTGTACATGCATATAAGTAAACCCGACACTAGACTCTAAATACTACTTCTAAGACGACTACTAGACTCACTAACTCGAACAACCTAAGACTCAATGTACACTATCTCCTCCCGGCACTTTAATTGTCCTCAATTAAGCATAAGTGCCAAAATATCCCCACACTTGAGGCGAAACACGTGAGAGTTTGACTTTTTAAACCTTAACGCAACGTTTGAGGCAACAAAATCCGTTTAGAAAACTAATCACATTTGCAAAAATCAGTTCAACAACCTATTTTTTTAGCAAAAAATTCTTTAGTTATAGCCAAACAAACTCGTAAAGCTCAAACATGTTGTCTAGTTGTCCAAACATACCTCACAAGTCTCAAACAACCCCAAGCAAACCAACCCGAACCATCTGCAAACCCCATTGTATGTAAACAACCCAAACATAACCACCCGCATACCACTAACATCACAAACGGGTAAAAAATCCTAACTTTATCAACCTAAACAAACCCTATATCTAAAACATGACTGACCCGACACTACAACTAAGCAATAAAGTTACCTACTAGTGAGAAATCACAGAAATCATACCTTGGATTCGGATTAAGCAAGAAAATTGAGACCTTGAAGTTGTGGTGCACGGATTTGTCCAAAAACGCGACAATGCAGCGCGAAATCGGGTGAAATTGATGGTTAAGATTGTGGGGAATGTGATTGTGGTGATTTAGGAAGAAGAATGGAGGGATTTGGTGGAAAAACGAGTGAGTTATGATGAAATTAGTGAAAATCGCGACTTAGGGTTTTGAGATGTGAAAAGGAATTGATTTCAGCAACAGGTTCACGTTTTAATGTTTTAAGCCGGGTCAAAGGGTCCTCGCGCGACGCTAAGGTCCAGGTGGGGGCCTCGCGTCACGCGGCGGGTCGGAAATCAATTGTTTTTGAACTGTTTATGGTCGCGCGACGCTAAGGCCCTTGGCGTCACGCCAGGGGCCATTTTTCACAGAAAGATTCGTCCAAAAACCTTGTTCATGCCTTAGAAAATTTTTCAAAACTTTTCCAACCATCAAAACACTTAGAATTTTTTCTAAGTATCAAGAAAACTTACCTGAAACCTCTTTTCTCATGCTTTTTCCTGTTCCATAACGGTGACGAATCCTGCAAAATTCTCAACGACACAAAACACAAACCGAAAAACTACGGAAAGAGGCGTTAGAACAAAAAAATACTCAAACTAAGACTCTTATACAAACGATACAAAATGTACACTTGGGCTTTCACCCAAAACACTAATTGGCGGCTTTAGGTGGGATTTCGAGAGGAGTTACCTCCCTCTCATCCTTGTTTATCGCTCCTCCAAGGTAGTGCTTCAAACGATGTCCGTTCACCTTCCAACTACGGCCATCCTTCTCATCCATGATCTCCACCGCTCCATATGGAAACACATAATGAACCATAAAAGGTCCCGACCATTTGGATTTCAACTTACCCGCAAAAAGCTTCAATCTCGAGTTGTAGAGAAGCACTTTATCGCCTTTGCTAAACTCCTTCACTTTCCTCAACCTCCTATCATGCAACAACTTCGTTTTCTCCTTTATTCCCAACGATCGAGCATACGCCGTATCCCTAAGTGCTTCAAGCTCATGAATTTGAAAGAAACACTTCCTAGCGGCTTCGGTCATGTCTAAATTAACGGTTTTCAATGCCCAAAGCGCTCTATGCTCTAATTCTACAGGGAGATGAAAAGCTTTTCCGTAGACGATCATGAAAGGTGTAGTTCCTAAAGGTGTCTTGTAGGCGGTTCTAAACGCCCACAATGCATCGTCTAGCTTGTCGGACCAATCTTTCCTATTCTTACCAACTGTTTTCTCTAAGATTCGTTTAATACCGCGATTCGCATTCTCCACTTGTCCACTCGTTTGTGGATGATATGCGGTAGATAAACGATGAGTGACACCGTAGCGTGCAAGCAATTTCTCCATCAATGCATTGCAAAAGTGAGTGCCACGGTCACTAATTAAGGCTTTAGGAGTACCAAATCGTGAAAAGAGCTTTTTAAGAAACGTCAATACTACTCGGGCTTCGTTTGTGGGAAGAGCTTGAGCCTCAACCCATTTGGAAACGTAATTAATCGCCACGAGTATGTAACGGTTTCCTTTGGAGTTTGGGAAGGGTCCCATGAAATCGATGCCCCAAACGTCAAAAACCTCTACTACTTGTATCGGATTTTGAGGCATCTCATCTTTGGCGGAAATATTGCCGGTTCGTTGACATGCATCACACATCTTCACGAACTCCTCGGCATCTCTAAGAATGGTAGGCCAATAGAAACCACAATCGAATACCTTTTGGGCGGTGGTGTGTGCACCATGATGTCCTCCCGTGAGGCCTTCATGCACATGCTTAATAATGTTCCAACCCTCCTCTCTCGACACACAACGTCTAAGAACTCTATCTCCTCCTATCCTAAAGAGAAAAGGATCATCCTAAACATACTTTCTCGCTTCACTAAACAATCGCTTCCTTTGTTGTGTAGACATCCCTTTCACCACGTCACCACTAGAGAGATAATTTGCTATGTCGCAAAACCATGGCAATCCTTCTTTCTCAGCTTCAACAAACTCTATAGACTCGTGAGGGAATGTGTCTCCAATCTCCTCCTCACAAATCTCTTCCCTCTTGGGATCTTCTAACCGTGATAAATGATCGGCCGCCACATTCTCGGCCCCTCTCTTGTCCCTAATCTCAATATCGAACTCGCTAAGCAAAAGAATCCACCGAATGAGTCGGGGTTTAGCGTCTTTCTTTTGAAAAAGAAAACGCAACGCGGAATGATCGGTGAAAACTATAGTTTTGGATAAAACGAGGTACGAATGGAATTTATCAAAGGCGAAAACTACAGCTAAAAGCTCTTTCTCCGTGGTAGTGTAGTTTTCTTGAGCATCATTGAGCGTTTTGCTCGCGTAGTAAATGGGGTGGAAGTGCTTATCCTTTCTTTGTCCTAATACCGCTCCAACGGCATAGTCACTCGCATCACACATGAGCTCAAAGGGCAAGCTCCAGTCGGGCGAGATAAGAATAGGTGCACTAACCAACTGTTCCTTCAAGAAGTTGAAGGCCTTAAGACACTCCTCGTCAAAGACGAATGGAACATCTTTCTCTAGCAACCGGGTCATGGGGCGGGTGATTTTTGAGAAATCCCTAATAAAGCGTCTATAGAAGCCCGCATGCCCTAGAAAACTCCTAATCGACTTAACACTCGTGGGTGGAGGTAACCTACTAATGGTATCTATTTTCGCACGATCTACCTCAATACCCTCTCTAGAAATCTTATGCCCTAGTACTATACCTTCCGTCACCATGAAGTGACACTTCTCCCAATTTAGCATAAGCTTCGTCTCTACACATCGCTTCAACATCCGCTCCAAATTCTTCAAACACACCTCAAAAGAATCACCATAAACTGAAAAATCATCCATGAAAACCTCCATGGAAGTCTCTATCATATCCTGAAATATGGCGACCATACAACGCTGAAAGGTAGCCGGAGCATTACATAACCCGAATGGCATGCGTCGGTACGCATAGGTGCCGTAGGGGCATGTGAAGGTGGTCTTATCCTGATCCTCCGGTGCGATGGGGACCTGGAAGTAACCGGAAAAGCCGTCTAGAAAACAATAGAATTGTTGACCGGCTAAACGCTCCAACATTTGATCTATGAAAGGCAATGGGAAGTGGTCTTTACGGGTGGCATCATTCAACTTTCGGTAGTCGATGCACAGACGCCAACCCGTGACCGTACGTGAAGGGATAAGCTCGTTCTTTTCGTTCATGACAACGGTCATCCCCCCCTTCTTGGGGACAACATGTGTGGGACTAACCCAAGGTGAATCAGAAATGGGATATATCATCCCGGCATCTAAGAGTTTAAGAACCTCCTTTTTCACTACATCTTGCATGTTGGGGTTAAGCCTCCTTTGGGGTTGCACCACCGGTTTATAATCATCCTCCATGAGTATCCGGTGGGTGCAATAGGAAGGACTTATGCCCTTAATGTCGGACAATCTCCATGCAATGGCCTCTTTGTTGGCCTTCAACACATCTAACAACCTCACTTTCTCACTCTCCTCTAACTCGGATGAAATAATAACGGGTAGCTCGGAACCCTCCCCTAAGAAAGCATACTCTAAATGAGATGGAAGTACCTTAAGCTCTAAGGGTGGGGGTTGGGTGGTGTCATCACTAACCGCTAACACATCGGGGATTAAAGGAATCCCCTCCTCTTCCACTTCACCTACACTCTCTAACTCCTCTTCTACCTTCTCTCCTACCTTCTCTCCTACCACTAGGTCCGCTCCACTAATGTACTCTAAGCAATGGTCGACACACGAGATAAACGAGTTCAAAAAGTAGACGGAATGACAAGGGCCACTATAGTCATCCGAACCACTCGGGTGGTTCATGGAACGATCTATCTCAAAAGTAACTTTCTCCTCACCGACCCTAAGGGTGATCTTACCATCGTAAACGTCTATAAGGGCTTTGGCGGTACGTAGGAAAGGACGACCTAAGATAATGGGAACTCTCTCATCCGCTTCCATATCTAGAATTACGAAATCGGCGGGAAACACGAATTTGTCTACCTTAACTAGCAAGTTCTCAACTATACCCCTAAGGTATTTAACGGACCGATCGGCTAAAGACAATGTCATTCGGGTAGATGCAAGCTCTCCTAGGTCTAGCTTCTCATAAAGAGAAAAGGGCATCAAGTTGATACTAGCTCCTAAGTCGGCTAAGGCTCGAATGTTGGTATTACTACCGAATAGACAAGGAATGGTAAAAATACCCGGATCGGTAAGCTTTTCGGGAAGCTTATTTAACACAACGGCGGAACATCCCCCATTCAACGGGACGTTAGACAACTCTCCTAATTTCTCTTTGTTCCTAAGGAGGTCTTTCAAGAACTTTCGTTCTTAGGCATTGATTGGAGTGCCTCTATGAATGGAAGGTTAATCTTCAATTGCTTGAAGATGTCCAAAAATTGCCCGTATTCCCTTGAGTATTTTTGGTTTTTAAGACGTGAGGGAAACGGGACATACGCATGGTTCACGTAGGGTGAAGGTCTAACATCTATTGGGGTTTTCTCAACTTTCTTCTCACTTTGAGACTCACCGGGTTGTGCGGTACTTGCTGGGGTTAACCTAGATTGCACTTTGCCGGGAGCCTCCATTTGGATCTCCTCATCTATAATATCTCCATCTTCATCAACTACCCTCTCCTCGACTCTAGGGTTTCCTACGGTCTTGCCACTACGGGTGGTAATGGCTTTAGCATGGGCATTAGGGTTCGGTTGGGTGTTACCCGCGAAGTGACCGGGTAATCTCTCTTCTAGCTTTCTAGACATGTCCCCTACGACTCTTTGAAGGTCTTGGAAGGATGCTTGATGGTTCTTAAGCATTAGGTCATGTTCACTAAGGGTCTTTTGAGTGGTTTGGTCCCTAACAACTAGTTGACTCATCATGGACTCCATTCTCTCTATGCTACCCCCTAAATCAAAACTTGGACCTTGGCCTGTTTGACCTGGGTTATTTGACCCCCCATCCTTGACCTGCCCATTGAACCCTTTGTTGAACTGCCCACTTAAACCCCCACCAAAGAGTGAATTTTGGCCCCTATTTGGGTTTTGAGCCATTTGAAAGCCAGGAGGTCCATTTGGGAGAAAAGTGTTATTATTCAAGTTATTATTATTATTACGCCAACCCGACCCAAAATTATTATTACCCCCAAACCCGCTAGACTGGCCTCTACCAAAACCTCCTCCTAAATAATCGACCTGCTCCTCTCCAACAAGTAATGGACACGAACTCGTGTCGTGACCCCCACGGCAAAACTCACATTTGTCTACCTTAGCCTTAATTTCCTTAAGTTCCCTAGTCACGTTTTCCAACACAGCGGCTAGACTAGGATCCATGGTGACATGGTTCACCCCTCGGGTGGGTGCACTAGTAGTGGTATTAGAATTACCACTTTGATATCGCTGATCGGATCGTGATTGGGATTGAGACTGAGCAAATGCCTCAAAACGCTCTAGACACTCTGCAACTGTAAGAATACCCATCATATGCCCCCCCCCCCCCCCCCGCGTTAGTATCGAACCTATCTCTAGTCTCTTGGGTGAGACCGTTATAGAATTTCTCACACAAAGCCCAATCAGAAAGACCGTGCTAGGAGCAACGAGCACAAAGGTTTTGGAAACGCTCCCAAGCAAGGTAGTAAGGCTCGTCGGGCTCCATGCGGAAGGAGTGGATTTGGTCCCTAAGACGTGAGGCTTTTGCGGGCGGGAAATATTTGTTCAAAAAGGCTTGACGAAGCCCCGCCCAAGTGGTAAAGGTTCCGGTTGGTTGAGAGTCCAACCAAGTAGCCGCACGGCCGGCTAATGAGAATGGGAAAAGCTGTAGGTAGGTGGCATCGTTGGGTGCACCGTGAAGGTTAAAGGTGGCTAGGATGCGGGAGAAACGGTTAATGTGGGCCGGGGCGTCCTCATCGTCTCGGCCATGGAATTGGATGGTATTGGTTATAGCCTGCATGGCATAAGACGGAATCTGCCATGAATTGTCACTAACTATGGGTGGGACGGTGATGGGTGAAGCAAGGCCGGTGAAATCCTGAGTGGCTTGCTGATGGACGGTTTGCCTAGGGTTTGCCATTGGTTCTAAGTTTGCTAGATTGCTAGAGATACTAGAAGTAGGGCTATTGGGTGGGGAAACCTTAGGTGAGGTTTTAGGTGAATGGTTAGGCGAAGGTGGTGGTGTAGGGGGTGGGGTGGGTAACGGGGTGGAATCGAAATTGGGGAAACGAGAAGAGGATGTAGAAGTAACCTGTGGGCCTTCGCCCAATTGAGATGATGACTGCTTGACTGGTTGTGGTGGTCCGTGCGAGCGCAGATGTGGCATCCACTACAAGCAAAAACCTGAACACAAGAAAAGCAAACAATAGTTACTACGACTCAGGATGAAAAGAAAAGACACAAAACAAAGTAAACACGTAGCACGTATTTGTCAAGTAAATCTATCAAAGCTAATGAACGCAATTACCAAGAGTCCCCGGCAACGGCGCCAAAAACTTGATGTTTGCTAAACAGACTATAAAAATTAACTAAGTTAGACTCTCTAAGCTAGACACTAAAAAGCTTTAATTCTAGACTCGACCTAAAACCACACAATCGGCAAGTGTACCGATCAATGTAGTATAACCTAGGAAGTCCGGATATCGAACCACGAGACTCTATGTATCACGTAGACTAGACACTGACAGACACGACTAAAACTTGTTTAATTGTTTTGGGGGGGTGTTACTGAAAATCTAGGAAATCTATATTAAACTACTAAATAGACTAAAGCTAGACTAAACACGAATAAAGACTGAAGACTTTTCTTATATGAGACCGGGACCACCTAGACAAGAATCCTGGATTGTTTTTAAGAGATTACCGATTAAGTTAAATGCACGAGTTATGGAACCGGGATCTTAAAATACTAAACCTATTAAGAACCAACGAGGCCCCTCGACCCTTCTCAAGGAGAAACCTGTGGAGCTACCTAGGCCGTTAATCCTACCGGTTATTAGACGCCTTCCCAGTTGTCTAATTATTGTGTAAGTACCCTAATGTTGACCTATTCTTTCCCAATCCTAGATCTAGGGTAGTTTGAAGTAATTAATTTGACTTGATAGACTAATAAGACCGACAGGTAAACCAAGACATAACCTTTCCCAAGGCCTATCTAAAGCAATTCGCCGGGTAAGACCTACCAATAGCCCCTCACTTCCCAGGTATTAGGACTAGTAGAACACTAAGACTTAGCAAATTATTATCAGTTACTTCTAGGGGTTATTGGCCAATTCTCCCTAAAGAGTTAAGGTTTTCTAACGTGATATAGACACTCACCGAAACCCTAAACCCTAATATGACTCTATGTTGTGATATAGACCGTCACTAAGAATCATACGAAGCAAATAATAACAATAAACCAATTCAAAGTACGCATACACATCAAACCATTAAATCAAACCGCTTACTAAACACAATCACCCATAACAATCATGCAAATAACAAAAACCGGTAAAATCTTTATATTAATCCATTCATCAAGTCTAGGTGGTTTATGAAATTAGCCAAGCATCTCAGTAAATGAAAACAAAACAAAGATGTCTAGAACATAATTCATTCTAACAAAGTTCCAAGAAAGTAATCGATAAAACAAGGGATTAGAAAACCCGATTGATTCTTCGATTCTTCGACTTCGACTCGTACCAATGATTCCCTTGCCTTCAAATCTCCAATTGCTCGCCAAGAATGCTCCAAAGTTGCTCCAAAGAACTCTAAATTCGTAATTAGGGTTTCTAATCAAGTTTCTTGGGAATTAATTAAACCAAACCCTAGCTGCCAACATCAAATCAGAAATCACCCTCCTCGCGTGACGCCAAGGGGGTGTCGCGTCGCGCGGCGCCTCCAAAGGTGATTTTTCTTATTTTTTTATTATTTCCAATTTTCAGCTTCTCCGACGCGCGTACGAATCCCGTTTTTCTTCCGAACTGCTCGTTTTGACTCGTTTTTCATCACTTTAAGCTACGGGACCTGAAATCAAAGCTTAACGTCAGCAGTATCATAATTCTAACCTAAAACAGACTCGAAACGACTGAAAACTGACCAAAATATACACTATAAACATATGTACTTTACAGTACATCACTATACATAATTACATAATAAACACTAAATGCAACTTTAATCTATTCACATGAATGATCCATTAACATTGACCCCAGATTAAGTAAATTAGTATCCAATACTTTTATCATTCAAATGTTCAGGGAATCATATTCATTCACATCGTGAGAAAGTTATATATTTTTATGTTTGGTCATTGGTGTGAGTGAGGAAGACGGTTGAGCTGATAAATGTTTCTTAAAGCATTTGCTAAGTCAAGCTAGCCCACGTGTGTACGTAAGAAACAAATGAATATTTTCACTAAACCATCAAATCAGAGAACTAAACCTATTCATTTAAAACTTTAAGTAAACTACAGTTTTCATCTTCAATTCTTCGACCATTTCAAAAACAAATTAACGCATTTTGATCATTGTGACCTTGTTTGACTGTTGGTGGTCATAACTCATAATTATATTATTTTGGAGTGTAAAATATATGATTTTTTTAAAAGTCCAGCCCATATTTATTTTAATTCTCAGAGTCCAGCCCCTAATAATTTTTCGTTCAAGCTTCGCCACTATAATGAATGATAATCGGTTACTAGGTGTTAACAACATATCAATATGACAAATATACTCTGGGTTTGTAGGCTCCAGACGACACAAGGGGAGGGCGCAATTGGGTAGCTGCCCTAGCCCTTAGCCGACTAAATTGATTTCTTGTATGTGTAATATTCAACACAATAAAAGAATACCCTAGTTCCCCTTGAACGTGGGTCACATGTTGTGGTTGAACCACGTAAATCCTTATGTCGTTTTATAGCTATTGCTTTCGTGTTCAATTTCGTGTGTGCTTTATTCCTAACATATACATTCAGGGCCGGCTCAACCATTTTGGTGGCCTAAGGCGGCGAAGTAAAAGTTTGTGGCCTCAATAGTAATATACACATGTTAACTACAATTCCAATGTTGCATATTTCAGTAATACAAACCCTTAACACCTATGGTTCACGGTTTGACCCAAAAACCATTTAAAACCAACCGCGAGCACTCCTAGATCTCAAACCTTTGTTCAAAACGTTCAGGTTGCAAAGGCATGACGCTTATCGTACTGAAAATGGTAGGATGTTGCACGTTAAATTGTGATGGTGCTGTAACGCTATGCGCTGCCCCCAACAAAATCTTTTCGCATGTTTCTATAAGGGAGTGCCTACATGTTGGGCAAGAGGAATGTGAGCTCAACCACTTATCGACACATTGAACATGGAAACCATGGCTACATTTTGGCAGTATTTTGACTTGTTCTTCGGAAGTAAAATCACTTAAACAAATTGCACACTCTTTGTCCAATCCAGGCAATTTTAACCCTTCCCAGTACCTAACAATAGGAAAGGTGTTCAATGCCTTTTTCTTAATGCCAGTGTTTGCTAACCTAGCTGGTGTGCTTTCCGGGCTAGTGACAGACTGCGAGCGAAGCAAACATGAGCACTTGAGTACACACCTGATAATCGAGTTCAAACATAAGGAACAAACGAGAGCACATAGAAGCACGGATAGGACCATCACCACATTTGTGTCGAAGCTTTTGTTTATTGTATTTGGACTTGGTGCTGGTGAAGCTGCTATAGCCTCCACTCCTGTTTTGATGATTGTGGTTGTATGTTGATACTTCAGATCATTACCTAGAAGCTTTCTTGAATGAAAATGGACCATGTTTTCTTGAAAGAGGATCATGCACTAATGAACATTTTTGCGTGTTTTGATTGGTTTGGATTCAAATGTAGATGTTCTTGGAGAAGAAGTTGGAAGAGAATGTTATATAGTGGAATTAAATATGTCCCACAAAGTATATAAATGCCAATTAATCTCATAATAATAATAATAGTAACAGCAACAGCAACAGCAACACCCGCAACAGCATGTGAAATTTTATGTGATTTCTTTTATTCGATTATTTTGGATCTTCCACCAAGTTTTGTGTATTGCCTTTAGTAATAATGGATTCTCTAATCAAGTGGATCCCACCCACTTATTCCAACAGTCAAATAATGGCATGTTTACATGATTTTAGTCATTTTCTAATCCCTCAATCTCTAGTAATGCATTCACTAAAAAGTTAATTCCATAATTATTGCATTTTACACATTTAATCAAAATAATCATTGCGTTTGAAAATTATAAGGCTGGAGGGTGTGGGATAACCCCCATTGGGGGTTATAAAGGACACCTCAGCGCCACGTAGGCGCCACATCAGCTAGGGGGCTTTATAACCCCTCCCCCCCCCCCCCTTTAATTTGCAGAGTGTGGGATGGAGCCCCGTCATCATTACTTAATTATTTTTTATTTTAAAAATCATTTAATTTTCATATATTAATAATAATTTATACATTTTTCAAGAACCTTTGTGAGTAATATAATATTTCATATTAATTTATACATTTTTCAAACCGTCATATTTGACTTTCTCTCTCGATCCACACAATTGCATAAGTTAACATGTTGGCGCCGGGTGTATAGCGCCCCAACTTAATATGGTGGGTGTGGGTGTGGCGCCCCCCACACCCTCCGGCCTAAGAAAATAGGGGATAGCGCGTAACATGCACAGCTGTCGCTATTTTCTCCTTTATTTTTACTAATTATTGTCACTCCTTTTAAACGTGAGAGGGAAAACCTTTTATGGGGATAACAACGTTTAATTTTTAAAATGTGTAATTTAGTATAGGATTTAAAGGGAAAATCTTAGCTGTTAATAAAATCAAAAAACAAATCAAAGATGTATGGTGTAATTACTTATTTAATTTAATATATAACAAAACACAAATTATATTAGATCATGTATTATGCTGACATCGTGGGTAGTAACGCTAAAGGCGTGAATTGCATTCACGTTAAACTTGATGTGGGTGTGAGGGAGGTTTAAAGATATTGGTTTTATATATGGTTATTATTTGTTTTGCATGATATTCCGGGGCAAGAAATTTTGCTACCTAAAGATGGTGTCGAACGAATCTAGTCACCTACTACGACTCAAACTGATTAGGATGTTCTTACTCTAGACGATCACGAACTTATTACTTGTTTTATTTGGTGGAGCACCGGTGTAGGAAGTCTAAGAAGCGATCGTTGGTTTCTCGATCCTCTGTTGAAGTGGAATATCAGGCTATGGCATCTATGGTTAGTGAAGTTTTATGGATAAGGTGGCTATTATCTGAACTCGATGCTTGTCAAGAGGAACCAACACCTGTCTTTTGTGATAATCAAGCTGCCGGACACATAGCCAACTGTTGGGTTTTTGGGCCAATGAGGAAGCCCAACAATACTTTCTATGGCCAAATCTTATTTTTTGAAGATGGATAAAAGAGGAGAAGTAGGGTTCATTTGGTTAACACCCTCACAAAAACAACACACAAAGAAGAAGAAAATTTTCGCTCATTTCCGTCACTCCAAAACCTAGCTGCAGAGGTCGTCCGTTTCCCGGAGATTGAACCGTTGGATCGCTCTGATTTTTTGGCACAGTCATTCTGACATCAGGGAGACCTTATCCAACGGTGGGTTTGTCCAAATCAGCTCTGGAAGTCCGTCTGCACACCCTTCTGTTTCAGCAGCAGATTTTTGGTGATATTCCTTCTTTTGTCTTTGTATTTGATTCCATATGCTTGAAGTTGTTGATTCCAAGTGTATGATGATTATTGTATGCCTCTAGTAGACCTAGGGAAGACTTTGTATTGCTCTAATTTGGTGATAGTGGATTTGAAGCGGCTCTAGTAGTCCCGTGGTTTTTACTCTCCTTTCTTGAGAGGTTTTCCACGCTAAAATTTGGTGTTCTTGTTATTATTGTTTTCGGGCTGCTTAGATTGTAGTTGGTATACCCTATTTGTTTGCATCCTCACAGGTTCATTCAAGTTTGGGAAAAGTCTTGGTCAAACGAAGTTTGCTTCCGCGTTTGTGTTTACCGTTTGTGACCGGGTTCGGCGTCTTTTTCCCATCATAGTGGTATCAGAGCCATTGGCTCTTGTTACTGGGTTGAAACTTGATTGAAAGATGGAAGCTAATACAAGTAGGATTGTGAATTTGAATGGTTCTAGTTATCATGTTTGGAAAGGAAAAATGGAAGATCTCCTTTATGTGAAAGATTATTATATGCCTGTGTTTAATACCGATAAACCTGAAGGGAAAACAGATGAAGAATGGAATATCTTGCACAGAAAGGTTTGTGGTTATATTCGCCAGTGGGTTGATGATAATGTTTTGAACCATATTAGCGGGGAGACTCACGCTCGTACTTTGTGGAACAAGCTTGAGGAATTGTATGCTCGGAAGACCGGAAACAATAAACTGTTCTTGATTAAACAGTTGATTAACTTGAAGTACAATGATGGAACTCCTGTTACTGATCATTTAAATGTTTTTCAGGGTTCATTAATCAGCTTGCAGGAATGGGTATTAAGTTTGAAGACGAGGTACAAGGCTTATGGCTTCTTGGTACTTTACCGGATTCTTGGGAGACTTTTAGGACATCATTGTCCAACTCTGCAGCAAATGGTATTATTACTATGGAAGTGGCTAAAAGTGGTATTTTAAATGAAGAGATGAGAAGAAAATCACAAGGTTCCTCTTCACAATCAGATGTTTTGGCCACAGAGAGCAGGGGGAGAGGTCAAAGTAGAGGTCCGAGTAACAAAGAGAAGCATCGTAGTAAGTCTAGAGGTAAGTTTGCTGATTATGAGTGTCATCATTGTGGTAGGAAAGGGCACACAATTAAATTCTGCAGACAATTAAAAAGGGAGAAAAAGAAGGCTAATTACAACAATCAAAAGAACAATCATAAGAAAGATGATGGTGGCAATGACACAGCTGAAGTTAATACTGCTACTGAAGAGTTCTTCATTTGTTGTGATTATGAAATGGTGAACATTGCACGTGATGATTCGAGTTGGGTTGTTGACAGTGGTGCTACGTGTCATGTGACATCACAAAGGGAGTTTTATTCATCTTACACACCTGGTGACTTTGGGGTTGTTAAGATGGGTAATAACGGGCTATCAAAGGTTGTAGGCGTTGGGGATGTTTGCTTGAAGTTTGACACTGGGATGGAGTTGGTTTTACACAATGTAAAACATGTTCCAGATATCAGACTTAATTTGATCTCCGCTGGTTTACTTGATGATGATGGTTACCTTAGTACCTTTGGTGATGGTATTTGGAAACTCACTCATGGTTCTTTGATTGTGGCAAGAGGTAAAAGAAGTTCAAAGTTATACAGAACGCATCCGAAGATCTCCAAAGACTCGGTCAATTTGTTAGTGAATGCCGATATGACCGATTTGTGGCATAGAAGACTTGCTCACATGAGTGAAAAAGGGATGTCTATCTTGTTGAAGAAAAATGCATTGCCCGATTTGCATAATGTTCATTTGAAGAAGTGTTCTCATTGTCTAGCAGGTAAGCAAAGAAGGGTTTCTTTCAAAAGTCACCCTCCTCATAGAAGAAACAATATATTGGATTTGGTGCATTCAGATGTTTGTGGTCCTATGAAGACTAAAACACTTGGGGGCTGCTTGTACTTTGTCACTTTTATCGATGATCATTCGAGAAAAGTTTGGGCCTATACTTTGAAGTCTAAAGATCAAGTATTAGATGTGTTTAAGCAGTTTCATGCCTTAGTCGAGAGACAAACTGAGAAGAAGCTCAAGTGTATTCGAACAGATAATGGAGGTGAGTACATTGGTCCTTTTGATGCTTATTGTAGAGAGAAAGGTATTCGGCACCAAAAGACTCCTCCAAAGACACCACAGTTGAATGGTTTAGCAGAGCGGATGAATAGAACATTGGCTGAAAGGGTTAGATGTTTGCTATCACATGCAGGGTTGCCTAATTCCTTTTGGGGTGAAGCTTTGAACACCGCAGTAAATGTTATTAATCGTACTCCTTGTGTTCCTTTGTCTTTTGATGTTCCTGACAGGGTTTGGAGCGGCAAAGATGTTTCATACGATGATTTGCGGGTCTTTGGATGCAAGGCTTTTGTGCATATTCCCAAAGATGAAAGAACAAAGCTTGATGTAAAGACCAAGCCATGTATATTCGTTGGTTATGGGGGAGATGAGTTTGGACACAGGTTTTATGATCCAATCTCGAAGAAACTCATAAGAAGTTTCGATGCTGATTTTATTGAAGATCAAAGTTTGAAAGATATTGAGAAGACAAAGATAGTTCCTCAACATACTGATGATCTTACTGATTTAGATCCAGTTCCTCCACAGCACACTGAGCCGCATAATGAAGATGATATTCAACATGACGAACAACACGGTACTGATAATCATGATATTCCAGAACAACAAGAGTTAGATGAGGGTCCTCATCCAGAGTTACCAGTACCAGGTATGCCAACATTTGTCCCACTCAGACGGTCTACAAGAAACCGTCATCCTTCCACCCATTATTCTGCTGATGAGTATGTCTTGCTCACTGACGGGGGAGAACCCGAGTGTTATGAAGAGGCCATGGAAGATGAACACAAAAGGGAGTGGGTTGAAGCCATGCAAGATGAGATGAATTCCTTGCATGAGAACAATACCTTTGAATTAGTAAAGTTGCCTAAAGGCAAGAAAGTTCTGAAGAACAAGTGGGTCTATAAAGTGAAGACTGAAGAACATACCTCGCGGCCTAGGTACAAAGCCAGATTGGTGGTTAAAGGTTTCAGTCAAAGAAAGGGTATTGATTTTGATGAGATTTTCTCTCCAGTCGTGAAGATGAGTTCCATTCGGGTGATTCTTGGTTTGGCAGCTAGTCTTGATCTTGAGGTTGAGCAAATGGATGTCAAGACAGCTTTCCTTCACGGTGACTTGGATAAAGAAATCTATATGGAGCAACCTGAAGGTTTTCAGGTTAAAGGTAAAGAAGACTATGTCTGTAAGCTTCAGAAAAGTCTTTATGGGTTGAAGCAAGCACCAAGACAGTGCTACAAGAAATTTGAGTCTGTTATGGGGAAGCAAGGCTACCGAAAGACTATTTCAGATCACTGTGTTTTCTTTCAGAGGTTTGGTGATGATGATTTTATCATTTTATTACTCTATGTTGATGACATGTTGATTGTAGGCAAGAATGCAGAGAGAATTGTTCAGCTGAAGAAAGAATTGAGCAAGTCGTTTTCTATGAAAGACTTGGGCCCAGCAAAACAAATTCTTGGTATTCGGATTACTAGAGATAGAGCTTCAAAGAAGTTGCACATGTCACAAGAGCAATACATTGAGAAGGTGCTTAGCAGATTCAACATGGCTAAAGCTAAAGCGGTTAGTTCGCCTCTTACTCCCAATTTTAAACTAACCGATAAAGATTGCCCTTCTTCGAAGGAGGAGATTGAAGACATGGATAAAGTTCCATACGCGTCAGCGGTTGGAAGCTTGATGTATGCAATGGTGTGTACAAGACCTGATATTGCCCATGCAGTAGGTGTTGTTAGTCGGTTTCTGTCAAATCCTGGTAAGAAGCATTGGGAAGCAGTTAAGTGGATCTTTAGATATCTACGTGGTTCTTCCAAATTGGGTATAACATTTGGAAATGGAAAGCCGATGCTTGTTGGTTATACAGATTCTGATTTGGCGGGAAACAAAGACAACATGAAATCCACTTCTGGATATTTGATGACTTTTGCAGGGGGAGCTGTCTCATGGCAGTCAAGACTACAAAAGTATGTTGCTTTGTCTACAACTGAGGCTGAGTATGTGGCAGCAACAGAAGCGTGCAAAGAACTATTGTGGTTGAAAAGGTTTACGCAGGAGCTTGGCTTTATGCAACGGCGCTACGTGGTTCTTTGTGATAATCAAAGTGCTATTCACCTTGCAAAGAATTCTATGTTTCACAAGAGAACAAAACATATTGATGTGAAGTATCATTGGATT
This sequence comes from Helianthus tuberosus, assembly GCA_030545235.1. Lineage (NCBI taxonomy): Eukaryota > Viridiplantae > Streptophyta > Magnoliopsida > Asterales > Asteraceae > Helianthus > Helianthus tuberosus. The sequence goes on from CM060452.1 coordinate 92,022,847, forward strand.
AGAGATGCGCTTGAAGACAAGTTGTTTGAACTTGATAAAGTTCATACCGATGATAATGGTTCCGATATGTTGACAAAATCTTTGGCAAGGGAGAAGTTGAAGATATGTTGCTCAATCGCCGGGATGGCGAACTCTTCCTCATAGGCCAAAAAGGGGGAGAATTGTTGGGTTTTTGGGCCAATGAGGAAGCCCAACAATACTTTCTATGGCCCAATCTTATTTTTTGAAGATGGATAAAAGAGGAGAAGTAGGGTTCATTTGGTTAACACCCTCACAAAAACAACACACAAAGAAGAAGAAAATTTTCGCTCATTTCCGTCACTCCAAAACCTAGCTGCAGAGGTCGTCCGTTTCCCGGAGATTGAACCGTTGGATCGCTCTGATTTTTTGGCACAGTCATTCTGACATCAGGGAGACCTTATCCAACGGTGGGTTTGTCCAAATCAGCTCTGGAAGTCCGTCTGCACACCCTTCTGTTTCAGCAGCAGATTTTTGGTGATATTCCTTCTTTTGTCTTTGTATTTGATTCCATATGCTTGAAGTTGTTGATTCCAAGTGTATGATGATTATTGTATGCCTCTAGTAGACCTAGGGAAGACTTTGTATTGCTCTAATTTGGTGATAGTGGATTTGAAGCGGCTCTAGTAGTCCCGTGGTTTTTACTCTCCTTTCTTGAGAGGTTTTCCACGCTAAAATTTGGTGTTCTTGTTATTATTGTTTTCGGGCTGCTTAGATTGTAGTTGGTATACCCTATTTGTTTACATCCTCACAGGTTCATTCAAGTTTGGGAAAAGTCTTGGTCAAACGAAGTTTGCTTCCGCGTTTGTGTTTACCGTTTGTGACCGGGTTCGGCGTCTTTTTCCCATCACCAACAACCCGGTGTTTAATGAACGTACGAAGCACATAGAGATGGATTGTTACTTTGTGCGAGAGCGAGTCGAATATAGAGAAATACAACCTTTAAACATTGATATTAAGTCTCAGATAGCGGACTTATTCACCAAGGTGTTAGGCAGTGACGGAACTAGCCCATTAAATCAGGGGTATCCCAAAAAAAAAAATTTACCGTGCAATTAACAATATTAAAAAAACGATAATAAATAAATTATTAAAAAAAGACAATAAATAAATAAATAAAGTAAAATAAGTGCCTAATAAATTTGTCCTTTTTTTCATAGCTTGAAATCGTTTAATCACATCGTCGTCTTTTACTTTAAAAAACAAATAACTAAGCAGCGGCAGAACGTCCGGAACCAATGTTATCGCAGCAGCAAACAACAGGGTTGTGGATTCTTTTATCGAACCGGTATTATTGGCAGCAGCAAAACAGAAGACCAGTGCGTAAATGATGACCAGCGACGTTTGGTTTTCTTCCAGAACCTAAGCGACGATAAGAAAGAATGCCGCCATACGTATTTTTGTGTTTTTTTTTTGGGCTAATATAATCAGTTAGGCTTATCTAATCAATTGAGTCATTGTTTCAATCGGGCTCCCTTATTTTATAGGTTTGGGTTGGTTAGGGGTATCCTTATGATATTTTAGGGGTATCTTTTGTAGAAAACCCAAAAAAATATATAAAAAATACACTACGCATACAGACTTCAGCCGTAGCCTGTGCTACGGCTCACATACCTTTAGTTCCGCCCCTGGTGTTAGGGGAACAACAACTTCATCTTTTACTTAATGCTTTAACTTAAGGGGGTAAATGATATTAGTTTTATTTACGGTTTTTATTTGTTTTGGATGATATTTAGAGATATATTATAATTCTTGTATCTTTACAATATCTCTCATTCCTTTATATAACTACTAGTCGTTTACCCGCGCGATGCGGCGGGAAACATATCACTTAGATTGGTGAGTTTAGGGCTATGTAAGGGGATGTAGTTTCCGATGTGGCGTGCGACGACGATGGTGGCAGTGTGGCAGAACGTGAGGGTCGGTTGTGGCCTTGTTCAGCGGCGGAGAATCAGCGATTTGTGACGATTTGTGGTTTCGTGATGTCGTTTAGTGGTTATTGTGTGACGGCCGGTTACCAGCTTCAGGAGAAAACAAAGAAACTTATGTGATTCTAGTTATGTTATGAGAGGTTTAAAAGATGTGGGTAAATCAACGGTTTGAATGATGAATCGTATCATCAGTTACAATGAGGCCTTCGGTAGTGGCGAAGCTTGACGTTTTCGACCGGGGGGGTAACTATGTAAATAAAATTTAAAAAAAGAAAACACTGACATCTGCGCGATGTGGCCAAAGCAACATATTATAATGCCACACTCTAAATCTTGAAAATTTTAGAGGTTTGTTGGGTGATTAAGAACATCCAACAATATACTTATTCGGTTCACGCTTCTATCAATGTAGATGCCCTTAAAAAGTTCATCACCAAGCCCGAAACCAAAAGAATACGGGTTAGTTCGGTTTATTAAGCTCTTTTATGTTTTGTCTGTTTAGCTCGTTATGTCTATACGTGTCATAGTGTTCCAAAAGAATATGGTTTGTTAAGCTCCTTATGAATCGAAGGAGTTAGCAATGATGTATAAAAGTGTTAATTCGGTCTGTTAAGCTCGTTACGTCCCACACATGTCACACAATACTAATACGTAATAAAATTTATAATAGTCAACTAAAGGGTTCGGGTGTGAGTATACACCTTCCCGCGTCACCGGTTAATAATATGAAACGCACCCGAGTTCCTTGATAAACATCTTGACCAGCCTAGACTTGCTTTGACTGACGATGCTTAATAATTATTGGGTATATCTCTATGTATGAACATTAAGTACGACATATTTTGCCTCAAATTTAAAATTTGCTTGTCTCAAATTTAAAAAGATGGAGAGTTTTTTATAAAAGTGGATGAGAATGGGAGAAGTATTGAGAAAATGGTATAAAAATGGATGAGATGAGGGGTATTTATTTAAAGTTAAAATGTTTTTTTATTAATTAAGATAGCCGTTACTACGGCTATATGTTTGAAAATGTGGCCCGTCAACATCGTCGAATGGTAGCCGAATGGGACGCGCCGGGCCAAGGGGGGCGGTGTAGGGGACCGGCGCCGGGCCAGGCCGGGCCTAAGCCGGCCCCCTTACCGTCTGGTCTAAAAGACCAATGCAACTAATCACTCGTCTTAAATTAGTCCGGTCCGTCTTAGATTGCGTCTAATTTAATTCATGTCAACTCGGGAACACAAATCATCAGGAGCAAGTAAATACTTCTTGGAAAAAAACAACAATCACTGGAATTTGTACTGTATCTATTTTAGTGATGCCCCTTCTTAAAACTCGAGAAAAATCCCCAAGTGATTTGTCCTTCTGCCCCTCCCCTCCGTTACCAACCTGTTCAAATCATTACATTACGTTCATACTACTTTTTATATGATAATTTAAAAATAAAGGTTTATTTGTGTTCAAGATGTTCATACCTCTTTTGCTAAATGCTTTAATCTGTCTAGAATTTTAGTGAAGTTGAGTCTCAGTGTCCGGTCATGTCGCCAGCAACACGTTTAACGAAAATTGTTGGAAAACAAATACTCTTGTTGAAGTATATGTTCATGTTTATCATTGCATAAGCCATAAGTACATGATACTTTTTTTATTTTGTAACTCAAGAAATAAAGGCTACAGATAGCTTGAAGCACCAGTAACAAACCAAATAATCAAATTTACGTTTTTATGGCAAAGCTCCTCCAATTACCATGCTTATTCCAGCTTTTAAACCATTGTCTAATTTTAAGTCGATGAATTCAAAGATCAGAAATCAAAAGATATGGGTCAAACTATCTAACGTTGTTGTATGCTTATGGCAATGCTTCTCTAGCTATCCAGCCTTTAAGACCTTGTTATAATTTAAGTCAATGAAACTAAAAGATCTTGCATCCCATGCAAGCAATTGCTAAAACTTAAATTATGTAAAGAAACTAAAGCTATTGGTCATGTTGTTACATACATATTTACAGACACCAAATAGTGTTAGTAACCATTATTAAGATTTCATATAACTTACATACCATGGAAAGCTAATATAATTCAAGGATACAAAGACACTTTTGTTTAAAAAATAAACCCTAATCCAGTTTTCTAGATGAAATTAATTAGTCAAATGTATAGTTTCAATGAGAAAAGTAGATGTACAATTTCAATGACAAAAGTAAAGTTGTACAGGAAGAAAGCTTCTGACCACTGTTCCCTCTTTTCACTGTTCATGACAACATCGTGAGCATACGGAGCTGTCAGTTGGTTTCTTGTTCAAATATTAGTACAAAACCAACAAGATATTGGTTTCTTGTTTAAAACCAACAAGATATTGGTTTCTTGTTTAAATATTCATAACAAATACATAGTAAATACATGCAAAAGGCGTATTAATATACCAGAACTCATGGGTCTCCTTTTACCCAAAAAAAAAAAAAACTCATGGGTCTCCCTGCCACAATCATCAACCAGATCTTTCACTTCTCAAAATAGACACGTCTTTGCTAAATCGACATCCAGTGGCTTCACAAAGGAAATATCAAATTCCTTGTTAATTTTCTAGCAAACGAAATAACAATATTCAACGAAATATGTTTAACCTCAAAAGAATGGAAAAAAAATGCAAACCAAAAGCACATGTAATCATTTTCACATTTACCCAAAGATTCAAACCCCCTTTGAACCTTGTCAGCACTATCATGACGTGGCGGATGACAGAGCAACATTAGCCCAATAAACTGCCACAGTCCTCCAGGACTCTCTTTAGGTCTCTCTCGAACTTCCTATCTTAACAAAAAGATATAAATGAAGTAAAATAAACATCAAATCCTACAACCAAATAAAATAAAATCAGCAAAGCAAGCTTTATGTGTTAAAAAAGGCATTAATTGATCACCTGGCACGCCATCCCCTCCGTCAAAAAGCACTAAGAGCATGCTTGATTCCCATCTCTCTTTTTCGTACTCATAGCATGGCCTGCATACCAGGAAGGCACACTTGTTGCAAGCACTTATAATATATGTATTAAATAAAGAAAAATCCAAGACATCGTGCCTGAAAAAGAACAAAGAAGGGGGTGTGGGTGAAATCAGCAACTTTCACAACCTGTCCAATAAGATTAATTAAAACAAAACGACGGCAATATAAAGAGAAAATAAGGTAACTCTTACGTCGTGCTCATCCATCAGAAGATTGGCGGTTTTCAAGTCCCTGTGGATAATATTGCTTTGATGCAGGTAACTCATGCCTTTGGATATATCGATTGCTATCTTCAGTAACAAAGGAAGCTTAAATGAACCAATTTGCTTGTGCAGAAAGTTGTATATGCTCCCTGGTGCGGCTGCTGGTGCAGCGCCAGCTGCAACAGCATCAGCAAAAACACCACCACCACCTGAAGCTGCCTTTCTGAAGTCGCGCGCTACAGCATTACGGCAGCCGCGCCCGTTGTGTCTGCCTGCAGCCGTGCCCGTTGCGTTTGGCCGCTGCGTTACTGCATCCGCGCTCTACGTTTCGGCAGCCACACGCTGTGGCGTTATGGCAGCCGCGTGCTATGGCGTTACGGCACCCGCGCCGCTGCGTTTTAGCATTTAGGGGGTGTTTGGCCTAGCTTTTATTTTTTTTGGCTTATGCTTATATTTTAAAGTAGCTTATGCTTATTTTCTTTCATTTGATAAGCTATTTTTAAGTGTTTGGATTAGCTTATATTCTACAAGTTGATAATTAATAATTAATCTTTAGTTGTTTGTTAAGTTATTTTGTATTATGGGAAGGGATATAATATCATTGTGTGTAATGAGTAAAAACCCATCTTCTTCAAATAAGCTTATTCAAATAAGCTAAAAAACCATGTTCCCATAAGCTTCTTGGAATTAGCTTATATAAGCTAATAAGCATAAGTTTAAAAAGTTAAACCAAACACCCATTAGTGCTTATTTTGTAAAAATAAGCTAAAAAAGCTATAAGCTTAGATAAAAAAGCTAGGCCAAACACCCCCTTAAACCGAAGTTTTCTGTTTTTTTTTCTGCATATTAATGGTTACATTTAAATTATAAAATGTTATGTTGAACTCCCTTTTAAGTTAAAATATTTTGGCATAAAATGCTAAAAAAAAATTCATTAATGACATAACATATCCTACAAATAAAGGGTTTAAACGGGTCAACCCGCAAACCCACCGGTTTGAAATAAACACTACTCGATTAGCTAAACAGGTTCAGGGGTTATACCCGGAACTAACCCAAACCCATTAATGGTAAACCCAAACCTATGAATTTTGTGTCGTGTCATAATTCACACCGTAAATGGTATAAATGTCAAAATTTTGAAAATTGGAATGTATGAAGTTATGATTTTTTGCTGGGTATATCCATTGAAAAAAGTAATCTTGGCAGGTTCTAACAAGTTACTGAGGTATCGCCGTAAAATTGTTTCAAAATTTTTTGGTGGATATCTTCCCTTCACTACCAATCTATATTGTCCATCAAGAGATCCACTATTACCCAATTCGGCTAACAAGAAGGTCATAACATGCTCTGGTTCCCAATGCATACAGCAAGAAAATGAAATGAGAAACTTAGCAAAGAACAATGTAAACCAAAAAACAACTTAAAACTTACGATTTGCACAAATCCATGAAATTCACAAAAACCGTTTTCTTGGTTCCCTCACGAAGAACTTGTGGCAGTGGTGGCCTAAAGACGGTTCTCCTTCTATTTCCAGCAAGTTCAGGGTTGTGTTCATGAATAATTCGGAAAACTCGACCTAGAAGCTGAATCCCATAAATGGCCTGCAGATTCATGAATCGGTAATAATGTGAATATTAAGGTGTTTATAAAGTGTTAAAACCAAATGAACTGTCAAAACTGAAGCAAATCAGCCGGTTTAGAGTTTAAAAAAATCCAAACCACAAAACACCAGTATTGAACTGTTTTTACCAGCCAGGCCGACCCAGCCAACAAACATCCAGAACCCAACTCCTAATTTTCAGAACCGGACAAGATATTTGATCCACCCCAACGTGATTTTAATTGGTAAAAAATAGAAATATTACTTGCCAAGAAGTGTGTATTTCTTGGAAAACTCCTCATCTGGAACCTATAACTTCTTATGTATCCATACTTCAACTTCAACTAATGTCTCACCCTCCCAAATTACCAAGAATGGTTCCCCAAACAATTGATTCCATCAACCCCTTCGATTACACATAACAAACAAAGCATTAAGATATAGAAAATAGATATTCAATATTTACTTCAAATATCAAGTTTAGACAATAGTTAGAAGTGTTCATAAATCGCTAAACCTATAAACCCACCACACTAAAACAAGTTGACCAGTTTAAAAGTTATTTGGTTTGCTTAACAGTTTGTTTTGGTGATTTTAACCGCCCGGCTAGCTGAAAGAATGCATAAAATGTATATCTTAGTAGATGGGTCAATTGAAATTTCCTCCCACAATACACAAACAGGTCCTCAAGACTCGGTCCTAGCAAATCAATAACTAAAACGTTATCCTCTCCATCTACACCGGACCATTTTATGGAAGGTATACCACCTACAAGTGAAAACAAAAGATTATAAATCATATCATTCAGAGTGAAATAAAAGATAAACATATAAATCTGCATTGTGATATTACTATCAAACCACACATACATCCTCCCTTAAAAAGATTGTACAACTTAGCTTCATAAAAAAGTTGTGGATGTTTAGTCTTATTATTCTCCTGCAAAATCAAAAAACCAACATTAGCTCTAAACTCAAAATAAAACCAGTTCAAACCCTACCTCAGGTCCTCAACCAGGTTGTCGGAACCTACCTCAACCACCATCTACCGCCAGATGCTTGTCTCATTTGCCACCAATCTGCTCGAGAATCCCACTGCCGGAACTCTAATCGGCGGATTTTAACACTGCACACCACACCATCACAGGATGGGGTCATGGATTTGAAATCGAATGAAAGAAAAACCCTAGATCTGGTCACATATCTGTTCATGAGTCGTAGAGAGAGAGAGAGAGAAGGTTGATGAAGTTTTGTGAGAGTAAATCGAATGAAAATAAAACCCTTGATCCGTGTGAGCTGAATATGAGCCGTCCAGATCACAATCCGAGTGAAAAAAGTGAAAGAAATGGATGGCTAAGATGAATCAGTTGATGGGTAAATTATGTTGTGTTTCTTGATGCTTTAAGTGTTGTACATTGTGCATTGAGGGTGTTTTCAACACCTTGCTGAATTACCATTCTGTCCTTCCTATATCCTTATTAAAGTAGTATAGATAGATATAGTCTCTACAGTTATGTTAACGAAAAGTAGTGAAACCCTCTGATTAACCGTTTTCTTGAAGATTGCTCAACTTTTATTTACTACAATTGTTAATGGATATATAACCCGATCATTTAAACTTACATAAACTCACCACTACATTTTACATTTTATCTCCCCATAACACATGTTGATGGGTGTGAAAGGGGAAACCCCCACTACCTTCGTAGTAACACTTTGGGGAAGTGCTTTTTTTTTACAATCTTTACATTTACCACAAACACAAAGTCTTGCATTTAAGGTTTGTCATGTATAAGTGTATGTTCTCTTTTTCTAATGAAATTTTGTTTTATAATTTAATTTGATTTGTTTTTTCTAAAATTATTGCCTTCGTTAGCCCTTTAGAAAATCAAAATACGTAGTTATTTGTACTTTTTTTTGTCAACATTCCGTTAATTTTTTTTTTAAATTGTTCGATCAAAGTAATGTAATTTTTGGTATTGTAAGCTATACCGAGTAGTACTGAACCTGTATCCTATTGAAACACATTGTAAGCTATTTCGACGGTTTCGATAATATTTCATGTATCATTTAATTTCATTGTTCTCCAATGACTTGCGTTCCGAAAATTCTTAAACTAACAGTTACATTTTTCTGTCAACGTTCCAATATAAATTGTATTCAAAATAATATACTCTTGACCGAGACTTTGAAATCTGTATTGGTATAAATTTTCTTTTTTCGCTTCCACACGAGTCCATCTGTATTTTTCCAATATTTTTGCACTCCCGGTACCGAACAGTCATAATCAGCAGAGTAAATTGCTAAAATTGTCCCTGACGTTTGTTCACATTTGCTAGATCCATCCAAAAAAGGTTTTTTTTTCTCATAGGAACCACTGAGGTTTCAAAAAAGTTGCTAAATCCATCCAAAATGACTAACACTCTAACAAAACTAACTTGAAAGAGGGGTAATTTAGTCATTTTTTTAATTTATTTAATTTACCCTTTTTTTAACAGGTCATTCTTTTAATTTATTTATATATAACTAGATAGCTATGGTTTATATTAAGGTTACGTTATAATATTTGATTACTTTCTTTGGTTTGTTTTTATAACTGTAGGGATAACCAGGGGCGGACCCAAGTTATGGGGTGGGTGGGCGGCCGCACCCCTTGAAAAAAAAATTTAATGGTATTTTTCGCGAAAAATCCAGACCGCACCCCTTGAAAATTTTTGTCCGCACCCCTTGAAAAATTCCGACCGCACCCCTTGGAAATTTTCGTCCGCACCCCTTAAAAAATGTTAGGAATTTATGTAAAAAAATTGTGAACACGGATTGAAACCTGATCAAATTGTGTAAACAAGTTAGCCTACACCCCCTTTAATAAACTTAAATTCAGTCCATCAAGCCCAATAACTTAATACTCATTCAAGCCCAACCCAACTACTAGTTTTGTTAAACAAACCAGTCCACATAATAAAAAAACCCAAATCGCTGCCACTTGCCAGCGACTCCCGCCCTCCCTCTGCCTCACTTCAGCACCCAGCGACGGCATAATTCCGGCCGGCGACTGCAAAATTTCGGCTACAAACTGGTCAAAATTTTGGTTGGCAAACATGTTTGTTGATTATATGATTGTTGGTTGGCAAATAATAATTACTAGGGCTTGAAATTCAAAATTTTAAATTGAAAATTAAGGAACATGGGCTATGGTTGAACACTTGAAGATCCTTGTTTATTTTGTATGTGATAGGATTAGGAATGAACAATGAGTAGGGAAGTTATGCCGCGATTTCTCAAGAGGAAAGGGGTTGAACCACTTTTTTCGCCGGATTATTCTAATTAAAGACCAAGGTATGTTATAGATAAGTTTTTTTTGTTCTTTTATTGAATGATTAAGAGAAATAAAAGTAGGGATGGTTTGAACTTTGATGTTTTGTTGTTTGTTAATGTGATAGGAAGTTAGGAACTAGGGTTTGATTGTTTGAGAATTGAAATGGAAGCGACCCGATCTGATTCGACCCGCTATGAAACTTTGTTTGTTTGTTTTTACTTGTTTTACATGACCCGACCCGATCCGACCCGCTATGAACCGATTTTTTTCTATAGCTATGGGTCTAAAATCTTTAAAAAATTTCCGCACCCCCAGAAAAAAAATCCTGGGTCCGCCACTGGGGATAACACGATGCTAACTGATGACCTGCCTGATTTGCTTCCTGAGCTTAGACCATATCAAAGGCATGCAGCTTTCTGGATGGTTCAACGAGAGAAACGAACATTGGAATACCTTGTTGGAAGTCAACCTAGTCAACAATCTGTTTCACCCCTATGCACGCCAGTGGATTTAGTTGATTCCTTCTTTAAAATATATTACAATTCATTTAGATACAAAATCTTATGTTAATATTCTTTATCTTTAATGTGGATCAGTAAAAGTTAATCCACAAAAAATATTTTCGTCATTTCTTTTTTCGTTTCACAGGGGCAATGTTTCAATGAATCCTAAGAACGATTCATCTTACTTTGCTGGTGGGATTCTTGCAGGTTAGTCCTGCTTTATGTTATCAACTTTTAAGTGTTTTTTTAATAGTTATAATCTTTAACGTTATGTTGATGATTTGTATTTGTGACAACAGATGAGATGGGCTTGGGAAAAACTGTTAGAACTTCTTGTTTGTATATTTGCTCATAGAAAACCGGACTCCAAAGCTGTTAAAATAAGGTAAATTAAATAAATAAAAAGAATGACTAAATTACCCCTCTATCAAGTTAGTTTTGTTAGAGTGTTAGTTATTTTGGATGGATTTAACAACTTTTTTGAAACCACGGTGGTTCCTATGAGAAAAAAACCTTTTCTGGATGGATATAGCAAATGTGAACAAACGTCAGGGACGATTTTAGCAATCTACTCGATGTTCAACATTGGTTTTTACTCATTTTTTGTTTCAATATATATTATAAGTACGAGTACCGAATAATTTTTTTCATTAGCATTTAAATATCACTACAAAAAAAAATGTCATCTAGTGGCATGCAAAAAGTGCCACAGTAAAATAAGAGAGTGCCACTAAAGAACCTTGTAAGAATTGGTGGCACACAATAAAAGTGCCACAAGAAGTGCTAACGCTAAAGCCTTTTAACGGCACTTTTTCATTGTGTCGCACAAAGTTTTTAGGCTTTTAGTGGCACTTTTTATCTGCCAGTACAAACTTTTGAGCTTTTAGTGGCACATATTTTTTGCCATAAAAATCACATCAAATTAAATGCCATTGACGTTTATGATATTTATTTTAATTAATTACAATTATCTTTTATTCACATTAAAAAATAAAAACAAAATTGTAAAATGTAGAAATCATAAATTAATCACTTCAATTAAAAGTTCAATCAATCTTCCAAAGATTCCAAATGGCTAATAAGTGTCGCTCTGAGTCTAATGATCAAACATATGCCATTGACGTTTATCATATTTATTTTAATTAATTACAATTATCTTTTATTCACATTAAAAAATAAAAACAAAATTGTAAAATGTAGAAATCATAAATTAATCACTTCAATTAAAAGTTCAATCAATCTTCCAAAGATTCCAAATGGCTAATAAGTGTCGCTCTAAGTCTAATGATCAAACATATAACCCAAATAAACTAACAGGTGTACGAATAAAAACTCAAAACTTCATTGTGTTCATGAATCTCTTTCACAATCTTCATGCGAGTTAAATAATCATCGTGTTAACGTTTTCTTAGTAGTCATACTTCCACTTCATAGTTCCCAGCACTTACTACTTATTGTCGCTACATCAGCCATTTGACTATACTCAACCTGAAATTTCACAATTCATGTTAAATTAATTAGAACTGATAACCATAGCTATCAAAGATGTAAAAACAGTTAATAAAAGGCAAACTTACCTGTCATGTGCTCCCCCACTGTTGTCCTTCTTCACGTGATCATAATTACCCGTCATGTGCTCCCCACTATGAACCAAAACACAGCAAAAATAACATAGAACTGAAAACATTTAAACTCTAATCAAATAAGAAACAACTAATTCACAAAAGTTAACATAGTTCTTAACGGTTTTCCTGCATATTCCCATAAGTTGAATAATAATAGTTCTGCCTTACCTATTAACTGTTTTTAGAACTATATATACCAACTTGCTTTATAATGCTATCATATGAGATTTATTCACAAGAGTTACTTCTTCTCTAATGAACTCGGAGGAATATATTAAACTAAATTAAAATACCTGTGAAGAGTGTAAAGATTGCGCAAACTTCTGTCTGCTAGGGATGGGTGCTAAACGGGCCGCGTTCGCGGGTTGGCGGGTTCAACCCGACCCAAACCCAAAAATTTTAGACGAACCCAAACCCGAAAATCGTGCTATACATATGAACCCGAACCCGACCCGCTCAACCCGAAATTTTTATTTTTTTTATTTTTTCAGCAAATTAATATATTAAAATTAACACTACTACAAAAAAAACACAAATTTATATAATAAAATTACAATAAAATCATAAAAATTTATGTCAACTTCCATTTTTAAGTTATATTTATAATATAAAATACACACCCAATTTAATTTATGACATAAGACATATTTTTAAAAATAAAATATAATATAATAGAAATGGGTTAAACGGGTCAACCCGCCAACCCGACTGGGTTGACCCAAACCTGACCCGTTTAGCTAAACGGGTTCGCAGGTTCAACCTGAAACTGACCCGAACATGTTTAGACTAAACCCAAACCCATGAATTTCATGTTAGGTTCGTATCGTGTTTTCGGGTCGTGTCAGAAATTCACACCCCTAGCTAGGGGTGATAAGTACTTTCCATCCTCTCTATTAAGATCAAGTCGCAGGGGGAATTTATAACGGTTGTTTATCTGTCCAATCGAATAATTTCACATAAAAAAAATCCAAATAAAAGGTCTGCTACTTCACAAGTTATTTTCAACAATATGCAAAATACAAAACCAATCTGCGCAGCTTATATATACACTAATCACATGGTACTTTCTTTAATTGAATGGCATTCACATGAACTGAACCATGTCATAAGGGTTAAAGTTACTGACCTTCACCATTGTATCTCGAATGGATTCATATTCAAAACGCTTTAACTGAAGTTGATAAACAGGGGGAAATCAATGAACATGAGACGATTCTCTGCATCCTGCAAACGACAACACATGATTGAATTTTAAAAGACCACAAAAACAAAAAGTTCTAAATACATAAATTTAAAAGATGACTCCAACCTATAACCCATGTGGTCCAGCACGGTATCTACTATCACCTTCAAGTCGTTCTACTTCTGTATATTTGTCAAAAGAAGCTGAAGGCCTGACACAAGATACACGTGTTAACAAAAAACTATAATCACTATAAAACAATTGCATTCTCAAAAATATACTTACAGGAAAATGTTCGCTATTTTATTGATATGTAGTGCACATTTACGCATTCCACATATTTCATATTATGTCCTTCAAGTAGTTTTTTTATCACACCTTCTGCAATACTACCCTGTGGCAGTGTAACAACAAGAGTACATAACTACATTATCAGGCGCGCAGCTGCGCGTTGCTACTACAGGCGTGCAACCGCCACTTCTGCATGTGACACTGCTGTTGCGGCATGCGTGAAGTGAAGCCGCGCAGCTGCGGGCGTGCAGCCGCTGCTGCGTGCGATGCAGTCGCGCAGCCGCGGGCGTGTAGTCGCTACTGCTGCTGCTCAAGGTATTAGTTCGATTTGTTGGGATAATGATCTTTGATTATTATTTATCTAGTTCATAATAAGACTTCATTTTCTCATCTAATTTTAATATACATGAAAGTAATAAATGTAATTTGATTAAAATATAATGATGAGCAGATAAAGACAAAGAAAAATTCCGCAGGCGTGCAGTCGCTAATGCTGTCGCCACTAAAGCTCATAATTCTTGTATTATTCGACCCATATTTTAAAGTAGATGGGATTAATCGCCGGAATTTAAAGGTTTTGGTCAAGAATTTGGCCTAAATTTGACCAGAATCGCTAGACTACCTCTCCTTTTATATAGTCACCCAACATTAAAATGGATGTCCAAGATCTATTGAGTTTAATAACTACAAACTTTTCTTTAAAATATCATATTCTAAATTATACAAACTTAAGACTAGTATCAGGAAGAAACTTCAACATCCTTCCATCTTATTATTATGACTCAAAAAAAACAACAGTTTTAATAATTAAAAAAACCCATTTGCACATAACAGGACCTCAAAATTCATATCCACTGCCCTATTATTATCTAGTAGTAAAAGCTACCAAATCAATATATTTATACCAACAAAAACAAACACGCCATCTGATTCAGAAACAGATCTTCTAAAACATGAAACCCTAAACAGAATGAAACAGTTGCGGATAAACCAGAACTAACCTGGATCTTCATAGCTTTCTTGTTGTCTTCAAGTTGACTACCTGTACACATATCAATCAATCAGAAGGGAGAAATCAAAACGAATTAGAAAGAGAAAGAAGAATTAGGGTTCTACGCATTTCCTTTGGAAGAAGCTTAAGCTTGTCCAGATTCCTCTCATGGGCCGTCTTCAACTTTTGCTCATTTACTCCACCATCGCTTCTTACAGAATATCTCTGGCCGGGAACCCTAAATAGATTTTTTTCAATCAAATAACTCATTTTGGCAAAAACTAACTGGTCACGCGTAGAGTTTCGGATGGCGGTTCAGGTCGGAGCTTTAAGACATACTTGCTTTGTTATTCTGGACATGGAGTTAGGTTTTTGGGTTGAAGGGGTGTGTGAAAAGATTGAGTGGATCCAGTTGAGAGGAAATGGATATATGGAAGAAAATGGAAGGCGAGGAATACAAGCAAAAAAATTTAGAGGAATTTGGCTGGGAGGGAATCTTGTGGGTGTGAAAATGTTTAAAGAGGGAATTCATTTTATAAAATTTTTAATAATAAACAAGTGGGAAATCCATGAGGGGTTAGAGGAATGAGCGGGAATATAAAATTATTTGGGGGAGGGAAATTGATTTTTGGTGAAAGAGAAGAAGAGATTTGTAGGGAAATTTTTAGGTATAAAAGAGGGAAATAGTGAAAATTTTAAAAAAGTTGTTCAAAAATTTTTGTGGTACAGGCAAAGTGCCATTAAAATATATAGAAAATTTTGGTGGCATATGCAAAATGCCACTAAAAGCTTTGATTAGTGACATAAAAGTTAAATGCCACTAAATGTATGTGTTAAATACCTAAAGTGCCCTTAAAACAAAAATTAGTGGCACAAAACCTAAATGCCATTAAAAATGTGTGCCACTAGATGACTTTTTTTTTTGTAGTGTATAAATTTTACTATACGAAGTTATATTTAAGATAAAGTATCTTTTGTTGTAGTGTATAAAGTTTATTATACGAAGTTATATTTAAGGTAAAGTATCTTTTGTTATCATAAACTAAACGAGTACCGGTACCATATAGATATATATCGAGCGGACATCGAATGAACAATATCGTTATCAACATTCATTTCATGGTTTTCGATCCATTTAAACACATGTCGATCCTTGTGGGCATGTGACGCGTATACTTTTTTTCTTACATTAGACAACTTTTATGTAACTGAAACTAATGCAACTGATGCTAACATAACAACATTAGTACCAATCTTGGTATTCAGTACACCACTTTTGTGTAATTGAAAGTAATGCAATCTATTTAAACATGTGTCGGTTCTTTTAGGCATGTTTTAATAATCTTTTAGATTAATGTAAAACACGCGTCAAAGTCCATTTCGAAGAAGTTTTGTAAAATTAAACCCAATACTATTGTAAATAAACTTTTCTATTTTGTAATATATAGATGTTTCTCATTATATGGAGTTGACAACATAACAACTAAAACCGTTTGCCTATAATTAAAGAATTCAAATCCAATTAGATCATCTTTCTTTTAGTGGGAAGTTAAATAATCTCATAAAGTGCAAAACTAATCATGAGTCATCGTTATTTCTACTCACTTTTTTTGGATGTTAATATCCTAGATGTCGGCACATCTAGTGCATTATGCACCAGTTCACTTGGCCTATCAATATATATATATATATATATATATATATATATATATATATATAGGATAATGCTAGACAGAAAACCCACATTTAGGTAGAAAACTCTGGAAACCCAAATCTCCCGGCCTTTTTACCCCACCTCCCGACATTTTTTTTTTTGAAAAAAATAACACATGTAATATACATGTTTTAGAGTGTCTTGGGCAAAAAAAAAACAAAAAAGCGCCGAAGGGATTTTTAAAAAAAAAAAAAAACAAATTTCAGCTATGTCCGGTCGCCTAACATGTGTTAGCCAAAAATGACAGAAATTGCTGAAATTTTTTTTTTTTTTAAAAAGATTTCTTCGGCGCTTTTTTGATTTTTTTGGCCCAAAACTCTTAAAAATATGTATATTACATGTGTTAATTTTTTCAAAAAAAAAAAAAATGTCGGGAGGTTGGGTTTTCTAAGGTTTTTCATATAGATAGGGTTTTCTACCTAGCCTTGCCCTATATATATATATATATATATATATATATATATATATATATATATATATATATATATATATATATATATATAGGCTAGGAGTTGGCTAGAAAGTCCAAATTTCCTAAAAAGTGTAAAAGGTCACAAAACACCATAATGTCAACCATAAAACATACAAAAAACCCACAAATAACATAATGAAGATTACTAAAACATCATGTATGTGGGTTTTGTGTTGTGTTTTAGGTGTTAAGGCTCTGATTATGGAATGACAAATGTTATTGTGTTTTATGTTGTTTAGCATTTTGTGTTTTATATTCATAGTTCTACGATGGTGTGTTTGAAGTTTTTATAGGCTATTAGGGTTTGAATATGGTGTTTTAGTAATCATCATTCTATTATTTGTGAGTTTTAGGTGTGTTTTATGGCTGAAATTATTGTGTTTTATGACTTTTTACACTTTCTAAGAAACTTGGACTTTCTACCCGAACCCCACCCTATATATATATATATATATATATATATATATATATATATATAGGGGGCCGCTAGAATGAGAACCACCACGAGTTGTAAGAACCACGAGAACCGCGCCCCGCGGGTGGCCGTTGACCACGAAATTTTTTTTACACCTAGATCCGTATATTTTAACACCGGGGGTAAATTTTGGGTTCAAACGGCGCGCCCGAGGGGGTAGTTTTTAAAAAAAAAAGAAAAATTAAAAAAACCCAAACTTTGGGCGTAAAAAACTACCCCCTCGGGCGCGCCGTTTGAACCCAAAATTTACCCCCGGTGTTAAAATATACGGATCTAGGTGTAAAAAAAATTTCGTGGTCAACGGCCACCCGCGGGGCGCGGTTCTCGTGGTTCTTACAACTCGTGGTGGTTCTCATTCTAGCGGCTCCCTATATATATATATATATATATATATATATATATATATATATATATATATATATATATATATATATATAGGTAAAGGGTACTGTACAAATTCCCTTATCGTACATTACGTACGCTACAATCTCAGCCGTCAGATCATCTTCCCACAATGAAAATCGCATGTTGTTTTTTTTTTGTAATAATTTCGCATGTGATAATTTTGATGAAATAGCAGGTGTTTTTTTAACAATTTCGCATGTGGTAATTCAATTTCGCATGTGATAATTTTGATGAAATAGAAGGTTGTTTTTTTGTAACAATTTCGCATGTGTTAATTCAATTTCGCATGTGATAATTTTGGTAACAATTTCGCATATGTTAATTCAATTTCGCATGTGATAATTTTGATGAAATAGCAGGTTGTTTTTTTGTAACAATTTCGCATGTGGTAATTCAATTTCGCATGTGATAATTTTGGTAACAATTTCGCATGTGGTAATTGAATTTCACATGCGATTTTTCAAAGCGGGAAGATGATCTAACGGCTGAGATTGTAGCGTACGTAATGTACGATAAGCGCATTTGTACGTTAACCAGCCCCTATATATATATATATATATATATATATATATATATAGGGGAAGGATCCACTAAAAAGTGGATTTTGCCTAAGTAGCCTAAGAAGGATTGTGATGATGACATGTGACACTCCTAATAATTAAGAATCAAGGGCATTTTAGTCCTTATAAATAGGAGTAAAAATGACATTTGGCACCCCTTTTGTTTTTTAAAAATACAAAAAAAAATCTAGTACAAAAAAATCTAGCACAAAAAAATATAGCACAAAAAATCTAGTACAAAAAATATAGCACAAAAAATGTAGTACAAAAAATATAACACAAAAAAAATCTAGTACAAAAAATATAGCACAAAAAAAATTTAGCAACAAAATGTAGTACAAAAAAATCCAGCAAAAAAATTGAGAAAAAAAAAATTAAGACAAAAAAAATCAATACAAAAATTTTAGTACAAAAAATATAGTACAAAAATCCAGCACAAAAAAATGTTATAGAACATAGAAATACAACACATTTTAGTGGGTTTTTTTAGTCTTCATATTTTATATAGCAATATAGTACTCAAATTAAAGATAAAAATACGCTCGATTTTATGGTGAAATTTTTATGAAAAAATAATGTCGTATAAAAAAGTTATGAATGTTTAAAAAATGGGGGTGAAATATGCATGTGCCTTGCATGTGGAGAGAGAAAGTCCATAAATATGATTTTCCCAAGATACCCTTGCACTCCTCCTTTCTCCTACACTTTCATCTTAACCATTGATTTAAAAAATGAATGGTTAAGATTCCTTCTCATCCTACTTAGGCAAAATAAACTTTTTATTTGATCTTACCCCTATATATATATAGGGTAAGGTTATTGTAAAAAAGACCAAAAGTGTGAGAAAGGTAAGAAATAATCTCAGCCATTAGATTTAAATTAATTAAAAAGGGTAAACAAGTAATTTTAACATTAATTCAATTAATTAAAAACTTCCCATAACCGCCACCTTAATTATAGGAAGTATATAACACCATTCAGCAAGTATATAACATCATTCAGTAAGTATATAACACCATTCAGCAAGTATATAACACCATTCAGCAATTATATAACACCATTCAGCAAGTATATAACACCATTCAGCATTCAGCAAGTATATAACACCATTCAGTAAGTATATAACACCATTCAGCAAGTAAATAACATCATTCAGCAAGTATATAACTCCATTCAACATTCAGCAAGTATATAACACCATTCAGTAAGTATATAACACCATTCAGCAAGTATATAACACCATTCAGCAAGTATGTAACACCATTCAGCAAGTATGTAACACCATTCAGCATTCAGCAAATATATAACACCATTCAGTAAGTATATAACACCATTCAGCAAGTATATAACACCATTCAACAAGTATATAACACCATTCAGTAAGTATATAAACCATTCAGTAAGTATAAAACATCATTCAGCAAGTATATAACACCATTCATTGACTAAACATCTGATCGAAACATATTTTTTTCTCTATATAAGTATAGCAATATGGTACTCATATTAAAGATAAAAAAACGCTCGTTATTATGGTGTAATTTTTTTATTTTAAAAAGTTACGTATAAAAAGTTATTGACGTTTAAAAAAGACGGGGGGAAGTTACATGTGCATTACCTAATTTCTAGTGGGTTTAAAAGACTATATTTCCCCTAGATATTTCAAATCAGGCCAAATTAATGAAAATATTTTACAATTTGGTCCCTATCGATCTCAACCATTAGATCAAAAGATCTAATGGCTGAGATTCTTTCTTACCATTCTCACACTTTAGGTTTTTTTTACAGGATCCTCTACATATATATATATAGGATAAGGATCATGTGAGAAGTAGTATGCTAAATGAGAAACTTGAGAAGCATTCTGGACCACACATTTTCCCTAAGCAAAAAAAATGCAAAAAAAAAAGGTAAAAAAATGCAAAACATTTTTTTTTTTTTTTTTTTGAAAAATCGCAGCTTTTTCTTTAAGAATTAATTTTTTTTATTTATACACATGTGTATATTGTTAATCTTTTAACTATACATATATGTATATTGTCAATTATACATATATGTATATACATGTTTAAAATTGAAAAATAAGTGTTATTTAGGGTTTAGCATTAGTATTTAGGGTTTAGCTTTATGGTTTAGGGTTTAGCTTTAGGGTTTAACATTAGGGTTTAGTATTAGGGTTTAGCATTAGGGTTTAGCTTTTGGGTTTAGCATTAGGGTTTAGCTTTTGGGTTTAGCTTTAACTTTTGGGTTTAGCTTTATCTTTAGGGTTTGTATTAGGGTTTAGCATTAAGGGTTTAGCTTTAGTGTTTAGTTTTAGCTTTTGGGTTTAGCATTAGGGTTTAGCTTTAGGGTTTAGAATTATGGTTTAGCTTTAGGGTTTAGCATTAGGGTTTAGCTTTAGGGTTTAGCTTTAGGGTTTAGCTTTAGTGTTTATGGTTTAAGATTAACAATATACAAATTTTTTCAATTTTAAACATGTATATACATATATGTGTAATTGACAATATACATATATGTATAGTTAAAAGATTAACAATATACACATGTGTATAAATCCAAATTTAAAAAAAAAAAAAAAAAAAAAAATTTAATCCTTAAAGAAAAAGCTGTGATTTTTCAAAAAAAAAAAAAAAAAAAAAAAAAAAAAAAATTTGCATTTTTTTCACCTTTTTTTTGCATTTTTTGCTTAGGGAAAATGTGTGGTCCAGATTGCTTCTCAAGTTTCTCAAATAGGGTGGACTTCTCTTAGGATCCCTACCCTATATATATATATATATATATATACTAGTTGTTTACCCGCGCGATGCGGCGGGAAACATATCACTTAGGTTGGTGAGTTTAGGGCTATGTACGGGGATGTAGTTTCCGATGTGGCGTGCGACGACGATGGTGGCAATGTAGTAGAACGTGAGGGTCAGTTGCGGCCTTCTTAAGTTACTTTTATCAAGTGTACACATAGACAATCATAGATCAGGAAAAGATAATCACTTGCAAAATATATATACGCATTGACTTCTAAAATCAAATAAGACAATTTTGTTATGATGAATTATTACAAAGAGCCGGTGACCATGTTACATGAGCTCGGTACCATGTTAAATGACCATCCCTATGTTAAATTATATAAAGAGGAAAAATAAAAAACACACAAGGATTATCATTTAAGTGTATTTAACTAATGCACACAAAGACATACTTGTTTTATGCTCACTTAAAGTTAGGGGAGTGAATTTCTGACACGCCCCGAAAACACAACACGAACCTAACATGAAATTCTCGGGTTTGGGCTTAATCTAAACAGGTTCGGGTCAGTATTAGGTTGAACCCGCGAACTCGTTTAGCTAAAAGGGTCGGTTCAGGTCAACCGGTCAGGTTGGCGGGTTGACCAGTTTATATTATATTAAATTGGCTGTGTATTTTATGCCATAATTTTAACTTAAAAGAGGAATTAACTTAAAAGAAGGTTAAAATATTATATTAACCCTTTTATACAAAGTATGTATTTTTAATGCATATAACCATAAGCAATTTGATTCAAGTATAGAAGCAAAACATACCCACATACACAGATCACCAAATTTCCCAAATAAAAACCAAACCACATTGCATCAATGTTATGCAGGTAACTGAAAATACAATATATTGTTATAATAAACTTTAGATACAATATAATGGTAAAGCGTTCAACCTAGTATTGCTATAATAAACTTTAAATACAATATAACGGTTTTGCTCGTTGCGGCTGCGCTCACTGAGCCGATGCAGCTGCGTTCGCTGCAGCATTGTGGCTGCGCTCGCTGCGGCGGGTTCGCTGGGGTTGTGCTCGCTGCGGCAGCGCCGATGCGGCTGCGATCGCTGCACCGATGCCGGTAAATGAACAAGGGCTAAATGTGTTTTTGTAGCAAAGGCAAATGCTCTTTTGGTCTTTTACATCATAACAGTTGACAGCCAAAATTCCAAAGTCCCATACTACCAAAATGTTATATGTTTTAAGGCTTTGCCAGTTGACAAACTTAACATAATTAATTCACAACTTGTCGAATTAAATGAACAGATGTAACTTGATTAAAAATATTGGAATGGATCTTTTGTTGACTTGATTAAAAAGATTGTAACGAACTGTTATGTTTGGGATGACTTGTTGACCCGCCAACCCATTGAAATAAGGCTATTTTCGTTCAGGTAAAAACGGGTCGATTAGTTCGGGTAAAAAACGGATCGCTTTGGAAATGTGACATTTATATGAGCTGAAACGATTCATTTTTTACCCGAACCAAAATAACATTCTATAATCGACCCGTTTTGACCCGAACAAAAATAGCCTTTTTTAATTGACCTGTTGACCCAAAGCCATTCTGCGCGAAACCTGTTCAAAGAAGCAAACAAATGAGTTGAATATTATCAATTCATTATCAAATGAGTTGAATATAAGATTGAGGTGGCAAACAGGTCAAAACAGAAAGACTTTTTAATAAAGTTTCAGGATGTAATCATGCAAACAAGAAGAGCCTATTCATTAAACCAAAGAATTTAGTCATGCACAAGGACTTTCTCAATAGGTTTTTAAACTTAAGGATGTAATATACAAAAAAATAACCAAAAATTTAATTTGTTTTCAACAAAATGCATAGGATATATTCCTCTCAAGGACTATCTAGTGTTAACAGTGCAATTTTTTTTTTAAGATAAAACATGCTTATTCTATCTCCTTAAGATAACAATAAACAGAAAAACCGCAAAACCATCGGTATGGTATTATGTGATGTGTGTAGCAGGCAAGACATGAGGATCTGTGATAATGTCATTCAAAGAAGCATCATTATTAGAAAGAATCATTCCAACTGCCCCAGCCAAAGCTGTTTCTTGATCTTTGTCAACCCGATCATTATCTCCCCAAAGACACTAATATTTTCCCGTTTACCTTTTTAGGATACAGTGATCCCGCCTTACAAATCTACCTGTACATTAAAAACAAAAGAAGAGGCGAAAGTTTAGCCACTAAGAAGTAATAATTGATTGCATCATGACTCGTTAACTTGTATTCCTTATGCGGCTATACTCTATTGCATCAGCATTGGATGCTTTAGCTTCATCATCTTTACATAAATTTCATCAACTTAAGCAAAGAAAAAAACTTGCAGAAGTTTAGTTAAAAAAAGAGCAGCATCACATTATCAAAAATTTCATATAGTAAGAACAAACCCCCATTCCCGTTTACTCTTCATTAAACTCTCCTCTCATGCCCCACAACCCCAATCGCCTTATTGATTCTACACAAATTGCACACACACAGACTCAATACATCAATCAATCAAAAAAATTTAACCTCGATGTGTACATTGTTCAAAACCCTAGCAAAAAACCTCAAACAATATCAAAAAACAAATTGCAAAACACGAAGTCGAGAACGAACCATTACCTTCAACCCCAATTTCTTGACCCAGTTATATCCACTCAGATTGTTGTATATGCTCTGCCTGCAACCGCTCTAATCTGTGCTCTGCCAGAGTACATCTCCATTAATTGGGTTTCCAAGAAACAAAACCCCTAGTTCTAAACATTAATGGACAACTACAACACATCATGACATCAAAATTCAAGAATGTAATATACAATACACAAAACACCAGAATGCAAACACATAAATACAAAATTATACAGCAAACTGGAGTATAGAAACCTTGACCCTCGTGGTGCCAATGGGCCGGTCATGGGAAAACCGCAAACTAGATTAGCCTCTTATGACCTGGAGATATAGACATGATGGTAGTATTAGACAAAATGCACGTGCATAGTAAAAAAAGGCAATCGCTCTTAAAGAAAGGTAAAAAAATGAACATGTGGGTACCTCGATGGGCCACATTGGCTCACTGAGTCACCAACTGTGGCAGACGGATTAAAGACGATTTCGGCACCGTTTAACCCGAAGGCTAACCAGTTTAACGGATGGTGCCTTCCGTAGCATATGTTGACACCGATCTTTCCGTACGCAGTCTCAAACACAGGGTGCCCCGTATTGCAAAGATGAAATTCACCCAAATTAACACAGATTAAAGTGATACCGATGATTCAAGAAGTCCCGGCAAAGCAAGCTCTTTCAGCAGCCTAAGAAACAAAAGAAAACCAAAAGTTACAAAGATGAAATTCACCCAAATTAACACAGATTAAGGGCATGTTTGGGTAAGCTTTTTGAAACACTTATTGACTTATTGGCTTTTTGAAAAGTCATAAGCTCTAAAATGATGTTTGGCAAAGAGGGTGTATGTGAGGGGAAAAAGCCAATAAGTCAATAAGTCACAAAATCCTGACTTTTCCAAGAAGCCAATAAGTCAATAAGTTGTTTCTAAAAGCTTACCCAAACATGCCCTAAAGTGGAACGTGTCAATTAGGTTGAAATTCACCCAAATTAATTTTTTTAATACATGACCTTCAGAATCATTTTACTCAAGTATTTTCAATTTTTTCTAAAAGAAGTCCCATTAAAAATGATAGTATTTTTCTCGGCCTGGGATACAATAGAATCATCATAAAACTCTGTAACACGTTCCAAACCTGTAGCAACTGATATATTTTTAACAATAAAATAACAATCATAAAAGATTCAGATGATAAAGAAAAACGAATCAAGTTTACCGTCCGAGAAGCGAATTTATCATATACCTTGGCCTTCTGAATGTGTCTGCTAGTAAATTTATCATTGGTTTGAACAGTTGATACGGCTATCACTGTGTCAATACCCAAACAAGTAATAAAAACAAGTAATAATTCAGACTGAATGTTCAATATAATTGTATAAATAAAGAAATTATATCCTTACATTTCTAAGTTGCCGGTCCATCTTCCTTCAGAATCTCGGAGATTAAAACAACAGTTGGTATGGCTGCATGTGTTACATCAACAGCAGTCGTTAAACTCATGTGTTTAAATGTGCATTATGTTCTTGACGACTATTAGCAAAAAATAGAGAAATGAATTGTTGAATCTAACCCATCCCCAAGGCTGAGAGCTTGACGTTGTTGTAACGCTTGATGTATTCCTGTCATCGTTAACAGATCAAGTCAATACAAGAAATAACATCATTAAACACATTTCAATAGTCAATCTACCCAAAAGAACTTCAGGAATGATCCCATTCAAGAACATAAGCGAAAACACACATCTATCAATTTCTCTACCAAGGTATGACATTAAGCACTTGCGAAAACATATGATAATTAAACGTGTATCATTGTGACTTAGAAACCCTAATGAAGACTGAAATCACACATTATCAAGTAATTTATCCATTGTACTGAAATTAAAACCTTGTTCCCATAGATTGACAAACTGTAAATTCAATTGATAAGTACGAAACTTCCCATGAACACATAAATATGGGAATTTATCCACTATACTGAAATTAAAACCTCGGTCACCTCCATATACTTGACGGGAATCGCATCTGGAACTCCAACCACCGAGATCTGATTCTTCTCCATGATTTTGTTGTCTTCTTCCGAGTATTCTTATTATTCTTCACCAGATCTAGTCTTCAAACCATGGCCTACAAAAAATGAAAATCCTTCTTAAAACACAAACGTAAGTAAAATCCAGTGAATACATGAAGAAATAGTGTTCAGAATCAAAAGGACGGTGTCAGTCACCCTTGACGAATGTTGCAAAACGCCAATAAAAGCCGGAAAACGGAACCAGGAGGTCAGAATCTTCATCGATCTGTTGAAACTTCATAGATCTGGTGAAATCGTTCCTGAATCGCCAGAAAGAGAGGAGCAGATCTGATGAAATCGTTCATGAATCACCAGAGAGAGAGAGAGAGAGAGAGAGAGAGAGAGAGAGAGAGAGAGAGAGAGAGGGGAGCAGGGAAGCGGCTCTTTGAAATGTTTTGAAATCTGAAACCCTAGTTTGTGTGTCCGCGTGTTTAGTTTAGGGGAAAGGGTATAAGTGGGAAGTGAAGATTTCTGGTGCTTAAAATACTTGTACATCATGTTTTAGGGGTGTTTTAAGAAAATTTCAAGGACCTTAAAAAGTCCTTTGGATATGTATATTATATATAGTATGTATATATATATAGAGGCCGGTTAATGTACAATACCTCTTATCCTACATTATGTATGCGATGCCCACAGCCGTACGATCTTCAATCCATCAAACGCGGGCGAAACTAATTTATATCATTAAATTAATCAAATAAATATTCATAAAACCAACCGCGAAGGATAAAATTGATAATTTCTCTATCAAAATCCCGGTAATTTCGTTCGGTACCTTCTTCTTCTCCAACCGACTCTTCTGCAATTCAATATCAACATGCGAAATTGGTTTACAATATGCGATCTTGGTATTTTGTTACAGTATGAGATTTTTGTTTGGAACATTATGCGAATTTATTTGTCATGCGAAATAAATTAAATCCAATGCACATCATGCGAATTTATAATGAAAAATAACATACACTTTGAATCCTAATTATTACTCAACATGCGAAATTAAATTAAATGTCAATGCACATGCGAAATTATAATGAAAAAGTAACGTACACATTGAATCCTAATTATTTCTCAACATGCGAAATTAAATTAAATGTCATTCACATGCGAATTTATAATGCAAAAGTAACATACACATTGAATCATAATTATTGTGAACATGCGAAATTAAATTAAATCCCATGCACATGTGAATTTATAAATCAAAAAGTAACATACACATGCGAATTTATTATTATCATGTAAACATGCACATGCGAAATTTTTATTATACACATGCGAATTTTCAATTCCAGATCATAAGGGAATTAAAAAGAACTGAATAACATCGCTCTGATACGAATCATAATTACTGGGATAGTGGTGTAACGAACTAATCGGAATCTGGAATTGTCTAAATTGCCCTCTGCTAATTGAATGGAAAGTCTGATATACCCTTATGTAAGAAAAATAAATCAGGGACACGTGTACGGCTGTTGGCATCGCGTACGTAATGTAGGATTAGGGCATTTGTACATATATATATACATATATATAAGTGTCTAAAATGTGAGAAGGGTAAGAAGTGTTTTAAACCATTGGATATTTGATCTAATGGTTGAGATCAATAGGGTATAAAATGTAAATTGTGTTTTAATTAGAAGGACCTTATGTAAAATTGAAGGGCAATAGTGTCTTTTCCAATGTTTCAAATATGGTAACCGCCATCAATCTCCTAAAAACTAGCTATTCAAATTTAATTGCTAAATTATCTCGATCCTAAATTCTAAAAATAGAAAAATATGTTACTGCTGCAAAGAAACGTATAACACTATACATCCATCATATAACACTATACATCCATCATAGGCATGCTACCAGAAAAATATAACACTATATAACACTATGCATCCATCATATAACACTATATAACCAAAGAACACTATATAACACCATGTAACACTATATAATACGATATAAAAAATATATAACACTATACAGTTCTAAATGGTGGTTGCACTACAGAATTAATAATTGATGGTGTTATATAGTGTTTTTTGATGGTTGCGCTACAGAATTATATAACACTACAGAATTATATAACACCAAAAACCATATTATAACACCATATAACACCTAGTAACACTATATAACACTATATAAAAAATATATAACACTATGCAGTTCTGAATGGTTGTTGCACTACAGAATTATATAACACTACACACATTCGTAGATTAATTCCTAAAATCGAATTCCTATAATAAAGGGTGGAAGTTATTTTGGGCAGTTATCTTTTAATCAATTAATTGAAAGAAATAGAAAATTACTAATTCACCCTTTTGAATTAATTTAGATATAGGACATTTGTCATCACCACATTATTTCTTACCATTCTCACACTTTGGGCACTTTTTACAGGATCCTTTACCTATATATATATATAGGGTAGGGATCAAGAGTGAACCCTATTTAAATTGTGAACAAAAACGAACAGATCATGGCCATTGGATGAGGAGATCAAGATCTTTGAATTTACATGATTTTTTAATTAATAAAAACCAAAAAACTGAATTATAATAACTGCACAAGGGTACAATAGTAAATAGATGTTCTCCAACCCCATTGATTCTCTCTCCTCATAATCAAAAAAACCAAAAACACCTGCGAACAGTGCTGCGATTTCTACAAACGCTGCATCTCCTTCGATTTCTCTCAAACCTGCAATTTCTGTAAACAAGTTTCAACTGGTAGAATCATAGTCAAGGTAACATTATATTGTGTATTATTCATTGAAAGGTTGCGAGCAGTGCTTCTTTATACACACGAATCCTCTCGCACAAATTCTAGGGTTTAGCTTGGTATGTGAAATCAGTCAATTGGTAGTGTATTACTACCGATTTGGAAGTGTATTTGTTCAAACTTCTAACATTGAGATATTTTGGGTCTTTCTGCCGATTTTAAAATCTTGATCGAATTATATGTTTACCATGTTCATGTGTGTACATCGGAACTGCGAAATCCGATCATTTTAAAGTTTGGGATTAGTTGTTGTGTCCGAAGAAAGTAGAACATTTTTGTTGTCTATATAGAAACAGGTATTTGTGTATTTGGTCTGAATACATATTGGAACAAACTCATGTTTTATGTATTTGTATCAGTTTAGTCGAATCTTGTAGTTCAATAGTGTTGTTTTGTACAAAAAAATGTTTTGAGCTGCTGTTATGTACATAGGATACACATGTGTAAGTGGTATGAATACACATGTGTAAGTGGTGTGAATACACATGTGTATACACATTTTGGAGAATGTTGTGTACATAGGATACGTGTTGGTGGCGAGATACACAAATTTTGACTTCGGTTTACACGAACTGTACGATCTATCGATTTAATTGGTGTGAAAAAATGGATTTCAATTTAAGGTTGTTCAAAATTGTGTAAACTGGTGGCTTAACTATTATGCTAATACACATGTGGATGGGATGGAAATACACATGTGTTTAACTATCGAGCAGACTGAAAAGTACATATATCTTGGTAATGTGATACATTCTTTTTAGTTGTCATAGTGTTGTGTACTTAGTTCTCATGAATTAAATGTCTAAACCAATTTGTTTCTATTACTTTTTGAGTTCACTGTTTTAATGGTTTGTTTTAGGTGACGTATAAAGATCAAAATGAGGAATAGTAAGTGGATTTATTTGTAAACATTAAATTGCATCGTTAAACGAGAAGGTATTTTGTTAAATCAGGGTGTTAATTTAAATACGTAGGGCGAAAAAGCGAACGGATAGCTGGTAAATGGAAATCAAGATTTATAAACAGGCCAGAAGACCCAGTTATATGCTCTGATGGTGATGAAAGTAAAATAATTGGGGTCTTTGTTGTTATGTTATGTTATTTATAGTGTTAGCTAGTAAAAAAAGTTGTACGTGTGTTCTATGCCATGTGCATCATCTAACTGACTTCCGTTATGTACAGCTCACAGGATGAAGAAGGGAGTCGTCCGTAAGGTTGACAATGCCCAGTGTACCAATATGGAGTCTGATGATGATTTTGAAACAAGTAATAATAATATACACTAGACTGAAAGTTGGTTTGTTTTTTTTTTGGTTGACTGTTATTGTTAAGTGTATGACTCTTATATTTGTTTCATAGGGGAGAGTATGGAAGAAAAACCGGAGGTTAATTTATAGAGAGCCGGTACTTTAGGAGATTACCTACTGAACTAATAATCGATGAAAATATATATGGTTTGTTCATTGTCATGAAGTATCGAATTGCACATTTGTATTCATATAATTTCAATTGGGTCTCAGTTTTTTTTAAAGCTTGTTGCTTGTAGCGATGAGTGTTTTATCAATATCCCACCCGACCCAGTAACGAACCGAACCGGCCCGATAACCGAACATCGTGTATATTATTACCCGAAATAATACCCAACATAAAAGGGTCGGTTCTGGTCCATGTTACACTTGGTTTCCGTTACGTATCGGGTCACTACCCGAACCTAAATCTAAGTGAAAGCTTCAACTCTAGTAAAGGGTGTTTTGACCTCTAGCATTTGTTCAATACCATCCAGCATCATATTTATGGGATAAACAAATTAAAATATTGCATCTGTGTATTGGAAAAATGCAATGTTTAATGATCAAACTGTCAACTATGCTTGTAAATCTCATATACAGAAGCTATACATTGTTCGATAAAGACTTCAGGTTATCGTATGATGTTGGGCTTCGTCACAATACAGTTAGTGAACTATGTGTTTGCTGGATTTTTTTTTCGGACGGGTCACCTATTGGTCACCCCCGCTTCTGGACTGCTGCTGGTTGGTTCTTTCTGGGTTGTTTTGACTTTTTCAATGGGTTTGTTAGGCGCCAAGTTGGAGCATAAACTTAACAGGCATATTCCGTCATAAAATCGGTGAAACAGGCTTTAGTTTCATTCAAAACCGGCTAGACCGGCATATGCTAATTTTTTTTAAAACTTGAACCTGGGACGTCAAAAAACGTATACACTGCTGATTTCGTAGCTAATGTATGTCGTTTTGAAGAATCATTTTCAAAGTGCATCTGCAAAATGTGTGTATTGTTGGCAATACAAACAACACATACACATGTACACCTCTAAAAAAATGCTATCCTACTGGGCTCCAAATACACATCTGCAAGTATACCATTATACCCTAGTGGATTACATGTTAGTGTAACCTTTAGCATATATGGGCTCCAAATACACATCTGCAAGTATACCATTATACCCTAGTGGACTACATGTTAATGTAACCTTTAGCATATATCGCAAGTCAATATAGGCCTCGTGAATATTGTCAATAAAAAAACATGGATACAGGATAAAACTTAAAAAAGTTAAATAGTTCACTTGTATCTGTTAAACACATATGCAAACAAACTAAAAAAACATGTAATCTAAAACATCAACCATCAGAATGTATAGAAAAAAAACGAATGATGATAAGCTTTACGTAAACTATTCTTCACTTACAAATCTTATTTGTTTTCAAAACAAAACAAACCATAATACAGCTATCTATTAAACTTACAACAACACTTGACACTGAATTGTATAAACAATTGTTTCAAAGTTATACCTTGCAGATGATCTGGTGCTAGTTCAGTGCTCTGAGGAATTAACGAATTGGTTGCCACATCAGGATGACGGTTCGTATTTGTCACAAATTATACATCTTAATAATCATAAAGGCTAAACAAAACATAACACAGCTATGTATTCGAAATCCTGTTAATCCAAATGCTATGTCTGAGATTGCTGGGACAAATAAACAGATTTGTTTTGTACTTGTTCAAACTTTATCATATACACAATTGTTACAGCGACACTGGATACAAACTTGTATACACAATTGTTTTAAGAATATACCTTGCTGTTGTTGTCCTGTTCGTTCAGAGTTCTGATGCATTTACAAATTCGCATAAAACAACATGTTGATCGTTCGTATGTGTCATAATTAGTAAATCTTCGGTTGAACAAATTCGTTGGGCAAATGCTTGTTGATGATCTGAAGAACGAAGTGAATGATGGTTGATGATCTGCAGAACGAACTGGAAGGTATGGAGCCTGGACGCAATTTTTTTTTGTTGATTGAATAAATTTGAATTTGATCGACATATTGAAGAGTGGGTGGTTATGATCTGATAACTGCCAGAAAATAATTAAAAAGAATATTATATATAAACCTACAAATGTTAAAAGACGATCCTACCCTTGTGTATTAATTAAGAAGATCTATGGTCAGGATTTGTTCGTTTTTGTTCATCCATTGGGAAGTGTTCACAATTGAACCTAACCCTATATATATATATATATATAGGGTCAGGATTTAAAGAAAACGGTAGAAAGTGTGAGAACGGTGAGAACGCTTATTGATAGTCCGATCAAAACAATCTATGGACTAGATTGGCGCGGTGGCATTTTAGTAAATAACACCAAGTTTATTACGTGAACGCGCTTCATTAAGGGTAAAAAAGTAAAAAAAACATTTCTCACATAAAACGCCATTGAAAAATAAAACGCCAAATACATACAAAACGCCAATTTTATCACTGCGTACTTTTTTCTGTGTTTTTATTTAAGCTCTCTGGCTACAAAAACGCCAAAAAATATGAAACGCCATTATATATAACGCCAAAGCTTACATCAGGATAAATGTTAATTACATTTTTTGTTATAAAAATAACATCCCGCCTAAACTACTGTTAGATGCATTTTTAGGCATATTTTATCATATTTTTTTTGTATATATTTTCATGGCATTTTATGTCTTTAGACTATAGATATTACATTATTTTGAGAAATACATATTTTTGTGGAACGGAATCTACTTTGGATGTTTTTAACGTTTTGTAGGAACGGAGCGGTTGCTACGCATAACAATGCATTTCAAGAAGAACAAAAAGTGATGGAGGCGAGCTAGAGATCATGTACAAGTTACTTGACTAAATTTCTATGGGTTGAAAATTATTCTTATTGAGTCAAATGGTGATGCAAGCTGGTGACGTAGAAACAATGAATTAGATTCAGGAGCCACATAATGATTTATAATCCAATTTTACTGGGCCATTAGATCGAAAACCAAGTTTGCTAAAGGCTGAAAAGTTTGGACTTTAATATGATGGATTATCATGACACATTGCAAGTAGGCTTAATGGGCTAATATGGATCATATGAACACAATAGAAAGGAATGGGGGATGTCAACAACAAACTAATCGAAAAAAAAGGAGGAACAATTTTCTTTAGACGGCTGCAATCCAGAGATCGAGAGAAACAAGAGTGGGGATTTTGGGAAGTATTTTTGGTTTCGTCTTAATTCTATGTTTTGTTTGATTTTAGTATTGATTGTTCTAGCCATCATGTCTGGCTAGACTTTTATAGTTTCGACATCGGGGTTTATTTTCTTTGATTTGGTTCATAAACTTATGTGAAACGAGCACGTTCGATCCGATTATTTTAGTGGTTTGTTTGTGTGATTCTTGTTTTTAATACGGATTCAATCCGAAAAATATTAGATTGTTAATAAACCTGATCAATTTATTAATTTTTCTAATAAAGTTCATCAAGATTTTAGTCTCTAATCAGATTTTAAGTTTTGATAAAAGGAACAAATAATGGTTCAAGTTTGTCTATGAATTTGAATTTATTATAGAATCATATAATCTAGTTAAACATACCGAACTGCGTGTGTGTTTGATTATAATCGATACTTCTATCACGCAACCCGCACACTAAAATCCGAACAGCGTGAGCTTAGAGTAGCGGGTTGGCTCTAACCGACGAACTGCGCTTGGTTAGACATTAGATGGAGTGGATGTCCGAACTGCGTGACATCTAGTATTGATACAAACTATTATTTTAAAAGGATTATTGCACCGTGACCGTTAATGATCGTAAGTCGAACTGAATCAAGAAATTGCCCTGGTGTTGAAATTAGTTTTTAACATCTGAATTTTTCCAACCACTTTAATTAGCTTTTCTTTCTAATCTAAAAATATAAATTGTTTTTACATTTTAGTTAAACTAAACCCCCCCCCTTTCAAAACAACCGTATCTGTGTTTAAAATGTTTTGGCATAATTCGTTAATCTGTATCCCTGTGGACACGAACTCTACTTCCACTCATACTAGTAGTTTTCTTATTATTTTATTTGCTGGATTCGACACCCAACAAATTGGCGCCGTTGCCGGGGATACGGCAAATTTAATCGTTTTATGCCAAGATCTTTGCGTACAGGTACACCACTCGAGATTGACCCGGAGATCGAGAAAACAGCAAAGAGATTAAGGAAGCAAGCAAAACAACGAAAGAAGTTAGCAAGATCCTCAAGCTCTATATCTTCACCTCCGGTCACCAACATTTGACAAGACGTACTCTTGTCAAGTGAATCTGAAACCGAAACGGAATCACAATCCCATCAAGAAACACCCATTACTCCACCTCCGTCGCTGGATTCGACACCCAACAACTACGCGCCAAAAAAATTCTATAAATAGAAACGTCTTATCACCTTCCGTTTATCACACCAAAAAAACACAAAAAACACACAGTGGTTGCTAAAAAAATTTACAACTCAATGTAAAACGCCAAAAAATGCAACGACAACAAACATCTTTTCTTTTATCCTCAGCAATGTTCTGCATGAAGCTTCATTTAATGATTTGTTACGTGAGTGTAGTAAGATTTTACTGCATGAGATGGACAAAATTGACACAAGAGGGACTGATGACACCCATATGTCATACTGTCATCTTTGTTCCCGAAGAAGGTTTGGATGATAAGAAGAGACCTATACCAGTGTAAATGTTACTTTGGCCTCGATAATTATAATGAAGACGACAGGCAGATAGCATCCACCCACACGGGGTCGATCTAAGTCTCCAACATCCAGAAAGACACTTCAACACATGAACAAAGAAAATAAACAACACCAAACCCAAAACGCCATTTATTTGTCACATTTCTTGTAGTTTCAAAAGAAAAAAGAGACTGATGACACTGAAGATTTAAAATCATAAATTGCTTCTACTTTGTTTTTTTTTTAATTTTCTTTATCTATTGTTTGTTATGTAATGTCAGTTAATAAACAACAAAAGAATATTAATGCTATAATAAAAAATATAATAAAACGCCAAAATTAGCAAATACGTGTAAAACGCCAAAATTAGCAAATACGTGTAAAACGCCATAATGACATAAAAACACCACCCAAAAAACTACCAAACTATAATAAAATTAATTTGAACAACTAATATTATAAAAAAAGCGTGAAACAATGTGCAAAGAATATAAAACTAAAGAAGTCCAATAGTTATCTAACCTCCATTGGAAAACAAAACACGGTAAACTGCAAAAAACAGTAAAATGAAACGACGGAAAACATAATTACTAACATTTATTACATTTATTTATCTTTTTCAAAACGCCATAATTAGCTGTCATACGCGGGGAAAAAAGTCAATATAAAAGAAGACCATGAAAACACGGTAAACTGCAAAAAACAGTAAAATGAAACGACGGAAAACATAATTACTAACATTTATTATATTTATTTATCTTTTTCAAAACGCCATAATTAGCTGTCATACGCGGGAAAAAAAAGTCAATATAAAAGAAGACCATGAGAACCCAGGCTCAAACACGCCAAAAATTTTGACTAAAACGCCACATATTCTCCAAAATGCCAAAAAAATTAAAAATGGCTAAGGTTATTGTATGGAGGTTTGAAAGGAAAGAGAAACGATTCATCATAAAGTTCTCTGACAGGAGAAGGGTAAAGGTAAGGATAATCAAAGCCATGCTGGGAATGAATGAAAATGTTCAGAAGGATATCCTGGCCCTTGGGGTTCCAATAGACAACGATTGTGAAAGAACGAGAAATGTAATAAAAAAGACTGGAAAGAAAATTTCCAGCAGAAGATGATGAAGATGATGATGTTATTGAAGATACTCCTATACCAAAACTTAGCAGTTGGGTATTGCATGAGGAAGAAGGAACACTTGAAGTAACTTATAAAAACGGGGTGCAATATTCAAGGCCAATGGAAGAACTGTTGAAGACAGGGTTGCTATCTATCATTGAACAACTCTGTGATTTAACACCTTCAAATGATCCAAAATCCAAGGATGCAGTGACATTCAAGAATAGGCTGCAACAAAGAAGAGACGAGCTAATGGCGTTATACGCAAAAATGAAATTTGATGATGAAGAATCTGAAGAAAGTGATGAACAAAGCGATGGGTACATCTCTGATGTAATCCCACCTACGGAAGATTATTAGTTTATTTTGATTTTCGTGTTATTGTAGTTTTATAAAATATTAAAGTATGGTAATCAATTATCAACAAAAAGATACAAAACGCAAAAAATGACAGGGAAAAAAGCCCTAACGCCAAAAAATTAACTATGTGACACAAAAAGAATTAATTCAACGAGAAGAAATCTGAGAAAAACAGTAAAACGCCAAATAATTAATAATTCTACATAACGCCAAAATTAAATTGCACACAAAAAATAAAGAAGCATGTTAAACGCGAAAATCGTGAAAGGAGAAGAATACTAAAAGACAAAAAAAAACCCCTCAGACCCTGATCATGCCCCGCGCCACGTG
Organism: Helianthus tuberosus; assembly: GCA_030545235.1. Taxonomy (NCBI): domain Eukaryota; kingdom Viridiplantae; phylum Streptophyta; class Magnoliopsida; order Asterales; family Asteraceae; genus Helianthus; species Helianthus tuberosus. Next base: position 92,059,253 of record CM060452.1, read on the forward strand.
TTCGGCCAGGATGCGTTCTCACCGTTCTCACACTTTTTGCCGTTTTCTCCTGATCCCGTTTCTATATATATATATATATAGGGTTATGTTCAATTGTGAACACCCTCCTCATTTGTGAACTGTGTGAACTGATCTGGGCCCTTGATTTCCTTTAGAGTTGATAAGGTTAGGATTGTAATTATATAAAAAAATTAACTTTAAATCATTAATTTCATAATTGAAATCAGTTACCAAACAACCAGATCGTTTCCATATTTTAAAATTTTAGAAGATTATCATCTTAATTGTTTAACAAACAACCATATTTTCAATCAATTTACCAGTTCATCACGTTCATATTTTTCATCAGAAGCTCGTCTATTCCGGCGAACATTAATTGGAGACGGCAAAAGATTCCGAAGAACATTAATCGGAGACGGATTGGATTCCGGCGAACATTTAATCGAAAAAGGCAGTTGATTTCCATATATTGATTTCGTTTTCTTTGTGTTTTCATTATGATGATGGTATCGATTAATGTTTGTTTGGTTTTTTCATTATTGTACAGATACGGATGAATTGGAGGAAGAAAGGAGTGAGGGAGAGGGTATTGTCGTCGCCGGAAGACCGATTATTGTCGTCGCCGTCAATTGTTTCGTCGGACATTAATCGAAGTCGGACTAAGATTCCTGCGAAGAATAATTAGAGTTTGTAATATTTAGCTCCGATTAGTGCCGCCGCCGTCCCAGGTTTGTTTATGAAAAACCTTTTTTCCGGCAGTCCACTGCAAAACCAGGTTTGTAAAACTTGAGTTTTAGTCATTTTTTGTTTGTGTATAATATTTAGGTCTGAGCTACACATGTGTACTGCTTCTTCTATACATGCCAACACGATAGTACACATGTGTATAATACAATTGTCGTTGCATGTAAATAGTATAATTTTAGTTAATGAGCCTTTGAAGACCCTCAACATTGTTGTCCTTTTTTTAACCAACCTTTTGTAATGTAATTGTGCAGAGTGGGTTGCGAGTATCGTCTATGAACTCCCAATGGGACTAGGTACTGGACATTCGAGATTTTATTGGTGATAGAGACGCGCAAATGATAATTGACAAATTCAAAGCTCGCAGCGAAAACAAAGTTAATTACACATTTGATACCCATATTGATGATACGGAACTTCAATATTTTGTGATTGTTTTGTGATTATTATTGAAGCATTTTATCATTAATTTTGTGATTGTTTATCGCGACATCATATGAGTTGTTATAACTTACAATTATTGTTTTTCTACATTACATAAATAGGTAGACATGCATAACATTTTCATTTCTTCAACCGTATGACTTCTAATATGTCTTAACAAATACATGTACACATTTGTACTTATCTGCTTACTATGTCTGTACACAGGTGTACTCTATATTTACATAACAAGTACTCATGAGTACTGAGTTTACTCTGTTACAACTATGCACATATGTATTGTGAAAGTGTTGAATGAAATTTATTATATATAACCTATATTAGGTACAGTAATATGTCAAGTAGTATAAAAAACAAAAAAACCATACAAATACAAAATCAACTTGTGTTCCACTGTTTCAAAAAAAAAAAAAAAAAAACAAAAACATCAGACCATCACACGTTTATTAATGTCAACCAACAGATACGTACTAATTACAACCTATTCCGCTCGCCTTGTCATGTTCGACTGCTTCAGCCATGATGCGACTACAGTGCTTGTTGACCTTTGAAGTTACTAGCTTTATCGCGGCTTTGTTCCTTGTATTTTATCTGCATCCCTGAAAATATTTGCTCCGCTTGTTTGCTCCTATTCCTCATAGTTTAGCATTGATGCAAAGCAATTTATGACTCCATCATTAATCCATTTAATTGGTTGTAAATCCATCATTTGAAAATGGTACAACCCAATGCCAGTTACAGTTTCAAACACCAATTTACTGCAAATAAGACATTATAATTAATAATCTTTACAATTAACCGTAAGTCCCCATAAGAACAAATATACGAGTACAATGTGTAACAAAGAGCATACTAATGAGTACACAGGTGTACACATGAAATACAAACAGTACATTAATAGAATAATTCACCTTATAGTAGACATACACATGTGTACACTTTTGGGCAAGCAGTACACATGTGTACATAAAACAGAGCAAAAATCAGCCTTTGTTAACCATGTTGTACACATGTGTACAACGAGAATTTTCTACCATCTTATCCGATTTAAAGACAACGTACACAGGTGTAAATCATTAATTTGTTAAATTAACATTCTCCTTCAAAGTAATATAACATCAAATCGATTTACACCTCTTAAAAAACACACCATTGTACCAAATAACTGTAACTAAACAAGTTTCAGAACACAATATTCAAGCGCTAACTCCGATTTGATGTTCTTAGTTCATTAATAAAAGGATCACAACATGCAACTACTTTCTGAAACTTATAAACATTAAGATTTACATTGTGTACCTTTATTGGTTGAAAATCAGTTGATTTTTTCCGGCGATTGAATGATCCGACCATGTTCTTCGTCGTTTATTTGCCATCGCCACTGGAGAACAAAGAGAAAGAGGATACGCGATTTTGATTGAAATGGAAAGTCAAGGGATTGATAAACTAGGGTGTTGATATGATAGGGAATTTATTTGGCTAAGAAGGCTAGGAAGTGATCTTGACCATCCATTTAGTTAATCAAGGGCTAAGATTAAATCAGGGAAATTGAAGGGAAGAAAAGAGGCGCGTGAGTTTGTTTAGGGGTATTCCAGTCAATCCAAGCCAATAGTTTATCTCTCCTCCAATTCCCCCCCCCCCCCCATTTTTTAAACGTTAATAACTCTTTCATACGACATTATTTTTTTATAAAAATTTCACCAAAAAAATGAGCGTTTTTTATCTTTAAAACGAGTATACTATTGCTATATTTTCGATTTTTTTTTTTCTAAAACCCAGTTACCTAAAACGCAATGGAAAAAAAAAACCTAAAAAATGACATTTTTCTAAAACACAATGCACAAAAAACACAAAGAAATGTCTTATATGTAAAACGCAATGGCCAGAAAACACAAAGAAATGTCTTATTTCTAAAACGCAACAGCCTAAAAACTCAAAAGAAAATGTACTTTCTAAAACGCAATGGACTAAAAACACATAAAAATGTGTTTTACCTAAAACGCAATGCACCAAAACACAAACAAATGTCTTATTTCTAAAACGCAATGGCCAGAAAACACTTAAAATGTCTGTTTTCTAAAACGCAATGGACTGAAAACACATAAAAAAGTGTTTTACCTAAAACGCAATGCACAAAAAACACAAAGAAATGTCTTATTTGTAAAACGCAATGGCCAGAAAACACTTAAAAATGTCTCATTCTAAAACGCAATTGCCTAAAAAAACAAAAGAAAGTGTTCTCTGTAAAACGCAATGGACTGAAAACACCTAAAAATGTGTTTTACCTAAAACGCAATGACTAAAAACACTTCAAGAATGTGTTTTTCTAAAACGCAATGGCCAGAAAACACATAAAAATGTTTTAGTTCTAAAACGCAATTGCCTAAAAACACCAAAGAAAGTGTTCTCTCTAAAACGCATTGAACCATGACAATAGTTTTGTCTGTGCTGTGAATTGTCTGAGCTGTGAATTGTCTAAACCAATGCAGTTTACGAACTCAGTTTTCCAGAGGCAATTTACAGAAAATTATTTTTTTTGATGCATTTTTATCACAGCAATTCAACCCCAGCCAGGGGCTCTGCCCCTTGAACCTCGCCAGGGGCTGCCGCCCCCGGACCCCCACCAAGATCGTAAAACGCAATAACTAAATCAAAAACCCAGATCGTAAAAATGAAATTAAAGAATTTCTTACATGGATCGAAGTGATTTCTTCAACAATTGACGAATTTTGAATGATTGAAACACTTATCATCGAACGGATCGAGTGATTATCTTCAAAATCACCGAAAAAAACGAAGATTTTGTATGAAATTAAACAGGGTTTTCTTCAAAAAAGCTGAAGAACACGTTGATCGGGTGTTTGAATCATTGATTGGTGATGAAAATCGCACTATAATGTAGTGATTATTGAGATAGAAATTGAAGAAATGGTTGAAGATGGTGGGTTTTGAAAATGGTGGATTTTGAAGTTACTGGGTTTTGAAAAGGAAGAAGAAAGGATAAGATTGACTAAAATACCATTCCTCTTTATTTTAAATTTTGCCACATGTCCTAATCCTATTGCTTCCTAGCCAAAATAAACTTCCTATTTGATCCCCACCCTGATAAACTAACATATAGATAATTATGGGATTTTTGAAATCGGAGAATATGGAAACTATTTAGTTTCCAGATTTTAAAATAACCAATTAATGTATTTACACTTTTACCCTTTTGTTTTTAATAAAACACTAAAACCTAACCAAATAATTACAATCATGCCATCTATTTAAGATCTCAAGATCATAATAATCAATGGTCCAGATCAGTTCACGCAGTTCACTCTTGGAAGGTTGTTCACTCTAGAACCCTACCCTATATATATATATATAGGGGAAGGATCCGTTAGGAACCACCATTTATTGCGAGAACCGCGAGAACCAGTGTGAACACAAACAGTAATTCCTAAAAAAATCTAAAAAAACCCAATTTTTTTTTTATTTTTTTTACTAATTTTTTTGGAAAAATCGCTATATTTTGTTAATAAAAAAAACCACGTACCAAATAATCATTAATTTGTTAAATCAACATTCTCCTTCAAAGTAATATAACATCAAATCGATTTACACCTCCTAAAAATCACACCATTGTACCAAATAACTGTAACTAAACAAGTTTCAGAACACAATATTCAAGCGCTAACTCCGATTTGATGTTCTTAGTTCATTAATAAAAGGATCACAACATGCAACTACTTTCTGAAACTTATAAACATTAATATTTACATTGTGTACCTTTATTGGTTGAAAATCAGTTGATTTTTTCCGGCGATTTAATGATCCGACCCTGTTCTTCGTCGTTTATTTGCCATCGCAACTGGAGAACAAAGAGAAAGAGGATACGCGGTTTTGATTGAAATGGAAAGTCAAGGGATTGATAAACTAGGGTGGAGATATGATAGGAAGTTTATTTGGCTAAGAAGGCTAGGAAGTGATCTTGACCATCCATTTAGTTAATCAAGGGCTAAGATTAAATCAGGGAAATTGAAGGGAAGAAAAGAGGCGCGTGAGTTTGTTTAGGGGTATTCTAGTCAATCCAAGCCAATAGTTTATCTCTCCTCCAATTCCCCCCCCCCCCCCATTTTTTAAACGTTAATAACTCTTTCATACGACATTATTTTTTTATTAAAATTTCACCAAAAAAATGAGCGTTTTTTATCTTTAAAACGAGTATACTATTGCTATATTTTTGAAATTTTTTTTCTAAAACCCAGTTGCGTAAAACGCAATGGAAAAAAAACCTAACAAATGACATTTTTCTAAAACGCAATGCACAAAAAACACAAAGAAATGTCTTATTTGTAAAACGCAATGGCCAGAAAACACAAAGAAATGTCTTATTTCTAAAACGCAATAGCCTAAAAACTCAAAAGAAAATGTACTTTCTAAAATGCAATGGACTAAAAACACATAAAAATGTGTTTTACCTAAAACGCAATGCACAAAAAACACAAAACAAATGTCTTATTTCTAAAACGCAATGGCCAGAAAACGCTTAAAATGTCTGTTTTCTAAAACGCAATGGACTGAAAACACATAAAAAAGTGTTTTACCTTAAACGCAATGCACTAAAAACACAAAGAAATGTCTTATTTGTAAAACACAATTGCCAGAAAACACTTAAAAATGTCTCATTCTAAAACGCAATTGCTTAAAAAAACAAAAGAAAGTGTTCTCTGTAAAATGCAATGGACTGAAAACACCTAAAAATGTGTTTTACCTAAAACGCAATGACTAAAAACACTTCAACAATGTGTTTTTCTAAAACACAATGGCCAGAAAACACATAAAAATGTTTTAGTTCTAAAACGCAATTGTCTAAAAACACCAAAGAAAGTGTTCTCTCTAAAACGCATTGAACCATGACAATAGTTTTGTCTGTGCTGTGAATTGTCTGAGCTGTGAATTGTGTAAACCAATGAAGTTTACGAATGCAGTTTTCCAGAGGCAATTTACCGAAAATTATTTTTTCTGATGCATTTTTATCACAGCAATTCAACCCCAGCCAGGGGCTCTACCCCTTGGACCCCGCCAGGGGCTGCCGCCCCTGAGACCCCGCTACTAGGGGCGCTGCCCCTGGACCCCCGCCAAGATCGTAAAACGCAATGACTAAATCAAAAACCCAGATCGTAAAAATGAAATTAAAGAGTTTCTTACATGGATCGAAGTGATTTCTTCAACAATTGACGAATTTTGAATGATTGAAACACTTATCATCGCTCGAATCGAACGGATCGAGTGATTATCTTCAAAATCACCCGAAAAAAACTGAGATTTTGTATGAAATTAAACAGGGTTTTCTTCAAAAAAGCTGAAGAACATGTTGATAAGGTGTTTGAATCATTGATTGGTGACGAAAATCGCACTATAATGTAGTGATTTTTGAGATAGAAAGTGAAGAAATGGTTGAAGATGGTGGGTTTTGAAGTTACTGGGTTTTGAAAAGGAAGAAGAAAGGATAAGATTGACTAAAATACCATTCCTCTTTATTTTAAATTTTGCCACATGTCCTAATCTTATTGCTTCCTATCCTTCCTAGTCAAAATAAACTTCCTATTTGATCCCCACCCTGATAAACTATCCTATAGATAATTATGGGATTTTTTTTAAATCGGAGAATATGGAAACTATTTAGTTTCCAGATTTTAAAATAACCAATTAATGTATTTACACTTTTACCCTTTTGTTTTTAATAAAACACTAAAACCTAACCAAATAATTTCAATCATGCCATCCATTAAAGATCTCAAGATCATAATAATCAATGGTCCAGATCAGTTCACGCAGTTCACTCTTGGAAGGTTATTCACTCTAGAACCCTACCCTATATATATATATATATATATATATATATATATATAGGAGAAGGATCCGTTAGGAACCACCCTTTATTGCCAGAACCGCGAGAACCAGTGTGAACACAAACAGTAATTCCTAAAAAAAAAATCTAAAAAACACCCAAATTTTTTTTATTTTTTACTATTTTTTTGGAAAAACCGCTATATTTTGTTAATAAAAAAAACAAAAAAAAAAAAAAAAAAAATTTCGAGTAACAGTTATCCATGCACATGTGCATATGTATCATTTCTTTGTCAAATTCCGTAATTCATTACAAATATTAGTCAATTGCACTTTCATTTACACTACCACGTGTAATACACTACTTTTTACGTTAACAACATTAGAAATGCACATGTACATCTATATGTATCAGCATGAAATAATGTGTTTTGGTACACTACTTTGAATACATTTTCTCTTTCATCTATCATTCCATCCATAATACACAAACATGCACATGTGCATATGTATCATTTCTTTGACAAATTTCGTAACTCACTACAAATATTAGACAATTGCACTTTCATTTACACTACCATATATAATACACTACTTTCTACATTACCAATATTAGAAATGCACATGTGCATCTATATGTATCAACATGAAATAAGTTGTTTTGGTACACTACTTTGAATACACTTTCCCTTTCATATATCATACCATCCATAATACACTACCATTACCTCCTACCATCCATAATACAATATCATTACCTCCTACCATCCATAATACAATACCATTACCAATATTTTGACTTTATTACATGTATATAAACACCATTTATACCATCCAATCATCATATTACATCATAAAGTAACAACTATAGCCAAACCATCAACCACTAGATATAACTATCCAAAAAACATGTATTTGGGCCTACTTCTCCATTCAAAATCACAAACTTTTTGTACTAAAACATGTTATATCATGGTTATACCTAATGATGCACATGTGCATTTTGAATATTGGTAATGTAAAAAGTAGTGTATTACAGATGGTATTGTAAATTAAAGTGCAATTGTCTATTACTGATAACGTATTACGGAATTTGTTGAAGTAATGATACATATGCACATATGCATGGATAACTGTTACTAGAAAAAAAAGTTTTTTTTGTAACTAAATATAGCGATTTTTGTTAAAAAAATATTTAAAAAAATTTTTTGAGTGCTTTTTTGATTTTTTTTAGATTTTATTTTGTGTTCACATTGGTTCTCGCGGTTCTCGCAATAAGGGTGGTTCTCAAATGAACCTTACCCTATATATATATATATATATATATAGTGTGAGGTTCATTGGGGAACACTAAAAAAGTGGGGAACAGTGGGGAACCGACTCAAACGAACTCTGATTGGACTCATTCCAGCGGCGTTGGAACCAGCTTGTCGAACCCTAACTAGGATCTCTTAACCCTAAACCCTAAATCATAACCCCTAAACCCTAAATATATTAGGGTTTAGCTTTAGGGTTTAGCCTTAGGGTTTAGCTTTAGGGTTTAGGGTTTAGCTTTAGGGTTTAGGGTTTAGCATTAGGGTTTAGCATTAAGGTTTAGCTTTAGGTTTAGCCTTTAGGGTTTAGCTTTTAGGGTTTATAGTTTAGATTTTATGGTTTAGCTTAGGTTTTAGCCTTATTTTTTAGCTTTAGGGTTTAGAGTTTAGGAGTTAGGATTTAGGGTTTAGGGTTAAGAGATCTTAGTTAGGATTCGAGGAGCCGGTTCCAGCGCCGCTGGAATGAGTCCAATCGGAGTTCGTTTGAGTCGGTTCCCGCTGTTACCCACTTTTTTAGTGTTCCCCAACGAACCTTCCCCTATGTATATATATATATATATATATATATATATATATATATATATATATATATATATATATATTTGTAAGGTAAGGTAATTGTAAAAAAGATGTTTTTTATGAGAAAGGTAAGAAAGAATGTACACCATTAGATCATTGATCTAATGGTTCATATTTAGATGGCAATATTGTAATTAAAATAATGGTATTTTAATACTGATTTATTACATAGGGGTAAAATGGGGCTTTCACAATGATTCAAATCAATAACCGTATCACATAACTCCTAAAGCCTCTTGGCTAGTTAGTCATTTCGCATGAAAATCTGGGTGTTCTTCATCAAAGATTTTATCTACAATCGATGATAATGAGCCTAAAATCAAACTCGTTTATAGTTGAAAAAACAACGAGAGTTCCTCGTCAGAGATTCTGGAAAGAAGAACGAAGAGGAAAATGGATGATGCTAGTAATCGTCGGAAAAACACTCCTAGTCGACGGCTTAACCTTCCGGCAATCAATAAAACAACAACTACGTATGGAAAAGGTTCATCATTTTTGTTTGATATTTCAGGAGTATCATGGTGTTTTTTGTTTGTTTAAGAATGTTTTGTTTAACCAGGACAAACGGAACTAGGTAATTGATGAATGGTGTTAAATCTAGGGTTTGGTAAAAGTGGGTGTGTGATAATGGTGTCTTCTGCTTGTAATGAGTTCATGTTTTTATTGTGATGTTAATGGTGTTTTATGTTAGTTGATGAGCATATTGTTTTCTAAGATTGTGGTTTTTGTTGTTGGGCATGGTGTTTTTTATTTGATAGGGTGTTATATACGTTCTTTGTAATTTTAGTGTTGTTTATGTTGAAGTATGGTGTTATTATGTTAGTGGATGAGTTCCTTATTATATTGTTAGAGTACGAGTTGGGTAGAAAGTGTATTTTTCCTAGAAAGTCTAGGAAGCAATGAGAATTGGACATGTGGCATTGAGTTATTTTAACTAGAATGGCAATTATGTAATTTCACATTTTAATTTTATTTTTGGAATTTATATTTCATTAACTAACATTGCATGATCTCGAAGGTAACTGATTATGTCCATGATTTTCGGAATTTTGGTTGTGTTTCGAATCCAAATCTCATTCAAATCATATGTATATACAATTCTTTCTATCGTTTTCTTCTTCACCAACAGTATTCGTATTAATAATTTTTCAGAGAGAAAAATCATGGCTTTAAACACACTTGTTGATTGTGGAGATGGTTATTAACATTTAACTGCAAAACCATCAGCTTGTTCTTGGTGACGTATTTTAACAGTCAGAGAGGTTGAAGTCTTTGTGTTTATTGATTCCATAATGTGACTGATGGTTTGTAATATGAAGATCACCTTTTTTAGATATTGGATGGTGTGTTTTAACTTCTATATTTGTAGCTTTCTGTTTTGTTTATTAATCTTTTTCAGGATCACTATCAGACTGTTTCTTGGTAATGTGTTTTAACAGATAGGGAGGTTGAAGTCATGCTGGTAATAATGGAGGATTTCTTGACATTGTGTTTTAACATTCATGCTGGTAATGCTGGAGGATTTCTTGACGCTTTGTTTTACCATCCATGCAGGTAATGCTGGAGGATTTCTTGACATTGTGTTTTAACAGCAAGCAGATTCATACAGTTGTGTTTTAGCGTTCATGTTGGTAATGCTGGAGGATTTGTTGACGCTGTGTTTTACCATCCATGCTGTTAATGCTGGAGGATTTCTTGACATTGTGTTTTAACAGCAAGCAGAATAATATAGTTGTGTTTTAGCATTCATGTTGGTAATGCTGGAGGATTTCTTGACGCTGTGTTTTACCATCCATGCAGGTAATGCTGGAGGATTTCTTGACATTGTGTTTTAACAGCAAGCAGATTAATACAGTTGTGTTTTAGCATTCATGTTGGTAATGCTGGAGGATTTCTTGACGCTGTGTTTTAACAACAAGCAGATTAGCAAGCAGATTAATATGATGTGTTTTCTTGATGTGTTTCTTCATGAAGGATAGAAGGAAGAGAGAGAGAAGAGAGAAAGGGATAGAGAGAAAAAAACGCAAGAAATGTGGGGTGGTTATGGAATAACAATTATTTCCATATTTAAAACAAGCTAAATGACATATCTACCCTGATTAATTAAATAATCATAGTTTTAAGAAACACATACTACCAAAATGCCACCAAGATGATCTCAACCATTAAACACACCCATTGGATGGCCCAGATCGCTTCCTAGACTTTCTAGGAAAAACACACTTTCCGTAGGATCCCCACTCTATATTGTTATATGGTGTTATATCATATTACATGGTATATATGGTGCTAACCCTCCTATTCGATGGTGTTTTTTGTATATATGGTGTTATATATGTTGTTGTTTGCAACTAGGCTTTATTTGTATTGTTCTATGGTGTTATGGCATGTGAAAAATGTGGTATACGGTTCTAACATTCTAGTATATAGTGTTTTTTGTATATGTTGTGTTAACATGTTAGTAAATGACTGTGTTTTGGTTATGTTGTTATTTGTTGATAACTGTTATATGCAGATTTGCTGTTATTTGTGTTGTTGTATGGCGTTATATCCTGTTATATTGTGGTAAACAGATCTAACATCCAGTTATATGTTGTTTTGTTATATACAGGGTGTTCAATATGTTGGTAGATGACTGTATTTTGGTTTTTGTTTATTTGTGGTATCATCCTGTTATATGTTGATGTATGGTCCTAACATCCTATGACATGGTTTTTGTAAAAAAAGGTTTGAAACATGATCTAGGATAAAATTGTATTAGTTGTAGTCTTTTAAATATAGTCTTTGAATGTTTTCTATAGTCAGGTCAAGCCAACGACTTAAAGGGAAAATGTACAAATCACGGTTCAAAAACACATTTGAAAGACCGTTGGTATGTAGTGACTCAGAAACATCAAATAATGAGGACAAAGGTATTTGCAATGTAGTAAAAAGCATAAACAAAAAAAAAAAAAAAAAACACTACATTATGCTAAGTAGCCCAGATGTGAATCTCTATTTTCATGATGAGTTTTTTATATGATAAATATTGCTTTGGATTAAGCAGATGGTGCTGCTGGTATGAATGATGTTGATAATGCAGAAACAAACAAAAATGTTCCACAAGCGAAAAAAACCAACAAAGTAAAAAAGGTCTTGTGATTATAATTTTTTAATAGATAACACCTGGTAATAATTGATTTGAACCCAAACAGATATGCGTTAAGTAGGGAATACAGTGGGGACTGATAATGGCATAAAGGAGAATGTGCCGAAAGATATTACTGCACCAACACAAACAGAAGCAGATAACAAACTGGTCGTAGTCACGTCCGGCGATAAAACAACCAACCCAGGTATTATAATAAAGTGTTTGTCTTGTGGTTTACGGGTCTACTAATACAAATATTAAAAATGTTGTAGATCGGCTGGCAGACCCGGATGACGATTTCGTTGACACCCCAACGGGGAAGCGACGAAAATTGGCGGCCAAAAGAACACCGACTCATGTAAGGCATCAACAGTGTCACAGCCGTATCAACCATTCACGGGTGCACAGATCAGGCCAAAGGTGTCTATCGATAATCTGATATGCCTAGCACTGGGCCTCAATGACGAGCAATGAGAGACAGTAAAAGAAATTGTGTTTGGGTCGATATTCGATTATAAGGTAACATCTGTGCCTACAACATTGGCACAATGGTTGGTGTCAAATTACGATCCAAACGCATGTGATTTGAATGTGGGAGGCCGCCGTGTGGTAGCAATTACATCAGAGCTGGTGAAACGTGTTTTCGGGCTGCCTATAGAACTAACAGAGCTCGTTGAGAAGAAGAAAGCAAACAAAAAGAAATATCTTGTCGTTCAAGAGTTCGGTAATCAGTTTGAGCATATAAATAGCAAGAGATTATCGCCATTGCAGCTGATACATTACATATTAGACAGACATGATTACGGAAGGCTGCTTGTCGTGAACTTCTTGGTTGTCTACTTTTCTTTCGTGGGTGAAAGCACAATGAACAATTCGATGAACGTGTGATATATTCAATGTATACAGCCGAACGTGGATATTAAAAGCTTCAACTTATGTTCGTACATGGTGTCATGTCTTAACAGAACGAAAAAGGCGTGGCATGGTGGTGAGGATGCTTTCCGAGGACCAATGCTGTTACTACGGAAGTTGCTAGTAATTAACATCTTGCATTATAAACATCTTGAATAACATCTTTACTTAAATAACACCATACCTTTTAAGTTGTTAACCAATATTCTATGAAATAAATGAATAACACCATAGATTATTGTATGTTTACCAAATTTTGGATTTAAATAACTGAATAACACCATAGCTTATTATATGTTTAGAAAATTGTTTACCAATATTCTGTGAAATAACTGAACAACACCATAGCTTATTTTTTTACTTAAATAACACGATAGCTTTTTATAACACCATAATTGTTAATTTGTTTACCAATCTTTTGAAACATCTTGCAATATATTGTCGCAGATCGCATACGGAATTGAGAAAAAGAAGATACATTCGTTGCACAGTTCACCTATTGTTGAACTTGTCGATGATGGTGCGTTGAACAAGCTTGAAGCGGATATGGAGAACATGCACTCAAAACACCACGAAAAGTAGAAAGCAAAGGACGAGAAAAAAACTAAACCAGCTGAGGATGTTGAAAGTGATGAGAAATGGGAAAAAGGAAGAGATAAAGTGTAGGACGGGTGGAGAAACACAAACACACAAGGAAAACAGATAGAGAAAAGACAATCAAAATGCAAAAAACAACACGAAGAAAGGAAATGGAAACGGACAATGAGCTAATGGATGAAGATTCTGAAGAGATCAAGGATGATGATGCGTACCTGGGTATATACAGACACTCTGCAGACTACTTACTATCACAAACTGACACCCAAACATGTGCATTGTTTGTAGGTACGGATGGTGAATTCCGTGTGCTGATGATCTCATAGTACGGGAACACTCGATCACCATTAGGCGCATCTGACGGGGATTTTGAGCTCGTAAACATATTATGATTTGTTCTTGATTTGACACTGTATGTGACTTCTGCTGATATGTTTACCAATATTCTGTGAAATAGCTGAATAACACCATAGATTATTGTATGTTTACCAAATTTGGATTTAAATAACCGAATAACACCATAGCTTATTATATGTTTACAAAATTGCTTATCAATATTCTGTGAATTTACTGAATAACACCATAGCTTATTTTGCTTACTTGAATAACACCATAGGTTATTGTATGTTTACCAATTTTTAGATTGTTTAACAATCTTTTGTTTGATTTCTGAATTGTTAATAACACATATGGAATACTTTGTCGCAAATAAGTTATTTAATAACACCTATCAAATACGCCTATCGAATACTTCATCGTAGTTGAAAAGTTTGATAACACCATAATTGATAATTTGGTTACCAAATTTTTGAAACACAGCTGGAGAAAGATTTCCAGATGTCTGATGATGACCGCATAACATAATTTACTACAAACATGAACGTTGTGCTGGCTGGGACAGAACCAAAATCGTTTAAATGTTTCCAGATGGTATTTATACCTATCTTGACAGGGGATCACTACTATGTTATGTTTTTCAACTTGAAAACAAAACAGATCTTGATTATTGACAACATAGAAGTTGATGCGGGATTAGAAAGATACCACGGAAATATCTTATTAAACCGGGATTTCGTACAGGTTTGGTCAAATTTGTTGGATAATCTATTTAGAGAGTTTGAGATTTGCGTGAACAAAATCAATAACACACTAACAGAATCATGTGTGATGTTCCCCGAGAGTGATCTGTTGAAACGGAAAGCAATGGAGTAGAAGGAAATAATCATAAAACATCTTAAAGTTGAAGATGAAAAAGAAAATGAAGGTGATGATGTGGAAAAGGGAAATAAAAGCGTTGGAGTTGAAGAAGAAAATGTGGTTGAAGCAGATGAAATAATTGATCTTCGAAAAGGTAGTGTATCCTTTGTTGGAGATAACACTCCTGCAAACGTGCAAAATAATGACGGTATAACACAGAACACTTCTCCCTTTTCACCCATGACATCTTCGTTTGTCGCAGAGGTGGATAGAGCAATTGAGGAGGGACGAAGTGAAAAGAAACCAGACAAGATTCAATGTTTTTTGAATTCAAGCGGTGAACTTGTCAACAAGGCTGGACAACGTTGTGACGGATGAAGACCACAACGAGGTAAGGCAACCTGCGGAACGAGGTAAAACTCCAAGGCTGAAACGAACAATCATTCTTCCAGTTGCACTACGATCGCCGTACGTCAAGCGTGTTGTCTCATTGAGAGACAGGCGTGATAAGTCTGAAGACACACTGGCTCGTTGTATGTTTTGTGGCGTAGGAAACAAGTGGTATGAATCTGAACTGGACCTTTATCTGTTTTATGTATAGTATTAATGTTAGCGATATTTTGTGTATATGAAGATGGTTGTTATATGGTGTTATAACATGTTGAACACCGTATCGGTAAAAAACACCATGTAAAAAGATGTTAGAAACATATAGCAACATGCACTACAAGAAAAGTGTCCATTCGAGACTAAATTTTCAGGGACTGATATATCAGTCTCAAATATGTAAATATTTAAGACTGATTTATCAGTCACTAAAAATATTTGGGACTGATTTTTACGCGATATATTTTTATGTTTGGATTGAATTGGGAGAATGTTTGGATTGAATTGGAAGAATGTTTGTATTTTATATTGTGTGTATATATAAAAATTCTTTTAATGGTAACATTTGTTGGGGAATTTCGATTGCCGGATGATCAGAGAGGCGTGTAATCACTCTCAGATCAAATTATTTCGGTGGTTCACCCGAATAATTCAATCGGATACAACTCTGATTTCGAGAAATTGAACCAGTGTATGATCGTGTGTGTGAAATTTCGAACCAGTGGATTGTAACCAAGAAACTGTCTACGAAAATTGGGAATTTTTGGGGTGTAACTGCCTAGTGGCAGTTATCTCGATTTTCAGACAAATTGCCCAAAAAACTGCCAATTTTTGTCATTTCGAAAATGTGACAAAATTCAGAAAATAAAATTTTCTGATGCGATTTCATTAAGGCAATTTTTGTCAGCTCGACCCCAGCCAGAGGTTCTGCCCCTTGGACCCCGCCAGGGGCTGCCGCCCCTTGGACCCTGCTCCCAGGGGTGCTGCCCCCTTGGAACCCCCGTAGAGTACGGGGTCCGCCCGTACACTTCGAATTATAATATCTAAAATATCTAACAAGCGTGCACTCCCGCACCTCCTAACTTGCTTGATGTGTATTATTATTCGCCTTGATCACCAAGTCAATCCCCGATTACACTAAAATATCTAACAATCCTCCCCCATTTTAGCGTAATCCTTGATTAACTTAAACAAATTCACAAACAATCAAACTTATGCATAAATGAAATATCGCGACGATTGAATTTCACATTAGTATATTACACATTCCAAATATTCGAATATAGGGGTGTCGCTAAGGATGGAACCCTTTCTATTCAGTGAATACATGAAGATAATATACACACAAGTTTACATACTCTAATGTTCTTTCTTGACACTATTTTTACTAGCGTGTGTCCCATCCTTCAATGAACATATCAAAGCCAAGTCCTAACTTCTTGAAGCGGCTAAACTTCATGCTCATATAGGTAGCTCTTTATTCTTGCACCTGCATATGCAATTTTTCAAAGAACTATTAAGAAGAAAACCTTCAACCTCCTTTAACTTGCAGGTCTGAACACATACCTTGGGATGATGCTACTAATGTGTTCCAATTTCTAGATGTTAAGCTTTCCACATTGAATTCAGCACCTAACGTCATATTAGGTGGGAATTCGGTATCTTAACACGAGAAATCTCAGGTGAACTTTAATCCCATCCCTACAGCCGCCTTGTGCACAAGATCTCTACATAACTCTTTGGTTAAGTGGTCGGCTAAATTCTGTTGAGTTCTCACAAACTCCACCGATATCACCCCATGCATGATGAGCTCACGAATCATGCTGTGTCTAACACCTAAGTGTCTAGACTCCCCATTATACACTTGGCTGTAGGCCTTAGCCAAGGTAGCAGCACTATCACATCTAATAGATATTGGTGATATAGGTTTAGGCCACAATGGAATTTCATAAATCAAGTTTCTTAGCCACTCAGCTTCTTTGCCAGCTGCGGCTAATGCTACAAACTCAGACTCTATTGTCGAATCAGTAATGCAAGTCTGTTTCTTAGATGCCCAAGATATTGCACCTCCTCCAAGCAGAAAAGTCCATCCACTCGTGGAAGAATGATCTTCCTTGTTTTTAATCCAACTTGCATCTGAATAACTTTCTAAAACCGAAGGAAATCCAGTATAGGTCAAACCATATTTCATGGTTCCTTTCAAGTACCTAAATACTCGATTCATTGCTTGCCAATGACTTCCACCTGGATTGCTAGTATACCTACTAAGCTTTCCAACCGCATAAGCTATATCCGGTCTAGTGCTAATCATGGCATACATGAGGGGTCCAATGGCCCTTGAATATTCAAGTTGGCTTACAGCTACACCTTCATTAGGTGAGAGCTTAATAACAAGATCCATTGGAGTGCTAACCGGAGAACTATCATGAAAATTGAACCTTTTCAATATCTTCTCAATATAATGAGACTGAGAGATAGATATGCCATTGTTCTCCCTTTTGATCCTTATACCAAGGATCACTTCCGCCTCCCCCAAGTCTTTCATATCAAAACAAGATGACAAAAATTTCTTTGTTTTATCAACTTGATCCTGGTCAGTACCGAAGATCAACATGTCATCTACATATAGACAAATTATGACTCCTTTCCTAGAATCATCAAATTTGCTATATACACACTTGTCTGCTTGGTTTAATACAAAACCATTAGACAAAACCACATCATCGAACTTTTGATGCCACTGTTTTGGTGCTTGCTTTAAGCCATATAGTGACTTAACTAGCTTACACACCTTATGCTCATTGCCAGGCATAACAAAACCCTCTGGTTGTTTCATATATATCTCCTCATCCAAATCACAATTCAAGAAAGCGGTTTTCACATCCATTTGGTGAATTACAAGATTGTGTATTGCAGCCAAGGCAACCAACAATCTGATAGTGGATATTCTTGCTACAGGAGCATATGTATCAAAGTAGTCAATTCCTTCATTTTGTCTAAAGCCTTGGATAACCAATCGGGCTTTAAACTTTTCAATTGAACCATCTACTTTCATCTTCTTCTTGAAGATCCATTTACAACCAAGTGGTTTACACCCAGGGGGTAGATCAGACAGTTTCCAAGTGTTATTCTGTATAATAGAGTCCATCTCATCATTTATAGCTTTTTTCCAGAAAGCTACATCCCGAGATGCCATGACTTCACTATAGGTTTTAGGATCTTCCTCAATATTGAAGCAATATTGATATTGAATTTTAATTTCATCTCTAGATCCTTCAACCAAATATAGCTGAAAATCATCACCAAATGATTTAGCTTTTCTTGCTCTACCACTCCTCCTAGGTTCCGGAGGAGTATCAATCACTTGATCAGCCACGTGAGAGTTACTAGAGCTTGGAACCATGTCTCTAGGCCTAGGTATTGAAGAGAATCTATTCTCATCATACTCTGCAGTTCTTGCCTCAATAACCGTATGCACTGACACATAGTCATTTGGTTCTATAACATAGAACCTATGAGCAAAAGAATGCTCCGCATACCCAATGAAAATGCAGTCTATACCTCTTTCCTCTATGTTCCTTATCTTAGGATCAGTGAGCCTCACCACGGCTCTACAACCCCAAACTCTCAGCTTATGCAGCTCAGGTGGTTTTTTATACCAAAGCTCAAAAGGGGTGGTCTTGTTCCTTTTATTTGGAACCCTATTTAGCAAATAGCAGGCTGTCAACATAGCCTCACCCCAAAAGCCCTCACTTAGACCCGAATAGGACAACATGGTATTAACCATTTCCTTTAAAGTCCTATTTTTCCTTTCCGCCACACCATTTTGTTCCGGTGTGTAAGGAGCTGTGGTATGGTGTATTATTCCAGTAGATTGGAAATACCCCAGATCAAAATACTCACCACCTCTGTCCGTATGTAGGGTTTTGATCAACCCACTCCGATGAAGCTCTACTTCTTGTTTATAAATCTTAAACTTTTCAAGAGCTTCATCCTTAGCATGCAACAAATAAATGTAACAAAATCTAGTAGCATCATCTATAAATGTTACTACATATTTTTTATTACCTAGAGATGGTGTAGCATGAAAATCACATCGATAACTATGTATCAAATCTAACACTTTAGTTTCCCTATGAACATGTTGCATGAAAGGCTTTTTGGTTATCTTATTCAACTTGCAAACATGGCATATATCATTGTTTATGTCAATAGGCAGAATTAAACTCATTTTAGACATTTCTTTAACTCTTTTATAATGTACATGTCCTAGTCTAGCATGCCATAATTCCGATTCAGTCAAGTTGTTTCTACTACTACTTGAAGCTAAGCAATTTGCATTACTAGTTGAAGCAACACAAACTGATTCATTCATAAACGAGACATCAACATTCAACATAAACATACCATTACATAGATAACCGAAACCAACAAAGGTAACATGTCTTGACAAGATATACTTGTCACTTTCCATTACTTGTTTGTACCCACAATTATTCAACACAATGCCACTTAACAGATTCTTTCGAATCCCGGGCGCATACAAAACATTGTTCAAAAGTAAAGTTTTTCCAGAGGTAAACACAAGATTCACAGTTCCTATTCCCTTGATTGGTTCAGCTGCAACATTCCCCATCTTTATGATAGACCCGTCTTCGATTGGTTGAAAGTCTTTAAACCAACGAAGATCCTTGCATACATGACTTGTTGCACCCGAATCAACCCACCAAGCAATGTCATCATCCTGCACATAAAATGCCTCAGAAATTAGTGACACATAATTCTGAACCGAATTATCAAATTGTACTAAATTCTGACCTTGCTTGCCCGGGTCCTTGGACCCGCTAGAACCATCCTCATTCTTGTTCTTTGAACCGGACTTCTTGTTATTCTTCATCATCTTACAGTCCCTCTTAAAGTGACCAACCTTACCACATTTCCAGCAAGGGTAATTCGGCTTTATGTTTGAACCTGAATTGTTGTTTCCTTGAAACTTGCGTTTCCCTTTGAACTTACTGTTTCCTTTGGATGATTCACCCGTTTCAACCATGTTCACAGAACTTGATCCAGTCCGTTTCTTATCATCATTGACCAACACATTTTCCTGTGCTCTCAAGCCTTCTTCAATTCTGAAGTGGCTTCCAAGTTCAACCAAAGTTAACTCTCCTTTCTGATGTTTCAGATTATGTTTAACATCTCTCCAGGAAGGAGGTAACTTGTCAATGATACTCGAAACAGAGATGGATTCATCCATCTTCATATCATGTTGGGCAAACTGCCCCATAATTCGTAACAATTCATGATATTGTTCCATCACAGGCCGTTCATCAACCATTCTGTAATTATTGAAATTACTGACAAGAAACTTCTTACTAGAAGAAACTTCTGCCATGTATTTGGCTTCCAACATGTCCCACAGTAACTTTGCAGTTTCAACATTTTGATAAACATCAAATAAGGGATCAGACATACCGTTCAGGATGTGGCCAAGACATATATAATTTTCGTTCTCCCACTTCGACCTCTTCCTGATTTGCTCCAGATTTCCCTCCTCCTGTATCTCCGGGATTGGAGTAGTTAACACGTACACAACCTTCAACGAAGTCAGAAGAAAGTGCATCTTCTTCTGCCATCTTCAGAAGTCCACCCCTTCGAACTTCTCTAGTTTGTTTTCCTTGCTTGTCATATCCTTCATCGATCCGCTTGCCATCTTCACAGAATAATTTGATCTTTGTTGGGGAATTTCAATTGCCGGATGATCAGAGAGGCGTGTAATCACTCTCAGATCAAATTATTTTGGTGGTTCACCCGAATAATTCAATCGGATACAATTCTGATTTCGAGAAATTGAACCAATGTATGATCGTGTGTGTGAAATTTCGAACCAGTGGATTGTAACCAAGAAGCTGTCTACGAAAATTGGGAATTTTTGGGGTGTAACTGCCTAGTGGTAGTTATCTCGATTTCAGACAAATTGCCCAAAAAACTGCCAATTTTTGTCATTTCGAAAATGTGACAAAATTCAGAAAATAAAATTTTCTGATGCGATTTCATTAAGGCAATTTTTGTCAGCTCGACCCCAGCCAGGGGCTCTGCCCCTTGGACCCCGCCAGGGGCTGCCGCCCCTTGGACCCTGCTCCCAGGGGCTCTGCCCCCTTGGAACCCCCGTAGAGTACGGGCTCCGCCCGTACACTTCGAATTATAATAACTCAAACAAGTGTGCACTCCCGCACCTCCTAACTTGCTTGATGTGTATTATTATTCGCCTTGATCACCAAGTCAATCCCCGATTACACTAAAATATCTAACAACATTCTCAACGGTAACCTTGGTCCAACGTTCAATTTTTTTTTTCAATTTACCATGCGTGATAAACATCACGCATTTAAAAGTTCAAGCGTGATAAAAGTGGGCGGTGGCGGTGTGCGTTATTGTTTGACGCGTGATGGAGGGTTCACAACATGGTGCCCCGTCCCTTAATAGTTATGAAAGTGGTACGTTGTGAGTATTTTCGGGTTTGATAATGAATGTGGTTGCGGGTATTTTCGGGTTTGATGATATACCAACATGCACAACTGCACAAAAGGACAACTATAAAGACTACGAAGAGATTAATTTGAATTAACGTTTAATGCTCTGGAAGCAAATAGTGTAAGATACATTACGGATGGGAGATGTAAAGTTTAAACAACATTAAACAACAATTCAACAAGAATAAAAGAAAACAACATTTCAACAAGAATATATAATATGATGCATCTAAATATATTTCCCTAATCGAATAACTCAACAAGGATCTAATAATTTGACGCATCTAGATATATTTTTCTAAACTATCCTCAAAGATACGAACGAAAGACACCATCTCCGTTCTCGTAAGGGAAATGCCAATCTCGAGATCTTCATTTTTTTCTTTGCAGGCATTTATGGATATTGAACCATTATAATCAGTCGAAACTATTTCGATCTTTTTGGGTTTACCCCACCCAAAATCCATGTCATAAAACTTGAGCTTTGGTGTTCCAGCAACCCAGATCGTTGTTGTAGGAAACCCGTTGGAAAAGAAGTCGTTTAATGATTCTATTTCTTTAACAATTCCATCCTTATCGGTCAAAGTCTCATGTAGTTTTTCTGTAAGATTAAATATATTATGTAACAATATTTAATCTATAGCCATCATAATCATTTACATAATATAGATCAAAATATATAATAACCTATTATTTAATTAGTTGGTAATTGTTGATGGACCATATTACCCTTAGTAACTAATTAGGTTTCCTCCTGGGTGCCTATATAAAGGAGTCTTATGTTGAGGTTGAGGGGTTACTCAGTTGCACATCCCATTAGTCATAACATCATAATCAACCTCCTCTCCTACACCGATTCCCTTATCGGTTTTCTTAGCCCCATCATCAGTTAGCACCCTAAGGAGGAACCGGATCAATCTGACAATCATGTCGAACTCGATGTCATCTTCTCTGACTGGATTCTCCACTGCTTTGAATGCAATAACAGGTATGATTTCATGTTTTCTTTCATGTTTGAACAGAACCGAACCAACATTTTCTCCAATCAATTTTGCAGTGGTCACAAACCCTTCTTTTCCGGTTAATTGTGTGCTATTTTCCATAGCTTTGCACCCTCCAATACAGTTGCCAAAATATGTTACTGGGAGTGTGGGATTCATACGTGCCCTACAATCGATGGCGAAGCCAAACATTTGCAGCCCATCGTTGCGCATTTTTGCCATGCAACTCCAGATATAAGCACATGCAACAGTAAAAGATGATACATATGCTAATGTTGGTACTTGGTAGTTCTGTTGAAACCAAAATTTTCAACTTATTGAGCAAAGGCCGAGGCAAAATATAGGTGGCGCGAACTTTGTCGGTTGGTCTACCTAGTTTTGGAGGTTGATAATCTTCAAAGTTTTCCACATTTGCAAACCTCAAATAACTTTCATCAAGTTTCGCATTTTGGATCGGTCTATCATAAGGGAGGAGGGGTGGTCACTAGTGATACATTTCTATCACTACCAAGCACCAATCAACTCATGCCATGTCATCACCCAATATTCTATCAATAGTGATAGAAATGTAGTGGGGGTGGTATCACTAGTGATGGAATCCTATCACTCCCAAATTTTTTTAATTTTCATTTTAAAATTAGAAATTAAACACTTAATTATAAATTTAACAATAAAACATTAAAATTAAAAATTTCATTAAATTTAAAACATACTACTTCAATTTAACATACTAGAAACATACAATTTAAAAAAAAAAACATACTCCTCGTCCGAATCATGAAACTCCAAACCTAGAGAACCTACTAGTTCGATTAAATCGTATCTCAACCGAAAGTGAGTTTCTTCGTTACGCAATTGTAGATGGATATTTTGTGGAACTTGAACTTGTGTAGGAGGATCCGGCACCCAATCCGGGGATATTGCACGTCCGGCACCCACCGCTTCTAGTATGATGTTTGTCTTTTGATGTCTCCCCTAACATACGCCCCTCGCATCTCTCTTGGGCAATTTTTCCACTCGATATGTGTACAATCGATGCTAACGAGCATCCCGGGAAAATGCCATCTAGCCTCGTGTGCGGCGTAAATACGTGAGATGTTGTGGCTCGTCGGTTTACGTAAAAACTCGTTAGCATACAACTTAATGACCGCGTTGCAAAAAAATTGCAAACATTCTCGTGAAGTTCTGGCCGACATAGCTAGGTATTCATCATATTGATCGGGAGGGTTACCTGTCGCTAGTTGGCGAATGGCGGACGTGCATTTTTGTATCGGCGTGAAACTTGGTTTGCCCCTCGCATCGTAACCTTCTTGAAACCATTCCTCGCTTGCTTCGATGTCTCCAACAATCTTTAAAAATAATTCTTTGGGTAAACGAAACCGATCTCTAAATGTTTCGGCATTGTAGAGCGGATTTTCCACAAAATAATCGTTCATCAAAACTTCGTTGGCACGTATACGATCACGGTCGACCATCTTCTTCTTTGGGCGGGACTACTCGGCATCAAGCTCGTTATACACCGACACAAAATATTTTAGCGTCTCGTTGTCGGAAGACGACTCGGTATCGCTATCGCTAGACATCGGAAACGTCGAATCCGTAGGGAATTCCATTTGAGAAAGATATAAAAATTGTGTGAAATGGATTATGTTTTTGGTGTGTGTAAAAAAATGGTTTAAATGGAGATATATATAAAGGTTTAAAGGTTTTTTTTTTTTTATAAAGTTACCGTTATTCAACGGTCGAATAATACCAACGTTCAAATTCCATCCAATTTCAACGCGTTACAAAAAGAACGCGTGATGGGGTGGGAGGCGGCGGTGTTCCGTGGTCGATTAACGCGTGATGGGGTGGTATCACGGACCACCCCGCCTGCTCTTATAAAACTTCAGATTTCACAAAGATCCCCGTGTTTTGTGTTCAAGTGACACTCTTTCCAAACTCTGGAAATTCTATTGGAATGACGAATCACCATTGCCTGGGTGATGCGAGCACTAGATTTTGTTCCATTAGCTAGGAACGACTCATCTGAACCAAATCGAGCAATCGATGTCCACGCCTTCAAGAAACAAAATCTAGTGCTCGCATCACCCAGGCAATGGTGATTCGTCATTCCAATAGAATTTCCAGAGTTTGGAAAGAGTGTCACTTGAACACAAAACACGGGGATCTTTGTGAAATCTGAAGTTTTATAAGCCTGCCCAATTGAGGTATAAGATGGTAAAAGTTT
The DNA here is from genome assembly GCA_030545235.1 of Helianthus tuberosus. NCBI lineage: Eukaryota > Viridiplantae > Streptophyta > Magnoliopsida > Asterales > Asteraceae > Helianthus > Helianthus tuberosus. The sequence goes on from CM060452.1 coordinate 92,084,155, forward strand.
TCACAATCTCGGGGATGGTTTCCAGTTAGTTCATTGAAATCAAGGTCACATTCTGCAAAAGTAACCGTGACAGAATCACCTTTAACATAACGGATTTCTGGCTTTTTGGTAGAAGTGTGATACACAATCAAGTTACCGGCGAGTGGAAAAAAATGTTGAAGAGTGATTGATAACGAGTGTTTAAGGCTGGGAATATTAGTTTCAATGAATTGAGATTGTGTGATAGACAACTCATAAAAGAATAGATAGTGAACTGGAGGTTGCCTTAGCCATAGGAAGTCGAAGTAGGTGAGTGGCAACATCAGTGTATGGTGGCCATACTTGGGAATTTTCAAGAACAGTAAAGACGGGTAAGGAACCCATGATATGTTGTTGCTCCTTTCAAAAATGTCCCAAAGAAAGTAGGGTACTTGTAAAGGTTTTATAGGGATAGGAACATGGTTTCCAATTTGACATCTCTATCTGTTTGTTTGTTTGTTTTTTTTTTTAGATCAAAAATAACTTCCGTGTGGCGTTGCTACAGATGTAGGTTAGTCCAACCTGATCTGTAGCCTTTGTAGTAATTTAAATAACATTCTAACGAGACCAAATATATTGCAAAAGTTTAATCTGAGACGTCGGATCAGTATTACAGGTAACGAAATAAATTTTTTAATTAAATCATCACGGAAGTTAACAGTGATGATATAAACATGAAGTTAAAAACGACATATGATATAATATTGAGCCATCACACAATTACTAATTGATAATTTGGGATTCAATTGTAATATATTATGAGTTATTTTTATTTCCAGTTAGAAAAGTTGTTAAATGCATCGTATTATAAAGTGCATGATATTTGTATTGATATTTATTTATTCGTGTACGCGAAATATGAAACTTCCAAAATATAACATGAATATTATGGAACTTTTCTCATTGCTTATTAAATTAATATGTATATCTATGAAAACTATGTGCAAGTTTATGCTTAATAAATCCTCAAATGAAAACTATGTGCAAGTTTAACCTTAAAAAATTCTTAAAATGAAATACATCGATTGAAGGTGTCAAAAAAGACGACCATAAAGACTATGAAGTGATCAATTTGGATTAAAACCCTCTTGTGAAAAGGAAGGCAATAATGATAGAGATTCCAATCCCATCATAAACATGGTATACTTTATGTATCTAAATATTTAGGTATACTTTAACCTATCTTAATTCTACCTAAGTGCTACATTAATCTTTTTAACTCATTTCACTTTGTCTCACTCCAAGGAAATGGTTTAATCCCATTAACTTCATCTAACCCTATATTTTAATGGTTTTTGGTCTAAAAAAGAAAAGAATAATTAATTCAATCTCTTAACATTGTGTTAAAATGTTAACACATAACCAATTTAATGCCCTTTTAACATAAGGAATGAGTGGTTTGCAATGTTAGTTAACATGTCATGTCATTGTTAACACTCTAAATGTTAGAGTACACCCTATAACCTTATAGGTTAAGAAATTACGTGCATTTTTGAAAGGATTTTGGGTCTTTGATCTTGAAATCCAATGGATGAAACTAAATAAGGTAAGAAATTGGAGGGATTTTTTTATTAGAATTTACTGGAATTTGAATGAGGGGTATTGTTACTAACTAGTAATGGAACCCGCGCTTCGCTGCGGTTTGGCTAGTTAGGAGTCAAGTGGTTATCTTTTGCGAAATACGATTTCCCAAAACCAATAATTAGTTCGTGTATACCCTTAACTCTAAGAAAAAAAATTATGACGAAAGCTTTAATCAAATATGAGTATGACCTTTATATGTTCTTGCGCACCAAATGGAAATAGCAACAAAGATAAAGTAACGTGTAAAAAGTAAAACTGAAGCTGAAAAAAAAAACAATGAATTCCATAGAAACACGTAGCGTTGGTAATTTTTTTTTTATAATCTTATAACTTAAAAAAAGGCAAACAAAATTAACAATAAGAAAGCTTCAACTAACTCGTTGTGGCGCATTAAACTTTATAAATAAATATAAAATAATGTATTTAAAACTAAAAGAAAAATCATATAAATATTTATAGAAATAATGCATTGTATTTATCTCTAAAAATAATAATATAGTTTTTCTCTTATTTTAATCAAATTATATAAAATGACCGGTATATTGAGAGAAAATGAAAAGAGAAATGGAATAAGATAATATCATAATGTTAATAAATCAGAAAACAGAAATGGTTTTATATACTTACATGATGATTAGTTTATCTTAGATTAAACATTAATAATATGTTATAATTAGTATATAGACAACAATACAAAGGAAATAACTAATAAAAGATAAAATAACCCAAAGGAAAAATAAGTACAATTAAAAATGCTAAAAAAATAACAAATGGTAGATTGCCACTTGTAGTTACTGTACATCTCCCTTGAAAATGTAAGATATAGAATGTTGTTTTACTTTTCCTCATGTACATGATAACACTCTTTCTCATACCATCTTTAAACGTTAATAATTTTTTTTACTAATGTTACTGGAGTACCATCATGTTTTTTGTATCGTGGATTGTGTTTTTTTTCTGTCTATTGTGTTATTAGGGTGCACGGTATGGTTTGCGGGGACTCATTCGGTGAGTGGAGTCACCGATCGGTGACCACACCCTCGTGATGAAGACCATCGGTGAGTGGTGTTTCGGTGAGCCAAATTGGTGTATAGTCACTGATTTGATTGATGAGAAAGATGTGCCATTTTCGACCGTTGCATATATTTCTAGAAAATAAAAAATATATAACTCAAACACCTTAGAGTGATTTATCATACCTAGTGATTGAGTGCAAAATGGGGAGTGGAATGGGGAGTTGACATGGCATAATATTATTAGGTAGAGAATCACTCAATCACCCTAAAGTGATTAACCATACCCCCCACTCTTAGGTCTGCTCATGGTGTTTTTAGTCTCCTTCATCCTGTTTTTTCAGTTCTTAAGTATAGGTGGTCTCATGCAAACCTGTACAAGTAAAAAACAAACAAACCTCTACCATCCCCACACTTGTTTCTAACTCTGGTCTCATACACACTGTAATATCGACTAAAAAAATAAAAGATATAAAAAATAAACACTGGCTTATAATACAAACTCTACAGCTCCGGTGAAATCCCGAATAGCATCCCCACACTTATTTCTCAATCAAAAGGCTTCTCCTTTATCCAACTCTGGTCCAACCCATTTAATTGTAGTTGATTATCATTATTTATTAAAAAAACAATTTTTAAACCAACAAATTTATTAGGAAATTCAAATGAGTTAAACCACCAAAATTCAAATTTACCTGGATCAAACCTGATACGTGAAATATAAAGAGGCGGATGGTTATCTCTGTACTTCAATGTTGCATTGTGCTTTTCTTTGCACCATCTTTGCACCTTCACATTATGTTGATCCAAGTGTTTTCTCTTGTGTTCTTGTTGGTGTGAGTGGCAATCCAACATCTAATTCGCTCATGGGCCAACTATCAAACTCTTCAGTCACTTTCTATTTTTCTACGTTTGGTGTATATTCGATCTCCATCGTTGGCATCCGTACAAGTATTGTCTCTAGATAGGCAAGATCACCAACTGGGTCATATTTTCCTTCTTCAAGAGTTGCTAAACATACAAACTCATCACCAAACTCCTTCTCTGTTACGCCCAAAATTTGTAAAAGTCTCCATGTCATCGTTTAATAAAATTGTTAGTGCGGAATTTAGGTCCCCATTTTTTTATATCTCATTAAGGTGATGAGATAGTTTCATATATTATTTTATCATAATACCATAGTAAGAATACCGTTAATTCACTTAAATACAAGTTTCAAGTTTAATTTAAAACTTTTCTACATGGAGAGGACTTGCTCATCACTTGCATACAACCAATGACTATCATCAATACTACAAATCAAATTGTATAATTGACTTTAATAAAATATCACTTGTGTACCTTGTGTGTGATCTTACTTAGACAATCACATATACAAATCCCAAACCCTCATCTTTATGATCATCGTCAAGCTTCAACTTGGGTTCCATATTAATATAATAGTCACCTTACCCGGATGAACCACCAATTTTTAAGAAAACTATGTGCTATCTTCATATAAGAGAGAAATGTCGACCAAAGCGACACACCTACCGACTGAAATGCAAACCAATCAGTGACGATAATATACAATTTTGTACAATGTACAAGTGGCAGCCAAACGACCAGATATATAGTTTTAAATGCCGGTCAATAGCAACAAATTAAATGCTTCTACACACACTATAATAGCAGCAGTAGCAACAATGTGGATACTAAAAAAAACCATATATTTACCCAGATCAATAACAATTATAGTGTCCTTAGTCCAGATGTATAGCTACTTAATAGCACATGCTATTAGGTAGTTATATGCTTGTATGAATAGGTTATGAACTTATGATTCATCCACATCGAGTAGGTAGCCGTAGATAATAATAAAGTAAGGTTAACTTACATTTGCCCATAGGAGAGATTGGGTCTTGATTTCTCTTATCGAAGCGTTGACTTCCTGAAGTCAACTCGAGTTATGTTAATAATAATAATTTGAAAGAATATATACCATACCATTTTACCATTACATAACATGATGGTCACTAGACTTTTAAAAGCATCATAGTTTTGTTTATAGAAATTCATTAACAACATGGAAACCACAACATAGTCATTAATGTAAATATGATAACTGATTCAAGGCTTCACAACTCAAAGACCTACTGTGAGGAGATTCTTTATTCATTTAAGCGTATATTTCCCTTTGTTTAGCATCAACATATTTCTTATGTAATTTATGGACATTTCTCATTTTTTTAGCAATTAAGCTTCCTCCATAGTAAATCCCCCAATTTCATCACTGAAACCCACATAATTTCTTCAAAATTCCAACATGCAACATAAGTTGTTCAAATAAAGTAGATTTCTTGATTATTTTAAGCAACATAATCACAAGATATAGCATCAACAACTAAGAATAAACATAAACCCCAAATCATGCTCATGATCTAACCCTATACATGGATATACTACCAGAAATTTAGGTTTTAGGTTAAATCTTTTACTAAAGATCAATGGTTGATCTTTTGTTTTATAGATTTCATCTTCAAAAGTTAAGTTTTGTGTCTTCACGTGCTTGTTTTCTGCTTCTTGTCGACACACAACACAAACACACACTTACACTCTAAAATGATCCACCAGCTTTTTGTTTGACCAACTCTCTCCTCTTTTTTACTAAGTTTTATTCTTTTTGCCAAGACTAGTCCCTCAAGATTAGTTTATATCTTCCATTGTTCTAAATTTTATATACATCCATATATATTAAACCATTAATAAATCTTTTACTAAACTTATCTCAACAATTTTGAAAATTCACAACAATTTATAAATATTCAATATAAATAAAGCCCTTCTCTTTATTTTTTATAATATAAATTATACCCAAAAATATTGGGATGTTACATTCTCCCAGATGGTATATGCTCTGCATTATTCGCATCGTCCATCTTGTCTAGTGGCTCAACAACTACCTCTTCCCTCGGGGCCATGGTTAGTCGGGCATCATCTTCTACTACTTCCTCATCACCGTCACTCCAGAAGTCATCATCAATGGCTTCAGGACCATAAAACCATGGTGTGAGATACCAATAGGGCTTCACGTCCTACTGAAGCGGAATTGGACTAATTCGCTGATTGTCATCTACCCAGTTCTATATCTTACAAATCTAGATCACTTGGAAGCTCCTCTTCAACCTGTACTTCTTCTTTTTCTACTACTTCTACTTTCTCCAATCTAATATGTAAGGACCTTAAAAAATGTACTAAAACGACCCGTAAGTAAAAACACGGACCCCCGAAACCCTAATCCATGTCAAAAATCAAGAAAATCATATTTTATACCCTCTCGCGGGCCGCGTAAAGAACACGAGGGCCCTTACGCGAGCCGCGTCAACCTATGTTTGACCGAATAAGCGTTCCCAGGCCACGTGACAACACTACTGATGACACGCTAGCCCTAGTCTACGACTAGGGTTCCTCGCGGGCCGCGTAAGGATCGAGCAAGGGCTCACGCGGGCTGCGTGAGACCCATTTTTCAGCTATAAATAGGATGGGTCATGGGCAGTTCACTGGTGTCGAAATCAAATTTCAAAAACGAAAATATACTGCTCAAAAGTCGAATTTCATTTTCAAAATAGCGAGGCGCTGCTACGATACACGGTATTAACTCGATCGCTGCTACGATTCAATGTCCGATCGATTGAAAACTATCCAATGGATGTTTAAGTGCTGCCCACATTAGGGCCATACTTTGTCATTAGTCGTGAATTCGACGGATGTTTAAGTATAGCACTTTGTCATTCGTTGTGAGGGTTTTAATCTCGTGAGTTATCGTAAATGCTGTATTAGTTACTGACCTAGTTCGTGTGCAATGTTATTTAAATTAGGTTACAAGGCTAATCAGTAGGCTAAATTCTGCCTGTATAAATCTGCAATGTGAGTCATTCTCTTTTTATCAAATATATTTTACAATACTCCAATTATTTTCAAAAGGTTATAATTAAAGTGATTAAGTCGTGGTTATCTTGAATCACTGGCTAGTGGGGTATTGTGCACATTACTAATTTCTCACGGTTAGGCTAATAAATCCTAACAGTGATAATCATCACTACTTTGGGAAGGACCCAATAGTGGTATGACCATCATCACCAGGTGACACGGCGCCAAATAAAAATAAGATAGAAGCCATTGTAATCGCTATTATGCTGTAATTTATAACTATGTGTCATTTTATCAAATTGAGTGACTCGCCAGTATTTCCCCGCTGATAAAATATTTTTTAAACATGTTTCAGGCGACCTGCTATAAATCAAGGAAAACGTGATACGGAGCACTAACAAGCTTGAAGAGGTGGCTCAGTTAAAATAAATAAACATGTTTTATAAATCAGGGAATTCCCTAGTGAAATTCCTCTATTGTAAATTACGGGGTTTATCCCGAATTATGAAATAAAATAATCGGGCATTTCAAGTTTTAAAAAGATCATGTAAAATCTTCCGCTGTCGCATCAATTAATAAATACCACGGGTTCCTGTCCCGTGGCTCCTGACCGGGTCAAACCGGGGCTGGGGCCGTGACAGGAAAAGGTGGTATCAGAGCCACTGATTTAAGCCAATTAAGTATTTAGAAATACTTAAGTTTTACTAATTGCCATCTTGTGATTACGTGCTTTATTAACTGACTACTTGTTAGTTACAGTATGGGTAAGCAAAGACTTTCAGATATCTATATTAAATTAGATAGTTCACCGAAAGATAAGGGAACTTTATCTCAATCAAATTCCTCAAAATACTCAGCAGATACTGAGGAAGGAATATTTGTCCGTAAGGCACAGTTTGAGAAACCACTTACCCCTAATAAAAGAAGTTTGATTATTAGAAAAAAGTCAAGAGAAAGTGAGGAAGTCACAACCAAAAGGAGTAATGATCAATAAGGAAACTCAGGAAATAGGCAATAACCCACCCTAGGAAGATGAATTAGATGAACAATGGGCAGGTCTCTACATGTTAGCCACTGTAGCAGTAAATGCTAACTTTTGATTAAATCACCAAACTAGTACCATCACCTATGCTACCTACAAGCCAGAAACTTTAAAAATTTTAAATAACCACTAGTATATTTCAAATTTTAGTTGTAATAAATATGTGTTGTTTCAATAAATGGTTTGTATAAATTAGATAATTATAATTAATATTTAAATTTTATAATTGCCATTATGTAATTATGTGAAAATTCAAGTTACAAAAATTTAACCTAGAATTTTGTGTGTTTCTTCATATATGCTAAACAGCATGAATGAACTATCTGAAGCCCTTCAAAATCTCAATATCTATCCTGTTAATGTGGAAGTTTCCAAAGACTTTACTGGTTATTGTGCCGATGTTGAGGAACCTATGGAATTTCAAGCTCAACCTCCGGAGAAACCCAAGCCAAAGAAAAGAAGGAGAATTGTGGGTTGGAGGCGTGTGCGCAGAAGGAAACCAGTAACTAGGAAAGTTGCCAAGACGGAGGACCCAATGGATAAAGGAAAAGGAACAGAGGTTGGAGAAAGCTCCAAGCAAACTGAGGAAATGCCATTGCAGGAAGAGCTAGATTGCATACTAGCAAGTTGGGATATCCTCAAGCCTGTTAATGAAAACCTTGTCACTTATCCTGCTGAAACCCAACTTCCAATAAACTTGGAACCAGCCATCCCAGATCCCCTTGTCAATACCCGACCTTTAGGAGAAATGGAAGAATGGTGGACCAACGATTGGCAATTCCAGAATCTTTTAAACAACCCTTATACTTTTCTTCCTCAGTTTGACCCCGAACCTGCAACAAACCCACCGATGAGCAACGAGAATCTGGCTGAACTCCGCCATTTTTGCGAGGAGCTGATGGATGAAGGAAATCGAATCCGAGAGGTGGGAGAACAGATCTCCTGAAAGTACGACGAGAGGAAATGTCGTTACTGAAAAATGCCAGCTGATGGGATAGCATGTGATGGAGGAAGCATATGTTTAATAAGAATATAATAATTAAAATATAATCATAGGAAATAACTTAAAAATAAAACTTGTGTAAGATAACCAGTGTGTACGGATGCCTATTATAATATATAAAATATCGAACGTTGAAAAAAATCAACAATTTTGGCTATACTTGTTAACGTAATTATGTGCAATTGTTTTGTTATGTTTGATTATTAATTATTTTCTGCTAATTACTTATATAAATTAATTACCAGATGGAACACGCTGTTAATGAAACCGTTAATGAAGTTAATCATTCTGAGCAAAACAATGAAGATCAATTTCTGAATAGGCAAGATATCGAGAATATCGTTGTTCAGGGAATAGCCAATGCTATTCCAGCAATTCTTGCTGCTGCCCGAAATCCAATTGAACCTCAACAAATTATTCCTAGCAAACGTACACATGGCGATAATTTCAGTAATAGTGTAAACGGAGGCGGCAACCATGCTAATAACGACAACGATGGAATGCAAGCTCCACTCCTTAAGAAAATGAAAGCTGCAACACCTGGTTGCACTTACAAGGAGTTTCTTGCCTGTAAACCGGTTGAATTTGCAGGCAATGAAGGGGCGACTGCAACGCTGCGTTGGTTGGAGAAAACCGAAGCAGTAATTATGATAAGTAAATGTGTCGAGGAAGACAAGGTCATGTATGCGTCGCATCTTTTTAAAGAAGGGGCGCTAGAATGGTGGAATACGATACTTCAAGCCAAAGGTTGAAATATGGCCTATGCCATGAGTTGGGAAGAATTCCAGCAGCTAGTGGAAAGAAAATTCTGCCCTGAATACGAAAAGGAACAAATGACAAATAAATTCCTGAACCACCGGATGGTGGATGTAGACTGTCGAGGGTATACTTCGACATTCTTCGAGTATGCGAGAGTGGTACCAACCCTGGCTTCGCCAGAGCCGGTACTTATTTCCCGCTATATTTGGGGATTGATTGGCGAAATCCGTGATATCGTTAAAGCTGCAAGACCCCGCACTATTGACGATGCAGTGGAATTAGCTAACACCCTAATGGACGGACTGGTACGCATAAGAGAAGAAACCCGGAAAAAGGAAGTAGCCCAAAAGATTACCCAAGGATTCCGTATGGGTAATCGTAGTAATTTCAAGAAAAAGGGAACCGGGCAATCTTCCACTGTTCCATTTTGCAATGCCTGCAAAAGAAAGCATTTTGGAAGATGCAAAGGGTATTTCAATTTCTGCAAAATCCCGGGGCACCAAGAAGAAGACTGCAGGAAGAAGAAAGCAACAGTCTGTTACAACTGTGGAGAAGCTGGACACTTTAGGCCAGACTGCCCAAAACTGGTCAAACCAGCCGATAACAAAGCCAAACCTGCAGAAGGAACTACCAAGAAGAATGCAAGAGCCTTCCAGTTGACTACTCAGGAAGCAAAACTAATTCCTGATGTAATAGCTGGTATGTTCCTAGTTCACGACGTTTATGCAAAAGTATTATTTGACTCTGGTGCAAACCAAAGTTTTATAAATACTTCATTCTGCCAAGCTCTTAACTTACCCTTAACTAACCTTAGGCAGATTTTTACAGTCGAAACGGCTGATGGGAATTCTGTTAAAATAAATAAGGTTGTGCGAGAAGGAAAGATAGAACTATTAGGTCATAAATTTTTGGCAAACCTGTTACCTATGAATTTAGCCGAATTTGATGTTGTGTTAGGAATGGATTGGTTAGTAGTCAATCATGCTCGAATTCTTTGTGATAAGAATTCCATAGAAATTCATACACCCTCAGGAGAATTAGTGATGATTACAGGAGATAAGCCACGAAAGCCAATGAAATTCATTTCAGTAATGAAGTTGGCCAGCTATTCAAGAAAACAAGAGATGGTGTATATGATTTCAGTAATCATTAACACAAAAGGTAAGGAACTTAAAGAAATTCCGGTAGTAGCAGAATACCCGGATGTCTTTCCAGAAGAACTACCTGGATTAACACCTGATAGGGAAGTAGAATTTAGAATCCATCTAATTCCTGGAACTACACCGATAGCCAAGGCACCTTATCGGTTAGCACCCACAGAAATGCTAGAATTGAAAAAGCAATTAGATGAATTATCAAGCAAAGGATTCATACAACCTAGTTCATCCCCGTGGGGAGCTCCAGTGTTGTTTGTGAAAAAGAAAGATGGATCAATGAGAATGTGTATCGATTATAGGGAATTAAATAAGGTTACAATTAAGAATCGATATCCATTACCTAGGATTGATGATCTTTTTGATCAGTTGCAAGGAGCTAGATACTTTTCTAAGATAGATTTACGCTCCGGATATCATCAGTTGAAGGTACAAGAAGAAGACATACCTAAAACTGCTTTCAGAACTAGGAATGGTCATTATGAGTTTACAGTCATGCCCTTCGGACTAACAAATGCTCCAGCAGCATTTATGGACATGATGAATAGAATCTGTAAACCGTACTTGGATAAATTTGTAATTGTCTTCATCGACGATATACTTATTTATTCCAAAAGCCAGGATGAACATTGTGAGCACTTGCATACACTCTTAACTTTGTTAAGAAAAGAGAAGCTCTACGCCAAATTCTCGAAGTGTGAATTTTGGCTGCAGGAGGTACAATTTTTAGGACACATGGTGAATCACGAGGGTATTCACGTAGATCCTGCTAAGATAGAAGCGATCACCAAATGGAAGGTCCCACGGTCAGCTATGGAAATTAGAAGTTTTCTAGGGTTAGCTGGATACTATAGACGATTTATTAAAGATTTTTCCAAAATAGCCGTACCATTAACTAAACTAACCTAACCTCTAAAGCAGTTAAGTTTGAATGGGGACCTAGGCAAGAAGAGGCCTTTAGGATTTTGAAACAAAAGTTAACAAACACCCCAATTCTAGCCTTGCCAGAAGGAACAGAAGATTTTGAAGTCTATTGTGATGCTTCTAAGCTAGGATTAGGATATGTATTAATGCAACGCAAGAAGGTAATTGCGTATGCATCTAGGCAATTGAAAAAGCACGAGGAAAATTATACTACTCATGATTTAGAATTGGGAGCCATAATTTTTGCCCTTAAGATTTGGAGACACTATCTGTACGGAAGTAAGTTTACTGTCTATACAGATCATAAGAGTTTAAGATACATATTTGGACAAAAAGAATTAAACATGAGGCAAAGGAGATGGATGGAAATCCCAAGTGACTACGATTGTGATATTCAATATCACGAAGGAAAAGCAAACGTGGTTGCTGATGCCTTAAGTCGTAAGTATCATGAGAAACAACGATGACTTCGTGCTCTTAGATTAAGTTTACAATTAGACTTAATGGAACAACTGAAAAGCATTCAAGAAACAACAATCAAGGTGATGCTGAAGGAATGAAAGGAAGAATAAAGGAACTAGAACAAGGAAGTGGAATTTGGAGATTCCATAAGAAACGAATTTGGGTACCTAAGCAAGGAGAATTAAGAAATAAGATTCTAGAAGAAGCCCATAAATCTAGGTATACCATGCATCCCGGTAACAATAAGATGTACCAAAATTTAAGGAATAATTTCTGGTGGATAGGGATGAAAAGGGACATAGCTAGATATGTTTCTAAATGTCTTACTTGTTCACAAGTTAAAGCAGAACACCAGAAACCCTCAGGGTTACTTCAACAATTAGAAATGCCTGTATGGAAATGGGAACTTATAACCATGGACTTCGTTACTAAATTACCCAAAACCAGAAAGGGTAACGATGCGATTTGGGTAATTGTGGATCGATTAACCAAAACAGCTCATTTTCTACCCATGAAGGAAACCTTTAGCATAGAAAGGTTAGCAAAGTTGTACATAGATGAAGTAGTATCCTTACATGGAGTTCCGCTCTCCATTGTATCGGATAGAGATACTCGTTTCACTTCCCATTTCTGGACAAGTTTCCAGGAAGCAATGGGAACCCGATTAAATCTAAGTACTGCATATCATCCTCAGACAGACGGACAAAGTGAAAGGACGATTCAAACCCTGGAGGACTTGCTTAGGGCATGTGTAATCGATTATGGTGGAAACTGGGATGACCACCTACCTTTAATTGAATTCTCCTATAATAATAGTTATCATTCAAGCATTGAAGTTGCCCCATTTGAAGCACTGTATGGACGAAAGTGCAGAACTCCAGTCTGCTGGGCAGAAATAGGAGAAAGTCAATTATCAGGTCCCGAAATCGTGTAAGAAACTACCGACAAGATTACTCAAATCAAGGAAAGATTAAAGACGGCTCGAGATCGCCAGAAAAGCTATGCAGACAATAGGCGTAAGCCATTAGAATTCCAAGTTGGAGTCAGAGTACTATTAAAAGTTTCTCCTTGGAAAGGAGTAGTTCGGTTCGGTAAGAAAGGAAAGCTAAGTCCAAGGTACGTAGGACCATTTACAGTAATCCAACGAATAGGACCAGTTGCCTATCGCTTACAACTACCAGAGGAATTAGCCGGAGTACATGACGTATTTCATGTATCCAACCTCAAGAAATGTCTATCGGACGAATCACTGGTAGTACCTCTTCAAGACATAGAGGTAAATGAAAAGTTAAAGTTTGTCGAGAAGCCACTGCAAACAGAAGACAAAAAGATCTAATTTCTCAAGCACAAGCGGCTAGTGCTGGTCAAAGTCAAGTGGGATTCCAAACGAGGACTTGAATACACTTGGGAGTTGGAATCGGAGATGAAGCGAAAATATCCTCACTTAATACAATAAATCTCGAGGACGAGATTTTAAATAAGGTGGGGAGGATGTAAGGACCTTCAAAAATGTCCTAAAACGACCCGTAAGTAAAAACCCGGACCCCCGAAACCCTAATCCATGTCAAAAATCAAGAAAATCATATTTTATACCCTCTCGCGGGCCGCGTAAAGAACAAGAGGGCCCTTATGCGGGCCGCGTCAACCTATGTTTGACCGGATAAGCGTTCCCAGGCCACGTGGCGTACACGTGGCAGCACTACTAATGACACGCTAGCCCTAGTCTACGACTAGGGTTCCTCGCGGGCCGCGTAAGGATCGAGCAAGGGCTCACGCGGGCCGCGTGAGACCCATTTTTCAGCTATAAATAGGATGGGTCATGGGCAGTTCACTAGTGTCGAAATCAAATTTCAAAAACAAAAGTATACTGCTCAAAAGTCGAATTTCATTTTCAAAATAGCGAGGCGCTGCTACGATACATGGTATTAACTCGATCGCTGCTACGATTCAATGTCCGATCGATTGAAAACTATCCAATGGATGTTTAAGTGCTGCCCACATTAGGGACATACTTTGTCATTAGTCGTGAATTCGACGGATGTTTAAGTATAACACTTTGTCATTCGTTGTGATGGTTTTAATCTCGTGAGTTATCGTAAATGCTGTATTAGTTACTGACCTAGTTCGTGTGCATTGTTATTTAAATTAGGTTACAAGGCTAATCAGTAGGCTAAATTCTGCCCGTATAAATCTGCAATGTGAGTCATTCTCTTTTTATCAAATGTATATTACAATACTCCAATTATTTTCAAAAGGTTATAATTATAGTGATTAAGTCGTGGTTATCTTGAATCACTGGCTAGTGGGGTATTGTGCACATTACTAATTTCTCACGGTTAGGCTAATAAATCCTAACAGTGATAATCATCACTACTTGGGGAAGGACCCAATAGTGGTATGACCATCGTCACCAGGTGACACGGCGCCAGATAAAAATAAGATAGAAGCCATTGTAATCGCTCTTATGCTGTAATTTATAACTATGTGTCATTTTATCAAATTGAGTGACTCGCCATTATTTCCCCGCTGATAAAATATTTTTTAAACATGTTTCAGGCGACCTGCTATAAATCAAGGAAAACGTGCTACGGAGCACTAACAAGCTTGAAGAGGTGGCTCAGTTAAAATAAATAAACATGTTTTATAAATCAGGGAATTCCCTAGTGAAATTCCTCTATTGTAAATTACGGGGTTTATCCCGAATTATGAAATAAAATAATCGGACATTTCAAGTTTTAAAAAGATCCTGTAAAATCTTCCGCTGTCGCATCAATTAATAAATACCACGGGTTCCTGTCCCGCGGATCCTGACCGGGTCAAACCGGGGCTGGGGCCGTGACATAATATCATCATCATAATAATAATCATATGTTGTTGGATCTGAGAGTGTGTATTTGTGTGTGTTTTTCGATCAAACAGTTTAGAATTAAATCAAAATGGTAATAATAAACATATCAATAAATAAACAACTGTATTTAGGAATGATTGTCAAATGATTTAATGTATTCATCATGATTTCAGTACAATAAAAAATACAAATTGATCCCCCTCACCAGATGCACACTCTCTCTCTCTTAGTTCTTCTATTTTTCAGCTTTAAGAGTTCTACGTTTTACATCGTGGTATTGTTCTATATATAGAGGAGAGAACTACTGGTGAAATTACCATGAATGTGACCATAAACAACCTATTAAATGATGTTACTGCCAGCAGTTTGCAAAAATTGTTGGACTGTTAGGCCACCTGGTATACTCTAACACCCATAGGTGTTAATCCTAGTTGGCATCCGTTAACACCTGTTAAACCGCTCCTGAAGGGTGTTAAGAGGCATTAAAAGCTTCACATGTTAAGAAGATAACTAGGAGAGAGAGGAAGGGAATCAAGCATTGCAAAATTTGCACACACACACGACAACATGCTATATATATATATATATATATATATGTGTGTGTGTGTGTGTGTGTGTGTGTGTATGTATGTATTTTAATTAATTTAAGGGGCGTTAATGGGGTTAAACCATTTCCTTGGTGTGAGGTGAAGTGAAAGAGGGTCAAGTAGGTGATGTGGTGCCTACGTGTAGTTAAGGGGCGTGAAAATATACCCCATAGCCTTAGTGAAAAACCATTGTTACATTAAACTACTAATAATATACGGTAAACAACTAGATTTCCAAAACTGGCAGAAGGATTCCAACACTTTAAGAATCTAGTACTTCTGGTCTTTAGTGGTTACTTGTTGACTGGTCTTCGGTCTTCAACATTGACTTGTTGAGTTTATCTTTGACTTGTTGACCAACACTTTATCATTTCGGCCCTTGTACTCTGTCTTCCGGTATTTTGACCCAGTAGTTATTGTATTAGCAGTTTTGGTTGGTTGTTAGTGGAGCATTCAATGGGGAAACTTCTGGAAAACTGATTATACTTCAACTTATTCCATCATAAAGTAGGGAAGATGGTTCCCTTAGGTTTTGGCTTTCATCATCAACAAAACTTATATAACCCAACATATTTAATTTATATTGTACCTTAATTTCTTTCACGATTTGATTCTTCTAATCTTAATCTATCAGGTCCAGCTTGAATTTCATTATCTCTCTTTTCCTTATCAGCTCTAATTTGTTTAAGCAATTTGTCGCATGTTTGATATGGTCGAGAATAAGAATAATGATATTGCTATGGCTGCGAATACGAGTTAGCATAGTAATCTGTGGGATACCCCGGTCTATTTGGATAAATTATTTTGTACTAGGGTCCTCCACAGATGAAGCACATGATACAATATGTAAAATAAAACTAACTAATAAAAATATTTACAAAGACAACTAGACACACTACTACTAGACACAAACTCTACGACCCAAACCCAAACCCTAAGACTCAAATTACAAATAAGATCAATTAAAGCCAATAACACAATTGCCTAAGTGTCCCCAACAACAATGCCAAAAAGTTGATGTGCTAAAAATATGGTCTAGTGTATTGTACCTAACTTAGACACTCTAGTTTAACCTAGACTCTCCTAATGCTAGATCACTAGACATGCAAGTGTACCTATCGTTAGTAGTACAACCTAATGATGTTCGGGTATCAAACCCACGAGACACTAGCGACACTACCTAGACTCTTACTCAACTACTTACT
Source organism: Helianthus tuberosus (assembly GCA_030545235.1). NCBI lineage: Eukaryota > Viridiplantae > Streptophyta > Magnoliopsida > Asterales > Asteraceae > Helianthus > Helianthus tuberosus. Next base: position 92,100,663 of record CM060452.1, read on the forward strand.
TAACTGGTTTTAGTTGTTTTGAGTGTTTTTAATTAATTAGTTGTCTAATATCCAAAATTTAACTAAGGCAAACTAGACAACCAAACGACTAGGACCCCGAGGATGAAATCAATCAGAAATAGAAACCACCTAGGCAATGAATCCCTTAGAACATGTAGTGACTTATAAGTGGACAATCATCTAAAGGTCAGATATCTAATCCGACCAACCTCCTATTAAGGATAACTAAGTCCTATAGTAACTATTCAGGTAAGAGCGGAATCCCACTCTCCAGTTTCTAGAAACCGAACTATGAGAACAATCAGAACTAAAATGGATCAACATGACCTATCAACACCAAATCCCACAACTTTAGAATATGCAACATACCGGTATTAATGACCCTTTAATTGTGAAGCTAACTCCAATTGTTACACTAAATACCTAAGAGCAATAAAACACGAATAAATATACAAACCCCGAGTTACCAGCTGTTCAAACTATCAAACAACACCTAAAACAGACCTTGCAATCCCAAATCATATCTCTATTCAATGGAATTGGATGCACACTAATGTCTACTAATTTAGTTAATTAGTTAACCTATATTATCCTTTATAATAGGGTTAGGATGAAAATTGGCTAAATTAATGAACTCGCAATTGATTTTAACTTGCCTATGGTGAATCTATTCTTTATAAACACATTAGTAATGACAACTAATCAAATAATCACAGCAAAACAATAGCACACATCAGTAACTTGCCTCAAGGCCGAATGCCCAGAAAACAAAAATCTGAGGTGGCGCCTCAGGGGTTCTTTTATACGTGCGCCTTAGAGCGTTGAGGCACTAAGAAACGTTGCACCTCAGGGGGGTTTTATGTGTGTTTTTTATTGTCAGAATTTAGTTTTATTAGCCTCTTTATCTTATCTTTAATTTTTTAATTTGCAGATGTTCAAGTCCGCTGCTTCGGATCTTTCACGTATTAATTTTGTTTGACTCAAAAGATGTGAGTGCTAGAAAACATTGATTCCTTTTCCCATTTTTTTAAAATATATTTTGAGTGAACAAATGAACACAGTCAACTAAATATTCTTAGCTGATATTGTTAAAAGAAGGTAAGAATGGGTGGGTCAACTACAAACTTTTTTTATAGGCTAAACCAGGTTATGCGTAAACGGGTTGGGTCATTATGTCGAGTGTGTGTACAAATTTATCTAAAATAATAAACGAGCCGAAAGGGTCGGTTGTCAGAACTTGGTGAAGACAACCATACTAGGCGAAGACAACCGTACTCGGTTTTGGAAGCATCCTAGGTTTGGTAGTTTTCCCCTCAAGTTTTGTTTCCCTTTCTTGATCTTGGTAAAGTCAGTTATGATGCTCATGGCGAATGCTTTGTATTGTGCTAACCTCTAGGTGTGTAGTTGGCTTAGGTGTCTGCCCATAAAAATCAACTATTGTTTTTGCATAGTTGAATCACATTATATTTTATTTTGGTCATTGGCGATAATTAAGTTGAAATATAAATACATGTGTTCTATTTGTGCAGTTAGAAAAAAATCATAGAAACTGATGAGATGTTGTGGTTTATCAAGGATTTGGAAATGTTGAGAACCGAGCAGATACCAATTTCAGTGGACGAGACAACTAAATGCATTAGGTAGCTAGCTTATTTTAGTTTAAAAACATATATTAAAACGAAGAAGCGGATGATGTATAATTATGACGTTTATAGTTAAGTAGCTTTATAATGTGTTTGTGACTTAAAACGAATTCGGATTATGACGTTCGTGACCTTTATGTAGTTTATGTTTATCTATTTTTTGTGTGGCATGAACCGGAAATTGACAGGTTTTGATATGAAAAAACCTGAATAAAAGGAAAAAAACCCTTAAAAAACACTTTTAGCGACGATATTAGTTGCCGCTTTTAGTAAAAGGGCTTTAGCGACGAAAACAGTAATAGCGACGAAAAAAGTCTTTAGCGTCAGCAATAACGACGACACATTAGCAACGACTTTGGCTATCAATAGCGACGACAATCGTTGCCCCTATTGCTCCAGTTTCTTGTAGTATACGTAAAATGACCATTTTACCTCTCAGCTAGCTAACTGGGTTTTTAAACTGGGGTTTATTTTTTGAACTGAAATTGTATATTTCAAGAATGTGATGGAGGAAAACGGTACAATTTTAAATTTTGACCTGAAATGACAAACATAGGACACACTACATCAACATAAATGACACTTAAGTCTTTCTAAATCCAAGTAGTAGTAGTTTAATTTAAAATATTATGGATTGTGTAAATCATTAAAGTTTGGCAATGGTTAACTAAATAATATCCATGTGGAGTGTGTAAATCATTAAAGTATCAATGTCAACGGATCCAGATTGCAGTAGTATAATTTAATACGTCATGGAATGTGTAAATCATTAAAGTAAATGGTTATCTAAATCCAAATTGCAATAGTTTAAGACCATTGGGTATGGGGGGAGTATAGTCTCCAAAGGACTATCCTCCACATAAGCGTCACGTAGGCGAAGGAGAAGGACCCTCCCCTTGGAGACTATCCAAGGGTGTGGGGATGCTCCTCCTCCAATTTTTTATTATTATTTATTTGATTTAAATAATTAATGAAAACAAAGTTAATAAAAGTAAAAAAGTTACATTTAAATAAAACCTTAAAAAACAACAACCTAAAGTTACATTTAAATATAAAAAAAACACACCTAAAAAAAACCTAGAGTTACATTTAAATTAAAAAAAAAACACACTTAAAAAAAAACCTAAAGTTACATTTAAAAAAAAACTACATTCCCCCACTCCATTTTTTCCTAATTTTTTCCTTCATCATTTGTAAAATGGGACGGTCTTCCGGTGGATAGGAGCTAAGGTCGGTGGTCATTATTTTCCATTCCTCCAACTCCTGCGCTTCTTGTTGCTTCTTTAGCTTCTCCTCTGCTAGTTTTTTTTTTAATATTTACCTTCTCGGTTTGCCTGTCGTTAAAGATTTCCTTGAATGATTTTAACTCCGCCATAACACCTTCCAACCTCGAACCACCACCACTTCCTGATGCAGCTTGTTTCATTTTTTCAGCCGCTATTTTTTTTACTTTTGTCCCTTCCTGGGGGACGTTCTCCATCTTCAATCGGCTCCTCCTCATAGTCGGGCTCGTCGTTGATATTTATTTGGCAACGACCGGTTGAGCCTCCAACGCTATAACTTCCTCACTCGGAAGTTTTAGACCGTTTCATTGCTCGTTTCGCTTGTGCAACCTCATTTTGACATCCCTTCCATTTTGGGTGATCCTTTACAACTAGCCAAGCACGGACATGTGGGAAAGGACCTTTGCTCTCATTTTCGTATAAACGCACCGCTTCATTGAAAACATTTTCGTGGTTCCACCCACTCGGTTTGTTGGCCCGCGTTGTGTTATAAAACCCACAAAAGCGTTGGAGCAACGTATTCATCTTGCGCCACTTCGAGCTTATAGAATCAATGGTTCTGTACTCGTCTTGTTCAATAAGCCCGTGGAATATATCAAGGGCTTCTTGCCAAAACGAATCGCTTAGTTGATTGTTACCTACAAGTTAGTAACAATAATAATAATAGTTTGTAAGAAAAATATAGTGTACAAATAAATATTTAATAACAACAATAAAAATATAATGTACAAATAATATTTAATAACAATAATAATATAAGAATAATAATATTTTACCGACTATAGGAGACGTTGAAGAGTTAATATATGCTTTCGCCAACGCCTCTTCCTCAATTTTTGACCATTGTTGCATTTGTTTTCCCGGTGCGTCTTCCTTTTTACCCTTTCCCTTTTTATTTTTCTTTTTTGAAGGTTCAGGTTGCGTTTCTGGCACAACCTCTATCTCATCATCTTCTTCCTCGATTTGTGTTTGAGGTGCTTGTGGCATGTTGGGTTGTTGCATTTGATATGGGTTGAACGGCATGTTGGGTTGTTGCATTTGCATTGGGTTGAACGGGTATTGCTTGAAAGCGTTTGGCATTTGTTGGTAACCCGCAAAAGCGTTGTCCATTACGGGTGTGTAGCCGGATGACGAAAACATGTGTGAACTTGAGTTGGGATTATTTGGGTTGTAGGGATCCATAATTTTTTTTAAGGTTGGGAGAGGTTTTTTTTATAAAAATGGAAGAAAAGTGGGTGTAGTTTGGTAAAAAAGTGGGGTGAAAAGGGGTTGAATTTATAGTGGTGGACTGGTGGGGTAATTTTTTTTTTTTAAATGTTGCAAGTTACCGTTTCAGGGCCCACCCCATTCAAAAACTTGGCCCGTCTCCAACGTTACAAAACCGACGAAGAAGCCGTGCCGGGCCCCAAGGGGGCGGTTGTTGGACGTGGCTAATGGGGGGGGGGGGGGGGGGGGCGGGCCTTTCACGAAGCCCATACCCGTTGGTCTAATATACCACTATTGAAATTTAATAGTGCTGACATACATAAACATAAAACAAACATCATATAATAATATATTGAGATATTACACACTTACCAAAGGACCAAGTTACTCATCAAAAAGAAACAAGAAATGGAGAGATAAGCAAGTTGAAGTTATAGTATTCACAAACGACTCCACCCAAAATCGATATATGCTTCTAATCCATGTTCAAAGATACGAATCAAAGATTCCATCTCAGTAGTTGGAAGGCAAACGCCAATCTCCAGATCTTGATCATTTTCTTTACAGGCTGTGATGGATATCGATCCATTATAATCAATAGAAACTATTTCGAACTTTTTGGGCTTGCCCCACCCAAAATCAGTGTCATAAAACTTGATCTTTTGTGTTCCAGAAACCCCAATGATTGTTGTTGGAATCCTATTGGATGATAAGTCCTCGAATGACTCTATCTCTTTAACAACACCATCTTTATCGGTCAACATCCTATGTACACTTTCTCCAATCAACTTTGCAGCAGTCACGAACCCTTCTCTTCCGGTTAACAATGTGGTGTTTTCAGTAGCCTTACACCCTCCAATTACACAGTTACCAAAGTAGGCAACGGGGATTCCGGGATTCATACGTGCCCTACAATCTATGAGGAAACGAAATACTTGCAGCTCCTCCTTGCGTGTGTTTGCTATGCAACTCCAGATATAAGCACATGCCACCGTAAAAGATGAAACATATGCTAATGTTGGTAGTTCTGTTGAAACCAAAGTTTTCATCCTATTTAGCACTAACCGAGGCAAGATAAATGTGGCTCGAACTTTATCCGTTGGTCCACATAGTTTTGAAGGTTGATACTCTTCTTTAAAACTCTCAACTTTCGCAAACTTCAGATAATTTTCATCTAGTTTAGCGTTTTTGACCACTCTACCATAAAATGGCAAAGTTCCATTAGCTAGAAAAGACTTGTCGGAACCAAATCGAGCAATCGATGTCCAGGCCTTCAAGAAAAGAATATTCATGCTAGCATCACACAAGCAATGATGATTAGTCATTCCAATAGAGATCCCAGAGTTTGGAAAAAGTGTCACTTGAACGGAGAACACCGGGATCTTTGTGGAATCAGAAGTTTTATCAGCCTGGCCCAATAGAGGTACTAGATGGTAAAACATCTCACAGTCACGAGGGTGGTTTCCAATTAGTTCGTTGAAATCAAGATTACATTCTGCGAAAGTAACCGTGACAGAATCACCTTCAACATAACGGATTTCGGGCTTTTGAGTAGAAGTAGGATATACGAACAAGTTACCAGCAAAAGGGAAAAAATGTTGAAGGGTGATTGATAAAGAGTGCTTCAGATTTGGAATAATTGTTTCAGTGAATTGTGTTTGTGTGATATTGGAGAGCTCATAAAAGAATAGAAGGTGAATAGGAGGTAACCTTAGCCACATGAAGTCGAAGAAAGTCAGTGACAACAACCTGTCACCTACGGTTGCCACTGGTGGGGATACTTGGGACTCTTCAAGAACACTCAAGATCTGAAAGGAAGCCATGATCTCTTGTTCTCCTTTCTAAAAGGTCCAAAAGTTATGGTACTTATAATGAAATATGGTTTCCAAGTTGCCATGTCTATTTGTTTTTTACTTTTTCAAAATTTATTACAAATGTTCCTTTTCATTTTTAAATCCAAGTCTTCCGAGTTGGTTGATTCATATGTCAACCTTTTAAAAAGACGTAGCCTTTGTCGTGACTCGTGAGTAATAATCTAATAACGATGTCATAAGGCTGGACGGTATGGAGGTTCGTCCTCCACCGTCCCGGCCTGGCGCCGTTCGATCCTCCATCTCCCCCCCCCCCCTCCGTCACGTCCTCTCCGTCTTCTTCTTGCCGTTCAGGACAGTCCAAATGAGGACAAATGTTCCTCACAGACATATATATACATACAATATATAATATATATTTTAGGATCATCCCCATTTTCATACCTCCATCATCTTTGCCCCATCCTCATACCCATCCTACGTGGCGCTTACGTGGCGGACCATCCTCCAAGGGAGGACCATCACCATACCCTGTAGCCTAATAGTTTATATTGAATATGATCTTTTATTTTCGTTATTTATCTTTGATTGTTATCCTCTCTATGTTTAGAGGAATTATTTACGGAATGTTTGTTATTGACATTCCTATTTATTTTGTACGTTTGATTGAGAAATTATCAGAAAATAAAGTTTCCTCTCATTTTTCTATGATTTTCTTTATGGTATCAGAGCAAGGTTTGCGAGCAAGGTTTGCGAGCAAGGTTTGCAAACCTAGCTCTTGATTTCGATTCAGAAAGATGTCAGGAGATGACAACCAAAACAAAAACAAGGATGGAGAAGGTTCTAGTGGTGGGATCGCGTATGACTCACCCTATTATCTTCATTCATCGGATTACCCCAAACAGCTTCATGTTAATGAAGTCCTTACCGATAAAATTTTTGCAGATTGGAGTCAGGAGATGACAAACTTTCTGTTTGCCAAGAATAAAATAGAGTTTGTCGATGGGACGATCAAGAAGCCCGAGAAGTCCTCGAAGGACTACATGCCGTGGATGAGGGTTGATGCAATGATAAAGGGTTGGTTGACAGCCGCCATGGAAAAGAACATACGAAACAGTGTAAAATATGCAGGTACAGCATCGGAAATATGGACAGATCTGAACGAGCGTTTTGGGAAGGAGAGTGCTCCCAGGGCGTACGAATTAAAACAGAAAATCGCATCTACTCGACAGAATGGCGCCTCCGTCTCAACCTACTTTACTCAGCTGCGATCCGTGTGGGACGAGGTACATTCCAAACACCCTTTCCCACGATGTATCTGTGACAAGTGTGAATGTGATATAGGCAAGAAGGTAACCGAACATCAGGAAAAGGAACATCTTTATGAGTTTTTGATGGGCCTAGATCCTGAGTTCAAGGTTATTAGGACACAAATCTTAGCCACAAAACCGATTCCATCACTTGGAAACGCGTACCACATGGTGGCTGAGGATGAGAGACAGAGAGCTATTTCGGCTGAGGGAAGAACACCATCAGAATCCGCTGCGTTCAAGGCTGCACAAAAACGTGATTTTTCTTCGGTTCAAAATAGAGAAAATGGCGGTTTAAGGGCTGTGAAAGAGAACAACGAACACTGCACTTTCTGTGATAGAGATGGGCATAAGCGTGAGGGCTGTTTCAAGTTGATCGGGTACCCAGAATGGTGGCCCGGGAAGAAAGGAGAAAGGCCGAAAGCCAAAGCCGGTTGTGTTGAGACCGAAACAAGTCCCATCTCAGGTTTGACAAAGGAACACTATGAACTTTTCTTAAGGCAGTTTTCTGAAACAGGTAGAGGCGAGGGTACAAAACCCGTAGCTAATATGGCTCATAAGGAAAACGACGGTGAGTGGATTTTTGATTCGGGCTACACCGAATATATTACTTTCTTATTAAACAACCTTAAAAACATGATGCCCACTCCTTTCGAACCCCCTGTTGTTATTCCTAATGGAGAGTCCATCCCAGTTAAGGGAAAAGGGGATTATACTCTTCCAGGCGGAGCAAAAGTGAAAGGCGTTCTTTATGTCCCAGATTTCAAATACAAACTTCTTTCTGTTAGTCGCCTTACTCGCGACCTTCAATGTTGCATTACCTTCTTTCCTGAATTTTGTGTCATGCAGGGATTGCAAAGGAGGAACTTGATTGGTGCGGGTAGATGCGAAGGAGGACTGTACCGTATGAAGATGGCTCAAGTAAGAAAGGCTATGGCTACTACTGTTGAGACATGGCATAGAAGACTTGGACATGCTTCTAAAGGAAAGCTTGCTAAAATGGATTTTCTCAAAACTAATGTTATTGATTTGGGTAATTTTTGTGATTCATGTTCTAGAGCAAAACATACTAGACTGCCTTTTCCTTCCAGTTTTATCAAAACTAGTGCTCCTTTTGATTTGGTTCATTGTGATATTTGGGGGGGTTATCGAGTACCATCATATACAAGGGCCAACTATTTCCTTACAATAGTTGATGACTTTAGTAAGGCGGTGTGGACGTTTCTCCTTAAATACAAAAGTGAAGCAAGTCAATGTCTTAAAAATTTTCACAAAATGGTTGAGGTTCAGTTTAAGAAACAAATTAAACGGGTTAGGTGTGATAATGGTGGGGAGTTTACATCTAATAACATGCAAGAATTCTATAACGAAAAGGGAATTTTGTTAGAAACCACATGTCCTCATACTCCCCAACAAAACGGTGTTGTAGAAAGGAAGCATAGACACCTGCTTGAAACCGCTCGCACTCTAAGGTTCAGTGCACATCTTCCAAAAATATTTTGGGGAGAATGCATTCTAACCGCGGAAAATGTAATTAATCGCCTCCCATCCAAAGTTATTAAAAATAAAACTCCTTTTGAGCTAATATGGAACGAAAAACCAGATTATGATTTTTTAAGGGTTTTTGGGTGTCTCGCTTACTTCAAAAATACTGACACAAAGGGAGATAAGTTCGATGAAAGGGGGAAGCCAGGAGTCTTTCTTGGATATCCTCCTAGAACTAAGGGTTATAAAATCCTTGATCTCGAGACCCGGAAAATAGTGGTTAGTAGGGATGTTATTTTTCATGAAGAGCATTTCCCTTTAAAAAATGTCGAAAAGGAAGGTGACGATAGAAATGAGGAACCAATTGTTATCCATGATTGTCACTGTTGTGATGAACCGGTTGTCACACAAACCGAAGCCCAAAACCCCACTACACAAGTGGACCATGACCAAACAAATGATGCTGAGCCCAATTACAGCCCAAATGCCACAAATGAAAGTGGCAACCTTAGTGAAATAGTCCACGTAGCTGAAGAGGAGCAGCCCAATATTAATGAACCTGATGTGAACGAAAATCATGAGGAAGCCGAAGATCAAAATGAAGGTAGACCCACTCGATCAAGAACCCAGCCTTTAAGGTTCAAAGACTTCATCGTACAGGTCCCCCCTTTGGTCAAACACCCGGCTTCGACTTCCAATCAGGTTACATCCACGGTACACTACCCTATCTCTAATTTTGTCTCTTACGATAAATTTTCCACTAACCACAAAGCTTTCTTAACGGCTATCACTGAAAATGATGAGCCAAAGAACTTTAAACAAGCTGCACAAGATAATCGATGGCGTGAAGCCATGCAAAAGGAGATCAAAGCTCTTGAAGAGAATGGAACTTGGACTTTGGAAAACTTACCTAAGGGTAAACGGGCGATAGACTCAAAGTGGGTGTACAAAATCAAGTTTAAGCCTAATGGTGAGGTCGAAAGGTTTAAGGCTTGTTTAGTGGCAAAGGGATTCACTCAAATAGAAGGGGTGGATTATCATGATATGTTCGCACCGGTGGCTAAGTTAGTCACGGTTCGAACTTTGTTAGCAGTGGCTGTAAAGAAATATTGGTTTATCCATCAGCTCGATGTAAACAACGCCTTTCTACACGGAGATCTAGATGAGGAAGTTTACATGAAGATTCCTCAGGGTTTTTCCAATAACGGCGAAACTCGAGTTTGTCGCTTAAAAAAGTCCTTATATGGATTGAAGCAAGCTTCTCGTAACTGGTACCACAAGTTCACCACCTTTCTCTTGCATTTGAATTTTAGACAGTCCAAAGCCGATCACTCCTTATTCATTTACGAGACTGAAAGCATCATGGTGGTCGTCCTCATCTATGTAGACGATGTCATTATTACTGGTAATCGCCTCAAGAAAATTCAAGAAACCAAAGCGCAACTTGATAAAGAATTTAGTGTGAAAGACCTTGGTCCATTGAAATACTTTCTTGGCATAGAAGTGGCCAAGACAAAAAACGGTCTAGTTCTAAGCCAACGCAAGTACACATTGGATATCTTGAAGGATTGTGGAAAATTGGGTTGCAAGCCGAGTTCCTTTCCGATTGAGCACGGCTTGAAACATGATAAAGGTGAAAATGAACCAAGTGTTGACGCGAATCAGTACCGCCGGTTAGTTGGTCGACTTCTATATCTTCAAGCCACTCGACCAGACATAACCTACTCTGTAAATGTCTTAAGCCAGATCGTGGCCGACCCAAGAAGCAACCACCTAGAAGCAGCAAACCGTGTTTTAAGATACTTAAAGGCTACACCAGGTCAAGGCATTCTCCTCTCCCGTACAGGAGATCCCGTTTTGACCGCTTATTGTGACTCGGACTGGTTGGGTTGTCCGTTCACAAGACGATCTCGCACTGGATACTTCTTACTGCTAGGTGGGGCTCCCATTTCTTCGAAAACTAAGAAACAATCCGTTGTCTCACATTCTTTAGCGGAAGCTGAATACAGAGCTATGACGTCCACGGTCAGTGAAGTCATTTGGGTTCGTTGGTTACTTGGTGAGCTTCAAGTTCACATTTCATTGCCCACGCCACTGTTTTGTGATAATCAAGCAGCCTGTGACATCGCCAACAACCCGGTATTCCACGAAAGAACCAAGCATGTTGAGATGGACTGCTATTTTGTACGAGAACGTGTTGAATCTAAAGAAATAATTCCCATGAAGATCAGCAGCACAATGCAAGTTGCAGACTTCCTCATGAAGGGGCTCACATCTCAACAACTTTCTTTCCTTCTTGACAAGATTGGCATTGCAAATTTGCACGCTTCATCTTGAGGGGGAATATTGAATATGATCTTTTATTTTCGTTATTTATCTTTGATTGTTATCCTCTCTATGTTTAGAGGATTTATTTACGGAATGTTTGTTATTGGCATTCCTATTTATTTTGTACGTTTGATTGAGAAATTATCAGAAAATAAAGTTTCCTCTCATCTTTCTATGATTTTCTTTAGTTTAGTGGTCAAGTTGATTAAAAAAATAACGTTATAAATAAATGAAATAAATTTAAAATATATAATAAATTTAACAGAAGCCATTCAAAAACTAAATTTAACAGAATTGTGTACAGTTTTGGTGTTTGTGTTTAGCCGAGAATATTGGTTTTAGTCCATCAATCCATTTGTTTATTTTTTGTTACAGTTTTGTCTTGGATACTCTATTGTTTATTTATTTTTTTGTTATTTCACTACATGACACTAACACTACTAAATATTCATTTTAAATTGGACATCTTGGAGATTTTACATTAATGCCTAACTATGTTACTTGCTAAGATAATTTAAGGGCTTGGGTGTACTTTAACTTTATTTGTGTTAAAGATGACATGGTAAGTTAACATGTCTTTCAAACCACTCTCTCCCCATGTTAGGTGGTGTTAAAGTTTTCCTTGGTTAACTAATGGGGTGTTGGTCATTGTAAAGACAAAACTTTTAAAGACCTTGAAAGAGGGAAGTCTTGGTTCAAGTCTCATAGATTACAGAAATAAAATAAATTTGCTGTTCAAAATTTTTTTTCCCTTGGTTAACATGTTAACCTAGACAAAAAAGAATAAGAAATTAATGTTATTTATTATCAGTGTTTATTTTAGCTAATAAGTGAATGAAATGGTAGTTATTATTATTATTACTTGTTTTGTATTTAATTTAAATATTTAATATTAAAATAATTAAAAAATTGTGAGTGAGGTAGAGTTAACAAGGTTAACCGTTTCCTTAGGATGAGTTAGAGTAAAAAGGAAAAACGGGTGATGTGCGGCTTATATGAAGTTAAGAAGAGTTAAGGCATACACTACTAAAAAAAGGCTATTGTCACAAAATTTTGCTACGACAAAAAGCAGTGGCAAAAAAATTACCAATTTTTCACTGATAAACTTATTTTTATGGCAAACTGGCAGCAAAAATATTAACTCTTTGAATTTGCTACCATAATTTAGTGGTGGTAAAAATATTCTGCACTTTATTTACCCTAAATCTCTTAAGAAGGTCGTTGGCTCAGTAGTAAGTGATGTGCAAACCGCTTATATTGAAGGAAGAAGCATTCTTGAAGGTCCCCTCATAATTAATGAAGTAATCTCTTGGGCCAAAAAACAAACGAAAGGTCATGCTCTTTAAGTTAGACTTTGAAAAGGCTTTTGACTCGTTAAATTGGGGTTTCTTGGATTCGACTCTTGCACAAATGGGCTTGCGGCACTTTGGAGAAAATCGGTATTGGGTATTCTTTCTACGGCTAGAACTTCCACCTTGGTTAATGGGTCACCGACCTTAGAATTCAATATCCAAAGGGGCGTCCGTCAAGGTGACCCACTATCCCCTCTTCTTTTCATTTTGGCTATAGAGGCTCTCCATGTTGCAATGGTTAGTGTGGTTGATTCGGGTATTCTAAGGGGTGTGAAAACTCCGGGTTAGGCCCGATTATCTCACATCTTCTATACGCAGACGACGTCCTTTTTGGGGGTGAATGGTCCGAAGCAAACTTCCAAAACCTTGCTAGACTACTTAGATGTTTTCACCTCTCCTCGGGCCTAAAAGTCAACTTTAGTAAAAGTCACCTATATGGGGTTGGGGCTGGGGTGGGGAACATAGAACTTTCTCATATGGCTATGATACTTGATTACCAAATGGGTGCATTCCTGTTCACATACTTAGGTCTACCTGTCGGATCCAACGTGGGTTTGGTGAAAAATTGGAAACCTGTCATTGAAAAAAATTGAACAAAAATTATCTATATGGAAAGCAAGGACTCTATCCTTTGGTGGTACAGAAACACTCATAAAGGCGGTTCTCAGAAGTCTCCCTACTTACTATTTTTTCTTGTTTAGTGCACCTTCACATGTCATTAAACACTTGGAGAAAATAAGGCGGAAATTTCTTTGGGGAGATTGCATGGATAAAGATAAAATTTCTTGGGTACCTTGGTATAAGGTTGTCGCTCCAAAAGACCAAGGCGGACTGGGGATTGGAAGTCTTGCCTCGATAAACAAGGCATTAATGGTAAAATGGATGGTTAGATTCAAAAACCAAACTTCCCATCTTTGGGTAAAAGTCATATCGTCCTTGCACAATGGAGTTAGAGGACACTCTCCCATCCCTCTTAAAAGTACCATTTGTGGAGTCTGGAAAAATATAGTCAACATGGGGAGGACTTCGGATAATCAAGTTGAAGAACTACGTAACAGGCTGGAGGTAAAGCTGGGAAGCGGAAACAAAACACTTTTTTGGATCGACAAGTGGGTTTTGAGCGTGCCTTTAAAAGACAGATTCCATAACCTGTTTGTTAAGGAAACGGATAAATACTGTTTAGTCAAACATAGATACAATATCATTCAAGGTAAGGCGTCATGGTGCTGGGGAAGTGACAACGAACTCGAGCAAGGCAGTAACTTGAACGGTTAGGCTGAATGTGTGAATCGGCTGGAACAAGTAAACATGGTTCAAAGGAGGATGTATGGTTGTGGAAGTCAGGCAACTCAATCAAGGCTTACAAGGTCTGCGATCTACAAAAAGAATTAGATAACATCCCTTCTATCCCGGAAACAAAGGCTCTGCAATGGTTAAACTGGGTACCCAAGAAGTTTAATTGCTTCCTTTGGCGGACTGTGTTAAATCGGATTCCCACTAGAGATGCGCTAAAAATAAGGAACATTCATGTTCCCTCTCCGGCTTGTGTCTTGTGTAATGTTGCAACGGAATCAGCCGACCATCTTCTGATCTCATGTGAATATGCTAGTCTTGTCTGGGTAGCATTATCTCTATGGATTAACTTTCAATGGCTGAGGTATCTTATAAGTGTTGTGGAACTATAGGAGTTGATAAACAGCTTCCGTATGTCTGATATAAAAAAGAAAGCAGTTCATGCGATTCTTGCAACTATCTGTTGGATCCTATTGGAGGGTACGAAATGACCTTATTTTTAATAAAAAATCAACTAGGTTTCAAGGGCGGTCGAGGACATCAAGGCGTTGTCATGTCTTTGGATCACCACAAGGGGCAGATTGTCGGAGCTAGACTGGAAAGAATGGTGTGCTTTTAAGTTATAAACTTACTTTGTAATGTTTTGTTTCTTCTTGTATATGTACTGCATGTGAGCTTCTTGCTTGAATGTCTTATCTAATACATATCGCCTTTCAAAAAAAAAAAAATCTCACCATACACACTCATTCTCTTGTCTCACGATGAGGAACCCTAAAACAGATGTCACCAGCTGATTCACACATTCACGCACAAAAATCTTAAATATTCATACACTGATTCTCACCAGACGCTGATTCAACCACAATTCATGGACATTGCTGATTCAACCACAATTCTCACAAGTCGCCTGTTTAATCCTGTTCGATTCAAATTTTAGACGGTGTTTCATTTGAAGATTGCTAGGGTTCGAAGAATTGCTTAGGCCTTTAATACACGATAGATCTACGTTCAATTGCTAGGGTTTGAAGATTGCTCTGAATTAGCGAGGGAAATTCATCCGTATATATCTTAATCGGCAGGTGGATTTAGTTCGAATCGGTTTGTTCAAATTCTCTCAGCTTATGATTGTTTGATGCTTGTTTATTGTTTGTGATGAGTTGAAACGGTTATGTGATTGTTGTGCATATGGTTTTCTATAGGAATTTATGTTCTTGTTTGTTGAATTAATATATGATAGTTAGTGAGGGGAATGAACAGTGATTATGTGATGATTCATCATCACATTTGTTTTAATGATGCCACGTTATTCACTTAAGTGTTTTATCAATGTGGAGCATTGTGGTTGGCAGGGTTGGATGGTTATTTACACATGTAAACAACCTCTTTCTTTCCCCAACCTCCAAATTAAATCAGAATACGAATTCTCCTCCATGCCTGCTTCCCACCTCCCACCAGATCATCAGGTTTTCCACTCTCTCATGAAAACCCTCTGGTTACAATTCAGGAGAATGAGAAGAGAGAGATAGTGTGGCTGACGGAGACTGTTTAAATGGCTCAGCCGCCTCCGCCGTGTTATACCGTCTGACCAGTCAGTCGTCGGTCATTTAATAGGTGGATGGTGGTGATGTTCGCCGATCTCTGTTGCGGCGGTCTCCATTTATTTCGATTTGCTTTTTATAGGCCCCGAAGGATTCGTCATCGGAAACCCTTAGCGGCCGTGCATGGCGTTGGTGGTCTCCGATATGTGTTCCGGTTGGTCTATGTGGGTATTCACATGTTGGATTCAGCGATCACCTGTTATTGGCCTCAGATTTGGTTATCAAAAGCTTTAGGGTTTTCAGATGCGGAGGTGACCGGTAATCTGCCGCCGTCTCAGGTCTGTTGTTCAGACCGACGGTAGTCGGTGATGGTTTTACCATCGTCGGTGGTAACCAGTTATCTATTCTATATATCAGCATTTTACCATGGTCCCGATTTTGTTCGTGTCATTGTGATTATGAGTTCCTTCTATTTCAGATTGTAACAATGATTGTTTTTTGGGTCATTAGGGCTGTGATGATGAGTGACAGTCATCTGAGCCTCCATCATGGTTTTGAGACTTCTCATTGTTAGTGGTTGTGAAGATAAAATTTAAGCCTGCTATTGGGGTTTAGGGTCGTGCCAATGATAATAAAATCTAAAATGATGATGGTTATTAGCTAATCGGAGATATCCATGGGCCGGATTGTGTTGCCACTGTGATTATGAAGTTTTTTCTATTTAAGATTGTAACAATGATTGTTGTTTGGGTCTTTAAGGCTATGATGATGACCTGGTAGTCATCTGAGCCTCCATCATGGTTTTGAATCGACTGAATCAACCCAACACATGTGTGGGCCTAAGCAAGAGACTGATTAACATGTGATAAGCGATCGGAAGAACTTCGTAAAAACTTTAGTGTTGTAAACGAACCCGAACGGTTGACTCAATAGAACCTGTGTGGTTAAAAGTGAAGTGGTTAGTTTGATTAAGATCAGAACAACCGAAGGAAGAACTTATCAAGAGCTGAAAATTGCTATGTGATACAAGGACGCAACTTAAGTGGTTTAAAGGTGAGTTTATCAGTGTGATTCAGGTCAAACTGAAATGATTAATTTGTGACGCATGGAAAAAGAAGCAAACTGCAATCAACAAAGATAAAAGGGAGGTGCAAATTCTTATATGGGAAAAGGTAATGATCCATGACATTGATGTGGCCTTAGAAGGGTTGATAGCTTTGTAGTTGTATATCAGGTTAACACATGTCATGAGAAACTTTCTGTTAAAAATGATGTGATCATGTAATATTGTAATGGCAAACTTGGCTGCAACTTGCAAGTTGCAAATTTTTCTTTATCTGCTTCTCTGTTATAGTAACTGTTGTTCTACATGTCAATATGTCATATACTTTCTTAAAATGGAAGATGTAATTATTTGAGTTACTTATTATTTTGTTTTATATATCTAATGATTGGTTCAGTACTACCCACCTTTTCGAAATGTGTGATCATCCTTTTGAGTTTGGTTACATTTACAAGATTAAATGTATATCATGTATACTTTTGTACTGCTTGCTTGGGTAATCTGAAAAGCAAAGGTATAAAACATTTTTTTTCTTATTTAGAACATTTAATACCTTAACTGAATTAGAAATCTTCCATTTATTTTGTGCAGCTCTGATTAACATGAATCTTTTGCACCTCCTTTATAAAACTATAGCTTTTAGTAACATATAAGTGTTGTCACTAATACGTTTGTACGTGTTGGAGTTACACAGGAACATTTCAGGAGCAACCAACATGGGAGACGTGAGCGTTGTGAACGCGAAATCGAGGATGTAGACCCAAAAAATATTGCCATGTTTCAAATCAATTAGATCTAAAACCATAAAAAATGATATTGGTTTCCGTGCAACCTTTTTACTTAAAAAATTACCGGAAGTTGTAAAAGATGAAAATAGGAACATTTGAAAAGGAATGATGAATCATTATGTAAATACTTAATTTTTAGGTAATCATAGCAAATACATTTTTATGTTTACAGAGTATAACAAAGCATAACATGTTTTATTAAGAAAGCGAAAGCAGGTACTGCAAACCCAAGGGGGAACGAAAACCTGGAAACGAAAACAAATATGGTTCTCTGCCGTTGTAACGTTCAAGGTTCCGCCGCAACGCGCGGTGGGATAAAAAGCTAGTTAGGTTAAAATTACAATATGAAAATTGAAATGAAAACTCACGGTGTTTGTTTGTGATAGGCAATTGCTAATGGACTGTTGATACATATTAAGTGGATACGGCTCGGCTCGGCTAAGAAGTGAAGGCCGTAGTCAAGACATCCTCCTGTCTTGACTCGGTATGCTTGTTACTTTGTATCGTACGATGTTCTTGCAACTGTTTGTGTGCAGTATGCATTTTAGATTATAGTTTGTGTGTTGTCTGTTTGTGTAACCCATTGACAAAGACCAACATGATGAAGCCCATGGCCCAAGCCCAACATGTGACGAAATCCCCTTGTGGCGAAATCCCTTATGACGAAATCCCCATGTGACGAAATCAGGGATTTCGTCGAGATATTGGATTTCGTCGATCATGTTTTCGTCGACAACAGGTTTTCGTCAGTCATCTAGTATATATACACAAACAGAAGACATAACACAGAGACAAGTCTGAATAGATTTCAGAGCGAACACATTGTAACACACACACACTGAGAGTTTACAGAGACCATTTGTAAACACCGCATTGTAACCGTTTCATAGCAATAATACATTGAGTGTTAATCGTTGAATATTGTGTCTTACGTGTTCGTAACTTGGTTTAACTTACCCGTTTGGATTCCGCACTCTCGGGTTTGTCGGAAAACAGGAATAGAGGTTGACTCGATCCTCCGGGTAGACCTACAATTGGTATCAGAGCATTGGCTCGATTCCTTGTTTAAACCAAGTCGATTTTCTTGTGTTTTGATAGATTTTAAAAGGGTTTTTCAGTTTGCATTCTTGTTTAAAAATCATATTTCTGGAAAAGCTTTTCATCAAAACCTTGAAAATCTTTGTATCTTGCTATTAGTTTTTATAAAACCTTTGTTTAAATGCATATACACATGTTGAGATTTGGTTTTTACTAAACTTTTGTGCCAAAACTTGTGTTCGGAAAGTTTTCAGGTTGACGGAAAACTCATATATTCATAGAAGTTCATCAGACATTCAAAGTGTTCTTGAGTTGTTCCTATTATATATCTGAGTTTGATCTTGTTTTGTCAAATTATTGTGTTGTTATTGATATAATATTCATTGTTTGAAATTTGTGTACAAAGGTATGATGGATAGTTGGTGAGACAGTCTGATAAAGATAAGGTGGTGTTTGACAAATTTGGCATACTTGTGTCATAAGATAAATGATTTGATTGGTTTAGAAAATATCTCACTTGTCTGGTCCTTTTTGTCAACGAACTTCAAAGCGACGAACTCTCCTTATCTTCGTCAAACATCACAGCGACGAACTCTCTAGATTTCGCCACAATTGACATCGACGAACACTCCGGATTTCGTCATACTTGTCCTCGACGAACACTCTTCACTTTGTCATCTTGTGATCGACGAAAACCCAGTCTTCATCAACACCAGTCTTCGTCAACATCAACATTATTTTGTCCTCTTGTGATCGACGAAAACCCAGTCTTCGTCAACATCAACATTGTTTTGTCCTCTTGTGCTCGACGAAAACTCAGTATCTTCGTCACAGTTGTTTGACGAACTCTCACATTTTCGTCACTTATTGTCTTGGACGAACACCTTACAGTTTTCGTCGAATAACTTGTGAACGTTTCTAACAGAAGACTTTTATTTCATTGTTAACTGTTTGATTTGAGTATTTTGAGCAGGTTTTCATCATTATACATCCAGAATGAATCCGAATTAGTGGGGTACTCCGTCTAATACTGAAAGTAAGTATAGAAGCACGGGATTATCTCCATCATGGGCCGAATATCCCGCACCCACATTTAATACAGAAAGCAAGTATAGAAGCACGGGTTTGTCACCATCATGGGCCGAATCTCCCGCACCTGCATCTTCGCAAGCGAATCCAATGTCGACAGGTCAATGGGCGTTTGTTTCAAATCAAACTCCAAGTATTCAAAGTATACTCCTAAGCGAAAGCGAGACCGGAAGTCTAAATCGCCCACCGAAACTGATGCACATAAATGAATATCCTGGATGGGTAGATAGATTTCATACGTATGTCCTTGGGCAAAACACGGAATTGTGGTTATGTTTTATTACAGATTTCGATCAAGCTCTTGAGGTTGCCGCTTCAACTGCCGCCACATTTGCAGATCTTACGGAAGACGAGAAAAAGGCATATGATTTTGAAAAGAAAGCATATGCTACTCTGACTCAGGCGTTGAGCAAGGATATATATCATCAGTTTGTCAGTTTCAAGACGTCAAAGCGATTATGGGATGCTTTGAAGATAAGGGGTCTAGGAAATGAAAAGTCACGTCAATTGCGACATGATTTACTCAAGAAGGAGTTTGATGGCTTCACTTGTATGGAAAATGAATCTTTGGGAGATATGACAAGTCGATTTCATCACTTGCTGACTGAATTGAGTAATTATGGGGTTGAAACAACTCCAACAGAAGTTGTCACAAAGTTTGCTGATGCATTGCTACCTCAATGGAATGGTTTCTTGGAAATCCTGATATACAATGGCACATTGGCTACGACAAACCTCAATGACTTCGGTCAGCTCTTGGAGAACAAAGATCAGGAAGAAACCCTAAAGGCAAAAAGGGTTCCAGTGCGACAAAATCCTGATATGTATTATGGAACTTCTAGCACTTCTGCAAGACCTGCTTCATACGCTCCAATTCAAACGGCGTTTGTCACAAGCACAGATTTATATGGCAATCCGATACAAGTTCCTGTAAAGCCAGCTCCAACCACAGACTTGTATGGAAATCCACTACAACCAGCTCCACAACAGCAAAGCTACCGGCTATCTACCGTAGCAACTGATTTGTATGGGAATCCACTTCATGTTCAACAACAAGCTTGTTATGGAAGCACATCATCTGCTGGTCAGCCATCAAATTCAAAGACAGTACGGCTTGACACGTCAAACTTCTCCAAAGTTAGCGTTGAAGTAGCTAAAGATCATATGGAGATACTAAACATATTGGTGAGCTCGTATTGTGGGTTGATTGCAGGGCAGTTCGGAAACATCAATCTAACTCAAGAAGATTATCAGCAGATCGATAAAGAAGAGATGGATATGATGGACATCAATTGGGCTTTCGCTAGTGCTGTTAGGCGAGCTAAGGACTTGATGGAACGGACGGGTAGAACCAGCTTGGAAAGCAAGAAAGATACCAAGTATGGGTTCGACAAGCAATCCGTCGAGTGCTTTAACTGTGGTGAACGTGGTCATTTCAAGCGTGAATGCACAAAGCCAGCTCAGCATGGGAACCAGAATCCTTTCAGAGGTCAAGGCAACCAACAGAATCAGAATCAAACCAGGAATGACGATCGCACCTTGGTCCCTGCAAACAATCAAGCAGGACCATCGAACACCAATCAAGCTCTTGTGGTGCAAATAGATGAAGGTTGCGACTGGTCACTTCAATTAGGCATTGGTGATCAGGGAGGAGCAACTTGTTTTGCTAAAACTGCTAAGGATTTGAAGCACGCCAGTGGTGGAGAATCTTCCGCCAGTGATGGTGAATCTTCAGATAAAGAGAGTTCTGGTTATTCAAGGAGTTCAGATGAGAAAGTATCAACCTCAGGCGAAGATTATTCTAATGATGTATCTAGTGGGAGAATTGATGCAGATATCGATGAATTGTTAGGAGAAGCTGCAGCAAGGAATGATAGAAGATCTATTCTGGTGGATCAAGCTGCTTATTCTTCTTCTTCTCTTCATTCAGCCTTTATGGCTAATGGCAGCAGTTCATCAAGCCAGGTATGTGTCGATGAACCAACTGTCGTTAATTGTGATAATTGTGCTAGCCTAAGTGTTAAATGTGCTGATTTGGATGCTAATATGTCTGAGTTGCAAAGCAAACATGATGCTTTAAATGCTGAATTGTCTGACTTGCAAAACAAACATGTTTCTTTAGATGCTAAGTGGTGTGATTTGCAAAGCAAACATGAGGCTTTGCAAAACAAATATGAAGTGACAAATATCCACAATCAAAAGTTGATAGTGGATCTTTCGAAATGCAAAGAGGCTAACATGTTTTATGAAAACCATGAAAAGGAGTTTAAAACGGTGGTTGAAAATTTAAGAAAAGATAAAACCAAGCTGACAAAAATGGTTTCAAGAAAACAAACTGACATAAACTGTTATATCGATCGTCTTGAGATCATGCAAAAAGAATTAGCCTGTACAAAGTGTGAAAGTGAGGCGATCCGGCTTAAGCTAGACAGTTATTCAAACTCTAGATACGTGCTGGATCACATCATTGACACACAAAAAGAGAAAAAGGATGTCACGTGCATTGGATACAAGAAATGTCCACCACCTGTTAGACAAAATTATGATGCAATGCCTAATGAGGAGAATATAACTTATTATGAGGAATCTGTTCCTTCAGACATTAAGGAATTTGCAGCTGGACTTGGATACAAAAATGAAGTATCATCAGATTCGGATGTGTCAGCAGATACAAGTGTGTCTTCTGCTGAACAGAATCAGGATCCTCCAGTTATTGTTGAGGATGCTGATTCTTCAGATGATGAATCTAATGATACTGACTCAGCACAGTCAGATGCGGTAATCAAAGAAGAGGACATACCTCTCGAGAATCATATTCTATGTGATCCTCCCGCAAAACCTGCTAAGACTGTTCTGGTCGAGTCCACGTCTGCAAAAGAGTCAGAGATTGTGAATTTGTTGTACACTCTTGTTGGTGATGATAAAATCTCTTCTGACAAAGATTTTTCGATTAAGAATGTAAATAAATCTTTAATCAGTAAAGTTTTTGAAGATTCGACAAGTAGGTTTTTGGGAAAGTCGGGTTCACACGTTGTGGTAACACAGTGCCCTACAATTCCAAAGGCCGAAGTTCGAAAACAATATGGCAATAAAAAATTACCAACAGTGAGAAAGCAGCAAAATCATACCAAACCAAATGGTAAATCAACGACTCAAGGTCGAAAGGAACCAAACCAAAAGAAGAACAAGAAAGTGAACTTTGTGAAGTCGAAGGGAATAGATAAACTTGAAACATTTTCCAATAAATCTAACTTAGATCATGTCAATCAAGTTAACTTTTTGAAAATAAATGAACAAAACAGTTCAAAACCAAGTACCTCGGGATCACAAAGTTCATCATCAACAAGACAATCACATGATACTTCGGGGTTTGTTGAACGAAGATCATGTTTTTCATGTGGCACATTTGGACATATCATTCGAAATTGACCATATCTTCATAAACTAAAAGCCAAAGTTGATGATCCCTGTCTTGTAAAAGAAAGGGAACAGAAACAGAAATGCCAACAGGTCAAGAAAATTGAAAAAGCAATTAAAACCGACGTGGTTAACAAAACATCTGTTTCTGTCAAACCAGACAACTCAAACACTTCAGACAATCATGAAGTTAAGATTTTAAAGAACAGGTAAAACAAAACAGACCTGGAAACCAAAAACGGTTACTGAATCAGGGGGAACATCACAATTTCCACAACATCGAGAAGTTCAAGTAACTTACGTTGATGAAAATGGAAGACCCAAGACCACAAAGGCTTGGGTCCCCATCTCCAACTAATCATGTGAGTACATGTGCAGGGTTTTCCAGGAGGAACTTTCAGCAGTTATTGGATTGTTGATAGTGGGGCATCCAGGCACATGACCGGCGACATGAAGCTTCTCTACGACGTTAAATCTATTAGAGGAGGTTATGTTGCTTTTGCTGGAGATAAAGGCGGATATATTACTGGGGAAGGAATGGTATCTAACAGGGTTGTAAGTTTTGACAAGATCAACTTTGTACAACAGCTTGATCACAATCTTCTCAGCGTTTCACAAATCTGTGATAAACAGTTTTCAGTACACTTTGATGCAAATGGATGTTATGTCCAGAAACCCGGCTTCAAGATTCCAAAATAATGGATTCTCTTATCAGCTCCAAGGATAAACGATTTATATGTCCTTGATATGAGCCAAGTAATAACAACGACTGCACAAGCAACTTGTTTTATTACCAAAGCCACAGAAAAAGAATCAATCTCTTGGCATAGACGTATGGGTCACATTCACTTACAGAAAATGAATCATTTGGTGTCGAATGAATTAGTGAATGGTGTTCTTCTTAAAAATTTCCATCTTCAAGACATCTGTGTTTCATGCCAAAAAGGAAAGCAAACCAAGAAGCGACATCCGACAAAGAAGATCAACACGGTGGCAGTTCCTCTTGAACGTTTACACATGGATTTGTTCGGTCCTGTCAAGCACAAAAGCATCAGGAATGATCAATACTGCCTCGTAATAACTGATGATTATTCAAGATTTTCTTGGGTGGCGTTTATGGCTCACAAGAGTGCAACTTTCGGTATTATCAAAAACTTGATCATTCAGATTGAGAAATTGTATAAGTTGAAGGTTAGACGGATACATAGCGACAATGGTATAGAATTTAAAAATCATGCTATGGCAGAGTTTTGCACATCAAAAGGTATTCTTCATGAATTCAGTGCAAGCTACACTCCTCAACAGAACGGCGTCGCTGAACGTAAAAACCGTACATTGATCGAGACTGCTAGGACTATGTTGGTAGAGTCACAGTTGCCCATTCCATTCTGGAGTGAAGCTGTGGCCTCCGCATGTTACACGTTGAATCGAGTCCTTACAGTCAAAAGGCACAACAAGACCTGCTTTGAGCTTCTTCACAAACGGAAACCAAATTTGTCATATCTTGAACCGTTTGGAGCTCCTTGCACAATGATCGATCTTAATAGTTTGGGACAAAAGCTATTGAAGGTCACTTTCTTGGTTATGCCACCCCGAATTTAAGAGTCTGGAATCTAGAGACTAAAAGGGTTGAGGAATGGTCTGAGGTCAGAGTACAAAGGCACACATTGCCAGTCAAAAATCCAAGTCAACCATGGATGTTTGAGTACGATGACTTTTTCAATTCGATCAATGTTGAAGCAGTTGAAGAAAATGCTGTGGCAAGGATGTTTTTCGAGAGTGACAATGCAACAGAATCACCGTTGGTTCGTCCAATTGTTGTCAATCAAGAACCATCTTCAGTGAACAATAATGCTCTCGACAATGAGGATTTTCATGATGCAACCGAACTGAACGAATCTTCAGAGGATGAAGAAGTTCTAGATGCAGATCAAGAAGTTCCTACATCAGCAGTACATGGTACGTCAGAGGCTACACCTCCAGTGGATGCCCCTATAACAGCTGAAGCTACTGCATCATCCTCTTCGCCAGTTCCGGGTATTGAATTAGTTGTTGATCTCAATCTCAACAATCTGGGTACAAACATTCCAGTTCCAGATAATCTAGAAACAAGGATTCACAATACTTATCCTCAACAAAACATCATCGGTAATGTACAGAGTGGCATTCAAACAAGAAACATGTTGCGAAACAACAACAATGCAGGCCTGTATGCGGCGATTCGAGAATCTGGTCAACAAAACGATTGGTCTTTCGCGTGTTATGTCTCACAGGAAGAGCCAAGAACTTGGAAAGAAGCTTTGAAAGATAACTATTGGGTTGAAGCAATGCAGGAAGAACTGGTGTCTGGAAGCTAATAGAGAAACCTGCTGATTACAAGAAGATTGGTACCCGTTGGGTGTATAAATGCAAAAAGGACGACCGTGGAATCGTTATTCGAAACAAAGCAAGATTGGTCGTTCAAGGTTTTCGCCAGATTGAAGGTATAGACTACAACGAAGTGTATGCACCAGTTGCACGTCTGGAAGCAATTCGGATCTTTCTGTCTTATGCCTCATTCAAAGGATTCAAGGTTTACTAGATGGACGTCAAAAGTGCATTCTTACATGGTCTAGTCGAAGAAGAGGTGTATGTTGAACAGCCTCTAGGTTTTGAAGATCCTATCCATCCCAATCGGGTTTGGTTGCTGAACAAAGCTCTCTATGGTCTACATCAAGCACCACGAGCTTGGTACGCAACCTTATCTAATTATCTGATGGAGAATGGATTTCGCAGAGGTCTTATCGATTGCACTCTCTTCATAAAAGAACAAGATGGAGATCTTCTACTGGTACAGGTATATGTGGATGATATTATATTTGGTTCTATTAACAATGTTATGTGTAGGGATTTCGAGCGTGTAATGCAGGATAAATTCGAGATGAGCGCTATGGGGGAGATGACTTTCTTTCTGGGCTTGCAAGTGCAACAAACGAAGTCTGGGATTTTCATTCATCAGACTAAGTATGTTCAAGACATCTTGAGCCGATTCCAGATGTCTGACACATCGCCCATTGGTACCCCACTGCAGCAAAATCACGGAATCAATCCAGACTTGAAGGGTGAACTCGTTAGCTCTTCATACTACCACGCGATGATTGGATCCCTTATGTACCTCACAACATCAAGACCAGATATAATGTATCCAACATGCCTGCTAGCCAGATATCAAGTGAACCCGAAGGCCTCACATCTTGCAGCTGTAAAAAGGATTTTTCGTTATTTGAAGTGTTGCCCTGACACCGGTCTATGGTACCCTAAGGATGATAACTTTGACTTAGTCGCATTCAGTGATTCTGATTTTGGCGGATGCAAAATCGACGACAAATCCACAACGGCTGGATGCCAGTTTTTCGGAAATCGCCTCGTAACATGGTAGTGCAAGAAGCAGACTTGTGTCGCTACATCAACTTGTGAAGCTGAATACATTGTTGCCTCAAGTTGTTGCTCCCAAGTCCTGTGGATACAACAGCAAATGCGTGATTACGGTTTTGAATTCCTAACTACTCCTATTTTAGTCGATAATTCTGCTGCCTTATCTATCACTAGAAATCCTGTGCAGCATTCAAAGACCAAACACATCGAAATTAAGTATCACTTCATACGTGATTGCTTTGATAAAAGGCTAATTGATGTTGTTAAGGTCTATACCGATGACCAACGTGCCGACCTCTTTACCAAAGCATTTGATAAATCAAGATTTGACTTTTTATTATTGGTAAACGGCATTAAGGTCAAGCAAGAGTAATCCGTATCGGAAAATCGTTTTTGTAAATATCTTTGTGTTTTTTAAATTTATTTTTAGTTTGTTGATTTTAGGGGGAGTAAATCCAAATTTGAAAAATTCAAAAACATCGAAAAATTTCAAAACTCAAAAACAATAGAAAAACAAAAATGAGTTTTCTGGCGAGCAAAAGAGAAAATGATAGTACATCAGTGGTCTGTCCAAACCTTTTTAAACTGAAATGCAAAATGCAAAATGTTAAGCAGCTCTATATAAGATATATCGGTAGGCTCACAATCATCTTAAAGTGTGCAGGGTGATATAAACCTAAATCGACTGAAGACTGTGTGGGAACCACTCATTGGCATATGGTCTTAGTACCGAAATTTCGTTTGAGAGATTGCCGAGGTTCTGAGATATGTGGTCTTTATCCTATTTATCATCTGGGTATCATGGTTGTTTCTTTTACCGAAACAAACGGAGACGAAGTCTAGATCTTCCATGATACCATACATACGTGTACATACTGCATACGACCTCAATAAGTGATAAACAATCACATGTCCACAAAACAAGTGATAATATATCACATTTATCCGGGAGTCAAGTTCGTCTCTTTGCTGTACGTTGTACTGACCTGTTCACGGACTTGCTCCTGTGCCCTCATGCATCTGAAAATCAAGTTCCTCATCAATAAGTGATTCTATCACATAGGGCTTGTTTTTCAATCAAAATAAGTGAGTTTCTCACATTTTCATATACGGCAAAACAGATGATAAATCGTATACTCACCAGTAAGATGAACCCTCGTGCATACCTTGATACGGGAATATGTCGTGTGTGGATGAACACCGGTCGGTAAGTATAAATCATACCTTAACGTATCCCCTCGCCATGATTACATATGATAAGTTGAGCTTATGTGGACAACAATACCGATAATCGTTATAGGATGTTTATCTAAATGTTAACAAAATGAACAACAAGAGTGTTTTGGCATGACCGTACACTGATATGATTCTCTTACCCTCGAAACTCGCAAAAAGAATGTTTGTATATATTTACTTTTCTTAGTTTCTGCAACTCTGTATATATTTATTTACTGCTTTCAGTCTTTAAGTTTGAAATATTCAAAATGCCAAAAAGATTTTAGGTGTGTTTTAATATAAACTTTATAAAAGTCAAAAAGATTTTATTTCTACTTTAGTTTTGATTAACCGATGTTGGAACTCAAGTCTTCGTTGCCTGAAATCTGATGAAAACCAAAACGACTGAATCTTCATAAACGGTCAGAGTTTGCAAGTTTTGAAAGTTAATAATCAAAATTAAAAAAATCTGTTAACTTTTCAAACCAAATTGTCGAACAGTAGTTGAATGAGAATTGGTCTCATATGCGTCGTTTGTTTATGTTAACTATATTCCAAGCGTTTGTTCTCATTACGCGTTTAGCTTTCTTGCGTGTGTAGATGCTAAAGGCGAAGCGAACTTGATAGAAGACAAGCTTCGGAATGAAGACACGACGTGAAGGCACTCAAATGATAAAAATGATCGAGTTGCCGCTGGCTAATCATCAACACCACAAGGATCTCAAGCATTGAAGATCAAAAGATTCACAAGCATAATCAAAGGGGGAGTCTGTTAATACACTTTCTACTTACAACACGAGAAGTCTTTGAAGATCCTTTCCGAGAATGAAAGAACCATCAAGAGATGGAGAACGAGACTACGAACCTCGCGAGCAGCATCCAAGGGGGAGTTTGTTGATACATATTAAGTGGATACGGCTCGGCTCGGTTTGACTCGGCTACGAAGTGAAGGCCGTAGTCAAGACATCCTCCTGTCTTGACTCGGTATGCTAGTTACTTTGTATCGTACGATGTTCTTGCAACTGCGTGTGTGCAGTATGCATTTTAGATTATAGTTTGTGTGTTGTCTGTTTGTGTAACCCATTGACAAAGACCAACATGATGAAGCCCATGGCCTAAGCCCAACATGTGACGAAATCCCCTTGTGGCGAAATCCCTTATGACGAAATCCCCATGTGACGAAATCAGGGATTTCGTCGAGATATTGGATTTCGTCGATCATGTTTTCGTCGACAACAGGTTTTCGTCAGTCTTCTAGTATATATACACAAACAGAAGACATAACACAGAGACAAGTCTGAATAGATTTGAGAGCGAACACATTGTAACACACACACACTGAGAGTTTACAGAGACCATTTGTAAACACCGCATTGTAACCGTTTCATAGCATTAATACATTGAGTGTTAATCGTTGAATCTTGTGTCTTACGTGTTCGTAACTTGGTTTAACTTACCCGTTTGGATTCCGCACTCTCGGGTTTGTCAGAAAACAGGAATAGAGGTTGACTCGATCCTCCGGGTGGACCTACATGGACCAACACCCCATTGGTTAACCAAGGGATGTTTTAACACCACTTAACATGGGGAGAGAGTGGTTTGAAAGACATATTAACTTATCATGTCATCTTTAACACCAATGAAGTTAAAGTACACCCAAGCCCTTAAATTATCTTAGCAAGTAACGTAGTTAGTCATTAATGTAAAATCTCCAAGATGTCCAATTTAAAATGAATATTTAGAAGTGTTAGTGTCATGTAGTGAAATAACAAAAAAAAAAAAAAAAACAAGAGAGTATCCAAGACAAAACTGTAACAAAAAATAAACAGATGGATTGATGGACTAAAACCAATATTCTCGGCTAAAACAAAAACACCAAAACTGTACACAATTCTATTAAATTCAGTTTTTGAACGGCTTCTGTTAAATTTAGTATATATATTTTAAATTTTATTTATTTATTTATAACGTTATTTTTTTAATCAACTTAACCACTAAACTGCTATGACAGCGTTATTAGAATATTACTCACGAGTCACGACAAAGGCTACGACTTTTTAAAACGTTGACATATGAATAAACCGACACGGAAGACTTGGATTTAAAAATGAAAAGGAACATTTGTAAATGTAAAAAACAAATAAACATGGCAACTTGGAAACCATATTCCTTTATAAGTACCATAAATTTTGGAGCTTTTAGAAAGAACAAGAGATCATGGCTTCCTTTCAGATCTTGACTGTTCTTGAAGAGTCCCAAGTATCCCCACCAGTGGCAACCGTAGGTGACAGGTTGTTGTCGCTGACTTTCTTCGACTTCATGTGGCTAAGGTTACCTCCTATTCACCTTCTATTCTTTTATGAACTCTCCAATATCACACAAACTCAATTCACTGAAACAATTATTCCAAATCTGAAGCACTCTTTATCAATCACCCTTCAACATTTTTTCCCTTTCGCTGGTAACTTGTTCGTATATCCTACTTCTACTCAAAAGCCCGAAATCCGTTATGTTGAAGGTGATTCTGTCACGGTTAATTTCACAGAATGTAATCTTGATTTCAACGAACTAACTGGAAACCATCCTCGTGACTGTGAGATGTTTTACCATCTAGTACCTGTATTGGGCCAGGCTGATAAAACTTCTGATTCCACAAAGATCCCGGTGTTCTCCGTTCAAGTGACACTTTTTCCAAACTCTGGAATCTCTATTGGAATGACTAATCACCATTGCTTGTGTGATGCTAGCATGAAGATTATTTTCTTGAAGGCCTGGACATCGATTGCTCGATTTGGTTCCGACAAGTCTTTTCTAGCTAATGGAACTTTCCCGTTTTATGGTAGAGTGGTAAAAAACGCTAGACTAGATGAAAATTATCTGAAGTTTGCGAAAGTTGAGAGTTTTAAAGAAGAGTATCAACCTTGGAAACTATGTGGACCAACGGATAAAGTTCGAGCCACTTTTATCTTGCCTTGGTTAGTGCTAAATAGGATGAAAACTTTGGTTTCAACCCAATTACCAACATTAGCATATGTATCATCTTTTACGGTGGCATGTGCTTATATCTGGAGTTGCATAGCAAACACACGCAAGGAGGAGCTGCAAGTATTTCGTTTCCTCATAGATTGTAGGGCACGTATGAATCCCGCAATCCCGGCTGCCTACTTTGGTAACTGTGTAATTGGAGGGTGTATGGCTACTGAAAACACCACACTGTTAACCGGAAGAGAAGGGTTCGTGACTGCTGCGAAATTGATTGGAGAAAGTTTACATAGGATGTTGACCGATAAAGATGGTGTTGTTAAAGAGATAGAGTCATTCGAGGACTTATCTTCCAATAGGATTCCAACAACAATCATTGGGGTTTCTGGAACACAAAAGATCAAGTTTTATGACACTGATTTTGGGTGGGGCAAGCCCAAAAAGTTCGAAATAGTTTCTATTGATTATAATGGATCGATATCCATGACAGCCTGTAAAGAAAATGATCAAGATCTGGAGATTGGTGTTTGCCTTCCAACTACTGAGATGGAATCTTTGATTCGTATCTTTGAACATGGATTAGAAGCATATATCGATTTTGGGTGGCGTCGTTTGTAAATACTATAACTTCAACTTGCTTATCTCTCCATTTCTTGTTTCTTCTCGGTGAGTGACTTGGTCCTTTGGTAATTGTGTAATATCTCAATATATTATTATATGGTGTTTGTTTTAAGTTTATGTATGTCATCACTATTAACTTTCAATAATGGTATACTCCCTCCGTCTCATTAAAAGTGTACTATTTTAAATTTTCAAAGTCTTTATTTATAAATTTTGACCTTAAATAATTTTGTTTGTGTTAGATAATACTTGATGAAAGTTATATGATTTGAGTGTGTTTTACAAGTGTTTTTATCGGGTTAATTTTCATCAAGTTTTATATAACACAAAAATATATAATTAAAGTCAAAGTTTATAAATAAAGACTTTGAAAATTCAAAATATGACACTTTTAATGGGACGGATGTAGTATTAAACTACTGCAATTTGGATTTAGATAACCATTTACTTTAATGATTTACACACTCCATGATGTCTTAAATTATACTACTGCAATTTGGATCCGTTAACATTGATACTTTAATGATTTACACATTCCACATGGATTTATTTAGATAACCATTGACAAACGTTAATGATTTACACAATCGATAATATTTTAAATTAAACTTATTAGACATATTATAAACATAATTCTTATATATTTAATTAGGACATATGTATTATTTATGTGATTATGTATATGTATGTAACGGTATAACTCGAATAGTGAACCGGTATGTCGTTTGGTTGGCCTCCGTTCAAATGGCGGTTATTCCCGCCATTATTCAACCAAAATTCATAACCGCTTCTTGTCTGCAAGTATATATGCTTGTTGCCGGGAACTGTCCTTGGTACCAAGACAATTTAACCGCCAAAATTGTCCGCCATTCAATCTTTACAAATATCGTACAAACCCAATTGATCATCATGAAACCAATGAATGATGACGCTTCCGCTAGTTATAATTCTGATGTCTATCAAAGTGGTATCAGAGCACCAGGCATTTCTGATCTTAGGGCAAGTTCAACAATGTTACCATGCCAACATTGCTCAGACGAAAGACGTGAACAAAGATGGCTGATAAGACGATGTTACTATTGTAACAATCCGGGGCACCAGATTTCAAACTGTAAGAAGAAGGAAGACGATGAAGACTCTCAACTAATACGTCTCGCAATAAACAAGGGCACACAACAACAACATGATGAAGATAAAGATCAGAAAATGGAATATCTGGTGGCCGGAACCGATGGAGGTTATTGGTCAGAAATGTGGTATGTTAACAAAACTCTAAAACACCATTTTTCTGGAAATCTAGACATGTTTAAGCGTATTAAATGCATGACCGATGTTGAAACGAACACGGGTGAAAATCAGTTCTATTTCATTAGGGGATAGGAGTTGTTGATGTTATGTCTGGGACGGAGAAAATCCGTATTCAAAGTGTGTTTTACACATAAGACATTGACAGAAACGTTCTAAGTTACGATCAATTAATAACACAAGGGTTCACGGTGAAATTCACCGGAGACAAGTGCAAATTGTTTCCAACTTTTAGTGTTCCCCTAAACAATAACATAAGCATAAAATCTGGATTAACAAGAGAAGAGGAGATGGGTGTTATAGAAAAACAGAAGATGATGAACAAAGAATCAGAATTTATGATGTTCAAAACAAATTACTTGAATGATTATTTCGAAAAACTTGAAATATCATCCAACGAACCGGACTGGAACGTGATGATACTTCAAACAATGAAATTCAAGGAATTTTTAGATTGTAAGGCTTTACTCAACATGATGGACGATGATGAATATGTCTGAAAGTACAAGTTCATTCTGCAAACGAAGTTTGACGAAATGGTGGAGTGGTTTATAACGAAGAAATTGGGGGTGACAACAAGGCCGATTCCGGCTTATGCCTCAAACAATCGAAGAATATGTCTGTTAGATATGTATCTGATAATAGAACGAGAAGGAGGACATCGACACGTGACAGAAAATAATCTCTGGCCGATGATAGCCAAAGAAATGGGATTCGAGTATAGTGATGGTGAATTAATGCGTCTGGTATACACAATGTATTTAGATGTCCTTGTATATTATCACAAGTTTAAAACCATTCAGTCACATGTACATGGCAAAGAAGTGACAGAAGAGAAGACAACGCTGGGAAGGAATGTAGATCCGAGAAGCAGCCGGAGTGAGGGAGACGATGCTGAACAAGATGCAGGTCAAGATGTAAGGGATGAAGCCAATCAAGTGGTTGCTGAAGATTCGTCGGAGCACTATGCGTTGTTTACTAACAATGGATGGAATGAAAACAAGAGGAGGCATGCAAGACGAAAGTTCGATTTCAACAGAGCAAGAGCAGCAATGGATGATGCAAATGAAAGTGTGCTGAAATACTCCCGTAAACGGAATCATGTTTAGGGGAGAGTATTAGACATATTATAAACATAATTCTTATATATTTAATTAGGACATATGTATTATTTATGTGATTATGTATATGTATGTAACGGTATAACTCGAATAGTGAACCGGTATGTCGTTTGGTTGGCCTCCGTTCAAATGGCGGTTATTCCCGCCATTATTCAACCAAAATTCATAACCGCTTCTTGTCTGCAAGTATATATGCTTGTTGCCGGGAACTGTCCTTGGTACCAAGACAATTTAACCGCCAAAATTGTCCGCCATTCAATCTTTACAAATATCGTACAAACCCAATTGATCATCATGAAACCAATGAATGATGACGCTTCCGCTAGTTATAATTCTGATGTCTATCAAAACTACTAGTCTACTACTACTTGGATTTAGAAAGAGTACGTTAAGTGTCATTTATGTTTGATAGGCAAAACATGGTTACTGGTTCTAGTTTTGGATAAATGCGACTAAATGCGCAAAAACAAGGCTTCTCGTAAACTGTTTTTTGTTTTCTTTGTTGATGATAAAGATAAAAAACTGTTTACTGTAATTTTGTTGAGGATTTTAATATTTGGAATGTTACGGTTTCTGGTTAGTTGAAGATACTTTTGACATTTAGGAACTGATTGATATTTTGAAACTTAAACTTTAATGGATATAGTGTGGATAGTTGCATCTGTTAGAAATATTAAACTTAGTTATGTTTTAATATTCATGTTTATTATTATTCGGACATGTAATTAATTATGACATATTATTAGGACATTATCTTATAAGATTAGATGATAAGCGGTTTAGGAAGATAAGCGGGTCAAGGAATCAAATCTAACTGCCATGGCAGTTACCCGCCAAAAGTTAACCGCCAAACATGTATGTTTAAATAGTTATTGCCGGGAAATATTTCCGGTTACCAAGACATTTTCTGTTAATCGAAAGTGTCCATCCATTTACTTGTTCTTTCTCTATAATTCTGCATTGTTTCTTGATCTGCAATATCATTGCATCATGTCTGCAAAACATCTAAAAACTTCCGCTGCAAATGCATACTCTTATGCATATACTGGAGATGTTTCGGATGGCCAACATAGTGGTATCAGAGGCACTACAAGACTCGATGCAGAAGTTAAACCGACTGCCACATCTATGCCTTGTCAACATTGCATAGATGAGAAAAATGAGAAAAAAACGCCGAAATCAGCGTGAAAGATTATGTTATTACTGTCATTTGCCCGGTCACCAAATTTACATGTGTAAAGCCAAGGAGAACGATGAAGAGATGCAACTGATTAGACAAGCAGTCAATGCCGGAATCAGAACGCAGAATGATGATGTGCACTGCCGTGAAGAGATGATTGTCACTGGGACTGACGGTGGACAATGGAATGAAATCTGGTATGTTAATTCAACATTCAATCATCATTTTGTGGGTAATATCGATGTCTTTAAGAGGGTTAAACACATAATGGGTGTCGAAACAAGATCCGGTATGAATAATTTCTTATTCATCCGCGGAGTAGGGATAGTGGAGATGAAAACAGGGAATGAAACACTACGAATTCCCAGCGTATTTTACTCACCGGATATTGACCGAAACGTTCTAAGTCTTGAACAGTTAACACTTCAAGGTTTTACGGTCAGAAAATCCGGTGATTCATGCAAAATCTTTCCTATGTTTTCATCTCCGGTGGTGAATACAATAAATGACATAACTGGGTTGTCGAAGGAGGAGGAACTGGGATTAAAGGAGAAAGAAAGGCTGCAAGACATGTGTGGCATAGATGATGAATTCAAAAATGATTATTTGAATTCGTATTTCGAAACACTGAATGTTTCGGATAAAGATAAAGTTGATTGGAATCTAATGATTTTAAAAGCATTAGAATTTCATGAGTTTGGTGATTGCAAAGCATTAATCAACATGCTTGATGATCGTGAATACGTATTCAAGTATAAAGTTGATTTACAAAAGAAATTTGAAGAAATGGTTCATTGGTTCCTGAATGAATACTTAGGAATCAATTATAGACCAGTCCCACCCTACTCTTTGAATCAAAAAAGGATAGATCTGTTAAGTTTATATATGTTGGTGGCAAAGGATGGCGGATATCGAGAAGTCACTACAGAAAACACATGGCCTATCATTGCAAAAGATCTGGGATTCGAATACAAAGATGGTGACTATATGAGGATTGTATACGCTATGTACCTAGATGTTTTAGAGTATTATTATAAATATAAAACGGTACAAGAGAAGGTGCATGTGAAGGAAGTGGTGAATGAAGGTGCTGAATCCTCTCAACGACATCACAGGAAGACAAAGAGTGCAGATATGGGTCGGGATGTTGCTGCAAGTGAAGATCATAAGGGTGCAGAGTCAGAACAGGCTGCATTCTTTGCTGGGATCGATGCTGATGACTGGAATCAAGTAAAGAAACGGAAGAGGTTCAACTTCAATTATGCAAGATGGGCCGTTGAGGAAGCTAACCGAAGCGTCATGAATCAAGCCATGAAACATAACCAAGTTTAAAGGGGGTTATGTTAGAAATATTAAACTTAGTTATGTTTTAATATTCATGTTTATTATTATTATTCGGACATGTAATTAATTATGACATATTATTAGGACATTATCTTATAAGATTAGATGATAAGCGGTTTACGAAGATAAGCGGGTCAAGGAATCAAATCTAACTGCCATGGCAGTTACCCGCCAAAAGTTAACCGCCAAACATGTATGTTTAAATAGTTATTGCCGGGAAATATTTCCGGTTACCAAGACATTTTCTGTTAATCGAAAGTGTCCATCCATTTACTTGTTCTTTCTCTATAATTCTGCATTGTTTCTTGATCTGCAATATCATTGCATCATGTCTGCAAAACATCTAAAAACTTCCGCTGCAAATGCATACTCTTATGCATATACTGGAGATGTTTCGGATGGCCAACAGCATCAAGATTGGTTTGAACTGGTAGGTTGCATTTTGCTGATATTGTTGATCAAGTCCATGTGGGAGACTTTAACCCTTTTTCAAAACAAAACAACAAAAAGACGTAGTAAATTGGGTTTACAAACACTACTAGAAAACTGCTGCTATTCCTACGTCAATTTCCGTGGGAAATCCGTGGGTAACTGCGTTTACCCACGGACTTCCCACGAAAATGGGTTGTGGGAATTATGCTCGTGGGTAATTTTTTTCTGACGCATTTCCTACGGATTCTCCTACTCATTTCCCACACAAATGTTTCGTTAGAATTCTCCCACTTATTTCTCACGGAATTAATTTTCTGAACTTTCCGACGCATTTCCCACGGAATATTTATTTTTTAAAAATTTGTGTTAAATCAATTATATTTATATTTATTATATTTATTTTATATATTTTAATTTTCTTACACAATTCCTACGGAATTTTTTTTCTTCCTACACAATTCCAACGGAATGTATTCGTTTATCCTACATAGTTCCTACGGAAATATTTTTTTCCTACACAGTTCCAACGAAATGTGTTCTTGATTCCTACACAATTTCTACAAAAATAGTTTTTCCTACACAATTCCAACAAAATGTATTACTTTTTCCCACACATTTCCTACGAATTTATCTTTGTTTCCTACACATTCCAACAGAATGTGACGAAACCTGATTATTCTTTTTCCTACATGTTTCCTACGGATACAATTAAAAAATAAAAAAAAATAAAAAATACTTGCTTTTTCGTGCTGAAAAATGCATAATGATAAATATGATTCGGAACATAAGTTTAACAAAAACAAATAAAAATTATTCGAAGCACATTTAAATTACAAAATCGCCATTATTCACTAATGTATGCTAATCGATGTTCCTCCAAAATCCAGCACGCGCGAATCCTTTACAGCTTCGGTGGAATTCTTTAATATAGCATGTAGAGTTTTAACAACTTAAAATTAGTATCCAAGATAACATATCAGTATCAAATTATTTTCTATCTTTAAAAGCGCATTACATGTAAGGATTGAAGAAGCAGCAGCAGCAACAGGGGTGGCTGCATGACTGCCAACTGGCAATGGAGAAGAAGACAAGATTGTACTGGATTTTGGAGCTGGGGTCTTCGGCCCGTGATCTGAACTATTGTCATGAGAGAGCGTTTCCATGACTTGATCCAGGACTGTAGCTACCTGTTAAAAATAACTATGTAAAAACCATTCCAATCTATACATATCTCAAACATGCTATTACCCAATGTGCTCTATTTTGGTTTATATTTGTATAGGTTCTGTAATATGTATGCCTTAAAAGCTTATAGCAAGAAACAAGGATAATTAGTGTCACACCCTCAAAATCCACACACGGAGTACTACTGCGAGGCACACATGAGGGTGTGCGGCACACACTGGAGTGTGCGGCCTCCTCATGTGTGCGGTCATGTAGAAGTGGTCAAGCCATATATTTTGTAAGTGTGCGGTTCCCCAATTAAATCAAATAGAAATTTACTGGTGTCATCTATATCATTCAAGTGATTTAACAGCACAGATTTCTTATCATTGTATTTATCACTTATTTTATTCAAGCGATCTATGCTCAGTTCTACATGTACGGTTCATTCTAAGAACATTTAAAATCAACATCCAGAACATCCGGTGTGTATTAAAGAACAACAGCAATCATTATGTCTCTTTTTTTGAATCCATACACAAAACAGTTGATGCATTAATTATTTAGATATTCATTATACTCCAATTTGCTCTTTAATCCATCTATCAACAAAACAGTTGATCTAGTGGAGTCGGGGCGTGATTGGGCGTTTTCGGAGAAATTTTTTTATAAAACACGCACCATTACGGGCGATCTAACAATTTTGCAACTTAATATTCAGATTAAACATCATCATCACAACTTTCGTCAGAACTCAACATTTAATTATCCAACTTAAGTGTATGGCAATTATCATATCATCATCCTGAGCATCAGCTATTAACACTACATATATTACATCAACAGCCAATAATCATTCTTTTCAACAATTTCAAACAATTTCACACAATCTTTCGAACCTTATGAGTGTCTAATATCAACAGTTAACATTTAGAAAACACAAAGACACAACATCAACCAAATACTGACCGAGAGACGATAGGGTGTGTGTGTGTGTGCGCTGCAACTGTCCATCTGCTGTCGTTGCCGCCCCGAGGTTCCACCACCACCACCCCCACTTCAGTTATTGCAAGTGCCCAAACGGAACCACCACTTTTTTTCAGCCATCATCCACGGTTTCAACCATTGATGCCTCTGTTCACAGTCACCGTTGTCGGTGCGGCTGCAGTTGCCGGCTTCGACGGCTCCTCCGTCTGTCACCATCATCCTCATCTTATCACATCAGCGGCAACGACACCTCTCAGCCGCTGATTGTGTCGGTTCGCCGGAGGACCTCTAGAGCCGAGAGAAATAGAGTGGCATAGGGGGTAAGAGTTCAGGTAGGGTGTGTATGAATGTTTGGAGGGTGTGCGACGGCCGGTAGACCGACCTGATTCCGACTCCGGTCGCCGGAATCGTCAGAGGAGAAGAGTGCAGATTGTGGGTGTCTGGTGTGTGCGGCTGGGTTGTTGAACTTAGGGTTTTGATAAGTAAAAATGAATTATAAGGGTGTTTAAGTAGCTAGGTTAACATATGGTTTAGTGGGTTGGGCCCGAGGCCCGTTAGCGTGGTTGGATTCGCATAACGTTACGTGTGTCGCTAAGCCCGTTCATTCGTTTTAAAATAATAACTCTCGACACGGATATTTTTAATAGCTAGGTTAACTATTTTATATTAATTATGGTTATTATTTTATGAGTAAAATGAACGGATAGTCCCTGTGGTTTGGTAAAATTTCACCATTAGTCCCCAACTTTTGGAAATTACACCCGTGCTCCCTGTGCTTTGACAGTTTGTTACTCGGATAGTCCCTGGAGTGGATGTGGGTTAGTTTTCTCCGTTAAGTCCATGTGAAATTACAAAATTACCCTTAATTATATAATACAAAAAAAGTAAAAGTTATACTTCATCTTCAACCTCTATCCACCACCATCACCCTCCACCCACCACCCTCCACCCACCACCACCGTTAAGTCCATGGTGGGTGGAGGGTGATGGTGGTGGATAGAGGTTGAAGATGAAGTATAATTTCTACTTTTTTTTGTATTATATCATTAAGGGTAATTTTGTAATTTCACATGGACTTAACAGAGAAAACTAACCCCTATCCACTCCAGGGACTATCCGAGTAACAAACTGTCAAACCACAGGGAGCACAGGTGTAATTTCCAAAAGTTTGGGACTAAGGGTGAAATTTTACCAAACCATAGGGACTATCCGTGCATTTTACTCTTATTTTATATATAATTTAGCTATATCTTCATAATTTTATAGATAGTGGTAGTGTGCGTAGAGAAAGAATGAGGGTATTTAGGGTTTGATTTTCTATATATACCTAGGTTTTAAGTGGGCTTGGGCCCAGACCCACAAGCCCGTTTTTCGTGGCCCGATACGTTTACGAAGCCTGTTTTTGAATCCGATTGTCGTAAGTTGTCGTAGAATATTGTTTTAGGGTCAAATGCCCTAAAAATTATGTAAAATTCGACACTAACATCTAATACAAGCCCTAATAGACCGTGTGGGCCTTGATATATCTTAATGGCCCGATTAAGGCCTTTATTATGTAAAATTCGACGTTGAAGGGTTATACCACGTTGTATTGAGTGATATTATATTGTAACGAACAATTACAAGTCATACATGCCCTAATAGACTGTGTTAAGCCTCGATATATATCTTAATGGCTCGTTCAGGCCTTTATTTTGAAACATTCAATGTTTAAGGGTTACAACACGTTGTATTGAGTGCTATTATATCATAACGAAGATTTACAAGTCATACATGCCCTAATAAATCATGTTGGGCCTTGATATATCTTAAAAGCCCATTAAGACCTTCATTATGTAACATTCGATGTTGAATAATTACATCACGTTGTATTGAAAGCTATGATATCATAACAAAATATTACAAGTCATATATGCCCTAATAGAGCATGTTGGGCCTTGATATATCTTAATGGTCCGTGAAGGTCTTTATTATGTAACATTCGATGTTGGAGGGTTATATTATGTCATGGTGAGTGATCTTGTATCGTAATGGACACTAACAAGTCATACAATCCCTAATAGACCATGTGGGCCTTGATATATCTTAATGGCCCAATTAAGGCCTTTATATTGTAACATTCGACGTTGAAGGGTTATACCACGTTGTATTGAGTGATATTATATCGTAACGAACAATTACAAGTCATACATGCCCTAATAGATTATGTTAAGCCTCGATATATCTTAATGGATTGTTCAGGCCTTTATTATGAAACATTCGATGTTGAAGGGTTACAACACGTTGTATTGAGTGCTATTATATCGTAACAAAGATTTACAAGTATACATGCTCTAATAGGCCGTGTTGGACCTAAATATATCTTGAAGGTCCGCTGAGACCTTTATTATGTAACATTCAATATTGAAGGGTTACATCACGTTGTATTGAGTGTTATTATGTGGTTGCCAAGAATACGAGTCATGCATGCTCTAAGAGACCGTATTAAGGCCTGTATGGATTCCTACGATTTTTCTACGGAACTATTACATTCATTATTTTACTACGGATTTATGACGAATTGTTAAAAGGAAACGTATTTCGTAGGAATTGCGTCAGTATTTTCCTATACATTTCCTACAGATAAGTATAAATTTGTTTTAAAAATATCATATATGCATATTGCAAAAAAAAATTATCCATTCCATGAGTAATCTGTCGGAATTTCCGACACACTTCCTACGGAATTAATTTAGAAATAACATATTTTTTTATGATAAATTGGATTCCTACGCATTTCCTACTAATGATTAAAATGAAAACAAATTTCGTAGGAATTGTGTCAGTATTTTTCTACCCATTTCCTACAGATATATATAAATATGTTTAAAAAATAATATATATGTATATTACAAAAAAAATTATCCATTCCGTGAGTAATCTGTCGGAATTTCCAACACACATCCTACGGAATCAATTTAGAAATAACATATATTTTTATTAAATAATAAAATTTATATTTTAATATCATTAATTTTGTTTATTATGAATATTTTTTTACGATAAATTGGATTCCTACGCATTTCCTACTTATCGTTAAAATAAAAACGAATTCCGTCGGAATTCCGTCGAAAATTTCCGACACATTTCTTACGCACACCGATTCCTACGAATTTCCGACTAATAGTTAAAATGAAAACGAATTCCGTCGGAAATCCGTGGGAAATCTCTGACACTTTTCCTACGCATAACAATTTGTGGCTTTTTTGTCGCTTTTTTTGTCACAAAACTAAAACCCTTTCTTGTTCGTAGGAATTTCGTGGGAAAAGTGTCAGCATTTTCGTTCGTAGGAAATGTGTATGAAATTTTGGTAGGAATAGTTGTAGTTTTCTAGTAGTGAAAAACTTTTATTGGCTTATCATTAAGTACTTGATTTCTGTTTAAATTTAATCCAATCATTTGGATAGATTAGTGGTTACAGTTAGAATTCTCATTTGCAACTCTTTCAAGACTTCTGTAACATATTCTGTCATACAGTGACTTGTTGCTCACAATGTGTTACATGTTACATGTTACATGTCTCAGACTGGACCAAGACTGTATATACAAAAGTTTTCCAAACTGAAGACCTGAGGGGTTAGGTCTTGGGGTTTTCTAGTCTGGACCACTTGTGTTGAGGGTTCGTTTTTTTCTAAATAAAAAAGAAGTTAGCCAACACTGAGAATCTACGCAACTCGATGCATGGCAGCCAGGATTGAATTTTTACCTTAAATGGTTCTGTTAGACCATGTGTAGTGGGGCGTTTTTTTTTTTTTTAAATTCAAAAAAAACGCCCATGCCCCATTACATAAGGCGTTTTTTTTTTAAATTCAAAAAAAGCCCCATTGGCGTGGATATGAAAACGCCTTGCCCCCTTCTCCTTGTTCAATCATCTTTCATCTTTCATCTCCTTGTCCAATAAGATTTTTTAGGTGTTTTTTCTTTATTTTATTTAATGCCCCAATAATGCCCCATCCCCACTACACCCATTTTAGAAAACGCCCAATAATGCCACTTTGCTGACTGGACAGCCACATGGCGTAAAATGCCCTAGGGTGGGGGCATTATCTTCCCCTTCCACTACACATGTTCTTAGAAAGAATCAAAGATAAGCTCATCTCAACTTGCATTGATCAATGTGCCATCAGATATATATAGTTGTGTCTTAAAGTTCATATCTCTTTGGTTTTTATGTAGAATAATTATATTTGTTTTCACATGCCATCAGGTATATACTTCATGGCCTAATAGTTCAGACAATATATGTAACTTTCAAAAATGCAATTAAATTAAATTAAAACAAGAATTATGAATTAATATTACATTGTTTTAACTAAAAAAACCCGACTCTCCTCGCGCCCCCTTCAATTTAAGCCCCTACCATCTCATCTTCTTCTCCGGCCACCGACAACAGCCTATATGCATCATCTTATTATCAACGAGCTCACGGACATATGAATTTGTTACCTTAAATTAAGAAACTACCAGTTTAAAGAAATCGGGGTTAGGATGATAATCCGCATCCAAAATATCACCAAGTTCACATTTGTTATATAATGATAAGACATGGCTCAATATATGTTATCGGCTTTATACCATGTTCAACGAATCTGTGTGGGTAGGTTATGTTCTCCATTTTCTCTTGCCATGTTTTCACTTCATTTCTTATCAAATTTTGTAAAATTTAATTGTTTGAATCATCCTTGAATCAAAATAATGTCCTTTCATTGCACATGAGGGTACAAGAACAATGGGGGTAAGTAGAAGGATATTCAATATCACTAGATTGATTAACAATTTCAATCATTGGCTTTATTTTCTTGAATTTGATTGAAGAACTCAATTCGATGTACGGGGAGCCCCATCCCCATGAGGATGGGCCGCCACGTAGGCGCCACATCACCGTCTTATGGAGGATGGGCCTCCTTCACTTTTGAGGGAGGTGGAGGATGGGGCTACCCCACCTAAATATTTTATACTTTTCTAAGTTTTTTTTATTAACTTAATAAAAACTTTATAAAAATTAAAAAATACAACATAATACAACATAAATAAATTCATTTCATAACATAAAAAAAATTACATTTCCTAAAAATAAAAATAAAAATACATTTCCGAAAAAAAAATTACATTTCCTAAAAATAAAAAAACCTACGACGTCCATTTTTTCTTCACCTCTTCCTTCATCCTCCGATAAAACTCGCGTTCGTCCTCCGGAACCGAGTCGAGATCCAACCTCATTATTCTAAAATCCTCCGCTCGAGCATAGTCGGCCGACACGTTTTTCTTCTGACTATATTTTTCGGCCGCAAAGTCTTTGAACGAACGGAATTCGGAAATCAACTTGTCCATTTTCGAAGACGCCTTCGAGCCGCCCCCTCCACTCGAGCCGGCCCCTTTGCGCTTTCCGGCCGCCTCTTTTTTTGCTTTGTCCCTTCCGGTGGGACGTTCGATCTCGTGAATGGGCAACACATCCTCGTCATATATCGGGTCGTCGTTTATGTCGATTTGACAACGAGCGGTGGAGCCTCCCGCACTATAACTTCCGGACTCGGAAGTTTTAGTCCGTTTGGCGGTTGTGACCTCATTTGGAACCGGCGCCCATTTAGGTTCTTTCTTTAAAAATTTTCATGCTCGGAGGTGCGGGAAAGGCGCCAGATTTTTTGTATCCCATTTAGCCATCGCACGGTTAAGAACGTCCTCGTCGCTACTCACACTAGGACGATTGATGTAAAGTGGGTTATAATACCCGCAAAATTCATTCACGGTCTTGTTCATTTTCCGCCACTTGCCCGCTACGGAATCGAGGTCACGTATCGGGCCTTGCCCCATAAGGTCGTTAAATCTATCCGTTGCCGCCTGCCAAAAACTAGAACCCGTTTGATTGTTCCCTAAAATTAAAAAAAATGCATTAGTAAAACTAAAAAATAAATCTTTTTAAATTTAAATTAAAAAAAATTAACTTTGGTTCATATCGACAACCGGGCAAGTCGAGGACTTAACATACGCAATTGCTAGCGCCTCCTCTATTTTTGTCCACTATTGTCTCTGCTTCCCTCTCGCCCCGCTTTTTTTTGCGGTGTCGGGTTCGGTTTCAACCGCCTTCCCCTTCCCCTTCCCCGTGTTTTTTTTTGCGCTTGAGTTCTTTTGGTGGCGA
Source organism: Helianthus tuberosus (assembly GCA_030545235.1). Classification (NCBI taxonomy): domain Eukaryota; kingdom Viridiplantae; phylum Streptophyta; class Magnoliopsida; order Asterales; family Asteraceae; genus Helianthus; species Helianthus tuberosus. The sequence continues at coordinate 92,145,247 of CM060452.1, forward strand.
TTCGGGGACGACTTCTTCATCATCATCATCAAGTTGAACCGGGGGTTGCGGTTGGGATTGTTCAACTTGAAACGAGTTGTGTTGCATGAATTGTTGGAGTGCTTGAAATTGTTGCAATTGTTGAACTTCGGACATTTGTGAGAAGGCGTTGGGTGATTGTTGGTAACCCGAAAACGTAAATTGTGGAGACCCCCACGAATGATCCATAGTCGGAGTGTAAGCGGGACTCGAAAAAAAGTTAGGTTGGTTCGGGTTGGGATTATTCGGGTTGGGATTGTTCGGGCTGGGGTTGTTTGGGTTGAATGGATTCATGATTTGTATAAAAAAAGGGGGGGGGTGTTTTTTTATAAAAATGGATGAGAATGAGAGAAGAATGGGAGAAGTATTGGTGAAATTGTATAAAAATAGATGAAAAGAGGGTTTATATTTAAGGGGAATTGGCCGGTAATAATCCCACCTAGACCTTATTGGCCATTAATAATCCCACCTCAGAATATTCCCCTCACCAGTCCCATCTTTCACCTATTTTTCCAACAATGGTCCCTCGTTAAAAAAACTTAACGGAGTTAAGCTTTTTTCCAAATTACAAACAGATTTTTTAGGGCTTTTGGTCAGAACGATGATACGAGTCCATTGATGTAAAACTTGCCTCGAAATTGTGCTCCAAGTGACTTGATTTTGGTTAATTGGAAACTTAAACACCCGAATTGAAGCGCCATTTTCATCGTTTGGAGCACCTTTTCTTGCGTCAAGTTTTACATCAATGAACTCGTATCGTCGTTCTAATCAAAAGCCCTAAAAAATCTGTTTGTAATTTGGAAAAAAAGCTTAACTTCGTTAAGTTTTTTTAACGGGGGACCATTGTAGGAAAAATAAGTGAAAGGTGGGACTGGTGGGAGGAAATATTCTGAGATGGGATTATTAATGGCTAATAAGGTCTAGGTGGGATTATTACAGGCCAATTTCCCTATATTTAAAGTGGAATTTTTTTTTTTAATATTATAGCCGTTGTAACGGCTAAGTTTTTAAAATTTGGGCCCGTCTTCAACGTCTTCCGCTGGACGATTTTAACATGCCGGGCCAAGGGGGCGGTGTGGGGGACCGGCGCCGGCCTTCGCCGGGCCTAAGCCGACCCCCATACCCCTTGGTCTTAAAGTTCATATCTCTTTGGTTTTTATGTAGAATAATTATATTTGTTTTCACATGCCATCAGGTATATACTTCAAGGCCTAATAGTTCAGACAATATATGTAACTTTCAAAAATGCAATTAAATTAAATTAAAACAAGAATTATGAATTAATATTACATTGTTTTAACTAAAAAAACCCGACTCTCCTCGCGCCCCCTTCAATTTAAGCCCCTACCATCTCATCTTCTTCTCCGGCCACCGACAACAGCCTATATGCATCATCTTATTATCAACGAGCTCACGGACATATGAATTTGTTACCTTAAATTAAGAAACTACCAGTTTAAAGAAATCGGGGTTAGGATGATAATCAGCATCCAAAATATCACCAAGTTCACATTTGTTACATAATGATAAGACATGGCTCAATATATGTTATCGGCTTTATACCATGTTCAACGAATCTGTGTGGGTAGGTTATGTTCTCCATTTTCTCTTGCCATGTTTTCACTTCATTTCTTATCAAATTTTGTAAAATTTAATTGTTTGAATCATCCTTGAATCAAAATAATGTCCTTTCATTGCACATGAGGGTACAAGAACAATGGGGGTAAGTAGAAGGATATTCAATATCACTAGATTGATTAACAATTTCAATCATTGGCTTTATTTTCTTGAATTTGATTGAAGAACTCAATTCCATGTATGAATCTATCAAGACCCTGGATAAGAACATCAACACACAGAATTTTGATTACAATGTTGACAAGGGGTGTACACAGTTTGGTTCAACTGATTTTGGTGAAAATTTGGGTCCTGTAAGTATATTTTCGTTCTTTTAATGGGTCAGTCAGACCACAAAACTGTGTTTTTCTTTTCTTTCTTTTTTTAGCACAGAATCCTATCATTTGACTTTTGAATAGTAAAAACATATAATTATTTGATTTCTATAACTGGAAAAAGTTATTTTATTTTGAATAAAAATTACATAGATTAAGAAAATACATGTATTTTAATATTTTTAGGCCAGTTCGGTTTTTGGCGTATAAATAACAATACTATTGTTTTAGAATGTCATCTTGCTACCTTGCCGGATAGGACCTTGAAACACTAACTAAAATTGTCAGCTTCCGCTTGTAAGCCTATCATTAAACAAAACATTCCACACTTCCTTTATTAAAAACACATTAAGGCTCTATACTTCCGCAAAACTAGGATTGTTAATTTAGTGGTAAAGAGTTGGTCCTCCATCCATCTTTTTGCTTCTTACAAAGTGTTGTCTTTCGGCCATTTAACGAATTTAAAACACTTTCCATCTTAAGACAACCTAGAAGGTTGGTTGAGGAAACACGTGTCCTAATCCGCAGGGGATAGAACTGTAGTGGTAGTCTCGACCGGGAGGTTATACTCTTGATCTCTTCTTCGATCGACAACGCTTGGACTGATTTTCAAAACAAAGTATCGTGAGCTCATTACGAGAAGGAGAGATGGGGACTTTCTTCTCGTAACAACCATCCGGCGTGAGAATAAGTAACTGTTCTAAAGGAATAAAATAGTGTGTGTGTGTGTGTGTGTGTTAAGAGTGAGAGAGTGAGAAATCGGATCCATAAACATGTGGTTGAAGGTTGGTACTTATAGCCGAAGGGCTTGGAGAAGAAATGAGCTGATGGGCCTTGGGCCAGACATCGCCATCAAGGAATATCCATTTGGTCCTCTTTGACACGACATGTAGTGTTTGAAGAGGTGGAGAGATGTTAGCGCATACTTATTGGATACACGTCACATGCCAAATGTACTTGTTATCGTGTCTGTCATTAGCTGTGAGTGGAGATCATTGAGCAATGAATGGCACAAGCTGATTGGTTGCATGCCGTTGTCCATTTGTACTGTTTGTCCCCTACACTATTGATCATCGCGGGGATAGGCTGGCAAAGCCTGGCACACGCTGATTGGGTGCAAGCTTCTGCCACTTGTACTTGTTGTACTTCTAGGAGCTGTCATGGTTACATGTACGCGGGCGGAACCCGCGAATGAACCTTGGAATGCGCAGAGTATTTAGGCGATTAAGTGTGAGCATCGTCCTGCGTGTAACAATCCGTATGTCACACCCCCAAAATCCACCATGCGGAGTATCACCGCTTGGAGGCGTGACATGACCAGGATCGAGCCACCAATCGTATTGAACAATGTATTTAAGATAGATAAAATCCATCCACACAATATAATTGGTGATCAAAATCTAGTTAACCAAGTTCAACTTAAACAGCGGAAGCATAAGACGTAAAACCAAAACATAAGTTTAATAAGTTCATAAAGTTCAAATGTTAAGCACGGAACATAACAGTCCATATCCCACAACGACTTCCTCCTCGTGCAAGCTCCATAAGCATCTAACGACCTGTAAGGCATGTAACAACGAGTCAACAACCAAGTTGAGTGAGTTCACAGTTGGGTGTTTGTTTCAGGTTGCTTTTGAAAACATAGTTTGTCTTTGGCTGGCTTACTCGCCGTGGGGGTTACCCCATAGTTGAAAATATGATTAATCAATTCCTTATTTCCCAAACCATACCCGTAATTAGTGGGGACTTCCCCATGTGAACCACTAGACCTTTACCATATCGACTACTAACGAAATTAAGTTGTGCCCTACGTCAATGTCTATCATCATTGACAGTTTGCCATAGTCCATTAGTACACGCCCGTCCGACTGGCACGGTGTGAGGTTTGTTAAACCTAATAGCGCTATTAACTAATGACCCGCTCGCCATTGGCCTCAGCGATTAAGTCGATATAAAATGAGGGACTTAATGATAGAGTTTTGTCTAGTAAGTTTTAAGGTTGTTGTCCTACCCAAGGAGGACGAACGTACGTATTCTACCCAAGGAGAATACGCAGGATTAATATTGGCATCCTACCCATGGAGGATGGCGGTACATATCCTACCCAAGGAGGATATGTAGGTTTCGTTTTAATTCTTTAACCCATTCCGAAACCACCAGGAATCCCATGCCTTGTAGAGGGTGTGAACTCACCTTGGTTTGCTTGGTTAGATTAGTTACTCTAATAATCAGAAATCAAGCACGTCCTAATAAGGTACAGATAACAATCAGTTTCTCGTGCATGCATAACACGTATCCTACGTACAGTTTATCTACTCATTACTTCTATCACATAGCACGCACTCACGTTAACATTTCACGCCCATATAAACATCCCATCTATACCCATTCAAAAGCAAACATACGATATTGCACATAACACTTTCATTGACATATAACATGTTAGATCATTCTCAGATAACCTACCCAACATTTAGACACGCAAATTGCTACTTATGTCGTTTCAGCTTTAACATTCAAAACTGGGCTGTTTTCGGGAATTTTAATAAAATAGTTAACTTGCTCCAAAAATTCCCAAACCTTTACAGAATATTTTAAACAATCCATATATTACTGTGTAAAAATATCGGGATCCAATTCATTACCAATATTTTATAAAAAATCATTTACCGGACTGCAATCAGATTCATCTCTTTCTGACTGCAGTCCACGGAATAATTTATTTAAAAGTCATCATAAGTCTGATTGATGAAATTCCAGTTGGAGCATTACAACGACATTAGTGGTCATCTACAGTACAAATTTCATGAGCTAATTCTACACAGATTTGAAGTTATGATGAAAAACATAACACACAATTTCAGCAGTAAAAATGCAGCTTTTCCTGTTGTGAAAAACGACCCTTTAAAAATAGCAAACGAAGTCCAAAAATTATGATTCCAGTGCCAGTAGAACCGTATTTCAAAATAACACGTTATAGACTCAAGAAAATTAGTTTTTCGATAAATATCGACCTGTTTTCAGCCAACTGAAGTTGGCTGTAAATGTTTGGACATAAGCTGTTTTCAGCTTATAGCGCTCTAACGCAAGTTCTATTTGTTTCGTTAACATGTTTAGTGATCAACAATGACATTTAACATCACTTGCAGCAGGTTACCGTTTATTTAACTCAGATTTATCATGTCAAGTACCATCATCAACATAACAACATCATATTACATCTTTATGTTCAAGATTTATGTGCACAGGGGCGGAACCACAGGAGGGTCAGGAGGGTTCGTTGACCCTCCGGCAGCCAAGCTTCAAGTTAACCTGAATGTCCGGCGGAGATGCATTTTTATGGCTCGACCCTTCAAAATGTACCATGTAGTGCAGTTAAAGTGAAGAAACAAGGATAAAAATAGCATCTTCATAAAGCTTTGGGTGGCTGGCGGTGAGCTGTGCTGCTTTGTTGTTGAAGATGGATAGATACAAAAGAAAGAAAGAAGAAGAGGTAATGTTTAGGTTAATAAATATTAAATAAATAGAAAGTAATATTTAATTATTTATGCTCAGACTAGTACATAAAGTTATGTATCCCTACAGGCTAAAGACCTATCTCTCTCATGACCACTTCAAAGTTATCTTCTTTATTTGTTTATTAAATTCATATAGTTTAGTTTGCTATACCATTTCCACTTGATGTAACTGTTGTCAAAAATTTTATTGTTTTTTTTAAAATATAACTAGTTAATATTATATTTCTATAATGTAATGATATACTTTTACAAAGATAATTAGATTTAAAAAAATCCTTTTAGAAAAAGATAAAAAACAACAAGGGTCGTTAAATCTGTTATATAACAATTACACTAATATAAAAAACAAAGTTTAAGAATAAATTATTGATAGTCTAGGGACTGTAAAAAATACTCTATTATGACCCCCCGGTTGAAATGTTCTGGTTCCGCCACTGTATGTGCATGATCTTTAGTGTCCATAAGATTTCATCAAGATATAGCTTTTAACCACTAAAAACATGAAGTAACAAGAGTGTATAAGAAGCTTACTACTAGCTTGAAGCTAGGGGAAGATCAATGGGAAAAATGAGTGGATACAAGTTTGTGGTAAAGGTCCTTCATGTTCCGTGAGTTCCACACCTTCTAAAACACCTTTGTGCACCTTGAGATGGCCTTGGAGTGCTAGAGCTTGAGACAAAAAGAATGGTGGTAGTGGGGAAGGTCACGGCCGAGAGCAAGGGGGCAAGAGGGAGTGTGATGTTGTGGTGATTAAGTGAAGAGATAAGTGCTCTTAAATCCACAAGTTCTATTAACCAATGGAAATCATGTTTCACAAAGTACTAACAATATCATGCTAAATCCCAAGAATATATTATGGGAGATCATGAGAAGATTTAGGATAGATTTAATCAAATCTTGGGTGGGGTCTATGCTTGGGGACGGTTACAAGAAGGGGGGGGGGGGGTTAAATGAAAAGTTTTGATGGTAAGGGTAATTAGTGGAAGGTTAAAGTGTAACAATCTAGTGTTTCATGTAATATGTAGGGTGTTATAGTGCTCGGGGACCATAACTAGCTCAGAAAAATAAAAACAATGTTTCTTGCAATATTTTAGTATTCCGGGTAATGTCCGGTTGTTCGGTTAGATACCGTTCCGTTAAAGTGCTAAGTTATTCCATATAGTGCCCTATATATATCTTTTTGTAACACTTTTAATTCCCAACACTTAGGAAAGCATACAGGACCATTTAGTTAATTTTCTGCACAATACTAGTATGTTAAAAAGCACATGTAAGTGTGACGCAGTAATCAGAAAGTAGTTAAGTAATTCAGCACAGTCATCAAGCACTTTAATTAACATTAATCAATCGTACGGATACATGTAATTATGAGGGTTGTCACATTCTCCCCCTGTTAAGAAAATTTCATCCCGAAATTTAGCACGTGGTTACTGAGGAAGCTAGTTAAGTTGCGTGGTTTACTGATTTTTCCTAGGGTGTCACATCATCCCCCCGTTGGTTTGGAATTTCGTCCCCAAATTCTGCAGTAGCTTCAGCCTCAGTAGTGGTTGCACTTTTCTTAAACAACTGGGGATACCTGAATTTCATTTGGTCTTCTCGTTCCCAGGTATACTCTGGGCCACGACGGGAGTTCCAACGAACTTGAACAAGAGGTATTCTGGTACGCTTGAGAATCTTAACGTCTCGGTCTGTGATTTCAACTGGTTCCTCAACGAATCGCAACTGGTCATCGATTGTGAGCTCCTTTAAGGGAACTATGAGGGTCTCATCTGACAGACACTTTTTCAGATTTGACACGTGGAATACGTTGTGAACTCCGCTGAGTTCTTCAGGTAGATTCAACTTGTAAGCGACTTTGCCAATCTTCTCAATGATTTCGAACGGTCCGACATAACGCGGATTGAGTTTGCCTTGTTTGCCAAAATGAACTACACCTTTCCAAGGTGAGAATTTGAGTAGCACTCGATCCCCAACCTGGAACTCGAGTGGTTTCTTGCGCTTATCAACATAGCTTTTCTGACGGTCACGAGCTGTCGCCATTCGTTGTCGTATCTGAGCAATCCTCTCGGTTGTATCTACTACAAGTTCTGGGCCAATGATTTGACTGTCGCCAACCTCTGCCTAACAAAGAGGTGATCGGCACTTCCGTCCGTACAATGCCTCGAACGGAGCGGCCTGGATACTGGTGTGGTAACTGTTGTTATACAAAAACTCCACTAACGGGAGGTGTTTTTCCCAGCCATTACCAAAGTCGATTACACATGCCCTAAGCATGTCTTCAAGGGTTTGGATGGTGCGTTCAGATTGCCCATCCATCTGTGGATGATATGCCGTGCTCATGTCTAATCGAGAGCCAAAGGACTTGTGCATAGCTTGCCACAATTCAGATGTAAAACGTTAGTCACGATCAGAAATGATGGAGGTTGGCACTCCGTGCCTTGATACTACTTCCTTTAGGTAGATGTCTGCTAGAGTAGAAAACTTATCCGTTTCCTTGATAGCCAGGAAATGTGCAGACTTGGTCAGTCGATCCACGATCACCCAAATGGTATCATTTCCGCGTTGAGATCTAGGCAGGCCAGTAACGAAATCCATGGAAATTTGCTCCCATTTCCATGTCGGGATCTCTGGTTGTTGGAGTAGGCCTGATGGTTTCTGATATTCAATCTTGACTCTCGCACAAGTCAAACATTTACTGACGTAGGTTGCTATGTTGGCTTTCATGCTAGGCCACCAGTATGTAGTCTTTAAGTCGTGGTACATCTTATCCGAACCAGGAGGTACTGAATAACGAGACTTATGTGCTTCATCCATCACAAGGTCGCGTAAGTTTCCATAAAGTGGAACCCAGATGCACCCTGTCACGTAGTAAGCGTCGTCTTCCTTTTGTTCTAACCGTTTCCTTGATCCTCGTAGGGACTCAGCCCTGATGTTTTCTGCTTTCAATGCTTCGACCTGAGCATCACGAATTTGAGCGGGAAGGCTAGAGTGAATGGTAAGCTGTAACGCACGTACACGCTTAGGTATAGTATCCTTTCGACTGAGGGCGTCGGCCACAACATTGGCTTTGCCCGGATGGTACTTGATCGCACATTCGTAATCGTTCAAGAGTTCGACTCATCGACGTTGTCGCATGTTTAACTCCTTTTCCTTGAAGATATGCTCGAGACTCCAGTGATCGGTGTAAATGGTGCACTTGGTACCGTACAGGTAATGTCTCCATATCTTAAGTGCGAAAACAACTGCTCCCAATTCCAAGTCGTGCGTAGTGTAGTTCCTTTCGTGAACTTTAAGTTGGCGCGATGCGTAGGCAATGACCTTGTCACGTTGCATCAACACGCAACCAAATCCTTGGATGGAAGCATCGCAATAAACCACAAAATCATCTGTGCCTTTAGGAAATGAGAGGATAGGCGCGCTACAAAGTCTATCTTTTAAGTGCTGAAATACGAACTCCTGTGCATCACCCCAACGATAGGTGACACCTTTTTGAGTCAGTGAGGTGAGAGGTTGCGCAATCTTGGAGAAAACCTTGATGAACCTTCTGTAATATCCTACCAAACCCAAGAATTGGCGGATTTCTGTTGGTGTACGGGGTGCAGGCCAGTTCTTGATCGAGTCTACCTTGGATGGATCCACATGAATCCCATCCTTGTTTACCACATGGCCTAGAAAGTGGACTTCGCGAAGCCAGAAGTCACATTTCGAAAATTTGGCATACAACTGCTCTGTTCGAAGGAGTTCCAAAATAAGTCTCAGGTGTCGTTCGTGTTCTTCCTGACTCTTAGAATAGATCAGGATGTCGTCGATGAATACAATAACGAACTTATCCAGGTAAGGCTTGCACACTCTGTTCATGAGATCCATGAAGAATGCAGGTGCATTCGTTAATCCAAAAGGCATAACCAGAAACTCGTTTGCCCATACCGAGTCCTGAATGCTGTTTTAGAGACATCCTCGTCTCGGACTCTCAGTTGATGGTAGCCTGACCTTAGGTCAATCTTGGAATAGAAACTCGACCCTTGAAACTGGTCGAATAAGTCATCAATGCGTGGAAGAGGATAACGATTCTTCACGGTCACCTTGTTGAGTTCGCGGTAGTCAATACACATTCTGAAGATACCGTCTTTCTTCTTCACGAATAGTACTGGAGCTCCCCAAGGCGAAGAGCTAGGACGTATGAAATCCTTTTCCAAGAGTTCTTTTAGTTGTGTGGACAGTTCTTTAAGTTCTGATGGAGCTAGACGATAAGGTGCTCGAGCTATGGGCGCTGCTCCAGGAGCTAGCTCGATTTGAAATTCAACTTGTCGATGAGGCGGAAGACCAGGTAATTCCTCAGGAAAGTCGCGCACAATAGGAATGTCTTCTATCTTCTTTTCCTTCGAAGATGTATCATAAACGAGGGCTAGAATAGCAGTGTGGCCTTTTCGCAAACACTTCTGGGCCTTAAGGAAAGAGATGATGCCCACAACAGCACCACTCTTGTCGCCATGAATCATGAGAGGTTCTTCACCAGAACAAGGAATGCGGACGATTTTCTCCTTGCAAATAATCCCCGCTTGATGATGAGATAGCCAATCCATCCCAATAACGACGTCGAAACTACCAAGTACGATAGGAATAAGATCGATAGAGAAGGTCTGACCAGCTAAGACGAGGTTACAACCTTTAACTATGTGTGTGGCTTCAAGACTTTTACCGTTTGCTAGTTCTACCGTGTGTTTGGTGTTCAAAAGTGTAGGAGTGCGCTTAAGCATTTGGCTAGCTTTTAAGGACACATAACTAGTATCGGTACCCGAATCAAATAAAACAGTAACAAAGAAGTCATCCAGAAGGAACTTACCCATCACAACGTTGGGATCGTTCCTTGCATCACCCTGACCCAGCACGAAAACACGTCCCCTGGCTCCATTGCCATCATTGTTTCCCCCATTATTGTTTCCGTTCCCCTGATTGTTGTTGTTGTTCTGTTTCTGGTTCAACTGAGGGCAGTTTCTCTTGAAGCGACCTTCAGCACCACACTGATAACATCCCTTGTTACCCTGCTGTTGCTGCTGCTGATTTTGTGGAGCTTGTGGCTGTTGTTGACGATTCTGATTCACAGGACGTGAGCTCCTGCAATCCTTGGCTTCATGACCCAGCTTGTTACATCTCTGACAACGACCATTGTTGCATGGCCCGTTGTGGTGCAAATTACATCGATTGCACTTAGGGTGATTTCCCTTCTATCCACCCTGACCTTGATTCCCAGAAGTCTGCTGACTGGGGCTCCTGTACTCATCTGTCTTTCGCTGCTGGGACTGAGACTAAACTGAAGTAGAACCCTTGGCCGAATTTACATCCCACTTGCGCTTGTTATCACTGGGAGCATCAGTAGTAGTAGCGCTAATACGCTTGGGCAGCTTGTTCTGCTCAACTGCCTGATCAGTGAGACGATGAGCCAACCGGATGATTTGCTGAATGGTGCAAAGATTAGCTGAGGTCACGTGGCTTTGAATTTCTGGCACCAAACCCTTAAGGTACAGCTCGATACGCTTGATAGGAGGATCCACCATAGTGGGACACAAGATAGCTAATTCGTTCGATCTCTTTGTGTATGCCTCGATTTCAGACCCCGTCATCTTCAAATTGAAAAATTCCACCTCTAGCTTGTGGATATCGTCACGACTACAGTACTCTTCTTTGATCAGTTCTTTGAAGTCATTTCATGGGGTGGCATTAGCAACCGCCAGCCCTAGCAGTTGAACCTGTGCTTTCCACCAGGTTAGCGCAGCACCTTCGAGTGTTCCAGTAGCAAATTTCACCCTACGATCTTCAGGGCATTCACACATCTCAAAAACAGACTCAATCTTCTTGAACCAGTGAAGAAGACCTACAACTCCTTCTGTGTCGCTGAAAGTACTAGGTCGGCAATCCATGAAAGTTTTGAATGTACATACGGGAGGTTGAGCATGCTGACCTGTCGCACGAGAACGAAAAGACAAGATTAAACACGAGAGTTGGTTCGCGAGAGTATGATCTAAACATCCTAGGATAGGTTGAAATAGCAGGTTATACCTCCTGCTGGAGCTGCTGCGAGCGCCTCAGCAACTCGTTCGTTGATTAGAGCCGTCAGCTGGGCTTGAGTCAAATTCAGGAGTCCACTCATGATCTTCACATCGAAGGAAACACAAATAAGAAGGGTGTCGCGAAAGTGCGTAAGTGTGGAGTGATGGAAGAGAGCAAACACACAGGGTTTCAAGCAATAGTTGTTACGCTAACTAAGCATACCATGATCAAATGCTCTACTTAAACTAGCAGGCAGGCAATACAAACATAAACCATATTACCTATAGTGTTGAGTCTTGCACGTGGAGCGAAGCGTCGTTGTGGATCGTTGAGCACTGTACAGGTTATAATCTGGTTTTGTCAAAAAGCTTTTCCCTTTTTAAAACCAAGTTCACTATAACCAATGGCTCTGATACCAATCTGTCACACCCCCAAAATCCACCATGCGGAGTATCACCGCTTGGAGGCGTGACATGACCAGGATCGAGCCACCAATCATATTGAACAATGTATTTAAGATAGATAAAATCCATCCACACAATATAATTGGTGATCAAAATCTAGTTAACCAAGTTCAACTTAAACAGCGGAAGCATAAGACGTAAAACCAAAACATAAGTTTAATAAGTTCATAAAGTTCAAATGTTAAGCACGGAACATAACAGTCCATATCCCACAACGACCTCCTTCTCGTGCAAGCTCCATAAGCATCTAACGACCTGTAAGGCATGTAACAACGAGTCAACAACAAAGTTGAGTGAGTTCACAGTTGGGTGTTTGTTTCAGGTTGCTTTTGAAAACATAGTTTGTCTTTGGCTGGCTTACTCACCGTGGGGGTTACCCCATAGTTTAAAATACGATTAACCAATTCCTTCTTTCCCAAACCATACCCGTAATTAGTGGGGGCTTTCCCATGTGAACCACTAGACCTTTACCATATCGACTACTAACGAAATTAAGTTGTGCCCTACGTCAATGTCTATCATCATTGACAGTTTGCCATAGTCCATTAGTACACGCCCGTTCGACTGGCACGGTGTGAGGTTTGTTAAACCTAATAGCGCTATTAACTAATGACTCGCTCGCCATTGGCCTAGGCGATTAAGTCGATATAAAATGAGGGACTTAATGATAGAGTTTTGTCTAGTAAGTTTTAAGGTTGTTGTCCTACCCAAGGAGGACGAACGTACATATTCTACCCAAGGAGAATACGCTGGATTAATATTGGCATCCTACCCATGGAGGATGGCGGTACATATCCTACCCAAGGAGGATATGTAGGTTCCGTTTTAATTCTTTAACCCATTCCCAAACCACCGGGAATCCCATGCCTTGTAGAGGGTGTGAACTCACCTTGGTTTGCTCGGTTAGATTAGTTACTCTAATAATCAGAAATCAGGCACGTCCTAATAAGGTACAGATAACAATCAGTTTCTCATGCATGCATAACACGTATCCTTCGTACGGTTTATATACTCATTACTTCTATCACATAGCACGAACTCACGTTAACATTTCACGCCCATATAAACATCCCATCTATACCCATTCAAAAGCAAACATACGATATTGCACATAACACTTTCATTGACATATAACATGTTAGATCATTCTCAGATAACCTACCCGACATTTAGACACGCAAATTGCTACTTATGTCGTTTCAGCTTTAACATTCAAAACTGGGCTGTTTTCGGGAATTTTAATAAAATAGTTAACTTGCTCCAAAAATTCCAAAACTTTTACAGAATATTTTAAACAATCCAAATATTACTGTGTAAAAATATCGGAATCCAATTCATTACCAATATTTTATAAAAAAATCATTTACCGGACTGCAATCAGATTCATCTCTTTCTGACTGCAGTCCACGGAATAATTTATTTAAAATTCATCATAAGTCCGATTGATGAAATTCCAGTTGGAGCATTACAACGACATCAATGGTCATCTACTGTTCAAATTTCATGAGCTAATTCTACACATATTTCAAGTTATGACGAAAAACATAACACACATTTTCAACAGTAAAAACGCAGCTTTTGCTGCTGTGAAAAACAACCCTTTAAAAATAGCAATCGAAGTCCAAAAATTATGATTATAGTGCCATTAGAACTGTATTTCGAAATAACACGTTATAGACTCAAGAAAATCAGTTTTTCGATAAATATCGACCTGTTTACAGCCAACTGAATTTGGCTGTAAATGTTTGGACAGAAGCTGTTTTCAGCTTATAGCGCTCTAACGCAAGTTCTATTTGTTTCGTTAACACGTTTAGTGATCAACAACGACATTTAACATCACTTGCAGCAGGTTACCGTTTATTTAACTCAGATTTATCATATCAAGTACCATCATCAACATAACAACATCATACTAGCATTATTTCATCATATTACATCTTTATGTTCAAGATTTATGTGCATGATCTTTAGTGTCCATAAGATTTCATCAAGATATAGCTTTTAACCACTAAAAACATGAAGTAACAAGAGTGTATAAGAAGCTTACTACTAGCTTGAAGCTAGGGTAAGATCAATGGGAAAAATGAGTGGATAAAAGCTTGTGGTAGAGGTCCTTCAAGTTCCTTGAGTTCCATACCTTCTAAAACACCTTTGTGCACCTTGAGATGGCCTTGGAGTGCTAGAGCTTGAGGTAAAAAGAATGGTGGTAGTGGGGAAGGTCACGGCCGAGAGCAAGGGGGGCAAGAGGGAGTGTGTTGTTGTGGTGATTAAGTGAAGAGATAAGTGCTCTTAAATCCACAAGTTCTACTAACCAATGGAAATCATGTTTCACAAAGTACTAACAATATCATGCCAAATCCCAAGAATATATTATGGGAGATCATGAGAAGATTTAGGATAGATTTAATCAAATCTTGGGTGAGGTCTATGCTTGGGGACGGTTACAAGAAGGGGGGGGGGGTTAAATGAAAAGTTTTGATGGTAAGGGTAATTAGTGGAAGGTTAAAGTGTAACAATCTAGTGTTTAAGTGTTTCTTGTATTATGTAGGGTGTTATAGTGCTCGGGGACCATAACTAGCTCGGAAAAATAAAAACAATGTTTCTTGCAATATTTTAGTGTTCCGGGTAATGTCTGGTTGTTCGGTTAGATACCGTTCCGTTAAAGTGCTAAGTTATTCCATATAGTGCCCTATATATATCTTTTTGTAACACTTTTAATTCCCAACACTTAGGAAAGCATACAGGACCATTTAGTTAATTTTCTGCACAATACTAGTATGTTAAAAAGCACATGTAAGTGTGACGCAGTAATCTGAAAGCAGTTAAGTAATTCAGCACAGTCATCAAGCACTTTAATTAACATTAATCAATCGTACGGATACATGTAATTATGAGGGTTGTCACACCGTATTTCTTACTTTCTATTTTTAGAAACTTGTATTCGTATTTCATTTTAATCCTTGTAATCTCAAGATTTTGATCATAATGGGAATACATTTTTATTCACACTTATTTATGCATACATAGACGATGTTAATCAATCAGAAATACGTATTTCATGTGCAAGAACCGAATCATACTTGATGTTTGATTATATTTGGAATCCTACTCATACACACTCATACTATACACATGCTCATAAATGCCCTAACGCACTTAACACATCAAGGAAATCACATAATTGGACAAGTGACCAAACAACAATGGTGAAAAACAAAAAAATAAATTTTTCAAGGTCCGGACGGACTATAACAAGGACCTTACGGTCCGCAAGCCCCACTAGGCGGGCAAAATGTTTCCAAGCTACGTGATTTGACCTCTTTTTCCACCTCTTTCCTTCTCTAATCACCTTCCAACCTTGTTTAAACACAACCCTAATCTCCCACTAATAGATACATGTCTCCCATAACTCCTCCATCCTTTACAAACTCCCAAATATCCCTCAAACACTCAAATTCTCTCAAGAAAATTCTTTTTTGGGCAGAATACGCTCTAGTGTTCAAAATGAGTTCTAATCACTCCTTCTAATTTTTCTTATGTTTTCTTGCTTCAAAACACTTGGACAACATTAAAGGTTGTTACCCAGTGTTCACCAAGGTGGTACAACTCCATATTTGAAGTCCAAAGTGGGTTATAAATTATGCTTTCACAAAAACTTTTATAACTTGTATTTGTATACGCGTATCTTGTGGAATTCTTGTACCAACCTTGTTCCTAATGAAACTCATAATTGTGGGGCTTGTGTATGGTTGATTTCTAGAAAAATAGAGGAAAAAATTAGAGGCCCAGAACCTCAAAAACCTACTGCCATAAAAGGTCCTAAGTGACCTACAAGTGTTGAAACCATCCAAGCCCCACAACGTTCAATTGTGTGGGGCTTATGTTTTGGTAAAGTGTGAACAATAGAGCCTTGGCTTACCAAATATGATTCCACTTCCTCACTTAGTTAGTTAATCCATTTTCTTTAACCTAAGTCACGAAGTAAACTTTCTAGTAATAAAGTGTCCAAAGTACACCAAGTCTCCAAACATTTGCCATGATTGGAGTACACTCGTCTAGTTTGAGCTCACTTGGTTACTTGGTGATTTAAATGATGCACATTTTATGTAGCTTCCCAGAATAAAAGTGAGCCTACCCCAGATCGTCTCCAACATTTTCCATGTTGGGTATGTACTCGTTGGATTGTTCTCATCTGGCTACTTAGTAAGTTATACACTTTCATTTTGTCCATATTCATGACCAACCGGAATCATCAACTAAGTTGATGGATTTGTGCTTTGGTGAATCATATAATCAGGTTTAAGGTGAATCATATAATCAGGTTTAATGGATGATGATCCCTCTACCTCCTTGCATGACCATTCCATGGTACATTATGACACATAGGAGTATAATATATATTTGGCTTCGTTTTACTTCCGACCCAATCCATCAATAAAATCGATAAACTCATACACCTTCGTTTCCCTATTGTAGGGCGACTTTGGTGTTCCAATCTCAAGACTCAACAACTAACGACTTCTTTGGAAGCTTTGCAAACCATGAGTTTACATGATCCCATTTTACCTTTTTCACACTTTTGGGTGCAATATATAGACAAGATTATCAAAGTCACAAACACGATATCAATCACATTATTCACATCAATCAATCCGTTTATACATGCCAGAAGCCTTTCTTGCACAATAACTGTCATTAACTTCATGAGCCAACCTTAACATGTATAGCGCTATAGGAGTAGCACACTGCCCAGGGTCTATGTTAAGTCATTCAATCACGGTTTTGTTCGCCCAGTGACAAAATACGCAACTTTGTGGACACAATTGGTTGGACCTATATTTGATGCATGCTAGTGTTGTTATGTTTTCATGCCTCAGTATATTTTTATGCTATGTAGGATTGATGACAACTTTTCTATCAATGCTAGTAGCTAAATTTGTTTGCTCACCAATGTTTTATGTGTTGACATCTATTTTCATATATATTACAGGAAATTGATGATATGACGCTTCAAGAATCTAGTAGGATGGAGTCAGAAACACATTTTGATTTTATACGCTTCTCTTTTAGTCGTATTTGAACTTCTTTGTTGTATTTCCATTTCAAAACAATGTATCACTTAGTTTATCAATGGAATTTGTGTTTAATTAAATATTGCTCCATTTAGCAAATTATGTTGTCTCAAGCAATCTATTTTGTCCACCCCCAATATTTACGCGATTGGTTAGGGTGTGACACTGCACACACATGGCTTGCGCGACATTTGGGACCATACCCATTCAAGTCCCCAGTCTAGTGTTGTTCCCATGCGCAGATGGTAAACTCTAGACTTGATGAGTGTTTTGCTATCGTGATGTTTACGGGCACAGCCCTGCTTGAGTTGTGCAGTTGTAAGTGTATGCACTTTTGAGATAGTGCACACTTGGGATGTGACTTGAGATGGTATATATGCGCAAGTATGGCCTGGTAAGGCGCACATCGGTGCATGGTATGGAAAAGTAGATTTTACACTTTGTTTCGGTGCATGGCGCATGATCATGTGATTTCTGGGGGAAAATGCACACTTGCGCATGCAGAAGGAATTTTGAAATTTGAAATAATCATTGGAGATATGGTTTGTTGGAAAAAGGGGGTGATTTGACCGCTAACACTGTGCAACAATCATGAAGGTTGTCATGTCACGGTTACCTTTTCGTCTTGTGTTAAGAGAGTTGTTGTCATGCGCGCGAGTGATCTGTCGTTACTCTTTTGCAGCGAGATGTCTCGCTTCTTGATTGGGCCACTGCGGCAAGTGGGCTTGACACGATTACCTATTGCATTAAATGTAATGGGTATAAATAGGTGATTAGGTTTCCCCCATCACCACTTCTCCAACTTTCCATCTCCATTTTCTCTTTCAAATCTCTACATTATCTTCAAATCTTCCACCGTGTTCTTCAATTTCTTTTCATATTTCCATATTTTCTTTGAATCTTTAAAGTGTTCTTCGAATATTCAAGTCTCTTTTTAGAAAGTATTCATATACTGTTGAGGCGAATGCGTACATCTTCTCAACACAAAGAGACGACGAGAGAGCCGGAAGTACATATGATAGATATGATATCTCTTAAGTGTAAAGAGGCATACTTTGAGTTGAATTTCGAAAATTTTGAGTTTCTGTCCAGTTGGGGTGCGTTCTTCTCGATGAAGGCCCAAACTATCATGGATGCACCGGTAGACATGATTACATTTTATGTCAATTTCTTTGGTTAAAGGAACTCCCTTTTTCCCATTACCAAGTTCCTTGCGAAGGTTATAACACTATATGGCTTCTATATATCCTAGTTAAGTCTACTAGGCATGGTGCACCTTAGACATTTTAAATCTTGCTGCCAGACACAGTGTGACAACCGGTAATTTATGCCTTTAAATTTTACGATTAACGAACGTTTAAGTGATAATAAATAGTGTATAAGGCACGAATTAACTTAGTTAGGCTTTTGGAATGCCTATCTGACCTTACAGTGTGCGTATGGTGATTTTCGGGAAATCTGCTGAGCGTTAGATGATAACAAACTAACACTGGACAAAATACTGACAACTCCGACAAATAAGAATTGAAAAAAATATACATACAATTTAATCATATGGATTTCGTTTTGCAAAAATATCAAGCTTTCGAGCGGCACAAAACACAAACGTGAACAAAAAACGCGGAAACAATGACGCACCGACAACCAACAACGAAACGGAAGCACCGGACTCGAGTATTGTATATATATTAATATGTTATGATATGTTTAGTTTCGTTTTCAAATTTTAACGTTCGCAGTCGAATTCGGATCGAAAAACGGATTGAAAATGATAAAAGAAGAATTTTACGCGATTTTAACGCAACCGACGAACGAACGCGTCAAACATCAATTTCCGACGTAATTTTGGAGTGTTTCGACTCTAAAATTTTATTTTGAGACAATCCATGAAGCCCGGGACTGAAAACGGGCTCCGGAGATATGATCAGGCCGCGCAAAACACTATTAACGGGCTTGTGGGCCCTAGGCCCAAGCCCATTTGAAAACCTAACTATATAAGTACAATTATTCCTCATTTTTTAAAACCATACCCTAATATCCTTCAATCTCCAAACCACACACACCTACACCTACAGTTCCCTCATCCCCCTCAGAATTCCGGTCACCGGACTTGGATTCCGGCCGGCCACTCGATGCCGATTCTCCGGCAAGACACACACCTACACACCTCTCTCTCTCTTCTGATTGGCAGCCGGACTCCGGCTAGCGACGGTGTCGAAGATGATGATGATGATATCAGTCGATGCTGTTGACGATGACCGACGAGAATGATGATGATGACTGATGATTATGGTTTCTGATGAGGAAGATCGACGAAAATGATGATGATGACTGATGATTATGATGGTTCTGACGACACCTTTTTCACACCGTCAAGAACTCCGGTGGTTTTCAGCTGCAACAGCAAACAACAGCAGAGCTGGTGGTTCTAGCGAACATGACGGCAGCGGAGGTGGTGGTTTATCTGATTTGAGTACGGAGGTGGTGGCCAACGACGGCTATAGCCGCCGGAGCCACGCCGGTAACATTACGGCAGCAGTGATTATCTTTTTGGGGTTTATTTTGGGTTCGGGTTTGCTCAGTTCATTTTCGCGACACAGTCCGCTTGAGTGAACTTGGTCAGAATACGGGTTCAGATTCAGTTGGGTCCCGGTTCAATCTCGGGTTAGACTCAGTTCGGGTCCAGGTCAACGACAGTCAACGGGCGGCTTAGGTTCGTGTCTCGTTTCGAGTTCGGTTCAACAGGTTCGAGTTCTGGTCAACTGTGGTCAACTCCAGGTCAAAGTCAGATTTTGGTTTGGTTCGAGTTCAGGTCAACTCAGTGTTGGTTCGGGTCAGAAAGTCAAAGAAAGTCAACTGGTCGAACCCCAGTCAACACCCGGTCAACTCAGGACTGGGTAAATTTAAACGTAGCGAGTTATTATTACGTTAATTTTTTTTAGATTTATTTAATTTACGCGAACCGAGCTCGAACCGTCGAATCCTAGTTTTATTTATTGTTTAGAATGAAATTTTCTTGTTCTCTAAGGGTGAAGGGAGTGGCACGGCAAACCCATCGGCAAAGGAGAATGCCGATCGGGAACACCGCCGCCACCCCTTTAAAACCGATCGGCAAACTCAAAATCGGTGTGTGGTCACCGATCGGGAAAGCTAGCCGACAACCTCGATTTGTGTGTGTGTAACGGCAATAATGCCGTTTAAAAAAAAAATTTATGTTTTTATATAAATCAACATTTTACCCAACATTTCTCCAAACATTCTTCAAACAATCAACCAAATTTTATACATTCTGCTTCTCTTTTTGCAAATGGAAGGCTCAAGCAAACGCGATGGCAAGGCAACTAAACGGGGCGGCTCGAGGACGAGTGTGCCAAATCAACGGGGCGGCTCGAGTGGTTCAACTCCGCCGTATCATCCGCAACTAGGCTTCGCCACACATAGCCAACCTCCATTTTTTTATAGCCAAGGCATGCAACCGACTTACGGGTTCAACACCCAACCCCAGTTTAATTTTTCGCCGCATAACTATTTTCCACTGGGTCCGACCACGGTTGCTCCAAATATTTATGATTCCCTAGACGACCAAAGAGGAGGGATAAAAAAACCAAAGCCGGCCCTTCTTCAAGCGACGATCCAAGAGACATAACCACTAAATTTGAAGAATATAGGGCGATGAAAAAAGAGTTGATGGATATCAAAAGGGTGCGAGAAGAAAAATATTTGGCGTTGGCCGAGAAGCAAGACGAAAATATGCGCCAGGCTAAATTCGACAAGGACTTGAAGACGTACAACCGGCCTCACAACAATGTTCCCCCAGCAATGTTGGAGATCACGCTCTCACGAAAACGCGAGATAGCCGAAAAGTATGGATGGCCGTGTGATTTTTAATTTTTTTAGTCGTTGCGTTGTTTTAGTGTCGTCTAATTTTTATGAATTTTATGTTTTTTTTTAAGTTTCATTTTAATGTAATTGTTTTTTTATTAATTTAATGTTTTGTTTGTTTTTATTTAACATATAATTAAAAAAAAACAAAAAAAAAAAGTTTGTCACTTTCAAGTGTCTAAACCATTGCCAACACTTTTCAGCAAAGTTTAAACTTTTTACCATCTCTGACGTGGCACTCTCTGATTGGTCCATTTTAAAGTTTGTCACTTTAACCTGTTTAACCACTCCCTTCACCCTAAACATCGTTTTCGATGTTGTCGGTAAACCACAATCAACATAGGTAAATCCAAAAGTCAAACCCATATAATAATAGTAACAATATCTAAAAAATAAGAGACAAATCTACACACTCATACAGTCATAAAAAGAGATAAAACAAAACAGAAACCTGGTAAATTGAAGGGTACGTTGAATTAGTACAAACAGGACATCCAAAAAGCGCATGAACCTTGGTTGTAGATTAATAGTCAAATAAACAGCATTAGCATGATGAGTTTTCAAAGAAGAAAACTGGGAACTGTTTTGAAACAACGAAGAATCGGAGTCGAATCAATTCCTTTCTGACCTCTTCTTCTCCACCGGAATTGTAACCGCTTCATTCATCGTTGTCGTCAAATCCCAAACCACTGCCATTAGTCCAGCCTCTCCATGACTCCCTTAAACCACAATCTTTAACGACGTTGTACCGATAGTTCGCTTGGTGCGGATTAATTGAATAAAAAATTCGAAACCGTGATGATGAAGAAGATGAGTTCTTTTGATGAAATCTATATATGGGTAAGAGAAGAGAAACACGTAGCAACACGTGTTATATGTATCATACATTCACACCGATTTATCTTATAAATTTAAAGTGGTGGTTACACATGTAAACCGAAACATAATTTGTTAAATCGATGCCAATTCAGCGTGATCATTTTTAATCGGTGCGAGTTACGACGGTCTGATAGCTGGTGGTGGTTTATATTACAGCCTATTAGTTGAACGGGGTGTTTGAATGGGTGTGACGGTTACGTTGCCGATGTTGTTCGCAATTAATTTTGTTATTATATGAAACGACACTTGAAGGATATCTGTATTTAAAGGATGTGATGTTTAAACAAAGGGGCATGACCAAATTTGCTATCAAAGGGGTGTGACTTTTAAACAAATAGAATATAACTCAACTTGTTATATATAATATAATAAATAATTAATCAAAGGGTATGTATTTGTGGTTTTTTAAAAGTCACAACTTTTCACTCTAAATAGGCAACCCAAGTTACTTTTTGTAGGGTTATATAATTTGACAACCCTACTAAAGATATACGTATATTGCGTTGAAATATTGTTGAATTGTTGAGTTTTGACGAAATTACATTGACACGTTAGTTGTCGGGATCGTCCAAAAACAGAAGAAACTCTGTCCGATTTTCGTAAAAACCCAAAACAAGACACGTATTTATATCCTAAAAACGACGTCCAACGAGATCCATGTATTTGCATAAAATAAATATATATGTATATTTATATTGGCGGCGTTTTACAACTTATAAAACGAGTTTTAACGAATCGACAAATATGATTTACAAGTCAACGAAAACTCGAAAACTTTTATAAAATAGATATAATTATTTATAATTATTTCGAAAGCTCAAAACTCGGAAATATTTTATAAAATAAATATAATTGTGTATATTTATTTCAAACGTTGTTATTCGTATAATTCTTATAAATAGTACCAATTTTTCACGCATAAACTTATTTTTATGGCAAACTAGTAGCAATTTGCTATGGCAAAAAGCAGTGGCAAAAAAGTACCAATTTTTCACGCATAAACTTATTTTTTTGGCAAACTGGTAGCAAAAATATTAACTCTTCGAATTTTCTACCGTAATTTAGTGGTGGCAAAACTATTCTGCAGTTTAATTACCCTAAATCTCTTAAGAAGGTTATTGGCTCGGTAGTAAGTAATGTGCAAACCACTTACATTGAAGGAAGAAGCATTCTTGAAGGTCCCCTCATAATTAATGAAGTAATCTCTTGGGCTAAAAAACAAACGAAAGGTCATGCTCTTTAAGGTAGACTTTGAAAAGGCTTTTGACTCGTTAAATTGGGGTTTTTTGGATTCGACTATTGCACAAATGGGCTTTCTGACACTTTGGAGAAAATGGGTATTGGGTATTCTTTCTACGGCTAGAACTTCCATCTTGGTTAATGGTTCACCGACCTTAGAATTCAATATCCAAAGGGCTTCCGTCAAGGTGACCCACTATCCCCTCTTCTTTTCATTTTGGCTATGGAGGCTCTCCATGTTGCAATGGTTAGTGTGGTTGATTCGGGTATTCTAAGGGGTGTGAGAACTCCGAGTTTAGGCTCGATTATCTCACATCTCCTATACGCAGACGACGTCCTTTTGGGGGGTGAGTGGTCCGAAGCAAACTTCCAAAACCTTGCTAGACTACTTAGATGTTTTCACATCTCCTTGGGCCTAAAAGTCAAACTTTAGTAAAAGTCACCTATAAGGGGTTGGGGTGGGGAACTGGTGTGCGTTAGATGTATTATGATTTTATTGATATTTTAAGCCCATTTTACGCATTAGTCAAGTTTTAAATTTATAAAACACGATATTCAACTAACACTAAACACACACATGGGCAAGTGCACCCATCATGAGCGTAGTATAGGGTTGGTAAGATATCGAGGTCGTCCAAGGACACAAGAGCTTTTAGTACCGGTTTATCCTTAACGTCTAATCAAACTAAAATTTTTGAGAAAAGCTTTTAAACATGAAAAATAAAAACTAAAAATGCAGAAATAAAAATAAAATAAAACAGATAGACAAGATGAATCACTTGGATCTGACTCGCCTTTAATGTATCCTTTGATGATTTTCGCACTTTTGCACTTTTTAAGAGATTATCTTAGTTATAGTAGTAGGCCCCTCTTTGAAGGTGACGTTACCCTCAACCCAGTGGTTTGAGTCAGCAAGGATACAATCCCAAAGGGTCAGAATATTGAAAGATAATTAATTAAGTTATTAATACGAAAGGTGGTAGGCCCCTCTTTTGAAGGTGACGTTACTCTCGGCTAAGTGGTTTGAGTCAGCAGGGATACAATCCCAAGTAGCCGGTTTAATGTATTAATAGTAGTTTACATATGAGGGGATCAAGCCTTTCGCACCCCCGCCGTCCAATACCAATGGGTATTGAAGGAGGTCCTAGTAAGCTTGACCCAGGTCCTTGCAGGATCTATACATTGAACAAGGCAAGAACCTTACTAAACCATTCCCTTAACCCCCGACCAGGTAGCCAACATTTCTCTATATAGACCGTAGGGATATTAATGGTGTAAATCTTTTACTTTATATGGACAGTAAAGTAATGCCAAGACACCACAGACAAATGATAAAGAAGTTTCACCTTCAACATAAAAACTAGTTATTAAAGTCATTAATACAAAACCAAATAAAAAGTGTAAGAAGATTAAAAATCAAAAGTAATACATTAAATGCTTGTCTTCACCAAGTGATGTAAGAGACTTAGCCAAACATGGCCTTTGATTGACAAGAACTCTTACTATCAATCTTGGATGTGGGTGTTGTAGTGGTGGTGGAGTGGTGGCAAAGTGGGAGAGAGGTAGTTTACCAAGGGATGCCTTTAAAGTGACCCAAGCACCCTCATTTATAGCCTGAACAGAAGCCCAGCCACGGCCTCGTGTCCAGCGGACATGCCCCCATCGCCATCCCTTTTCTCTTCCTTCATTAATTCCTTTTGTCAGCATAGGGCTCAACACGGCCCGTGTTCGCTGGGCACGGCCCCATGTGTAGAAGTGTATCTGTACTACCAAAATTTGCAAGATTCTGCGAATCTTAGTGTTGACCACGCCCCATGCTGAGCTGGGCACCCCCCCCCCCCCCGTGGTGGGCATAGAAGCTTCCATAGCTTTGTCCTTTCTGCAGACATCTGACCACGCCCCCGTGTCCAGTGGGCACGGGCCGTGGCCAGCCTTCTGTTTCTTGTTTTTGCTTTTGGGGATGCTGCCGAGGGGTCTTTGTATTTGTGTTGGTTTTTGTTGTATATTTGTTCCTTTTGCTCGTTTAAGCTCATTTAGTCCTGTAAATTCAAAAGGAAGACAAAAGCACACTTTTTCCAACATTAGTACTAAAAAGGGTTAGTTTTATGCCACATTTGATGTAATTTATATGTTGCATTTTACACATATCAAATACCCCCACACTTGAATCTTTTCTTGTCATCAAGCAAAACTCTTTATTATGTGGCTTACACACCCAAATGGAATGGGTAGAATAGAAGGTTTTTGGGCTTATCTTGAGTGTCGGGAATCCAAGATCTTTATTGGGTTTTATTTTTATTTTTATTTACAATCCTATTCGTCATGATTTATTTAGAATGATTTATAAACAAATTACTTATTTGGGCATAACATGCCTCTTTAAAATTCCATTTATATACAAGTTCACATTCCTCACGGGAGAGCAGTCAACACTCGGCCGAAGATGTATTTTTGTGAAACACTCGAGACCGGCATGGAACTTACTTCTACCATATGTCTAACAACCCTCCTAAAATATTTCCGACACCCCTAAAATATTTATAAGGTCCCTATATGTCTTAAAATGCACCCCGTATACGAGATTTGACCATATATACCTTTAATTTTATAACAATCAAATAAAAACAAGAAATTAGGGCGCTCGCGGGCCGCGAAGACCTTGTCTTCGGGCTACGCGGGGCCCGACAGATCAACCACCATGCCGCACCCTGAGGTATCACGTGTCATGACGCGTGTGGAAGCTAGGGTCGACTCAGCCAAGCTAGGGCCTACCCTAGTGGGTCTCGCTGGCCGCGAAGGCATAGCCATCGGCTTACGCGGGGCACGACAAAGTGGCAGATCAACCCTATAAATAGCAACCATTGGCCTCAGTTCACAATCGCTCAACATTCGAATTTTCTCTCTAATTTCTGAATAGTAGACACTATATTCGGGCATAATACCCCCCTAATTAGCGAAGCTCTGCCTCGTTGTAAGTATCATAACCCCCGGTTACGTATTAGATACGCCGCCCGATTGATCTAGTGCTCTGTAACGGCTGTCGAGGCTCTGCCCGACGTTGTCGTTGGAGTTCTGTCTCGGGGAGGGTATAACTAATGTAAATATTGGGTTGTTATACTAACGCGTGTGCATTGTTTAATTAATAGATTATAACCAGGAAAACACCAAGGAAAACCCTAAAATAGCAATGTGAGTAATCATCCATTTTGCAAACTGTTTTTACAAAACCTCAAATGTTTTACATTATATTAAACAATGATTCAGTATTTGTATTCTACAATTATCGTAAGTATGTTGGGGTTTTGTATACAAAATTTGTTACTACACTGTGAGTAGTAACATGACCACAAGTCGGGTTGACAGTAACGTGGGTGATAATTAAAGTAGAAAAATAAACAAATGTAATTGCGAGATCGCCCTCAATAACTGTAAACTGATAAAACCTGTCTTGATTAAATTGGGATTCACTCACCAGTATTTCCCACTGACAAAATGTTTTTAAACGCGTTTCCGGTAACAAAATGTGAAAGCCAAATAGAAGTCAGTTGGACAGCACTGAAGGCATGGAAAAGTGGCTATAAAAGTTACCTAAATAAAAGAGATGTTTTATTTCAATAAAATAGGGTTTTTCCCTATAAAATGTTTGTAATGTAAACTTGGGAATTTCCCATATGTTTAATATTATAAAAATGTGGTATTTTACTCTGATAAAATATTTCCTAACTACGGTCTTAATGTAATTTCCGCTGCCAAACTGATAAATACCGATACCACCATCTCCGAGTAGGCCGCGGCCGCCGCTTCCCAAGACAGGGGTCGGGGGTTGCGACAATATGTTTTCCAAGCAATCAATCCTCCTCCTTTTTAACTATAAACCTTGGTTATTGCAAAATTCTCTCTCTCTCTTTTTTTGTCACAAGATAACCGAGTTTTTTACTAAAACAAAAGGGGTTTGAAAAGAAAAAGGTTTTGGTGGGTAAAGGGTGTTTGTTTTGTTGGTTTTGAAAAGGAAAGTTTTAGGCTCAAAGGGGTTAACTAGGGGGATTTTGGGTAGGTGATAAAAAAGATGAAAAATAATGGTTTTGAAAGGAAAATTGGTTAGTCCTAATGCCTACATCATTTACTTACTTGGGTTCAAGTTGGTAAGGATCGGGAATGTATCGTCTTGGCAAGTTCTA
Organism: Helianthus tuberosus; assembly: GCA_030545235.1. Classification (NCBI taxonomy): domain Eukaryota; kingdom Viridiplantae; phylum Streptophyta; class Magnoliopsida; order Asterales; family Asteraceae; genus Helianthus; species Helianthus tuberosus. The sequence continues at coordinate 92,172,497 of CM060452.1, forward strand.
GAGTCGTAAGAACCAAGCGGCTATTCACACAAGAAATGAAAAATGAGCATTTAGTTTAAAGATATATGCATGTATGCTCAATAAAGTCTCAAAACTCACTTGTTGTAGGAATGGGTTTATAATGTGATCAAGTATATATAATCAGATTTTAATTAGATTTGTCATGCCTTTTCATAATTTTCTTATTTGTTTCTTTTTATCACGATGCTATCGGTTGTAAATTTGTAAAAATATAACCTTTTTAGAACTTGTTATTCCCAAATTAAACCAAGACAAGTAAAAAATGAAAATTTTTGACAAAAAATTGGGGTGATTAGCGGTTCCAATAGAGTTTTGTGTAAAGCTTGTTATTAGGACTTGCAAAATTCAAGGTTTTAGCATCCCCCCCCCCCACTTAAATTACACATTGTCCTCAATGTGTCCCAAAAATAAGTTTTTAGGTTGATTGAATGTGTAAAAAGCGGTTAAAAACAAGTTTTTATGTTACTGGGCAGCTGAACACGGGGTGTGGTGGGTTGAGCACGGCCCCGTGATCAGACTACCAGTAACAAAAAGTTACAGATGGTTGACCACGGGGCGTGCCCAGTGGACACGGGGCCGTGATCAGCTACCTGTTAGAAAATTTTTCTGCAGAGCCCTGGGCACGGGGGCGTGTTGGGTGGCCACGGCCCCGTGCTGCACATGCTGAAATGATGGAAAAGTTGACGGAAGGCTCTGTTCTCATGCATGGGGTGCGGTTTTAACGTCACTTTGGCAATATCCACCTTTCCGAGTGTGATTTATTCCTGAAAATGAAGACTAAACTAGAAAACATAAAAGTTAAACTAATCTAAAACTAAGGATAGTTCCGCGGAATACCTCCATGGTGCGCCACGTTTATAAGGGTCCTTGGCTAGACCCACCTTATCGGGTGGTTCTGGCTCATCTTCAATTAGGGGGTCGTCATTGCCAACTGGATATTTCATTGATTGTTCAAGATTGACATACCTTTTATAGGCCCCTAATTGAATGGGTAGGTTGTTTTGCTTCCGGCTAATCAAAGCTTCATGGGTTTTCACAAAAGGTTATCCCAACACAAGTGGAGCGTCATCAAGAATGACGAAGTCGGTTTGGGACTACCGTTTGATTTGTTTGGACTAACACATCCTCAACTACTCCCATTTATTTTATTATTTTCCGATTAGAAAAAAAATGGGTATTTGAAGTGGAGAAAAATCACTAATACTCAACTTTTCGAAAATGTAGTTTGGCATTATATTAACACAAAGATCTTTATCGATTGTAATATTACTAATAAAGGAAATTTGAAAAAAACATAGAACCGGTGTAATGTTAATTTCAAATGGATCATCTTTTATTAACGTAGTTTAATCATTTGTTAGCTTAATGCTTACCGTTTCGTCAATTTTAGTGTTAGTGTTTAACTCTTTTAAAAACCTAGCATGAGTAGGTACCAAACAATGGTTTTTGAAAGAAGGTGTTAAGAAATTAATTTCTTCAAAATTAGACTCTTTTTGAAGATTAATGTTGTCGGACTTACCTTTTTCGTTGTTTGGTTCATGCGTCGGTTTTTCACTTACTTGTTCTTCCATTTTTACCTCTTCTACTATTACCTCTTTAGTACAAATTACCTCTTCTCTTGCACGGGATTCCTCTTCCCTTGCGCGTGATTCTTTAATGTAGCGTTCAATAGTTTTGAGGTATTCTATTATTTTTTGGCTATGGGGAGGATAGTTGGTGGTTCGTCAAAGTGAGCAGAATAAATATCCCCACAGCTTGAGTTCAGAAGTTCGATCCTTGGTTCCTCATAATACTCATATGAGGTAGATGGTTCAAACCATTGTTCCTCATTGTAAGTATATGATGGATAAGGGTCGTAACTTGGTTCTTCATAATACCCATATGAGGTGGGTTGTTCACGCCATGGTTCCTCATAGTAAGTATATGAAGGAGATGACTCATAACTTGGTTCCTCAAAGTATGAGTATGAAGGCTCATACCTTGGTTCTTCAAGATATGAGTATGAGGGAGAAGGTTCATACCTTGGCTCTTCATAGTATGTGTATAAAGTGGCTGGCTCGTACCTAGGCTCCCTATGGTATGTGTATGAAGGGGATGGTTCGAAGTGGTCACAATATTGCACCGAATGAGGATTACCACAAATAGTACAATACACTTCTTCATAATCATCCTCTTCATAGTGGTAGTTGTAACCTCCTGAGTATTGATTCATAAGAATCACTCTGCAGTCCACAAAAGAGTCTCGGGACCGGAAAACATAAATAAAAACGGAAACAGAGGCTCACCACGGCCCCGTGTTCAATGAGCACGGCCTGTGGTCCGATTCTGTATCTGGGCGTTTTAAAAAAATGCTACTGGTTTGGTTCAGCACGGGGGCGTGTTCAGCGAACAGTGTTAATGAACGTATTTCGACCGTATAAAGCCTCGAAAGGAGCTATGTTGATGCTGGAGTGATAACTATTGTTGTAGGAGAATTCAATCAACGGAAGATACGAATCCCAACTACCACCAAAATCGATCACACAAGCTCTAAGCATATCCTCCAATGTCTGGATTGTTCTTTCAGATTGACCATCCGTTTGCGGATGATAAGCTGTGCTCAAATTGAGTTGGGTTCCCATTGCAGATTGCATGGTTCTCCCAAAGCGAGACGAGAATCGAGCATCTCTGTCAGATATAATGTTCAAAGGAACGCCATGACGGGATACAATCTCATCCACATAGATTTTAGCAAGTTTGTCAGCAGATAGATCCTCACGGATTGGCAAAAAGTGTGCTGACTTTGTAAGACGATCAACTATTACCCAAATGGCATCATGACCTTTCTTAGTACATGGAAGTTTGGTAATAATATCCATTGCAATGTTTTCCCATTTCCAAACTGGTATCTCTGGTTGCTCTAATAATCCAGAGGGATGTTGATGTTCAGCCTTAACCTTAAGACAAGTAAGGCATTTGGATACGTATAAGGCAATGTCTTTTGTCACACCCCGATATTTCCACGTATTATCGGTGGGCCCGTTGGGGGAGTATCGTGACGTAATTGATATCGTTATAGTCAAACAACACAATATATAAATGTACAGCGGAAGAAAAAGATAGATTCATTTCAACTTTAATAAATTGTAATATTAAGTATCACAAATAGTTGAAACAGATCCACAGGATGGATCAAATAAAAAGAAAAATTGTTCAACAGACTGTAATGCATCCAAGCTTGCGAGACTCTTATTGATGCTAAGGAGAAAGCCAACCTATTTCGAGTAGTACCTGCACTTAATCTTTTTGGGAAAATACGTCAGTTTACACTGGTAAATACAATCAACTGGCTCATTTAAAAAGGTTTAGAAAGTTGATTTAAATGCACGAGTCACAAACATTTTGATAACTTGGGATAATTATTTGAATATAATACTTGTAAAAGAATTACATGTTTCTTATGCGTTCAGTAGCCCGGTTCGTGCCGGGTTAAAGATCAATAGACACACCACATTATGTATTTAGGCACTGACGGGTGTACGCCTACACCCCTTGCTTAGGTCATGGCCATTTCGTAAAATGATGCCAAGGATATCCGGGACATGGTCATTAACCCTCCAAAGGCTTTAAGCAACCAAAACAATTTAAACGGGTCAATTCAATAAATTGACCATCATACGATTAAAGATTCAATGCCCGACCAAGCGGTATTTTATATACCGTACCCCAAGCCCGTATAGGGAAAATAAGTTAAAAGTATTTACCTGAGTGAAGTATAATCACAACAGCAAGTGCAAATAGCTTTTACCGGGTCTCCTATTCTGGAACGAAGGTTTATAATAACCTATTAGAATCCTAACGGGTCTTTAATTAAGCCTAAACTTACACCGATTAGTTTTAAAGAAAGATACGGTTCGAACACATGATTAAGCGAAGACCGGAATAGAATGTGATTTAGACCTGAAAAGTTTGAAGACTTGTATAATATGGGTAAACTAAACACATTCTGGATTTTGAGATAAATATGATAAGGTTCGACCCGTTTCGGCTAATTTATGCAAACTAGTTACGTAAACCGAATCGAACGCGAATAACGCATAACGGGTAGCCGAAAGAGTCACGAATAGGTTTCCTAAGTTAACATGCTTTAAATATGTTGTGATATTTGTAGGATACCTTCCATTATGCCCAAAACAAGTTTAATCACAATTTAATCCCCGTAGGGGTATTTTGGTCATTTAAAGATTATAAAAGAGATTAATTATAATTCTGAGATTCGGTTCTGAGATAATCAGTAAAACAACTTAATTTAATAGGTTATATCAGTTGGTGATAAGTCTTATATGACAAAATGGTTTTAAACCCATTCTAGGTGTTTAATACGCGTAAAAAGCCGTTTTAAGCGATTTCCGGGTTATAACGGAAGTCTGAGTTTTCTGATCAATTTATTAAGTTCAAAATACTTCATTCATCATATAAAATCAATAGGTATTAAACTTATTTTATACGCGAAAAGGGTATAATTGGCATTAATTGGCGAAAAGGGTATTAAACTTATTAAACTTATTTTCTGATCAATGGGTATTAAACTTATTAAACTTATTTTCTGATCAATTTGTTATGTAAAACTTATTTTATACGCGAAAAGGGTATAATTGGCATTAACCGAATCAAGGCGATGACCCTATGTTATGATCAGTTTAAAAATAATTAAAAATATTCAAAAATCCCAAAATATTATATTACATCAGTGGGTAAAAGGTTTGGTGTCAAAAATTGGGTTTAGATAGGCTTTACGCTAATGACGCCATTTAATTAATAAAAACGTTCTAATTACGCCATTGGGCATAACTCCTAATCTAGACCTCCAACTGATGTGAAAATTTAGGGATATGCTTATAAATCAGTAACAAAGATTATTGTCCTTTCACATTTCCAAAATTCTTGTTTTATGGTCAAAAGGGCATTATGGTCAACATTAAGCAATTAACGGAAACGTGTAAACGAATCGGACAAACAACGAACCAATCACAGAGGGTTATACTATCATGTAACCTGGTCCTAATGAAGCTTTAAGGCATTTCTAAATCCATCTAAATCGGGTCAGAACTGAAGTCAAAGCAAAAGTCAAAGTTTTGCGACTTTCGGTTCCGAACCGAGCCTAAACAGAAAATTGATGGATCAAACAAGCTTAGACCAGTTCTTATACTAATTACCAAGTTATATGAGTGATAAAATAGGTTACACGTCTTCTACATTGTTAATTATGCGTTAAAACGAAAATTAAGATTCTGTTGACTTTTTATAAAAAACTTTGACCCGACAAATGATCTAGTTATAGCGGGAATCAGAGGGTGCCCTTTTAAGGGTTTAATGCCCACATAATTACCAACTTATAACTATCTTTACTTTGACTAATCGCTGGACCATCAGCGATTAATCGTTAAGTCAAACCTTAATTACGACGGTTTGACTTTTAAGCTATAAACTAAGTAAAACACGATTTAGGAAGGTCAAGGAAGCTTACCAAGGTCCAATGCACGATTAGTGATGCTTAGGGAGTGGCCTTGAGCTCCAGAAATGATCAGAAGTTGAGTTGGGAATGAATGATCAAAAGTTGCAAATAATGGTGCTTTATATAGTGGGTTTAATCCCACTAGATCATGCCATGGAAGGCTATAAGAGATCAGGGATCATTCACAAGTGTCCCTATACTCTAAAAACAAGTTTAGGCAGCTCATGGTTTTGAGAAATGGCAACATAAGTTGGTTACATGGGCTGGACAACCACCTGTGGGTTTTCTACTTCTGGGCATGGCTTACGGACCGTAAGGGTCCAGCCATACGGTCCGTAAGGACCTGGTGTCAGGTTAAACAAGTTTCAATTAATTGTAGTTTTGGTCCTCGGTCCTTCTAAAAGTTGTTTTTCCTTTATTTCTTGCATTATGAGCCCTCTAAATTGACTTATAAGGACTTCAAGACTTATACCAATTTTTTAAGTCCTTGGTTATCTATTTATCACTCGAAAAGTCATAAATTTCAACGTTGACGCTTTTAACCCCTCGTATACGAATTTTATCATAACTTTCTCATACGATAATGAAACTTGGTGAAATTTTTATCAGGCATTCTAGTGAGCATAATTAATCGTTACAAAGCTTCGGGTTTGCTAAAAGGTCACTCAGAGGTATAACTTAAACATGTTGACACATTTAACCCCTGTAGTTTGTAATCTCTCACTTTCTTTCACAATTAGCTTCGTATGATCCATGATTCATTCGTTTAAGGGTATAAACATCATGTAGGGTTATTGTAAAGTATATTTATCCATTTTTGACAATTTTAACCCTTATATTCACATACTTTCCTTGTTTGTCAACTTTAGTCCCTCTAGAGTATTCTTTCACACGTTCAAAGCTTATGACACGTGTTAATACATTATTGGACATGAAATTACGAGGTGTTACATCCTCACCCCCTTAAAAGAAATCTCGACCTCAAGATTTACTGAAACAAATGAGGGTACTTTTCTTTCATTGTGGATTCTACCTCCCACGTGTACTCGGGACCTCTACGGGCATCCCATTTAACTTTTACGATCGGTACTTGCTTCCTTCGAAGCTTCTTAACCCGTCGATCCTCAATCGACACAGGTTTTTCAACAAACTTTAAGCTCTCGTCAATGTGCACATCTGTATGTGGTTTGACTAGTGATTCATCAACTAGACATTTCTTCAGATTGCAGATGTGGAATACGTTATGAATACTACTGAGCTCTTCAGGCAACTTTAGCTTATACGCCACTGATTCGACACATTCGATGATCTCGAATGGTCCTATGTATCTGGGGCTTAACTTACCCTTCTTTCCAAAACGCATCACTCCTTTCCAGGGTGATACCTTAATTAGTACCTTGTCACCTACTTCGAACTTCAGAGGTTTACGCCTCAAGTCCGCGTAGTTGTGTGGACAGTTCTTCAAGTTCTGATGGAGCTAGACGATAAGGTGCTCGAGCTATGGGCGCTGCTCCAGGAGCTAGCTCGATTTGAAATTCAACTTGTCGATGAGGCGGAAGACCATGTAATTCCTCAGGAAAGTCGCGCACAATAGGAATGTCTTCTATCATCTTTTCCTTCGAAGATGTATCAGAAACGAGGGCTAGAATAGCAGTGTGGCCTTTTCGCAAACACTTCTGGGCCTTAAGGAAAGAGATGATGCCCACAACAGCACCACTCTTATCGCCATGAATCATGAGAGGTTCTTCACCAGAACAAGGAATGCGGTCGATTTTCTCCTTGCAAATAATCTCCGCTTGATGATGAGATAGCTAATCCATCCCAATAACGACGTCGAAACTACCAAGTACGACAGGAATAAGATCGAAAGAGAAGGTCTGACCAGCTAAGACGAGGTTACAACCTTTAACTATGTGTGTGGCTTCAAGACTTTTACCGTTTGCTAGTTCTACCGTGTGTTTGGTGTTCAAAAGTGTTGAAGTGCGCTTAAGCATTTGGCTAGCTTTTAAGGACACATAACTAGTATCGGCACCCGAATCAAATAAAACAGTAACAAAGAAGTCATCCAGAAGGAACTTACCCATCACAACGTTGGGATCGTTCCTTGCATCACCCTGACCCAGCACGAAAACACGTCCCCTGGCTCCATTGCCATCATTGTTTCCCCCATTATTGTTTCCGTTCCCCTGATTGTTGTTGTTGTTCTGTTTCTGGTTCAACTGGGGGCAGTTTCTCTTGAAGTGACCTTCAGCACCACACTAATAACATCCCTTGTTACCCTGCTGTTGCTGCTGCTGATTTTGTGGAGCTTGTGGCTGCTGCTGACGATTCTGATTCACAGGACGTGAGCTCCTGCAATCCTTGGCTTCATGACCCAGCTTGTTACATCTCTGACAACGACCCTTGTTGCATGGCCCGCTGTGGTGCAAATTACATCGATTGCACTTAGGGTGATTTCCCTTGTATCCACCCTGACCTTGATTCCCAGAAGTCTGCTGACTGGGGCTCCTGTACTCATCTGTCTTTCGCTGCTGGGACTGAGACTAAACTAAAGTAGAACCCTTGGCCGAATTTCCATCCCACTTGCGCTTGTTATCACTGGGAGCATCAGTAGTAGTAGCGCAAATACGCTTGGGCAGCTTGTTCTGCTCAACTGCCTGATCAGTGAGACGATGAGCCAACCGGATGATTTGCTGAATGGTGCAAAGATTAGCTGAGGTCACGTGGCTTTGAATTTCTGGCACCAAACCCTTAAGGTACAGCTCGATACGCTTGATAGGAGGATCCACCATAGTGGGACACAAGATAGCTAATTCATTCGATCTCTTTGTGTATGCCTCGATTTCAGACCCCGTCATCTTCAAATTGAAAAATTCCACCTCTAGCTTGTGGATATCGTCACGACTACAGTACCCTTCTTTGATCAGTTCTTTGAAGTCATTTCATGGGGTGGCATTAGCAACCGCCAGCCCTAGCAGGTGAACCTGTGCTTTCCACCAGGTTAGCGCAGCACCTTCGAGTGTTCCAGTAGCAAATTTCACCCTACGATCTTCAGGGCATTCACACATCTCAAAAACAGACTCAATCTTCTTGAACCAGTGAAGAAGACCTACAGCTCCTTCTGTGTCGCTGAAAGTACTAGGTCGGCAATCCATGAACGTTTTGAACGTACATACGGGAGGTTGAGCATGCTGACCTGTCGCGCGAGAACGAAAAGACAAGATTAAACACGAGAGTTGGTTCGCGAGAGTAGGATCTAAACATCCTAGGATAGGTTGAAATAGCAGGTTATACCTCCTGCTGGAGCTTCTGCGAGCGCCTCAGCAACTCGTTCGTTGATTAGAGCCGTCAGCTGGGCTTGAGTCAAATTCAGGAGTCCACTCATGATCTTCACATCGAAGAAAACACAAGTAAGAAGGGTGTTGCGAAAGTGCGTAAGTGTGGAGTGATGGAAGAGAGCAAACACACAGGGTTTCAAGCAATAGTTGTTACGCTAACTAAGCATACCATGATCAAATGCTCTACTTAAACTAGCAGGCAGGCAATACAAACATAAACCATATTACCTATAGTGTTGAGTCTTGCACGTGGAGCGAAGCGTCGTTGTGGATCGTTGAGCACTGTACAGGTTATAATCTGGTTTTGTCAAAAAGCTTTTCCCTTTTTAAAACCAAGTTCACTATAACCAATGGCTCTGATTCCAATCTGTCACACCCCCAAAATCCACCATGCGGAGTATTACCGCTTAGAGGCGTGACATGACCAGGATCGAGCCACCAATCATATTGAACAATGTATTTAAGATAGATAAAATCCATCCACACAATATAATTGGTGATCAAAATCTAGTTAACCAAGTTCAACTTAAACAGCGGAAGCATAAGACGTAAAACCAAAACATAAGTTTAATAAGTTCATAAAGTTCAAATGTTAAGCACGGAACATAACAGTCCATATCCCACAACGACCTCCTCCTCGTGCAAGCTCCATAAGCATCTAACGACCTGTAAGGCATGTAACAACGAGTCAACAACAAAGTTGAGTGAGTTCACAGTTGGGTGTTTGTTTCAGGTTGCTTTTGAAAACATAGTTTGTCTTTGGCTGGCTTACTCACCGTGGGGGTTACCCCATAGTTGAAAATACGATTAACCAATTCCTTCTTTCCCAAACCATACCCGTAATTAGTGGGGGCTTTCCCATGTGAACCACTAGACCTTTACCATATCGACTACTAACGAAATTAAGTTGTGCCCTACGTCAATGTCTATCATCATTGACAGTTTGCCATAGTCCATTAGTACACGCCCGTCCGACTGGCACGGTGTGAGGTTTGTTAAACCTAATAGCGCTATTAACTAATGACCCGCTCGCCATTGGCCTAGGCGATTAAGTCGATATAAAATGAGGGACTTAATGATAGAGTTTTGTCTAGTAAGTTTTAAGGTTGTTGTCCTACCCAAGGAGGATGAACGTACGTATTCTACCCAAGGAGAATACGCAGGATTAATATTGGCATCCTACCCATGGAGGATGGCGGTACATATCCTACCCTAGGAGGATATGTAGGTTCCGTTTTAATTCTTTAACCCATTCCCAAACCACCGGGAATCCCATGCCTTGTAGAGGGTGTGAACTCACCTTGGTTTGCTCGGTTAGATTAGTTACTCTAATAATAAAAAATCAGGCACGTCCTAATAAGGTACAGATAACAATCAGTTTCTCGTGCATGCATAACACGTATCCTTCGTACGGTTTATCTACTCATTACTTCTATCACATAGCACGCACTCACGTTAACATTTCACGCCCATATAAACATCCCATCTATACCCATTCAAAAGCAAACATACGATATTGCACATAACACTTTCATTGACATATAACATGTTAGATCATTCTCAGATAACCTACCCGACATTTAGACACGCAAATTGCTACTTATGTCGTTTCAGCTTTAACATTCAAAACTGGGCTGTTTTCGGGAATTTTAATAAAATAGTTAACTTGCTCCAAAAATTCCAAATCTTTTACATAATATTTTAAACAATCCAAATATTACTGTGTAAAAATATCGGAATCCAATTCATTACCAATATTTTATAAAAAAATTATTTACCGGACTGCAATCAGATTCATCTCTTTCTGACTGCAGTCCACGGAATAATTTATTTAAAAGTCATCATAAGTCCGATTGATGAAATTCCAGTTGGAGCATTACAACGACATCAATGGTCATCTACAGTACAAATTTCCTGAGCTAATTCTACACAGATTTCAAGTTATGACGAAAAACATAACACACATTTTCCACAGTAAAAACGCAGCTTTTGCTGCTGTGAAAAACGACCCTTTAAAACTAGCAAACGAAGTCCAAAAATTATGATTATAGTGCCATTAGAACTGTATTTCGAAATAACACGTTATAGACTCAAGAAAATCAGTTTTTCGATAAATATCGACCTGTTTACAGCCAACTGAATTTGGCTGTAAATGTTTGGACAGAAGCTGTTTTCAGCTTATAGCGCTCTAATGCAAGTTCTATTTGTTTCGTTAACACGTTTAGTGATCAACAACGACATTTAACATCAATTGCAGCAGGTTACCGTTTATTTAACTCAGATTTATCATGTCAAGTACCATCATCAACATAACAACATCATACTAGCATTATTTCATCATATTACATCTTTACGTTCAAGATTTATGTGCATGATCTTTAGTGTCCATAAGATTTCATCAAGATATAGCTTTTAACCACTAAAAACATGAAGTAACAAGAGTGTATAAGAAGCTTACTACTAGCTTGAAGCTAGGGGAAGATCAATGGGAAAAATGAGTGGATAAAAGCTTGTGGTAGAGGTCCTTAAAGTTCCTTGAGTTCCATACCTTCTAAAACACCTTTGTGCACCTTGAGATGCCCTTGGAGTGCTAGAGCTTGAGGTAAAAAGAATGGTGGTAGTGGGGAAGGTCACGGCCGAGAGCAATGGGGGGCAAGAGGGAGTGTGATGTTGTGGTGATTAAGTGAAGAGATAAGTGCTCTTAAATCCACAAGTTCTACTAACCAATGGAAATCATGTTTCACAAAGTACTAACAATATCATGCCAAATCCCAAGAATATATTATGGGAGATCATGAGAAGATTTAGGATAGATTTAATCAAATCTTGGGTGAGGTGTATGCTTGGGGAAGGTTACAAGAAGGGGGGGGGGGGGGTTAAATGAAAAGTTTTGATGGTAAGGGTAATTAGCGGAAGGTTAAAGTGTAACAATCTAGTGTTTAAGTGTTTCACGTATTATGTAGGGTGTTATAGTGCTCGGGGACCATAACTAGCTCAGAAAAATAAAAACAATGTTTCTTGCAATATTTTAGTATTCCGGGTAATGTCTGGTTGTTCGGTTAGATACCATTCCGTTAAAGTGCTAAGTTATTCCATATAGTGCCCTATATATATCTTTTTGTAACACTTTTAATTCACAACACTTAGGAAAGCATACAGGACCATTTAGTTAATTTTCTGCACAATACTAGTATGTTAAAAAGCACATGTAAGTGTGACGCAGTAATCAGAAAGCAGTTAAGTAATTCAGCACACTCATCAAGCACTTTAATTAACATTAATCAATCGTACGGATACATGTAATTATGAGGGTTGTCACACCGTATTTCTTACTTTCTATTTTTAGAAACTTGTATTCGTATTTCATTTTAATCCTTGTAATCTCAAGATTTTGATCATAATGGGAATACATTTTTATTCACACTTGTTTATGCATACATAGACGATGTTAATCAATCAGAAATACGTATTTCATGTGCAAGAACCGAATCATACTTGATGTTTGATTATATTTGGAATCCTACTCATACACACTCATACTATACACATGCTCATAAATGCCCTAACGCACTTAACACATCAAGGAAATCACATAATTGGACAAGTGACCAAACAACAATGGTGAAAAACAAAAAAATAAAATTTTCAGGGTCCGGACGGACTATAACAAGGACCTTACGGTCCGCAAGCCCCACTAGGCGGGCAAAATGTTTCCAAGCTAGGTGATTGGACCTCTTTTTCCACCTCTTTCCTTCTCTAATCACCTTCTAACCATGTTTAAACACAACCCTAATCTCCCACTAATAGATACATGTCTCCCATAACTCCTCCATCCTTTACAAACTCCCAAATATCCCTCAAACACTCAAATTCTCTCAAGAAAATTCTTTTTTGGGCAGAATACGCTCTAGTGTTCAAAATGAGTTCTAATCACTCCTTCTACTTTTTCTTATGTTTTCTTGCTTCAAAACACTTGGACAACATTAAAGGTTGTTACCCAGTGTTCACCAAGGTGGTACAACTCCATATTTGAAGTCCAAAGTGGGTTATAAATTATGCTTTCACAAAAACTTTTATAACTTGTATTTGTATACGCGTATCTTGTGGAATTCTTGTACCAACCTTGTTCCTAATGAAACTCATAATTGTGGGGCTTGTGTATGGTTGATTTCTAGAAAAATAGAGGAAAAACTTAGAGGCCCAGAACCTCAAAAACCTACTGCCATAAAAGGTCCTAAGTGACCTACAAGTGTTGAAACCATCCAATCCCCACAACGTTCAATTGTGTGGGGCTTATGTTTTGGTAAAGTGTGAACAATAGAGCCTTGGCTTACCAAATATGATTCCACTTCCTCACTTAGTTAGTTAATCCATTTTCTTTAACCTAAGTCACGAAGTAAACTTTCTAGTAATAAAGTGTCCAAAGTACACCAAGTCTCCAAACATTTGCCATGATTGGAGTACACTCGTCTAGTTTGAGCTCACTTAGTTACTTGGTGATTTAAATGATGCACATTTTATGTAGCTTCCCAGAATAAAAGTGAGCCTACCCCAGATCGTCTCCAACATTTTCCATGTTGGGTATGTACTCGTTGGATTGTTCTCATCTGGCTACTTAGTAAGTTATACACTTTCATTTTGTCCATATTCATGACCAACCGGAATCATCAACTAAGTTGATGGATTTGTGCTTTGGTGAATCATATAATCAGGTTTAATGGATGATGATCCCTCTACCTCCTTGCATGACCATTCCATGGTACATTATGACACATAGGAGTATAATATATATTTGGCTTCGTTTTACTTCCGACCCAATCCATCAATAAAATCGATAAACTCATACACCTTCGTTTCCCTATTGTAGGGCGACTTTGGTGTTCCAATCTCAAGACTCAACAACTAACGACTTCTTTGGAAGCTTTGCAAACCATGAGTTTACATGATCCCATTTTACCTTTTTCACACTTTTGGGTGCAATATATAGACAAGATTATCAAAGTCACAAACACGATATCAATCACATTATTCACATCAATCAATCCGTTTATACATGCCAGAAGCCTTTCTTGCACAATAACTGTCATTAACTTCATGAGCCAACCTTAACATGTATAGCGCTATAGGAGTAGCACACTGCCCAGGGTCTATGTTAAGTCATTCAATCACGGTTTTGTTCGCCCAGTGACAAAATACGCAACTTTGTGGACACAATTGGTTGGACCTATATTTGATGCATGCTAGTGTTGTTATGTTTTCATGCCTTAGTATATTTTTATGCTATGTAGGATTGATGACAACTTTTCTATCAATGCTAGTAGCTAAATTTGTTTGCTCACCAATGTTTTATGTGTTGACATCTATTTTCATATATATTACAGGAAATTGATGATATGACGCTTCAAGAATCTAGTAGGATGGAGTCAGAAACACATTTTGATTTTATACGCTTCTCTTTTAGTCGTATTTGAACTTCTTTGTTGTATTTCCATTTCAAAACAATGTATCACTTAGTTTATCAATGAAATTTGTGTTTAATTAAATATTGCTACATTTAGTAAATTATGTTGTCTCAAGCAATCTATTTTGTCCACCCCCAATATTTACGCGATTGGTTAGGGTGTGACACTGCACACACATGGCTTGCGCGACATTTGGGACCATACCCATTCAAGTCCCCAGTCCAGTGTTGTTCCCATGCGCAGATGGTAAACTCTAGACTTGATGAGTGTTTTGCTATCGTGATGTTTACGGGCACAGCCCTGCTTGAGTTGTGCAGTTGTAAGTGTATGCACTTTTGAGATAGTGCACACTTGGGATGTGACTTGAGATGGTATATATGCGCAAGTATGGCCTGGTAAGGCGCACATCGGTGCATGATATGGAAAAGTAGATTTTACACTTTGTTTCGGTGCATGGCGCATGATCATGTGATTTCTGGGGGAAATGCACACTTGCGCATGCAGAAGGAATTTTGAAATTTGAAATAATCATTGGAGATATGGTTTGTTGGAAAAAGGGGGTGATTTGACCGCTAACACTGTGCAACAATCATGAAGGTTGTCATGTCACGGTTACCTTTTCGTCTTGTGTTAAGAGAGTTGTTGTCATGCGCGCGAGTGATCTGTCGTTACTCTTTTGCAGCGAGATGTCTCGCTTCTTGATTGGGCCACTGCGGCAAGTGGGCTTGACACGATTACCTATTGCATTAAATGTAATGGGTATAAATAGGTGATTAGGTTTCCCCCATCACCACTTCTCCAACTTTCCATCTCCATTTTCTCTCTCAAATCTCTACATTATCTTCAAATCTTCCACCGTGTTCTTCAGTTTCTTTTCATATTTCCATATTTTCTTTGAATCTTTAAAGTGTTCTTCGAATATTCAAGTCTCTTTTTAGAAAGTATTCATATACTGTTGAGGCGAATGCGTACATCTTCTCAACACGAAGAGACGACGAGAGAGCCGGAAGTACATATGATAGATATGATATCTCTTAAGTGTAAAGAGGCATACTTTGAGTTGAATTTTGAAAATTTTGAGTTTCTGTCCAGTTGGGGTGCGTTCTTCTCGATGAAGGCCCAAACTATCATGGATGCACTGGTAGACATGATTACATTTTATGTCAATTTCTTTGGTTAAAGGAACTCCCTTTTTCCCATTACCAAGTTCCTTGCGAAGGTTATAACACTATATGGCTTCTATATATCCTAGTTAAGTCTACTAGGCATGGTGC
This sequence comes from Helianthus tuberosus, assembly GCA_030545235.1. NCBI lineage: Eukaryota > Viridiplantae > Streptophyta > Magnoliopsida > Asterales > Asteraceae > Helianthus > Helianthus tuberosus. The sequence goes on from CM060452.1 coordinate 92,188,086, forward strand.
ACCTTAGACATTTTGAATCTTGCTGCCAGACACAGTGTGACAACCGGTAATTTATGCCTTTTAATTTATGATTAATGAACGTTTAAGTGATAATAAATAGTGTTTAAGGCACGAATTAACTTAGTTAGGCTTTTGGAATGCCTAGGAATGCCTATCTGACCTTACAGTGTGCGTATGGTGATTTTCGGGAAATCTGCTGAGCGTTAGATGATAACAAACTAACACTGGACAAAATACTGACAACTCCGACAAATAAGAATTGAAAAAAAATATACATACAATTTAATCATATGGATTTCGTTTTGCAAAAATATCAAGCTTTCGAGCGGCACAAAACACAAACGTGAACAAAAAACGCGGAAACAATGACGCACCGACAACCAACAACGAAACGGAAGCACCGGACTCGAGTATTGTCTATATATTAATATGTTATGATATATTTAGTTTCGTTTTCAAATTTTAACGTTCGCAGTCGAAATCGGATCGAAAAACGGATTGAAAATGATAAAAGAAGAATTTTACGCGATTTTAACGCAACCGACGAACGAACGCGTCAAACATCAATTTCCGACGTAATTTTGGAGTGTTTCGACTCTAAAATTTTATTTTGAGACAATCCATGAAGCCCGGGACTGAAAACGGGCTCCGGAGATATGATCAGGCCGCTCAAAAAACTATTAACGGGCTTGTGGGCCCTAGGCCCAAGCCCATTTGAAAACCTAACTATATAAGTACAATTATTCCTCATTTTTTAAAACCATACCCTAAGACTATACACTATGGTGAACTTCAACCTCAACCGGTTGCCATATATCAAGAAAAGACAAAAGTAATTTACATTAAATAAATATAAAAGTTGTTCTAGTGCTACGAACGGATCGTCCAAACAACCAATGGTTGCAATCGGTTGAAACATATTATTGTCACACCCCGACCACGTGTAACATACAAAACGTGGCGGAAACGTCGGGGAGTGTTGTAACAGAATTAATGTTTCATAACCATGGATACCAAAAGTGTTTCGTTTTATTAAACATTGAATAATTACATCGTCTGGAAATCTAAATACACAATTTAAACATAATCTATCATTGTTATTGAGTCACTAAGGCCTTGTCCAGTCCTATGTGAGCATGCATCTTATCAATCGATATCATTCAACAATACCTGAAACATATGTGAAAACGAGGTCAGCAAAGAAATGCTGGCGAGTACATAGGTTTTGTGAAAATAAGATTCATGACTTCTGTTTAAGAAAATGTTTAGTCATGAACCTTGTAATTTGCTTTGACTTTGTAAATCATTTGAAAAATAATAAGTTCAGGTGATATGTATAAATAAGAGAATAATGCATGATTAAATGAATAACCATGTAAAATGAGTTTGTATAAGATAAGTTGTTTGTAAATAAATGTCTTGTGAAAAGTATGTTACTTGTATAAAATGTTCTATGTCTCAAACTGAAATGATTCAAATAACGCTACAATATGTAATACCATACAAACACTTATATATAGGAAGTACCAGCGGCGTATCCACCATGCTTGTATCATATTACACACGTACCGTTACTCAAATCACTTACCCAAACAAACCACCAATGTAAGATGTCCATGTTTAAACAAATTGTCAAATGTATTGAATAATATACCAAAATGTTTATGTTAAGATGTAAATCATGTCATGTATAATCAATGTCAAAAGTGTTTGTGTCAAATGTAAACCATGTGATGTGTAACCAAAATGATATGTATGGCTAGTGGAATGCATCAACTAAACCATAGGAGAAACGCACAAAACAAAGTATTGAAGTAAAACTTGGTTTAAATCAATACTATGTTTCGTGGAAATGCATGATCAAATGTAAATCATGTCCAAATGTTTACCCAATCGTTAAACCATCTTGTTTTAATTGTTCAAATCGTTCTTGTTTTAATTGCGAAGCTACTTAATGGTCGATTCTCTAATAACATTCAAACCTTCTTGACGCGTTCCTCGCTCCATCTCGCTCTCGCTCTCGTTCTTAACAAACCCTTACCAAAGGATAAGTTAATAATTACAGATTCAGTCGCTACCCACAACCCCCACACATAACAATGGGTGCAGTAAATAACGGGATTTGTCAGATCCTATGGTACCATAACCTAATACTGGTCGGCTTGATCATTGCTAATGAATGTCATCGGTTATGTAAACTACAACCAACAAGTTTGTTCACTTTTTGAAATTGTTATTAGTTTTTGAAATCATTATATTCGTTCTTGAAATCATTGTTAGCGTTCTTGAAATAATTGTTATTGTTCTTGAAACCACATTGTAATTATTCTTGAAATTATTGTAATCGTTCTTGAAACCACATTGTAATTGTTATTGAAATCATTGATAAAGCATTTAGCACATATGAGTCACCCCAAAATAGTTGAAAACAGTAAAAGAGGGGAATAATGTACTTTCCTGAGAATGCTTAGAGGTCTTGAACAACAACCAAACAAAGCTTGAGGGAGCACGGAATCAGTCGGCAATCTAAAACTATATAAATAAACCGGACTTAAATCGGGAGATCGGATAGGATGAGGCTTGGTAAACCAAATGAGTGTTGGAACTCATATGATATGGTTTAACAAGGCCTACATACTACAATGAAACCAAACCTAAGTGCTTTCGACCCATCGCGACCCATTAAGGTAGCTTATGCTACTTTAACGCGTCGTGCGCGTGAAACGCGTTCGGACCGTCTAACTAGTCCTATGACAAGTGTTATATGCCTAAACATGTTACATAATCAGTTATGTGACAAAAGTTTAGGTTACATATGCTTAATTACCAATTATACATGAAAAGGGTACTCTGGTAATTTACCTAAGGCATATAAACTACCTATCATACAACTACTTAAACGAAGCGACCATAAGGTATAACCTCGGAAGGTTATTCCCTACCTACTATGGTCACCTAATGTATTTGGTCGGATCCTAATGATCGACCAAATGGGTCGGGTTCGAGGTATAAGCGATTTATCAGATCGCTTACCCTACGACCCTAGACAACGTGGTAATCAGTAGGCATAGTCCCAAGGGACTATAACCAACGTGATTACACTCACGTTGCGAAGTTCAAACGAACTTCGCATTGACCATAACTGGTCAATGTAGAAAGTCAAACAAAGTTTGACTTTCAGACTTTCAGACTCGAAAAGCAATAAAAGAACGAAAGAATACTTACGAAGGGTCCCCGAATGCTAATCTCGATCCAAGAATCTCAGGTATGAAACAATGGTTTCAACTTAGAGTTCCTAAGATCAAGATTCTAGTGATTTTAGCAATGGGGGTGGATGGGTATTTATAGGAATACCCGAACCGTTAAGATCGCTTGTCGAATATCGTGCCTTAATCGTATCCGTACAAGTGTCGGAAAGTTATGGTGCCTAAAATCCATCCTTATCAGCTGACTAAGCATGTTAGAATGTGTGGTTGTGAATTAAACAGCTGTTTATACATCGAATCTGGTCCCGAAATGCAAAACTGATGTTTCTGTCCAGTTAAGGCACTCGCGTAGCACGACTGCATAGGCCCTTAGGGCTCGCGCTACACCACTGCCCCTCTGTTCCAGAATTGTTTCCAAATTGGCAGAAATGGTCCCTGCACGTGTTTAAGGCCTTTTTCGATGCGTTTGAACCCCGTTAACCTAATTTTAAGGCTCTAAAATGAAGTTAAAGTATAGGGAACTCAAAACATGCTCAAAAATATGCCGGAGGTTGGTTCGTTTGGCCGTACGAACGCGATGTTCGCTTAATTACGACGGAATGCGCATAAGCGCGAAAAACGATCCAAATGACGTGACGAATGGATTTTTGGCAAGCCAAACACTAAAGCATAATATAGTCATGCTTACATAAATTTTTGGATGTCCGGATGTATTCAGAACGTGAGTTATGCGCAAAAGTGCAAACTTGTGCACTTTTTGACACTTTTAGTCCCTGAATGACCCAAAAGTTTATTTTAGCACACCGAACCCCTCAAAGCCTATTTCTAAGCTATGTAAAGGATATTTATGGTATGTTTAACTTATGGACATGTTCCGGAATGTCTGTTACAGTTCAAATTGGCATACTTTCGCAGTTTGTCAAGTTTAGTCCCTGTAAGCGAATTAACTTGTTTTTGCCATACCAAAGCCTTCAAAACTTATTTCTAAGTTATGTAAAGGTTATTTAAGGTATGTTAAGACTATGTCACTATTCCGGAGTGTTTGTTGCATTAAACTGGTTATATTCACGCATCGGTGCGCGTATAACCTTCCAGAAAGCGATTTAGAGTTTGGAATTGAACAAAATTTGATATGTGCAAATGATACACATATTTTTACCAATCCCAAGTATGAAATATAATATTTCATTGGTTTGGTATTTGTTTGATAGCCGTGAAGGCACAGGTGTTACAATTATAATATATCTTTTTTGCTTTTTCATTATTTACATTGTTTTTTATATATAATATTATCAAATTTATATAATAAAATATTAGTTTAGGTTGGGTTATGAATGTGGGTGAAAAATTGGATTGGGTTGGGTTGTGTAGGAGAAAGAAAGAGAAATTAATATTTTAATGAAAAACTGGGTTGGGTTGGGTTGTGATAGTGGATAGTCTAATATCCTTCAATCTCCAAACCACACACACCTACACCTACAGTTCCCTCATCCCCCTCAGAATTCCGGTCACCGGACTTGGATTCCGGCCGGCCACTCGATGCCGATTCTCCGGCAAGACACACACCTACACACCTCTCTCTCTCTTCTGATTGGCAGCCGGACTCCGGCTAGCGACGGTGTCGAAGATGATGATGATGATATCAGTCGATGCTGTTGACGATGACCGACGAGAATGATGATGATGACTGATGATTATGGTTTCTGATGAGGAAAATCGACGAAAATGATGATGATGACTGATGATTATGATGGTTCCGACGACACCTTTTTCACTCCGACAAGAACTCCGGTGGTTTTCAGCTGCAACAGCAAACAACGGAAGAGCTGGTGGTTCTAGCGAACATGACGGCAGCGGAGGTGGTGGTTTATCTGATTTGAGTACGGAGGTGGTGGCCAACGACGGCTATAGCCGCCGGAGCCACGCCGGTAACATTACGGCAGCAGTGATTATCTTTTTGGGGTTTATTTTGGGTTCGGGTTTGCTCAGTTCATTTTCGCGACACAGTCCGCTTGAGTGAACTTGGTCAGAATACGGGTTCAGATTCAGTTGGGTCCCGGTTCAATCTCGGGTTAGACTCAGTTCGGGTCCGGGTCAACGACAGTCAACGGGCGGCTTAGGTTCGGGTCTCGTTTCGAGTTCGGTTCAACAGGTTCGAGTTCTGGTCAACTGTGGTCAACTCCAGGTCAAAGTCAAATTTTGGTTTGGTTCGAGTTCAGGTCAACTCAGTGTTGGTTCGGGTCAGAAAGTCAAAGAAAGTCAACTGGTCGAACCCCAGTCAACACCCGGTCAACTCAGGACTGGGTAAATTTAAACGTAGCGAGTTATTATTACGTTAATTTTTTTTAGATTTATTTAATTTACGCGAACCAAGCTCGAACCGTCGAATCCTAGTTTTATTTATTGTTTAGAATTTGACAACCCTACTAAAGATATACGTATATTGCGTTGAAATATTGTTGAATTGTTGAGTTTTGACGAAATTATATTGACACGTTAGTTGTCGGGATCGTCCAAAAACAGAAGAAACTCTGTCTGATTTTCGTAAAAACCCAAAACAAGACACGTATTTATATCCTAAAAACGACGTCCAACGAGATCCATGTATTTGCATAAAATAAATATATATGTATATTTATATTGGCGGCGTTTTACAACTTATAAAACGAGTTTTAACGAATCGACAAATATGATTTACAAGTCAACGAAAACTCGAAAACTTTTATAAAATTGATATAATTATTTATAATTATTTCGAAAGCCCAAAACTCGGAAATATTTTATAAAATAAATATAATTGTGTATATTTATTTCAAACGTTGTTATACGTATAATTCTTATAAATAGTACCAATTTTTCACGCATAAACTTATTTTTATGGCAAACTAGTAGCAATTTGCTATGGCAAAAAGCAGTGGCAAAAAAGTACCAATTTTTCACGCATAAACTTATTTTTTTGGCAAACTGGTAGCAAAAATATTAACTCTTCGAATTTTCTACCGTAATTTAGTGGTGGCAAAACTATTCTGCAGTTTAATTACCCTAAATCTCTTAAGAAGGTTATTGGCTCGGTAGTAAGTAATGTGCAAACCACTTACATTGAAGGAAGAAGCATTCTTGAAGGTCCCCTCATAATTAATGAAGTAATCTCTTGGGCCAAAAAACAAACGAAAGGTCATGCTCTTTAAGGTAGACTTTGAAAAGGCTTTTGACTCGTTAAATTGGGGTTTCTTGGATTCGACTCTTGCACAAATGGGCTTTCTGACACTTTGGAGAAAATGGGTATTGGATATTCTTTCTACGGCTAGAACTTCCATCTTGGTTAATGGTTCACCGACCTTAGAATTCAATATCCAAAGGGCTTCCGTCAAGGTGACCCACTATCCCCTCTTCTTTTCATTTTGGCTATGGAGGCTCTCCATGTTGCAATGGTTAGTGTGGTTGATTCGGGTATTCTAAGGGGTGTGAGAACTCCGAGTTTAGGCTCGATTATCTCACATCTCCTATACGCAGACGACGTCCTTTTGGGGGGTGAGTGGTCCGAAGCAAACTTCCAAAACCTTGCTAGACTACTTAGATGTTTTCACATCTCCTTGGGCCTAAAAGTCAAACTTTAGTAAAAGTCACCTATATGGGGTTGGGGTGGGGAACTGGTGTGCGTTAGGTGTATTATGATTTTATTGATATTTTAAGCCCATTTTACAGATTAGTCAAGTTTTAAATTTATAAAACACGATATTCAACTCACACTAAACACACACATGGGCAAGTGCACCCATCATGAGCGTAGTATAGGGTTGGTAAGATATCGAGGTCGTCCAAGGACACAAGAGCTTTTAGTACCGGTTTATCCTCAACGTCTAATCAAACTAAAATTTTTGAGAAAAGGTTTTAAACATGAAAAATAAAAACAAAAAATGCAGAAATAAAAATAAAATAAAACAGATAGACAAGATGAATCACTTGGATCTGACTCGCCTTTAATGTATCCTTTGATGATTTCCGCACTTTTGCACTTTTTAAGAGATTATCTTAGTTATAGTAGTAGGCCCCTCTTTGAAGGTGACGTTACCCTCAACCCAGTGGTTTGAGTCAGCAATGATACAATCCCAAAGGGTCAGAATATTGAAAGATAATTAATTAAGTTATTAATACGAAAGGTGGTAGGCCCCTCTTTTGAAGGTGACGTTACCCTCGGCTAAGTGGTTTGAGTCAGCAGGAATACAATCCCAAGTAGCCGGTTTAATGTATTAATAGTAGTTTACATATGAGGGGATCAAGCCTTTCGCACCCCCGCCGTCCAATACCAATGGGTATTGAAGGAGGTCCTAGTAAGCTTGACCCAGGTCCTTGCAGGATCTATACATTGAACAAGGCAAGAACCTTACTAAACCATTCCCTTAACCCCCGACCAGGTAGCCAAAATTTCTCTATATAGACCGTAGGGATATTAAAGGTGTAAATCTTTTACTTTATATGGACAGTAAAGTAATGCCAAGACACCACAGACAAATGATAAAGAAGTTTCACCTTCAACATAAAAACTAGTTATTAAAGTCATTAATACAAAACCAAAAATCAAAAGTAATACATTAAATGCTTGTCTTCACCAAGTGATGTAAGAGACTTAGTCAAACATGGCCTTTGATTGACAAGAACTCTTACTATCAATCTTGGATGTGGGTGTTGTAGTGGTGGTGGAGTGGTGGCAAAGTGGGAGAGAGGTAGTTTACTAAGGGATGCCTTTAAAGTGACCCAAGCACCCTCATTTATAACCTGAACAGAAGCCCGGCCACGGCTCCGTGTCCAGCGGACATGCCCCCATGGCCATCCCTTTTCTCTTCCTTCATTAATTCCTTTTGTCAGCATATGGCTCAACACGGCCCGTGTTCGCTGGGCACGGCCCCATGTGTAGAAGTGTATCTGTACTACCAAAATTTGCAAGATTCTGCGAATCTTAGTGTTGACCACGCCCCATGCTGAGCTGGGCACCCCCCCCCCCCCATGGTGGGCATAGAAGCTTCCACAACTTTGTGCTTTCTGCAGACATCTGACCACGCCCCCGTGTCCAGTGGGCACGGGCCGTGGCCAGCCTTCTGTTTCTTGTTTTTGCTTTTGGGGATGCTGCCGAGGGGTCGGGCATGTCACGTTTATTCCTTTTCTTTGTATTTGTGTTGGTTTTTGTTGTATATTTGTTCCTTTTGCTCGTTTAAGCTCATTTAGTCCTGTAAATTCAAAAGGAAGACAAAAGCACACTTTTTCCAACATTAGTACTAAAAAGGGTTAGTTTTATGCCACATTTGATGTAATTTATATGTTGCATTTTACACACATCGAATACCCCCACACTTGAATCTTTTCTTGTCATCAAGCAAAACTCTTTATTATGTGGCTTACACACCCAAATGGAATGGGTAGAATAGAAGGTTTTTGGGCTTATCTTGAGTGTCGGGAATCCAAGATCTTTATTGGGTTTTATTTTTATTTTTATTTACAATCCTGTTCGTCATGATTTATTTAGAATGATTTATAAACAAATTACTTATTTGGGCATAACATGTCTCTTTAAAATTCCATTTATATACAAGTTCACATTCCTCACGGGAGATCAGTCAACACTCGGCCGAAGATGTATTTTTGTGAAACACTCGAGACCGGCATGGAACTTACTTCTACCATATGTCTAACAACCCTACTAAAATATTTCCGACACCCCTAAAATATTTATAAGGTCCCTATATATCTTAAAATGCACCCCGTATACGAGATTTGACCATATATACCTTTAATTTTATAACAATCAAATAAAAACAAGAAATTAGGGCGCTCGCGGGCCGCGAAGACCTTGTCTTCGGGCTACGCGGGGCGCGACAGATCAACCACCATGCCGCACCCTGAGGTATCACGTGTCATGACGCATGTGGAAGCTAGGGTCGACTCAGCCAAGCTAGGGCCTACCCTAGTGGGTCTCGCTGGCCGCGAAGGCATAGCCTTCGGCTTACGCGGGGCATGACAAAGTGGCAGATCAGCCCTATAAATAGCAACCATCGGCCTCAGTTCACAATCGCTCAACATTCGAATTTTCTCTCTAATTTCTGAATAGTAGACACTATATTCGGGCATAATACCCCCCTAATTAGCGAAGCTCTGCCTCGTTGTAAGCATCATAACCCCCGGTTACGTATTAGATACGCCGCCCGATTGATTTAGTGCTCTGTAACGGCTGTCGAGGCTCTGCCCGACGTTGTCGTTGGAGTTCTGTCTCGGGGAGGGTATAACTAATGTAAATATTGGGTTGTTATACTAACGCGTGTGCATTGTTTAATTAATAGATTATAACCAGGAAAACACCAAGGAAAACCCTAAAATAGCAATGTGAGTAATCATCCGTTTTGCAAACTGTTTTTACAAAACCTCAAATGTTTTACATTATATTAAACAATGATTCAGTATTTGTATTCTACAATTATCGTTAGTATGTTGGGGTTTTGTATACAAAATTTGTTACTACACTGTGAGTAGTAACATGACCACAAGTCGGGTTGACAGTACCGTGGGTGATAATTAAAGTAGAAAAATAAACAAATGTAATTGCGAGATCGCCCTCAATAACTGTAAACTGATAAAACCTGTCTTGATTAAATTGGGATTCACTCACCAGTATTTCCCACTGACAAAATGTTTTTAAACGCGTTTTCGGTAACAAAATGTGAAAGCCAAATAGAAGTCAGTTGGACAGTACTGAAGGCATGGAAAAGTGGCTATAAAAGTTACCTAAATAAAAGAGATGTTTTATTTCAATAAAATAGGGTTTTTCCCTATAAAATGTTTGTAATGTAAACTTGGGAATTTCCCATATGTTTAATATTATAAAAATGTGATATTTTACTCTGATAAAATATTTCCTAACTACGGTCTTAATGTAATTTCCGCTGCCAAACTGATAAACACCGATACCACCATCTCCGAGTAGGCCGCGACCGCCGCTTCCCAAGACAGGGGTCGGGGGTTGCGACAATATGTTTTCCAAGCAATCAATCCTCCTCCTTTTTAACTATAAACCTTCGTAAATATCAAGAGGACTTGGGAAAGGGTTAGGCTTGGGCTAAAGGTAGGTGGTTTTTGGTTAGTGGTTAGTAAAATGGCGAAAAGCGTAAAAAACGTCGGTTGTCGTGAACTTTTTTTCTTGGCATTTATTCAAACTAAGCATATTCAAACAAGATTTTTGAGGAACTTGTTTGGTTATTGCAAAATTCTCTCTCTCTCTCTCTCTTTTTTTGTCACAAGATAAACGAGCTTTTTACTAAAACAAAAGGGGTTTGAAAAGAAAAAGGTTTTGGTGGGTAAAGGGTGTTTGTTTTGTTGGTTTTGAAACGGAAAGTTTTAGGCTCAAAGGGGTTAACTAGGGGGATTTTGGGTAGGTGATAAAAAAGATGAAAAATAATGGTTTTGAAAGGAAAATTGGTTAGTCCTAATGCCTACATCATTTACTTACTTGGGTTCAAGTTGGTAAGGATCGGGAATGTATCGTCTTGGCAAGTTCTAGAGTCGTAAGAACCAAGCGGCTATTCACACAAGAAATGAAAAATGAGCATTTAGTTTAAAGATATATGCATGTATGCTCAATAAAGTCTCAAAACTCACTTGTTGTAGGAATGGGTTTATAATGTGATCAAGTATATATAATCAAATTTTAATTAGATTTGTCATGCCTTTTCATAATTTTCTTATTTGTTTCTTTTTATCACGATGCTATCGGTTGTAAATTTGTAAAAATATAACCTTTTTAGAACTTGTTATTCCCAAATTAAACCAAGACAAGTAAAAAATGAAAATTTTTGAAAAAAAATTGGGGTGATTAGCGGTTCCAATAGAGTTTTGTGTAAAGCTTGTTATTAGGACTTGAAAAATTCAAGGTTTTAGCATCCCCCCCCCCCTACTTAAATTACACATTGTCCTCAATGTGTCACAAAAATAAGTTTTTAGGTTGATTGAATGTGTAAAAAGCGGTTAAAAACAAGTTTTTATGTTACTGGGCAGCTGAACACGGGGTGTGGTGGGTTGAGCACGGCCCCGTGGTCAGACTACCAGTAACAAAAAGTTACAGATGGTTGACCACGGGGCGTGCCCAGTGGACACAGGGCCGTGATCAGCTACCTGTTAGAAAATTTTTCTGCAGAGCCCTGGGCACGGGGGCGTTTTGGGTGGCCACGGCCCCGTGCTGCACATGCTGAAATGATGGAAAAGTTGACGGAAGGCTCTGTTCTCATGCATGGGGTGCGGTTTTAACGTCACTTTGGCAATATCCACCTTTCCGAGTGTGATTTATTCCTGAAAATGAAGACTAAACTAGAAAACATAAAAGTTAAACTAATCTAAAACTAAGGATAGTTCCGCGGAATACCTCCATGGTGCACCACGTTTATAAGGGTCCTTGGCTAGACCCACCTTATCGGGTGGTTCTGGCTCATCTTCAATTAGGGGGTCGTCATTGCCAACTGGATATTTCATTGATTGTTCAAGATTGACATACCTTTTATAGGCCCCTAATTGAATGGGTAGGTTGTTTTGCTTCCGCCTAATCAAAGCTTCGTGGGTTTTCACAAAAGGTTATCCCAATACAAGTGGAGCGTCATCAAGAATGACGAAGTCGGTTGGGACTACCGTTTGATTTGTTTGGACTAACACATCCTCAACTACTCCCATTTATTTTATTATTTTCCGATTAGAAAAAAAATGGGTATTTGAAGTGGAGAAAAATCACTAATACTCAACTTTTCGAAAATGTAGTTTGGCATTATATTAACACAAAGATCTTTATCGATTGTAATATTACTAATAAAGGAAATTTGAAAAAAACATAGAACCGGTGTAATGTTAATTTCAAATGGATCATCTTTTATTAACGTAGTTTAATCATTTCTTAGCTTAATGCTTACCGTTTCGTCAATTTTAGTGTTAGTGTTTAACTCTTTTAAAAACCTAGCATGAGTAGGTACCAAACAATGGTTTTTGAAAGAAGGTGTTAAGAGATTTATTTCTTGAAAATTAGACTCTTTTTGAAGATTAACGTTGTCGGACTTACCTTTTTCGTTGTTTGGTTCAGGCGTCGGTTTTTCACTTACTTGTTCTTCCATTTTTACCTCTTCTACTATTACCTCTTTAGTACAAATTACCTCTTCCCTTGCACGGGATTCCTCTTCCCTTGCGCGTGATTCTTTAATGTAGCGTTCAATAGTTTTGAGGTATTCTATTATTTTTTGGCTACGGGGAGGATAGTTGGTGGTTCGTCAAAGTGAGCGGAATAAATATCCCCACAGCTTGAGTTCAGAAGTTCGATCCTTGGTTCCTCATAATACTCATATGAGGTAGATGGTTCAAACCATTGTTCCTCATTGTAAGTATATGATGGATAAGGGTCGTAACTTGGTTCTTCATAATACCCATATGAGGTGGGTTGTTCACGCCATGGTTCCTCATAGTAAGTATATGAAGGAGATGACTCATAACTTGGTTCCTCAAAGTATGAGTATGAAGGCTCATACCTTGGTTCTTCAAGATATGAGTATGAGGGAGAAGGTTCATACCTTGGCTCTTCATAGTATGTGTATAAAGTGGCTGGCTTGTACCTAGGCTCCCCATGGTATGTGTATGAAGGGGATGGTTCGAAGAGGTCACAATATTGCACCGAATGAGGATTACCACAAATAGTACAATACTCTTCTTCATAATCATCCTCTTCATAGTGGTAGTTGTAACCTCCTGAGTATTGATCCATAAGAATCACTCAGCAGTCCACAAAAGAGTCTCGGGACCGGAAAACATAAATAAAAACGGAAACAGAGGCTCACCACGGCCCCGTGTTCAATGAGCACGGCCCCTGGTCTGATTCTGTATCTGGGCGTTTTAAAAAAATCCTACTGGTTTGGTTCAGCACGGGGGCGTGTTCAGCGAACAGTGTTAATGAACGTATTTCGACCGTATAAAGCCTCGAAAGGAGCTATGTTGATGCTAGAGTGATAACTATTGTTGTAGGAGAATTCAATCAACGGAAGATACGAATCCCAACTACCACCAAAATCGATCACACAAGCTCTAAGAATATCCTCCAATGTCTGGATTGTTCTTTCAGATTGACCATCCGTTTGCGGATGATAAGCTGTGCTCAAATTGAGTTGGGTTCCCATTGCAGATTTCATGGTTCTCCCAAAGCGAGATGAGAATCGAGCATCTCTGTCAGATATAATGTTCAAAGGAATGCCATGACGGGATACAATCTCATCCACATAGATTTTAGCAAGTTTGTCAGCAGATAGATCCTCACGGATTGGCAAAACGTGTGATGACTTTGTAAGACGATCAACTATTACCCAAATGGCATCATGACCTTTCTTAGTACATGGAAGTTTGGTAATAATATCCATAGCAATGTTTTCCCATTTCCAAACTGGTATCTCTGGTTGCTCTAATAATCCAGAGGGATGTTGATGTTCAGCCTTAACCTTAAGACAAGTAAGGCATTTGGATACGTATAAGGCAATGTCTTTTGTCACACCCCGATATTTCCACGTATTACCGGTGGGCCCGTTGGGGGAGTATCATGACGTAATTGATATCGTTATAGTCAAACAACACAATATATAAATGCACAACGGAAGCAAAAGATAGATTCATTTCAACTTTAATAAATTGTAATATTAAGTATCACAAATAGTTGAAACAGATCCACAGGATGGATCAAATAAAAAGAAAAATTGTTCAACAGACTGTAATGCATCCAAGCTTGCGAGACTCTTATTGATGCTAAGGAGAAAGCCAACCTATTTCGAGTAGTACCTGCACTTAATCTTTTTGGGAAAATACGTCAGTTTACACTGGTAAATACAATCAACTGGCTCATTTAAAAAGGTTTAGAAAGTTGATTTAAATGCACGAGTCACAAACATTTTTATAACTTGGGATAATTATTTGAATATAATACTTGTAAAAGAATTACATGTTTCTTATGCGTTCAGTAGCCCGGTTCGTGCTGGGTTAAAGATCAATAGACACACCACATTATGTATTTAGGCACTGACGGGTGTACGCCTACACCCCTTGCTTAGGTCGTGGCCATTTCGTAAAATGATGCCAAGGATATCCGGGACATGGTCATTAACCCCCCAAAGGCTTTAAGCAACCAAAACAATTTAAACGGGTCAATTCAATAAATTAACCATCATACGATTAAAGATTCAATGCCCGACCAAGCGGTATTTTATATACCGTACCCCAAGCCCGTATAGGGAAAATAAGTTAAAAGTATTTACCTGAGTGAAGTATAATCACAACAGCAAGTGCAAATAGCTTTTACCGGGTCTCCTATTCTGGAACGAAGGTTTATAATAACCTATTAGAATCCTAACGGGTCTTTAATTAAGCCTAAACTTAGACCTGTTAGTTTTAAAGAAAGATACGGTTCGAACGCATGATTAAGCGAAGACCGGAATAGAATGTGATTTAGACCCGACAAGTTTGAAGACTTGTATAATATGGGTAAACTAAACACATTCTGGATTTTGAGATAAATATGATAAGGTTCGACCCGTTTCGGCTAATTTATGCAAACTAGTTACGTAAACCGAACCGAACGCGAATAACGCATAACGGGTAGCCAAAAGAGTCACGAACAGGTTTCCTAAGTTAACATGCTTTAAATATGTTGTGATATCAGTAGGATACCTTCCATTATGCCCAAAACGAGTTTAATCACAATTTAAGCCCCGTAGGGGTATTTTGGTCATTTAAAAGATTATAAAAGAGATTAATTATAATTCTGAGATTCGGTTCTGAGATAATCAGTAAAACAACTTAATTTAATAGGTTATATCAGTTGGTGATAAGACTTATATGACAAAATGGTTTTAAACCCATACTAGGTGTTTAATACGCGTAAAAAGCCGTTTTAAGCGATTTCCGGGTTATAACGGAAGTCTGAGTTTTCTGATCAATTTATTAAGTTCAAAATACTTCATTCATCATATAAAATCAGTGGCCAAAGGTTTGGTATCAAATTGTTATGTAAAACTTATTTTATACGCGAAAAGGTTATAATTGGCATTAACCGAATCAAGGCGATGACCCTATGTTATGATCAGTTTAAAAATAATTAAAAATCCTCAAAAATCCCAAAATATTATATTACATCAGTGGGTAAAAGGTTTGATGTCAAAAATTGGGTTTAGATAGGCTTTACGCTAATGACGCCGTTTAATTAATAAAAACGTTCTAATTACGCCATATGGCATAACTCCTAATCTAGACCTCCAACTGATGTGAAAATTTAGGGATATGCTTATAAATCAGTAACAAAGATTATTGTCCTTTCACATTTCCAAAATTCTCGTTTTATGGTCAAAAGGGCATTATGGTCAACATTAAGCAATTAACGGAAACGTGTAAACGAATCGGACAAACAACGAACCAATCACAGAGGGTTATACTATCATGTAACCTGGTCCTAATGAAGCTTTAAGGAATTTCTAAATCCATCTAAATCAGGTCAGAACTGAAGTCAAAGCAAAAGTCAAAGTTTTGCGACTTTGGTTCCGAACCGAGCCTAAACAGAAAATTGACGGATCAAACAAGCTTAGACCAGTTCTTATACTAATTACCAAGTTATATGAGTGATAAAATAGGTTACACGTCTTCTACATTGTTAATTATGCGTTAAAACGAAAATTAAGATTCTGTTGACTTTTTATAACAAACTTTGACCCGACAAATGATCTAGTTATAGCGGGAATCAGAGGGTGCCCTTTTAAGGGTTTAATGCCCACATAATTACCAACTTATAACTATCTTTACTTTGACTAATCGCTGGACCATTAGCGATTAATCGTTAAGTCAAACCTTAATTACGACGGTTTGACTTTTAAGCTATAAACTAAGTAAAACACGATTTAGGAAGGTCAAGAAAGCTTACCAAGGTCCAATGCACGATTAGTGATGCTTAGGGGGTGGCCTTGAGCTCCAGAAATGATCAGAAGTTGAGTTGGGAATGAATGATCAAAAGTTGCAAACAATGGTGCTTTATATAGTGGGTTTAATCCCACTAGATCATGCCATGGAAGGCTATAAGTGATCATGGATCATTCACAAGTGTCCCTATACTCTAAAAACAAGTTTAGGCAGCTCATGGTTTTGAGAAATGGCAACATAAGTCGGTTACAAGGGCTGGACAGCCACCTGTGGGTTTTCTACTTCTGGGCATGGCTTACGGACCGTAAGGGTCCAGCCATACGGTCCGTAAGGACCTGGTGACAGGTTAAACAAGTTTCAATTAATTGCAGTTTTGGTCCTCGGTCCTTCTAAAAGTTGTTTTTCCTTTATTTCTTGCATTATGAGCCCTCTAAATTGACTTTTAAGGACTTCAAGACTTATACCAATTTTGTTAAGCCCTTGGTTATCTATTTATCACTCGAAAAGTCATAAATTTCAACGTTGACGCTTTTAACCCCTCGTATACGAATTTTATCATAACTTTCTCATACGATAATGAAACTTGGTGAAATTTTTATCAGGCATTCTAGTGAGCATAATTAATCGTTACAAAGCTTCGGGTTTGCTAAAAGGTCACTCAGAGGTATAACTTAAACATGTTGACACATTTAACCCCTGTAGTTTGTAATCTCTCACTTTCTTTCACAATTAGCTTCGTATGATCCATGATTCATTCGTTTAAGGGTATAAACATCATGTAGGGTTATTGTAAAGTATATTTATCCATTTTTGACAATTTTAACCCTTATATTCACATACTTTCCTTGTTTGTCAACTTTAGTCCCTATAGAGTATTCTTTCACACTTTCAAAGCTTATGACACGTGTTAATACATTATTGGACATGAAATTACGAGGTGTTACATCCTCACCCACTTAAAAGAAATCTCGACCTCGAGATTTACTGAAACAAATGAGGGTACTTTTCTTTCATTGTGGATTCTACCTCCCACGTGTACTCGGGACCTCTACGGGCATCCCATTTAACTTTTACGATCGGTACTTGCTTCCTTCGAAGCTTCTTAACCCGTCGATCCTCAATCGACACAGGTTTTTCAACAAAATTTAAGCTCTCGTCAATGTGCACATCTGTATGTGGTATGACTAGTGATTTATCAGCTAGACATTTCTTCAGATTGCAGATGTGGAATACGTTATGAATACTACTGAGCTCTTTAGGCAACTTTAGCTTATACGCCACTGATTCGACACATTCGATGATCTCGAATGGTCCTATGTATCTGGGGCTTAACTTGCCCTTCTTTCCAAAACGCACCACTCCTTTCCAGGGTGATACCTTAAGTAGTACCTTGTCACCTACTTTGAACTTCAGAGGTTTATGCCTCAAGTCCGCGTAGCTTTTCTGCCTATCCCTGGCAGCTTTGAGACGATCTCGTATTTTCACAATCTTATCTGTCGTCTCCAGGACTATTTCAGGTCCTGTCAGTTGGACATCTCCAACTTCTGCCCAACAAACGGGCGTTCTGCACTTCCTACCGTACAAGGCCTCGAAAGGCGCAACCTTAATGCTTGTATGGTAGCTATTGTTATAGGAGAATTCGACCAATGGCAGGTGGTTATCCCAACTACCACCTAAGTCAATCACACATGCTCGAAGCATGTCTTCAAAGTTTGGATTGTACGCTCACTCTGTCCGTCCGTTTGAGGATGGTAAGCCGTACTAAAATTTAAGCGCGTGCCCAAGGATTGTTGGAAACTTTTCCAAAAATGTGTTGTGTATCTAGTATCTCTGTCAGAGATAATAGACACTGGTATGCCATGTAGCGATACAATCTTATCTACGTATAATTGGGCCAACATGTCGGAGCTATAAGTCTCCTTAATGGGTAGGAAATGTGCCGACTTAGTCAGTCTATCTACTATCACCCATATAGTATCATTTCCTTTCTTTGTCTTTGGTAACTTGGTGACGAAATCCATTGTCACCATCTCCCACTTCCAAGTGGGAAGTTCAGGCTGTTGTAGCAAACCTGACGGCTTTTGATGTTCAGCTTTAACTTGTGCGCACGTCAAACATCTAGCTACATAGGTAGCTATAGACTTCTTCAAGCCTATCCACCAGAAATTTGCTCTCAGATCCTGGTACATCTTGTCAGCTCCAGGATGAACGAAGTATTTAGAGCTGTGGGCTTCCTGGAGGATAACATCTCGAAGTCCTCCATAAACTGGAACCCATATTCGTCCATTTAACCTCAGAATTCCGTCCTTGCCACAGGATAACTATTCTTCGGTTACTCCTAGCTTTTCATTAGGATAGTTAGCTTCCAATACAGCTTCCTTCTGTGCAGCTAACAACCTTTCATTCAAACTATTCTTTATCTCAATGCTCTTGGCATTGATTCTTATAGGCTTCACTCTTTCCTTTCTACTCAAGGCATCAGCGACTACATTTGCCTTGCCTGGATGGTATCGGATTTCACAATCGTAATCATTCAATGTCTCCATCCATCGGCGCTGCCTCATGTTTAAATCCTTTTGGTTAAAGAGGTGATGGAGGCTCTTGTGATCAGAATAGATCACACACTTGATTCCATACAAATAATGCCTCCACAGTTTTAGTGCAAATACAACGGCACCCAACTCCAAGTCATGGGTGGTGTAGTTCTTTTCGTGCACTTTTAACTGACGTGAAGCATAGGCAATAACTTTGCCTTTCTGCATAAGCACACATCCCATCCCGGTGTGTGATGCATCACAATATACTACAAACTCTTCTATTCCATCAGGTAATGTCAACACAGGTGCATTGCTTAGCTTCTGCTTAAGGATATCAAAGGATTCTTGTTGCTTCGGTCCCCAGTTGAACTTAATATTCTTCCTAGTCAAAGAAGTTAGGGGTGCAGCAATCCTTGAAAATTTTTCAATAAAACGTCTGTAATATCCTGCCAAACCTAGAAAGCTACGAATCTCTGTAGGCGTCTTTGGCTCTTGCCAATTCATGACAGCTTCAACTTTAGCGGGATCTACTTGGATACCACGCTCACTAACAACGTGTCCAAGAAATTGGACTTCTCGAAGCCAAAATTCACACTTAGAGAATTTGGCGTAGAGCTTTTCTTGATGAAGCAGTTTCAGAATGCAATGGAGGTGCTTCTCATGGTCTGCTTTTCTCTTCGAGTAAATAAGAATATCATCGATGAAGACGATGACAAATTTATCCATGTAGGGCTTGCAGACGCGGTTCATGAGATCCATGAACGCGGCTGGTGCATTAGTGAGTCCAAAAGGCATCACTAAGAACTCGTAATGACCATAACGAGTCCTAAATGCAGTCTTATGTACATCTTCATCCTTGACTTTCAGTTGATGATATCCTGACCTTAAGTCGATCTTGGAAAAGTAACTCGCTCCTTGAAGCTGATCGAACAAGTCGTCGATCCTTGGCAATGGATATCGATTCTTGACAGTAACTTTGTTAAGTTCTCGATAATCGATGCACAGACGCATCGAGCCATCCTTTTTCTTCACAAAAAAAATTGGTGCTCCCCAAGGAGATGAGCTAGGTCTAAAAAATCCTTTGCTTAACAAATCATCCAGTTGAGTTCTCAACTCTTTCATCTCCGTTGGTGCCAATCTGTAAGGCGCTCTTGCAACAGGTGCTGCTCCAGGAATAATGTCAATCCTGAACTCTACTTGCCTACCTAGGGGTAAACCAGGTAGTTCTTCAGGGAATACCTCAGGATATTCAGAGATAATGGGTATGTCTTCTATCTTAGGCTTTGGTTCATCAAGGGTTACTTGTGCCATGTAGATAACACAACCCTTTGTCAAACACCTTGATGCCTTGAGCATGGACACTTGCTCAGACATTCCGTACTTAGTATCTCCTTGGATTGTCAAATGCTCGCCATGGGGAGCTCTGACAACCACTTGCTTCTTAGCACAAACGATCTGGGCTTGGTTGTGAGACAACCAATCCATGCCTATTACTATATCGAAACCGGCTAATTTCAAAGGAAGTAAAGACAATGGAAAAGAGTGGTTCCTAATGGATATAACACATCCATCTAACACGGTTGACGTTGTTTCTATGGTTCCATCGGCTAATTCCACTTCAT
Source organism: Helianthus tuberosus (assembly GCA_030545235.1). NCBI lineage: Eukaryota > Viridiplantae > Streptophyta > Magnoliopsida > Asterales > Asteraceae > Helianthus > Helianthus tuberosus. Next base: position 92,208,411 of record CM060452.1, read on the forward strand.
ATTTCACACTTAGGGTTTTAACAGGTAAATTCAGTAACTTACAAAACTTGTTATCTACAAATGACTTATCAGCTCCTGAATCAAATAGCACTCTTGCATAAATATCATTTATGAGGAAGGTACCTGTGATCACATTGTCGTCCTGAACAGCTTCCTTTGCATCCATCCGGAAGACCCTTGCATTGGTCTTTTTCCCATCCTCAGTCTTCTTTGCAAATTTTGGGCAGTTGGACTTGATATGCCCTTTTTCATTGCAGCTATAGCACGTAGCATCTTTGATTTTCTTACAGTCTAGGGTCTTGTGCTCAGAAGACTTGCAAATTCCACATGCCCTTGGCTGTGACTGGGATTTCGACTCATATCTGCACTTCCCGAAGTGCTGTTTCTTACAGATCTTACAATTGGGTTTATCACCCGATTGACGACCATCTTTCTTAGATCCAGAACCCTTCTTGTGGTCATTGCTTCCCTTATGTCTCTTATCCGATCGTCGTGAGCTATCATCCTCACGCTTCCTTTTCTCAGCATTAGTGTTTCTCAGCGATCTCTGTCTGACCGCGTCCAGAGTAAGAGATAATGTTATATCAGCTGCAGATCGGAAAATAGCTGGTCTAGAGGCTTTCACACTGGCCTTAACTTCTGGGGCTAAACCCCTAATGAATCGAGCTATCCTCTTGGGTTCCGGTGTCACAAGATAAGGGACCAACCTTGACATGGTGTTGAAGCTTGTAAGGTAGGCTTGACAATCCAGGTTCTTCATAACTAGAGACAAGAAATCAGCTTCAATCTTCTCAACCTCATGCTGAGGGCAGTAGTTCTCCCTGATCAATGACACAAACTGTTCCCAAGTCATATTATACAATGGGATTTTCCCTGTAGCTTGGATCAAAGACCTCCACCAAGCTAATGCCTCACCCTTGAATGGCTGAGACACGAATTTCACCACATCCTTATTAGCGCAACCACTGATATCCACCACAGTGTCCATTTCATCCAACCATGTCATGCAGTCTATAGCTCCTTTTTCCCCAGTGAAATCCCTGGGTTTGCATGAAACAAAATATTTATAGGAGCAACCCTTATCACGGGGTTCCTGATTCGGTATGATCCTTTGAGATGGAATACTCCTTTGGTTTGATGAGTTATGGGAATTACTGTTGTGAGCAGTGTGAGTTTTAGAGGGTGGTTTTGAGTGTGGTGCAGATTGGGTCCTTACTTGGGTACCACTGGATTCATGGAACTGTCTATCCAAAGCTCGAGTAATGGCATTGTCTATCATTGCCTGCAGTTCTGCACCCGCTACGTTAATTCGGGCATTATCATGATTCTCCCTTGGGTGACTGTTGATCTCCTCCTAGTCAGCCATGTAGTTTGCACTGTTACATAAGATATTGATAATAATTTATTTGGGAGTTTATTATGGAATTGTCTTTTATGGCAATTCATCAACCATGGTAAACACATACCATATTTGGTTAATTTGTTAATCATATTTTTTAGGATTTTTATTATAATTTATCCTAATTATAAAACAATAACAGTATTATTAGTGGCACAAAAGGCCTAGTCACAGGGACATTCTAAATCATAAGCCATGATTTCAGAGAATCAAGGCATTTAGGTTTGAACATAGTTCTTTACCTTTTTCTGACAGGGAGTCGTAGACTACTACTGTCTTTTGTCTTATATGACAATGAGTATGGCCCGTAGGCACCACATTACCTATGGATGTTTAATATATGATCATCTTAATTGATGATTTAAACCCATGAATTATAGATCATCAGGTTAGGATAGGAATCTTTTGAAAAATCCTATTATAAGAATGACGTGTGTGATTTTTAACGAATCACGTCTGCCAGGAGTGTTAACATGTTTTTCAGATGTTAACAAGGATTTGAATCTTTTTAAACAGGTCTTACCATCTTGGCCAAGTCTTATAATGACATGCAGGCTAGGTTATACCTTTAAGATTCTTATTCAATATTTAATAGGCAAATTATTATTATTATTATTATTATTATTTTTAAAGGAATGATTTTTAATTTATTTATTTCATGTATAATATATTATGCATATAATAACAAAATGAAAATTTTAAAACTTAACATTCCAATAAACATTACAAAGGAGTACATATCGCCCTAAACGGGACTTTTAACAGAAATAACTTGCCCACGCAGGGGCGAAACTGTACATACAAGTCCTCGCAGGGACTGATTACTAAGATAGGTGTCCACGCAGGGACTAAAAAGACAAGTCCACGCAGGGACTAAGTACATAGATAAATGTCCACGCAGGGACTTAATTAAACTAAGGAAATACAACAATACATACAGAGATTTAATGATCCCTCTTCTTCTTTCCTTTTAATAAGCTTTCTAGGCCCTTGAGGAATCCCCGGTTGTTCCTACGTTCTTCTTGGAATTCTCGCTCCACCCTGTGTAGCCTGTGGAGGATTTCCTCCTGTTCCGGTGGGGAAAACCGTGGTGGCTGCGGCTGTTGCTGAATCGGTGGCCGAGTAGGTATTTGATACCCATGAGTTGGATATCCCACTCCCCAGGGAGCTCCATATGGTCCTTCAGGATGAAGTGCGTTGTAGTTCGTTGCTACAAGATATGGGTCGGCTTCAGCATAGTTATAGTGACTGTGAGCCGGCTGCTCAAACGGATTGTACGCCGTTGAACCAGCGTATGTAGGAATCGGGTTACCAAATCCCGATGGTGGCGGCAGTGGTGCAACTGGTGCAGAATTCACCTCTGAAACTAGGTTTGAAGGCCCACCCATTTGTGGGTCTTTATGTAGTGGCGGATAGTGACTGCCACTTGAGTGATGGGGGGTGCTAAAGTGAAAACCCCCTTCTCATGCGGATATTCGCGCGCCTATTCTTCTACGCCATGGTGGTTCAGGAGGTGCTTGATGAACTGGCGGTGGTGGTGGCGGTGGCGTGACCGCCACGAAACGCGAATCCTCTGAGGGATCCTGCTGCTGCTGCTCATGAAGCGATGAATGGTGAGAGGGTGTAAAATACCACTCATACTGGTTGAACCTTGCTTGGTAACTGTCTGGACCATGGTAAGGTGATCCATGGAAAGATGACCTATCAGAGACTTCAATAGGGTGTGTGGGGGTTCCAGTCGGTGGTTCAACAGGGTCGGTGTCCTCATCCATATCCATGGCGTGATCCCCGTAAAAATGATCCTCTGGTCCCAATGGGTTAAAACCCACTGGTTCTTGAATAAAGTTTGCCGGGTTAAACCGGCCCTGAAAGACAGGAGTGGGGTCGCCAAAGGAATGGTGCGACATGGATCGCTGCAACGGCAAGTAGGAGTGGCGGGAGTCTTCAGGCTCGTTTTCCGATTGCGGTCAAAAGGAATGGCGGTAAGGAGGCGTTGAGCTATACGAAGTAGATCGCCTAGCGGGCTTTGAATGGTTCCTCCAGTCTCCTTGAGGACCGGCACTCATAGTTGCAGAAGGAGTTCGCCGGTGTGAAGGCCCTGCCTCGTGATCGTTGGGGGCGTGGATTGGCCCCTTGCCTCGTCCTCCTCTCCGGAATCTTGGTGGCATATTTCCTGTCAAACAATTAACAGATACAACAAAGAAATATAAAGGACAAAGTTAGAATTAAAAACAATTTGGATTAGTCCTAAGTTCTTTGTCTAGACTCGAAAATTTATGAAGGTGCAATTGTGTAACTGAGATTAAACACAAAAGGCTAGTGTTTAATTCACTCAGTGTTGGCTCTGATACCAACCTGTCACACCCCGATATTTCCACGTATAACCGGTGGGCCCGGTGGGGGAGTATCGTGACGTAATTGATATCGTTATAGTCAAACAACACAATATATAAATGCACAGCGGAAGCAAAAGATAGATTCATTTCAACTTTAATAAATTGTAATATTAAGTATCACAAATAGTTGAAACAGATCCACAGGATGGATCAAATAAAAAGAAACATTGTTCAACAGATTGTAATGCATCCAAGCTTGCGAGACTCTTATTGATGCTAAGGAGAAAGCCAGCCTATTTCGAGTAGTACCTGCACTTAATCTTTTTGGGAAAATATGTCAGTTTACACTGGTAAATACAATCAACTGACTCATTTAAAAAGGTTTAGAAAGTTGATTTAAATGCACGAGGCACAAACATTTTTATAACTTGGGATAATTATTTGAATATAATACTTGTAAAAGAATTACATGTTTCTTATGCGTTCAGTAGCCCGGTTCGTGCCGGGTTAAAGATCAATAGACACACCACATTATGTATTTAGGCACTAACGGGTGTACGCCTACAACCCGTGCTTAGGTCGTGGCCATTTCGTAAAATGATGCCAAGGATATCCGGGACATGGTCATTAACCCCCCAAAGGCTTTAAGCAACCAAAACAATTTAAACGGGTCATTTCAATAAATTAACCATCATACGATTAAAGATTCAATGCCCGACCAAGCGGTTTTTTATATATCGTACCCCAAGCCCGTATAGGGAAAATAAGTTAAAAGTATTTACCTGAGTGAAGTATAATCACAACAGCAAGTGCAAATAACCTATTAGAATCCTAACGGGTCTTTTGAAGGTGACGTTACCCTCGGCTAAGTGGTTTGAGTCAGCAGGGATACAATCCCAAGTAGCCGGTTTAATGTATTAATAGTAGTGTACATATGAGGGGATCAAGCCTTTCGCACCCCCGCCATCCAATACCAATGTATATTGAAGGAGGTCCTAGTAAGCTTGACCCAGGTCCTTGCAGGATCTATACATTGAACAAGGCAAGAACCTTACTAAACCATTCCCTTAACCCCCGACCAGGTAGCCAACATTTCTCTATATAGACCGTAGGGATATTAATGGTGTAAATCTTTTACTTTATATGGACAGTAAAGTAATGCCAAGACACCACAGACAAATGATAAAGAAGTTTCACCTTCAACATAAAAACTAGTTATTAAAGTCATTAATACAAAACCAAATAAAAAGTGTAAACAGATTAAAAATCAAAATTAATACATTAAATGCTTGTCTTCACCAAGTGATGTAAGAGACTTAGCCAAACATGGCCTTTGATTGACAAGAACTCTTACTATCAATCTTGGATGTGGGTGTTGTAGTGGTGGTGGAGTGGTGGCAAAGTGGGAGAGAGGTAGTTTACCAAGGGATGCCTTTAAAGTGACCCAAGCACCCTCATTTATAGCCTGAACAGAAGCCCGGCCACGGCCCCGTGTCCAGCGGACACGCCCCCATGGCCATCCCTTTTCTCTTCCTTCATTAATTCCTTTTGTCAGCATAGGGCTCAACACGGCCCGTGTTCGCTGGGCACGGCTCTATATGTAGAAGTGTATCTGTACTACCAAAATTTGCAAGATTCTGCGAATCTTAGTGTTGACCACGCCCCATGCTGAGCTGGGCACCCCCCCCCCCCCCGTGGTGGGCATAGAAGCTTTCACAGCTTTGTCCTTTCTGCAGACATCTGACCACGCCCCCGTGTCCAGTTGGCACGGGCCGTGGCCAGCCTTCTGTTTCTTGTTTTTGCTTTTGGGGATGCTGCCGAGGGGTCGGGCATGTCACGTTTATTCCTTTTCTTTGTATTTGTGTTGGTTTTTGTTGTATATTTGTTCCTTTTGCTTGTTTAAGCTCATTTAGTCCTGTAAATTCAAAAGGAAGACAAAAACACACTTTTTCCAACATTAGTACTAAAAAGGGTTAGTTTTATGCCACATTTGATGTAATTTATATGTTACATTTTACACACATCAAATACCCCCACACTTGAATCTTTTCTTGTCATCAAGCAAAACTCTTTATTATGTGGCTTACACACCCAAATGGAATGGGTAGAATAGAAGGTTTTTGGGCTTATCTTGAGTGTCGGGAATCCAAGATCTTTATTGGGTTTTATTTTTATTTTTATTTACAATCCTATTCGTCATGATTTATTTAGAATGATTTATAAACAAATTACTTAATTGGGCATAACATGCCTCTTTAAAATTCCATTTATATACAAGTTCACATTCCTCACGGGAGATCAGTCAACACTCGGCCGAAGACGTATTTTTGTGAAACACTCGAGACCGGCATGGAACTTACTTCTACCATATGTCTAACAACCCTCCTAAAATATTTCCGACACCCCTAAAATATTTATAAGGTCCCTATATGTCTTAAAATGCACCCCGTATACGAGATTTGACCATATATACCTTTAATTTTATAACAATCAAATAAAAACAAGAAATTAGGGCGCTCACGGGCCGCGAAGACCTTGTCTTCGGGCTACGCGGGGCGCGACAGATCAACCACCATGCCGCACCCTGAGGTATCACGTGTCATGACGCGTGTGGAAGCTAGGGTCGACTCAGCCAAGCTAGGGCCTACCCTAGTGGGTCTCGCTGGCCGCGAAGGCATAGCCTTCGGCTTACGTGGGGCACGACAAAGTGGCAGATCAGCCCTATAAATAGCAACCATCGGCCTCAGTTCACAATCGCTCAACATTCGAATTTTCTCTCTAATTTCTGAATAGTACACACTATATTCGGGCATAATACCCCCTAATTACCGAAGCTCTGCCTCGTTGTAAGTATCATAACCCCCGGTTACGTATTAGATACGCCGCCCGATTGATCTAGTGCTCTGTAACGGCTGTCGAGGCTCTGCCCGATGTTGTCGTTGGAGTTCTGTCTCAGGGAGGGTATAACTAATGTAAATTTTGGGTTGTTATACTAACGCGTGTGCATTGTTTAATTAATAGATTATAACCAGGAAAACACCAAGGAAAACCCTAAAATAGCAATGTGAGTAATCATCCATTTTGCAAACTGTTTTTACAAAACCTCAAATGTTTTACATTATATTAAACAATGATTCAGTATTTGTATTCTACAATTATCGTCAGTATGTTGGGGTTTTGTATACAAAATTTGTTACTACACTGTGAGTAGTAACATGACCACAAGTCGGGTTGACAGTACCGTGGGTGATAATTAAAGTAGAAAAATAAACAAATGTAATTGCGAGATCGCCCTCAATAACTGTAAACTGATAAAACCTGTCTTGATTAAATTGGGATTCACTCACCAGTATTTCCCACTTACAAAATGTTTTTAAACGCGTTTCCGGTAACAAAATGTGAAAGCCAGATAGAAGTCAGTTGGACAGCACTGAAGGCATGGAAAAGTGGCTATAAAAGATACCTAAATAAAAGAGATGTTTTATTTCAATAAAATAGGGTTTATCCCTATAAAATGTTTGTAATGTAAACTTGGGAATTTCCTATATTTTTAATATTATAAAAATGTGGTATTTTACTCTGATAAAATATTTCCTAACTACGGTCTTAATGTAATTTCCGCTGCCAAACTAATAAACACCGATACCACCATCTCCGAGTAGGCCGCGGCCGCCGCTTCCCAAGGCAGGGGTCGGGGGTTGCGACAATATGTTTGCCAAGCAATCAATCCTCCTCCTTTTTAACTATAAACCTTCGTAAATATCAAGAGGACTTGGGAAAGGGTTAGGCTTGGGCTAAAGCTAGGTGCTTTTTTGTTAGTGGTTAGTAAAATGGCGAAAAGCGTAAAAAACGTCGGTTGTCGTGAACTTTTTTTCTTGGTATTTATTCAAACTAAGCATATTCAAACAAGATTTTTGAGGAACTTGTTTGGTTATTGCAAAATTCTCTCTCTCTCTTTTTTGTCACAAGATAACCGAGCTTTTTACTATAACAAAAGGGGTTTGAAAAGAAAAAGGTTTTGGTGGGTACAGGGTGTTTGTTTTGTTGGTTTTGAAACGAAAAGTTTTAGGCTCAAAGGGGTTAACTAGGGGGATTTTGGGTAGGTGATAAAAAAGATGAAAAATAATGGTTTTGAAAGGAAAATTGGTTAGTCCTAATGCCTACATCATTTACTTACTTAGGTTCAAGTTGGTAAGGATCGGGAATGTATCGTCTTGGCAAGTTCTAGAGTCGTAAGAACCAAGCGGCTATTCACACAAGAAATGAAAAATGAGCATTTAGTTTAAAGATATATGCATGTATGCTCAATAAAGTCTCAAAACTCACTTGTTGTAGGAATGGGTTTATAATGTGATCAAGTATATATAATCAGATTTTAATTAGATTTGTCATGCCTTTTCATAATTTTCTTATTTGTTTCTTTTTATCACGATGCTATCGGTTGTAAATTTGTAAAAATATAACCTTTTTAGAACTTGTTATTCCCAAATTAAACCAAGACAAGTAAAAAATGAAATTTTTTGAAAAAAAAATTGGGGTGATTAGCGGTTCCAATAGAGTTTTGTGTAAAGCTTGTTATTAGGACTTGCAAAATTCAAGGTTTTAGCATCCCCCCACCACTTAAATTACACATTGTCCTCAATGTGTCCCAAAAATAAGTTTTTAGGTTGATTGAATGTTTAAAAAGCGGTTAAAAACAAGTTTTTATGTTACTGGGCAGCTGAACACGGGGTGTGGTGGGTTGAGCACGGCCCCGTGGTCAGACTACCAGTAACAAAAAGTTACAGAAGGTTGACCACGGGGCGTGCCCAGTGGACACGGGGCCGTGATCAGCTACCTGTTAGAAAATTTTTCTGCAGAGCCCTGGGCACGGGGGCGTGTTGGGTGGCCACGACCCCGTGCTGCACATGCTGAAATGATGGAAAAGTTAACAGAAGGCTCTGTTCTCATGCATGGGGTGCGGTTTTAACGTCACTTTGGCAATATCCACCTTTCCGAGTGTGATTTATTCCTGAAAATCAAGACTAAACTAGAAAACATAAAAGTTAAACTAATCTAAAACTAAGGATAGTTCCGCAGAATACCTCCGTGGTGCGCCACGTTTATAAGGATCCTTGGCTAGACCCACCTTATCGGGTACTGGATATTTCATTGATTGTTCAAGATTGACATACCTTTTATAGGCCCCTAATTGAATGGGTAGGTTGTTTTGTTTCCGGCTAATCAAAGCTTCATGGGTTTTCACAAAAGGTTATCCCAACACAAGTGGAGCGTCATCAAGAATGATGAAGTCGCTTGGGACTACCGTTTGATTTGTTTGGACTAACACATCCTCAACTACTCCCATTTATTTTATTATTTTCCGATTAGAAAAAAATGGGTATTTGAAGTGGAGAAAAATCACTAATACTCAACTTTTCGAAAATGTAGTTTGGCATTATATTAACACAAAGATCTTTATCGATTGTAATATTACTAATAAAGGAAATTTGAAAAAAACATAGAACCGGTGTAATGTTAATTTTAAATGGATCATCTTTTATTAACGTAGTTTAATCATTTGTTAGCTTAATGCTTACCGTTTCGTCAATTTTAGTGTTAATGTTTAACTCTTTTAAAAACCTAGCATGAGTAGGTACCAAACAATGGTTTTTGAAAGAAGGTGTTAAGAGATTAATTTCTTGAAAATTAGACTCTTTTTGAAGATTAACGTTGTCGGACTTACCTTTTTCGTTGTTTGGTTCATGCGTCGGTTTTTCACTTACTTGTTCTTCCATTTTTACCTCTTCTACTATTACCTCTTTAGTACAAATTACCTCTTCCCTTGCACGGGATTCCTCTTCCCTTGCGCGTGATTCTTTAATGTAGCGTTCAATAGTTTTGAGGTATTCTATTATTTTTTGGCTACGGGGAGGATAGTTGGTGGTTCGTCAAAGTGAGCGGAATAAATATCCCCACAGCTTGAGTTCAGAAGTTCGATCCTTGGTTCCTCATAATACTCATATGAGGTAGATGGTTCAAACCATTGTTCCTCATTGTAAGTATATGATGGATAAGGGTCGTAACTTGGTTCTTCATAATACTCATATGAGGTGGGTTGTTCACGCCATGGTTCCTCATAGTAAGTATATGAAGGAGATGACTCATAACTTGGTTCCTCAAAGTATGAGTATGAAGGCTCATACCTTAGTTCTTCAAGATATGAGTATGAGGGAGAAGGTTCATACCTTGGTTCTTCAAGATATGAGTATGAGGGAGAAGGTTCATACCTTGGCTCTTCATAGTATGTGTATAAAGTGGCTGGCTCGTACCTAGGCTCCCCATGGTATGTGTATGAAGGGGATGGTTCGAAGAGGTCACAATATTGCACCGAATGAGGATTACCACAAATAGTACAATACTCTTCTTCATAATCATCCTCTTCTTAGTGGTAGTTGTAACCTCCTGAGTATTGATCCATAAGAATCACTCAGCAGTCCACAAAAGAGTCTCGGGACTGGAAAACATAAATAAAAACGGAAACAGAGGCTCACCACGGCCCCGTGTTCAATGAGCACGGCCCGTGGTCCGATTATGTATCTGGGCGTTTTAAAAAAATGCTACTGGTTTGGTTCAGCACGGGGGCGTGTTCAGCGAACAGTGTTAATGAACGTATTTCGACCGTATAAAGCCTCGAAAGGAGCTATGTTGATGCTGGAGTGATAACTATTGTTGTAGGAGAATTCAATCAACGGAAGATACGAATCCCAACTACCACCAAAATCGATCACACAAGCTCTAAGCATATCCTCCAATGTCTGGATTGTTCTTTCAGATTGACCATCCGTTTGCGGATGATAAGCTGTGCTCAAATTGAGTTGGGTTCCCATTGCAGATTGCATGGTTCTCCAAAAGCGAGACGAGAATCGAGCATCTCTGTCAGATATAATGTTCAAAGGAATGCCATGACGGGATACAATCTCATCCACATAGATTTTAGCAAGTTTGTCAGCAGATAGATCCTCACGGATTGGCAAAAAGTGTGCTGATTTTGTAAGACGATCAACTATTACCCAAATGGCATCATGACCTTTCTTAGTGCATGGAAGTTTGGTAATAATATCCATAGCAATGTTTTCCCATTTCCAAACTGGTATCTCTGGTTGCTCTAATAATCCAGAGGGATGTTGATGTTCAGCCTTAACCTTAAGACAAGTAAGGCATTTGGATACGTATAAGGCAATGTCTTTTGTCACACCCCGATATTTCCACGTATTACCGGTGGGCCCGTTGGGGGAGTATCGTGACGTAATTGATATCGTTATAGTCAAACAACACAATATATAAATGCACAGCGGAAGCAAAAGATAGATTCATTTCAACTTTAATAAATTGTAATATTAAGTATCACAAATAGTTGAAACAGATCCACAGGATGGATCAAATAAAAAGAAAAATTGTTCAACAGACTGTAATGCATCCAAGCTTGCGAGACTGTTATTGATGCTAAGGAGAAAGCCAACCTATTTCGAGTAGTACCTGCACTTAATCTTTTTGGGAAAATACGTTAGTTTACACTGGTAAATACAATCAACTGGCTCATTTAAAAAGGTTTAGAAAGTTGATTTAAATGCACGAGGCACAAAATTTTTTATAACTTGGGATAATTATTTTAATATAATACTTGTAAAAGAATTACATGTTTCTTATGCGTTCAGTAGCCCGGTTCGTGCCGGGTTAAAGATCAATAGACACACCACATTATGTATTTAGGCACTGACGGGTGTACGCCTACACCCCGTGCTTAGGTCGTGGTCATTTCGTAAAATGATGCCAAGGATATCCGGGACATGGTCATTAACCCCCCAAAGGCTTTAAGCAACCAAAACAATTTAAACGGGTCATTTCAATAAATTAACCATCATACGATTAAAGATTCAATGCCCGACCAAGCGGTATTTTATATACCGTACCCCAAGCCCGCATAGGGAAAATAAGTTAAAAGTATTTACCTGAGTGAAGTATAATCACAACAGCAAGTGCAAATAGCTTTTACCGGGTCTCCTATTCTGGAACGAAGGTTTATAATAACCTATTAGAATCCTAACGGGTCTTTAATTAAGCCTAAACTTAGACCGGTTAGTTTTAAAGAAAGATACGGTTCGAACGCATGATTAAGCGAAGACCGGAATAGAATGTGATTTAGACCCGACAAGTTTGAAGACTTGTATAATATGGGTAAACTAAACACATTCTGGATTTTGAGATAAAAATGATAAGGTTCGACCCGTTTCGGCTAATTTATGCAAACTAGTTACGTAAACCGAACCGAACGCGAATAACGCATAACGGGTAGCCGAACGCGAATAATTTATCCCTCTTCTTCTTTCCTTTTAATAAGCTTGCTAGGCCCTTGAGGAATCCCCGGTTGTTCCTACGTTCTTCTTGAAATTCTCGCTCCACCCTGTGTAGCCTGTGGAGGATTTCCTCCTGTTCCGGTGGGGAAAACCGTGGTGGCTGCGGCTGTTGCTGAATCGATGGCCGAGTAGGTATTTGATACCCATGAGTTGGATATCCCACTCCCCAGGGAGCTCCATATGGTCCTTCAGGATGAAGGGCGTTGTAGGTCGCTGCTACAAGATATGGGTCGTCTTCAGCCTAGTTATAGTGAGTGTGAGCCGGCTGTTCAAACAGATTGTACGCCGTTGAACCAGCGTATGTAGGAATCGGGTTACCAAATCCCGATGGTGGCGGCGGTGGTGCAACTGGTGCAGAATTCACCTCTGAAACTGGGTTTGAAGGCCCACCGATTTGTGGGTCTTCATGCAGTGGCGGATAGTGACTGCCACTTGAGTGATGGGGGGTGCTAAAGTGAAAACCCCCTTCTCGCGCGGATATTCACGCGCCTGTTCTTCTACGCCTTGGTGGTTCAGGAGGTGCTTAATGAACTGGCGGTGGTGGTGGCGGTGGCGTGACTGCTACGAAACGCGAATCCTCTGAGGGATCCTGCTGCTGCTGCTGCTCATGAAGCGATGAATGGTGAGAGGGTGTAAAATACCACTCATACAAGTTGAACCTTGCTTGGTAACTGTCTGGACCATGGTAAGGTGATCCATGGAAAGATGACCCATCAGAGACTTCAATAGGGTGTGTGGGGGTTCCAGTCGGTGGTTCAACAGGGTCGGTGTCCTCATCCATATCCATGGCGTGATCACCGGAAAAATGATCCTCTGGTCCCAATGGGTTAAAACCCACTGGTTCTTGAATAAAGTTTGCCGGGTTAAACCGGCCCTGAAAGACAGGAGTGGGGTCGCCAAAGGAATGGTGCGACATGGATCGCTGCAACGGCAAGTAGGAGTGGCGGGAGTCTTCAGGCTCGTTTTCCGATTGCGGTCAAAAGGAATGGCGGTAAGGAGGCGTTGAGCTATACGAAGTAGATCGCCTAGCGGGCTCTGAATGGTTCCTCCAGTCTCCTTGAGGACCGGCACTCATAGTTGCAGAAGGAGTTCGCCGGTGTGAAGGCCCTGCCTCGTGATCATTGGGGGAGTGGATTGGCCCCTTGCCTCGTCCTCCTCTCCGGAATCTTGGTGGCATATTTCCTGTCAAACAATTAACAGATACAACAAAGAAATATAAAGGACAAAGTTAGAATTAAAAACAATTTGGATTAGTCCTAAGTTCTTTGTCTAGACTCGAAAATTTATGAAGGTGCAATTGTGTAACTGAGATTAAACACAAAAGGCTAGTGTTTAATTCACTCAGTGTTGGCTCTGATACCAACCTGTCACACCCCGATATTTCCATGTATTACCGGTGGGCCCGGTGGGGGAGTATCGTGACGTAATTGATATCGTTATAGTCAAACAACACAATATATAAATGCACAGCGGAAGCAAAAGATAGATTCATTTCAACTTTAATAAATTGTAATATTAAGTATCACAAATAGTTGAAACAGATCCACAGGATGGATCAAATAAAAAGAAACATTGTTCAACAGACTGTAATGCATCCAAGCTTGCGAGACTCTTATTGATGCTAAGGAGAAAGCCAGCCTATTTCGAGTAGTACCTGCACTTAATCTTTTTGGGAAAATATGTCAGTTTACACTGGTAAATACAATCAACTGACTCATTTAAAAAGGTTTAGAAAGTTGATTTAAATGCACGAGGCACAAACATTTTTATAACTTGGGATAATAATTTGAATATAATACTTGTAAAAGAATTACATGTTTCTTATGCGTTCAGTAGCCCGGTTTGTGCCGGGTTAAAGATCAATAGACACACCACATTATGTATTTAGGCACTGACGGGTGTACGCCTACACCCCGTGCTTAGGTCGTGGCCATTTCGTAAAATGATGTCGAGGATATCCGGGACATTGTCATTAACCCCCCAAAGGCTTTAAGCATCCAAAACAATTTAAACGGGTCATTTCAATAAATTAACCATCATACGATTAAAGATTCAATGCCCGACCAAGCGGTATTTTATATACCGTACCCCAAGCCCGTATAGGGAAAATAAGTTAAAAGTATTTACCTGCATGAAGTATAATCACAACAGCAAGTGCAAATAGCTTTTACTAGGTCTCCTATTCTGGAACGAAGGTTTATAATAACCTATTAGAATCCTAACGGGTCTTTAATTAAGCCTAAACTTAGACCGGTTAGTTTTAAAGAAAGATACGGTTCGAACGCATGATTAACCCCATACTAGGTGTTTAATACGCGTAAAAAGCCGTTTTAAGCGATTTCCGGGTTATAACGGAAGTCTGAGTTTTCTGATCAATTTATTAAGTTCAAAATACTTCATTCATCATATAAAATCAGTGGCCAAAGGTTTGGTATCAAATTGTTATGTAAAACTTATTTTATACGCGAAAAGGGTATAATTGGCATTAACCGAATCAAGGCGATAACCCTATGTTATGATCAGTTTAAAAATAATTAAAAATCTTAAAAAATCCCAAAATATTATATTACATCAGTGGGTAAAAGTTTTGGTGTCAAAAATTGGGTTTAGATAGGCTTTACGCTAATGACGCCGTTTAATTAATAAAAACGTTCTAATTACGCCATTGGGCATAACTCCTAATCTAGACCTCCAACTGATGTGAAAATTTAGGGATATGCTTATAAATCAGTAACAAAGATTATTGTCCTTTCACATTTCCAAAATTCTCGTTTTATGGTCAAAAGGGCATTATGGTCAACATTAAGCAATTAACGGAAACGTGTAAACGAATTGGACAAACAACGAACCAATCACAGAGGATTATACTATCATGTAACCTGGTCCTAATGAAGCTTTAAGGAATTTCTAAATCCATCTAAATCGGGTCAGAACTGAAGTCAAAGCAAAAGTCAAAGTTTTGCGACTTTCAGTTCCGAACCGAGCCTAAACAGAAAATTAACGGATCAAACAAGCTTAGACCAGTTCTTATACTAATTACCAAGTTATATCAGTGATAAAATAGGTTACACGTCTTCTACATTGTTAATTATGCGTTAAAACAAAAATTACGATTCTGTTGACTTTTTATAACAAACTTTGACCCGACAAATGATCTAGTTATAGCGGGAATCAAAGGGTGCCCTTTTAAGGGTTTAATGCCCACATAATTACCAACTTATAACTATCTTTACTTTGACTAATCGCTGGAGCATTAGCGATTAATCGTTAAGTCAAACCTTAATTACGACGGTTTGACTTTTAAGCTATAAACTAAGTAAAACACGATTAAGGAAGGTCAAGGAAGCTTACCAAGGTCCAATGCACGATTAGTGATGCTTAGGGAGTGGCCTTGAGCTCCAGAAATGATCAGAAGTTGAGTTGGGAATGAATGATCAAAAGTTGCAAACAATGGTGCTTTATATAGTGGGTTTAATCCCACTAGATCATGCCATGGAATGCTATAAGTGATCATGGATCATTCACAAGTGTCCCTATACTCTAAAAACAAGTTTAGGCAGCTCATGGTTTTGAGAAATGGCAACTTAAGTCGGTTACATGGGCTGGATAGCCACCTGTGGGTTTTCTGCTTCTGGGCATGGCTTATGGACCGTAAGGGTCCAGCCATACGGTCCGTAAGGACCTGGTGACAGGTTAAACAAGTTTCAATTAATTGCAGTTTTGGTCCTCGGTCCTTCTAAAAGTTGTTTTTCCTTTATTTCTTGCATTATGAGCCCTCTAAATTGACTTATAAGGACTTCAAGACTTATACCAATTTTGTTAAGTCCTTGGTTATCTATTTATCACTCGAAAAGTCATAAATTTCAACGTTGACGCTTTTAACCCCTCGTATACGAATTTTATCATAACTTTCTCATACGATAACGAAACTTGGTGAAATTTTTATCAGGCATTCTAGTGATCATAATTAATCGTTACAAAGCTTCGGGTTTGCTAAAAGGTCAATCAGAGGTATAACTTAAACATGTTGACACATTTAACCCCTGTAGTTTGTAATCTCTCACTTTCTTTCAGAATTAGCTTCGTATGATCCATGATTCATTCGTTTAAGGGTATAAACATCATGTAGGGTTATTGTAAAGTATATTTATCCATTGTTGACAATTTTAACCCTTATATTCACATACTTTCCTTGTTTGTCAACTTTAGTTCCTCTAGAGTATTCTTTCACACGTTCAAAGCTTATGACACGTGTTAATACATTATTGGACATGAAATTACGAGGTGTTACATCCTCACCCCCTTAAAAGAAATCTCGACCTCGAGATTTACTGAAACAAATGAGGGTAATTTTCTTTCATTGTGGATTCTACCTCCCACGTGTACTCGAGCCCTCTACGGGCATCCCATTTAACTTTTACGATCGGTACTTGCTTCCTTCGAAGCTTCTTAACCCGTCGATCCTCAATCGACATAGGTTTTTCAACAAACTTTAAGCTCTCGTCAATGTGCACATCTGTATGTGGTATGACTAGTGATTCATCAGCTAGACATTTCTTCAGATTGCAGACGTGGAATACGTTATGAATACTACTGAGCTCTTCAGGCAACTTTAGCTTATACGCCACTGATCCGACACATTCGATGATCTCGAATGGTCCTATGTATCTGGGGCTTAACTTGCCCTTCTTTCCAAAACGCATCACTCCTTTCCAGGGTGATACCTTAAGTAGTACCTTGTCACCTACTTCGAACTTCAGAGGTTTACGCCTCAAGTCTGCGTAGCTTTTCTGCCTATCCCTGGCAGCTTTGAGACGATCTCGTATTTGCACAATCTTATCTGTCGTCTCCAGGACTATTTCAGGTCCTGTCAGTTGGACATCTCCAACTTCTGCCCAACAAACGGGCGTTCTGCACTTCCTACCGTACAAGGCCTCGAAAGGCGCAGCCTTAATGCTTGTATGGTAGCTATTGTTATAGGAGAATTCGACCAATGGCAGGTGGTTATCCCAACTACCACCTAAGTCAATCACACATGCTCGAAGCATGTCTTCCAAAGTTTGGATTGTACGCTCACTATGTCCGTCCGTCTGAGGATGGTAAGCCGTACTAAAATTTAAGCGCGTGCCCAAGGATTGTTGGAAACTTTTCCAAAAATGTGATGTGTATCTAGTATCTCTATCAGAGATAATAGACACTGGTATGCCATGTAGCGATACAATCTTATCTACGTATAATTGGGCCAACATGTCGGAGCTATAAGTCTCCTTGATGGGTAGGAAATGTGCTGACTTAGTCAGTCTATCTACTATCACCCATATAGTATCATTTCCTTTCTTTGTCTTTGGAAACTTGGTGATGAAATCCATTGTCACCATCTCCCACTTCCAAGTGGGAATTTCAGGCTGTTGTAGCAAACCTGACGGCTTTTAATGTTCAGCTTTAACTTGTGCGCACGTCAAACATCTAGCTACATAGGTAGCTATAGACTTCTTCAAGCCTATCCACCAGAAATTTGCTCTCAGATCCTGGTACATCTTGTCAGCTCCAGGATGAATGGAGTATTTAGAGTTGTGGGCTTCCTGGAGGATAACATCTCGAAGTCCTCCATAAACTGGAACCCATATTCGTCCATTTAACCTCAGAATTCCGTCCTTGCCACAGGATAACTGTTCTTCGGTTACTCCTAGCTTTTCATTAGGATAGTTAGCTTCCAATACAGCTTCCTTCTATGCAGCTAACAACCTTTCATTCAAACTATTCTTTATCTCAATGCTCTTGGCATTGATTCTTATAGGCTTCACTCTTTCCTTTCTACTCAAGGCATCAGCGACTACATTTGCCTTGCCTGGATGGTATCGGATTTCACAATCGTAATCATTCAACGTCTCCATCCATCGGCGCTGCCTCATGTTTAAATCCTTTTGGTTAAAGAGGTGCTGGAGGCTCTTGTGATCAGAATAGATCACACACTTGATTCCATACAAATAATGCCTCCACAGTTTTAGTGCAAATACAACGGCACCCAACTCCAAGTCATGGGTGGTGTAGTTCTTTTCGTGCACTTTTAACTGACGTGAAGCATATGCAATAACTTTGCCTTTCTGCATAAGCACACATCCCATCCCGGTGTGTGATGCATCACAATATACTACAAACTCTTCTATTCCATTAGGCAATGTCAACACAGGTGCATTGCTTAGCTTCTGCTTAAGGATATCAAAGGATTCTTGTTGCTTCGGTCCCCAGTTGAACTTAATATTCTTCCTAGTCAAAGAAGTTAGGGGTGCAGCAATCCTTGAAAAATTTTCAATAAAACGTCTGTAATATCCTGCCAAACCTAGAAAGCTACAAATCTCTGTAGGCGTCTTTGGCTCTTGCCAATTCATGACAGCTTCAACTTTAGCGGGATCTACTTGGATACCACGCTCACTAACAACGTGTCCAAGAAATTGGACTTCTCGAAGCCAAAATTCACACTTAGAGAATTTGGCGTAGAGCTTTTCTTGATGAAGCCGTTTCAGAATGCAATGGAGGTGCTTCTCATGGTCTGCTTTACTCTTCGAGTAAATAAGAATATCATCGATGAAGATGATGACAAATTTATCCATGTAGGGCTTGCAGACGCGGTTCATGAGATCCTTGAACGCGGCTGGTGCATTAGTGATTCCAAAAGGCATCACTAAGAACTCGTAATGACCATAACGAGTCCTAAATGCAGTCTTATGTACATCTTCATCCTTGACTTTTAGTTGATGATATCCTGAACTTAAGTCGATCTTGGAAAAGTAACTCTCTCATTGAAGCTGATCGAACAAGTCGTCGATCCTGGGCAATGGATATCGATTCTTGACAGTAACTTTGTTAAGTTCTCGATAATCGATGCACAGACGCATCGAGCCATCCTTTTTCTTCACAAACAAAATTGGTGCTCCCCAAGGAGATGAGCTAGGTCTAAAAAATCCTTTGCTTAACAAATCAACCAGTTGAGTTCTCAACTCTTTCATCTCCGTTGGTGCCAATCTGTAAGGCGCTCTTGCAACAGGTGCTGCTCCAGGAATAATGTCAATCCTGAACTCTACTTGCCTATCTGGGGGTAAACCAGGTAGTTCTTCAGGGAATACCTTTGGATATTCAGAGATAATGGGTATGTCTTCTATCTTAGGCTTTGGTTCATCAAGGGTAACTTGTGCCATGTAGATAACACAACCCTTCGTCAAAGACCTTGATGCCTTGAGCATGGACACTTGCTCAGACATTTCGTACTTAGTATCTCATTGGATTGTCAAATGCTCGCCATGGGGAGCTCTGACAACCACTTGCTTCTTAGCATAAACGATCTGGGCTTGGTTGTGAGACAACCAATCCATGCCTATTACTATATCGAAACCTGCTAATTTCAAAGGAAGTAAAGACAATGGAAAAGAGTGGTTCCTAATGGATATAACACATCCATCTAACACGGTTGACGATGTTTCTATGGTTCATTCGGCTAATTCCACTTCATATTTCACACTTAGGGTTTTAACAGGTAAATTCAGTAACTTACAAAACTTGTTATCTACAAATGACTTATCAGCTCCTGAATCAAATAGAACTCTTACATAAACATCATTTATGAGGAAGGTACCTGTGATCACATTGTCGTCCTGAACAACTTCCTTTGCATCCATCCGGAAGACCCTTGCATTGGTCTTTTTCCCATCCTCAGTCTTCTTTGCAAATTTTGGGCAGTTGGACTTGATATGCCCTTTTTCATTGCAGCTATAGCACGTAGCATCTTTGATTTTCTTACAGTCTAGGGTCTTGTGCTCAGAAGACTTGCAAATTCCACATGCCCTTGGCTGTGACTGGGATTTCGACTCATATCTGCACTTCCCGAAGTGCTGTTTCTTACAGATCTTACAATTGGGTTTATCACCCGATTGACGACCATCTTTCTTAGATCCAGAACCCTTTTTGTGGTCATTGCTTCCCTTATGTCTCTTATCCGATCATCGTGAGCTATCATCCTCACGCTTCCTTTTCTCAGCATCAGTGTTTCTCAGCGATCTCTGTCTGAACGCGTCCAGAGTAAGAGATAATGCTATATCAGCTGCAGACTGGAAAGTAGCTGGTTTAGAGGCTTTCACACTGGCCTTAACTTCTGGGGCTAAACCCC
This sequence comes from Helianthus tuberosus, assembly GCA_030545235.1. Lineage (NCBI taxonomy): Eukaryota > Viridiplantae > Streptophyta > Magnoliopsida > Asterales > Asteraceae > Helianthus > Helianthus tuberosus. Next base: position 92,228,703 of record CM060452.1, read on the forward strand.
TGATGAATCGAGCTATCCTCTTGGGTTCCGGTGTCACAAGATAACGGACCAACCTTGACATGGTGTTGAAGCTTGTAAGGGAGGCTTGACAATCCAGGTTCTTCATAACCAGAGACAAGAAATCAACTTCAATCTTCTCAACCTCATGCTTAGGGCAGTAGTTCTCCCTGATCAATGACACAAACTGTTCCCAAGTCATATTATACAATGGGATTTTCCCTGTAGCTTGGATCAAAGACCTCCACCAAGCTAATGCCTCACCCTTGAATGACTGAGACACGAATTTCACCACATCCTTATTAGCGCAACCACTGATATCCACCACAGTGTCCATTTCATCCAACCATGTCATGCAGTCTATAGCTCCTTTTTCCCCAGTGAAATCCCTGGGTTTGCATGAAACAAAATATTTATAGGAGCAACCCTTATCACGGGGTTCCTGATTCGGTATGATCCTTTGAGATGGAATACTCCTTTGGTTTGAAGAGTGATGGGAATTACTGTTGTGAGCAGTGTGAGTTTTAGAGGGTGGTTTTGAGTGTGGTGCAGATTGGGTCCTTACTTGGGTACCACTGGATTCATGGAACTGTCTATCCAAAGCTCGAGTAATGGCATTGTCTATCATTGCCTGCAGTTCTGCACCCGCTACGTTAATTCGGGCATTATCATGATTCTCCCTTGGGTGACTGTTGATCTCCTCCGAGTCAGCCATGTAGTTTGCACTATTACATAAGATATTGACAATAATTTATTTGGGAGTTTATTATGGAATTGTCTTTTATGGCAATTCATTAACCATGGTAAACACATACCATATTTGGTTAATTTGTTAATCATATTTATTTAGGATTTTTATTATAATTTATCCTAATTATAAAACAATAACAGTATTATTAGTGGCACAAAAGGCCTAGTCACAGGGACATTCTAAATCATAAGCCATGATTTCAGAGAATCAAGGCATTTAGGTTTGAACATAGTTCTTTACCTTTTTCTGACAGGGAGTCGTAGACTACTACTGTCTTTTGTCTTATATGACAATGAGTATGGCCCGTAGGCACCACATTACCTATGGATGTTTAATATATGATCATCTTAATTGATGATTTAAACCCATGAATTATAGATCATCAGGTTAGGATAGGAATCTTTTGAAGAATCCTATTATAAGAATGACATGTGTGATTTTTAACGAACCACGTCTGCCAGGAGTGTTAACATGTTTTTCAGATGTTAACAAGGATTTGAATCTTTTTAAACAGGTCTTACCATCTTGGCCAAGTCTTATAATGACATGCAGGCTAGGTTATACCTTTAAGATTCTTATTCAATATTTAATAGGCAGATTATTATTATTATTATTATTTTTAAAGGAATGATTTTTAATTTATTTATTTCATGTATAATATATTATGCATATAATAAGAAAATGAAAATTTTAAAACTTAACATTCCAATAAACATTACAAAGGAGTACATATCGCCCTAAACGGGACTTTTAACAGAAATAACTTGCCCACGTAGGGGCGAAACTGTACATACAAGTACTCGCAGGGACTGATTACTAAGATAGGTGTCCACGCAGGGACTAAAAAGACAAGTCCACACAGGGACTAAGTACATAGATAAATGTCCACGCAGGGACTTAATTAAACTAAGGAAATACAACAATACATACAGAGATTTATTGATCCCTCTTCTTCTTTCCTTTTAATAAGCTTGCTAGGCCCTTGAGGAATCCCCGGTTGTTCCTACGTTCTTCTTGAAATTCTCACTCCACCCTGTGTAGCCTGTGGAGGATTTCCTCCTGTTCCGGTGGGGAAAACCGTGGTGGCTGCGGCTGTTGCTGAATCGGTGGCCGAGTAGGTATTTGATACCCATGAGTTGGATATCCCACTCCCCAGGGAGCTCCATATGGTCCTTCAGGATGAAGGGCGTTGTAGTTCGCTGCTACAAGATATGGGTCGGCTTCAGCATAGTTATAGTGAGTGTGAGCCGGCTGCTCAAACGGATTGTACGCCGTTGAACCAGCGTATGTAGGAATCGGGTTACCAAATCCCGATGGTGGCGGCGGTGGTGCAACTGGTGCAGAATTCACCTCTGAAACTGGGTTTGAAGGCCCACCGATTTGTGGGTCTTCATGCAGTGGCGGATAGTGACTGCCACTTGAGTGATGGGGGGTGCTAAAGTGAAAACCCCCTTCTCGCGCGGATATTCGCGCGCCTGTTCTTCTACGCCTTGGTGGTTCAGGAGGTGCTTGATGAACTGGCGGTGGTGGTGGCGGTGGCGTGAGTGCTACGAAACGCGAATCCTCTGAGGGATCCTGCTGCTGCTGCTCATGAAGCGATGAATGGTGAGAGGGTGTAAAATACCACTCATACAAGTTGAACCTTGCTTGGTAACTGTCTGGACCATGGTAAGGTGATCCATGGAAAGATGACCCATCAGAGACTTCAATAGGGTGTGTGGGGGTTCCAGTCGGTGGTTCAACAGGGTCGGTGTCCTCATCCATATCCATGGCGTGATCACCGGAAAATTGATCCTCTGGTCCCAATGGGTTAAAACCCACTGGTTCTTGAATAAAGTTTGCCGGGTTAAACCGGCCCTGAAAGACAGGAGTGGGGTTGCCAAAGGAATGGTGCGACATGGATCGCTGCAACGGCAAGTAGGAGTGGCGGGAGTCTTCAGTCTCGTTTTCCGATTGCGGTCAAAAGGAATGGCGGTAAGGAGGCGTTGAGCTATACGAAGTAGATCGCCTAGCGGGCTCTGAATGGTTCCTCCAGTCTCCTTGAGGACCGGCACTCATAGTTGCAGAAGGAGTTCGCCGGTGTGAAGGCCCTGCCTCGTGATCGTTGGGGGAGTGGATTGGCCCCTTGCCTCGTCCTCCTCTCCGGAATCTTGGTGGCATATTTCCTGTCAAACAATTAACAGATACAACAAAGAAATATAAAGGACAAAGTTAGAATTAAAAACAATTTGGATTAGTCCTAAGTTCTTTGTCTAGACTCGAAAATTTATGAAGGTGCAATTGTGTAACTGAGATTAAACACAAAAGGCTAGTGTTTAATTCACTCAGTGTTGGCTCTGATACCAACCTGTCACACCCCGATATTTCCATGTATTACCGGTGGGCCCGGTGGGGGAGTATCGTGACGTAATTGATATCGTTATAGTCAAACAACACAATATATAAATGCACAGCGGAAGCAAAAGATAGATTCATTTCATCTTTAATAAATTGTAATATTAAGTATCACAAATAGTTGAAACAGATCCACAGGATGGATCAAATAAAAAGAAACATTGTTCAACAGACTGTATTGCATCCAAGCTTGCGAGACTCTTATTGATGCTAAGGAGAAAGCCAGCCTATTTTGAGTAGTACCTGCACTTAATCTTTTTGGGAAAATATGTCAGTTTACACTGGTAAATACAATCAACTGACTCATTTAAAAAGGTTTAGAAAGTTGATTTAAATGCACGAGGCACAAACATTTTTATAACTTGGGATAATAATTTGAATATAATACTTGTAAAAGAATTACATGTTTCTTATGCGTTCAGTAGCCCGGTTTGTGCCGGGTTAAAGATCAATAGACACACCACATTATGTATTTAGGCACTGACGGGTGTACGCCTACACCCCGTGCTTAGGTCATGGCCATTTCGTAAAATGATGTTGAGGATATCCGGGACATTGTCATTAACCCCCCAAAGGCTTTAAGCAACCAAAACAATTTAAACGGGTCATTTCAATAAATTAACCATCATACGATTAAAGATTCAATGCCCGACCAAGCGGTATTTTATATACCGTACCCCAAGCCCGTATAGGGAAAATAAGTTAAAAGTATTTACCTGCATGAAGTATAATCACAACAGCAAGTGCAAATAGCTTTTACCAGGTCTCCTATTCTGGAACGAAGGTTTATAATAACCTATTAGAATCCTAACGGGTCTTTAATTAAGCCTAAACTTAGACCGGTTAGTTTTAAAGAAAGATACGGTTCGAACGCATGATTAAGCGAAGACCGGAATAGAATGTGATTTAGACCCGACAAGTTTGAAGACTTGTATAATATGGGTAAACTAAACACATTCTGGATTTTGAGATAAAAATGATAAGGTTCGACCCGTTTCGGCTAATTTATGTAAACTAGTTACGTAAACCGAACCGAACGCGAATAACGCATAACGGGTAGCCGAAAGAGTCATGAACAGGTTTCCTAAGTTAACATGCTTTAAATATGTTGTGATATCAGTAGGATACCTTCCATTATGCCCAAAACGAGTTTAATCACAATTTAAGCCCCGTTGGGGTATTTTGGTCATTTAAAAGATTATAAAAGAGATTAATTATAATTCTGAGATTCGGTTCTGAGATAATCAGTAAAACAACTAAATTTAATAGGTTATATCAGTTGGTGATTAGTCTTATATGACAAAATGGTTTTAACCCCATACTTGGTGTTTAATACGCGTAAAAAGCCGTTTTAAGCGATTTCCGGGTTATAACGGAAGTCTGAGTTTTCTGATCAATTTATTAAGTTCAAAATACTTCATTCATCATATAAAATCAGTGGCCAAAGGTTTGGTATCAAATTGTTATGTAAAACTTATTTTATACGCGAAAAGGGTATAATTGGCATTAACCGAATCAAGGCGATAACCCTATGTTATGATCAGTTTAAAAATCTTAAAAAATCCCAAAATATTATATTACATCAGTGGGTAAAAGTTTTGGTGTCAAAAATTGGGTTTAGATAGGCTTTACGCTAATGACGCCGTTTAATTAATAAAAACGTTCTAATTACGCCATTGGGCATAACTCCTAATCTAGACCTCCAACTGATGTGAAAATTTAGGGATATGCTTATAAATCAGTAACAAAGATTATTGTCCTTTCACATTTCCAAAATTCTCGTTTTATGGTCAAAAGGGCATTATGGTCAACATTAAGCAATTAACGGAAACGTGTAAACGAATTGGACAAACAACGAACCAATCACAGAGGGTTATACTATCATGTAACCTGGTCCTAATGAAGCTTTAAGGAATTTCTAAATCCATCTAAATCGGGTCAGAACTGAAGTCAAAGCAAAAGTCAAAGTTTTGCGACTTTCGGTTCCGAACCGAGCCTAAACAGAAAATTGACGGATCAAACAAGCTTAGACCAGTTCTTATACTAATTACCAAGTTATATGAGTGATAAAATAGGTTACACGTCTTCTACATTGTTAATTATGCGTTAAAACAAAAATTAAGATTCTATTGACTTTTTATAACAAACTTTGACCCGACAAATGATCTAGTTATAGCGGGAATCAAAGGGTGCCCTTTTAAGGGTTTAATGCCCAGATAATTACCAACTTATAACTATCTTTACTTTGACTAATCGCTGGACCATTAGCGATTAATCGTTAAGTCAAACCTTAATTACAACGGTTTGACTTTTAAGCTATAAACTAAGTAAAACACGATTAAGGAAGGTCAAGGAAGCTTACCAAGGTCCAATGCACGATTAGTGATGCTTAGGGAGTGGCCTTGAGCTCCAGAAATGATCAGAAGTTGAGTTGGGAATAATTGATCAAAAGTTGCAAACAATGGTGCTTTATATAGTGGGTTTAATCCCACTAGATCATGCCATGGAATGCTATAAGTGATCATAGATCATTCACAAGTGTCCTTATACTCTAAAAACAAGTTTAGGCAGCTCATGGTTTTGAGAAATGGCAACATAAGTCGGTTACATGGGCTGGACAGCCACCTGTGGGTTTTCTGCTTCTGGGCATGGCTTACGGACCGTAAGGGTCCAGCCATACGGTCCGTAAGGACCTGGTGTCAGGTTAAACAAGTTTCAATTAATTGCAGTTTTGGTCCTCGGTCCTTCTAAAAGTTGTTTTTCCTTTATTTCTTGCATTATGAGCCCTCTAAATTGACTTATAAGGACTTCAAGACTTATACCAATTTTGTTAAGTCCTTGGTTATCTATTTATCGCTCGAAAAGTCATAAATTTCAACGTTGACGCTTTTAACCCCTCGTATACGAATTTTATCATAACTTTCTCATACGATAATGAAACTTGGTGAAATTTTTATCAGGCATTCTAGTGAGCCTAATTAATCGTTACAAAGCTTCAGGTTTGCTAAAAGGTCACTCAGAGGTATAACTTAAACATGTTGACACATTTAACCCCTGTAGTTTGTAATCTCTCACTTTCTTTCAGAATTAGCTTCGTATGATCCATGATTCATTCGTTTAAGGGTATAAACATCATGTAGGGTTATTGTAAAGTATATTTATCCATTGTTGACAATTTTAACCCTTATATTCACATACTTTCCTTGTTTGTCAACTTTAGTCCCCCTAGAGTATTCTTTCACACGTTCAAAGCTTATGACACGTGTTAATACATTATTGGACATCAAATTACGAGGTGTTACATCTTTCTTCATACCAGGCCACCAATTCTAGGTTCGAAGATCCTTATACATTTTATCTGCACCAGGATGAATAAAATAACGAGACTTGTGAGCTTCATCCATTAGCAAGGTGCGGAGGTTGTCTTGACTTAGGACCCATACACGGTCCATGAAATAATACAATCCATTGTCTTTCAGTTCGAGATTAGGCTTAATATGATATGGTAATTTCTTACCCATCAAATCTTGTGTAACACAAGTGTGTTGAGCCTGAGAAATGCGGGTTTGAATATCAGATCGAACCTGAACATAATGAAGCTTGACACCCTCTTTACGACTTAATGCGTCAGCCATGACATTCTCCTTACCATGATGGTAGCGAAATTCGCAATCATTATCGTTTAGAAGTTCAACCCAACGTCGTTGCCTCATGTTAAGTTCTTTCTGATTGAAGATGTGCTGAAGACTTTTGTGGTCAGTGAAAACCACACATTTTGACCATACAAGTAGTGTCTCCAGATTTTAAAAGCGAAGACTACTGCACCTAACTCAAGATCATGAGTGGTGTAGTTTTTCTCGTGAATCTTCAATTGTCTCGATGCATAAGCTATGATTTTGTTCCTTTGCATGAGAACACAGCCAAGGCCTAAGTTGGATGCATCACAATATACCACAAAATTGTCGTTGCCTTCTGGTAAAGATAGAATAGGTGCATCACAAAGTTTCTGTTTCAAGGTCGGAAATGCTTCTTCCTATTTGGATCCACATTCGAAAGGTTTATTCTTCTGAGTTAGAGCAGTGAGAGGAACTGCAATCTTGGAGAAGTTTTCAATGAAGCGGCGGTAATAACCCGCAAGACCAAGAAATGAACGAACCTCAGTAGGAGTAGTAGGTGTATCCCAATCCTTAATCGCACTGATTTTGGTGGGATCTACATGAATACCTTGTTCGTTGACGATATGTCCCAAAAATTGAACTTCCTTAAGCCAAAATTCGCACTTGGAGAACTTGGCGAAAAGCTGTTCTTTCTTTAGGAGTTCCATAGTAAGACGGAGATGTTGTTCATGATCAGCTCGTGTCTTAGAATAAATCAGAATGTCATCAATGAAAACGATGATGAACTTGTCCAAATAAGGCTTACAAACCCTATTCATCAAGTCCATGAAAACAGCAGGAGCATTAGTCAAACCGAAGGGCATAACAGTAAACTCATAGTGCCCATATCTTGTACGAAAAGGTGTCTTGGGAATATCTTCTTCGAGTACTCGTAGCTAATGATACCCAGAATGTAGATCAATTTTTGAAAAACAAGTAGCACCCTGTAACTGATAAAAGATATCATCAATGCGAGGTAGGGGATATCGATTCTTGATGGTAAGCTTGTTAAGCTCACGATAATCGATGCACATCCTAAAATAGCCATCTTTCTTCTTGACAAAAAGAACAGGAGCACCCCAAGGTGAAAAGCTAGGACGAATAAAACCTTTGTTAGAAAGCTTCTGAAGCTGTTTAGATAATTCCTGCATCTCAGACGGTGCAAGACGATATGGAGATTTAGCAATAGGATTAGCACCAGGTACTAGATCAATACGAAACTCAACTTGGCGTGCTGGGGGTAAACCAGGTAATTCTTTAGGAAACACTTTAGGATAATCCCAAACAACAGGGATAACTTGAATAGACTTACCTTTGCCTTTCTCTTCTACGACATGTGCCAAGAAAGCTACATAGTTCTTGCGTAGGTACTTCTGAGCTTGAGTACACGACATAAGTTTATGACCACTAGCAAGTTTCTCACCATGAATCTCTAAGATCTCACCAGTTGAAAGCGGTACACGAACAATCTTTTCAAAACAAACTACCTCTGCGTGGTATTTGGCTAACCAATCCATTCCCACTATAATGTCGAAACTCCCAAGTTGCATCGGTGTGAGGTCAATAGGAAAAAGATGGTTATTAAGGTTCAACTGGCAATTTCGAAGAACAGAATTGAGAACAATGGGTTCGCCACTAGCTACCTCTACTGTCAAGGGCTTTCCTAATTTTGTTCTAGTCGTGCAAAGCAATGGTTCAAAAGACAATGACACAAAACTCTTATCGGCACCCGAATCAAAAAGTACAGATGCAGGCTGATTGTTAACAAAGAACATACTGCGCGCGCCTCATTTGCATTCATGTTAAAGACTCATCCACGAGCCTGAGCCTGATTCACGTTAACCAACCTCGGACACTGATTTCGATAGTGGGTCAGATCCCCACAATTGTAGCATGAACCAGGAGGATAGTGAGGTCATGCAGCTTGTGCATGTTGTTGTGCGAGCTGTTGAGCAGGTTGCAGAGCTGGGTTTTGTGCGACTTGATTCTGATTAGGAGCAAAAAGGAAAACATTAGCAAGATGACCAGATTTCCCACAGTTGGCATAAAAAAGACACTGAACCTGTGGTTGATGGTGACTGTTACACCTGTTGCACAATGGTGCCTTCCCAGCATATTGTTTCTTGGCAGGTGGTTGTGCGGGCTGATTGGGAGCTGCCTGGTTTGGTTGTGCGGTAACAGCGAAATTTTGGGAAGCCTTGCGCTTCCTAGACCTCATTGAAGACTCAACTTTCTTACCCTTTTGTTTCTCGGCTTTTTCAGACGATTTCTTGTCACCCTTCCTGTGTAGTTTACCCTTTCTGATTTGCGACTCAGTCAAAGTCGCAGCCAACTCGATGACCTGACGAACTGTGGTAGGGTTGCTACCAGTGACGATATCTTGCACGGGGTCAGGTAAACCATCGACATACCTCTCGATAGCCTTATCAAGTGGGGTAACCATTGTAGGGCATAACAAACTCAATTCCTCATATCTGTCACTATAAGCCTGATGTTCACCACTGTCTTGTTTCAGGTCATCAAATTCCCTTTCTAATGCCCTTTGTTCATGTCGAGGACAGAATTCCCTCATCATAAGAGCCCTAAGCTCTTCCTAGGTTTGACCCAAGGCAATCTCAGCACCGCGATCTCTCATTAACCCATTCCACCAAGTAAGAGCCCTCTTTTGAAACACACTAGAAGCGAACTCGACTTTACGATTATCAGGACACTGAACATGACGAAAAGTGCTCTCAATGCACTCAAACCACTGTGGGAGCCCAGTTGCTCCCTCAGAACCACTAAACTTGAGAGGTTTAGCCAAATTGAAACTTTTAAAGTTGCATGGAGCATTATTGTTGTTAATGTTGGCTTGGTTAATTTGAGTGATGAGATTTGGGAGTGCAGCAGCCATTTGCTGTGCAATGATAGCCGCCAGTTTGGCATTAGGAAGCTGATTGTCACGTCGAGGAGGCATTTCTAAAAGAGGAAAACATGAGAGAAAACGAGTGAGATGACATTGGATAAGAATGTTACAAATATCGACAAAAAAGTAAGGATGGTGGTCATTCGTTTGTTACCACAAAGCAAACAAATGACACACAGTGACTAATCAAAGTAAATGGGTCACAATAATGTATCGCGAAGACATGCTTTAGCCTATAAGTGGACACTCACCCCAGGAGTTCCCAGGTAAGAGTGACTGGTCCGATTATGTGGATTTGTACGAACACTCTAGCCTAGACAGAAAACTCAAGATACAGGCATCCACCCTTCCAAATTGCACGTGTTCACATTATTTAGACGCAAACCTTGACGAGATTTTGAAAACTTGGAGGGTTCAAAACCTTATAACAAATCATCTAAGAATAGATGACTGATTTTCAAAAATCGTTTTGGAAAAATTATGTTCTTGTTTTGGTTGTCACCTAAAGATAGGTGACGGTATTGTTTTAAAAATCTAAACGCAAGAAACTCGCGTTAGGTTCCTAGAAAAGTTATAGTCTAGGTCAAAGCATTACTAATAACCTAATTCCCTATAACCATTGGCTCTGATACCAACTCTTCTGTCACACCCCGACCGCGTAAAACAACAAACCACGGCAGAAACGTCGGTGAGTGGAGCGACAGAATTATTGTTACACAACCATGGTATTTGAAGTTTCATTTTATTTGAATTAAAAAGATTACATTGTCTTAAAAACAAGGAAACATAACATAATTAACTAGTCTTGCATCTTTTATTGTCACTAAGGCCCAAGTCTGCCTAGGTGTATCTTGATCAACCCTATGCATCAACTCCTGAAAACACATGTGAAAATAGGTACGTCCGCATAAAAATGCATGTGAGATACATAGGTTTAGTTGATGCAGGATTCATGACTTGTAAGTTTAAAAGAATTTTTTAACAAAAAAGTAGTCATGAACCTTATAAAAGTGTTTTCTTTTATGAATCATACGAAAATCGAATAGAAAATCAGATTATATAAATGAATAATGCTCGGTTAAATAAATAACCAAGTAAAAATGATATTTGCATGAAATATGTCGTTTGTAAAACAATGTCTTATGTAAATATGTTATATGTGTAAAATGTAACATGTTCTTGTTGAAATGATTTAGATAACGCTACGATATGTAATATCATAAAAGCACTTATATATAGGAAGTACCAGCGGCGTATCCACCATGCTTTTATCATATTACACACGCCTCGTTATTTAAATCACTTATCAAAATAAACCACCTAAATGTCTTGTTTAAACCAATATCAAAATGTTCATGTATAATCAAATGTTATGTATGGCAAGCGAGGGTATCAACTTAAACCATAGGTAAAACGTACAAAACAATGTATTTGAATAAATCATAGTTTAAAACAAAATGTTATGTTTTGAAAAATAAAACCATGCTTTACTGATACAGACATTTATGCGGTAATGTATATCGCATACATTCAAACCCTTAAACAAATTAAAGGTTTATCAAAATTATGTATTTCGGATTCTATCATTCCTTACGTCCAAACAAACCTAAGATTCCAGGAATGGGAGTCGTCAATTCCTATGGTACCACTACATACTACCAAGCGGCGTGATCAGTGTTAATGAACGTATTTTTGACCCGTTAAACAAATCAAATGTTATACCAAATGTAAGCATGTTATGTGAAAACAATGTACTAAGTATGCTTAAAAGAACATACATAGCAATAATGTGATGTAAATCAATGTGTACATATGCTGAAATAAACATATGAAACAAATGTGTTTATGAAATCAATGAACTAGCATGCTTAGTCAACATACATAGCAAAGCATAAATGAAATCATGTACTATATGCGTACTAATGAACATAGCAAGTATATGTTATGAAAGCACAAAAAGCATGAAAGTAACAAGTAGGCACATGTGTTTCACCCCAAGATATTTGAAAACAGTAAACGAGGGGTCTATGTACTCACTTGATATTGCTTAGTAGTCTTGAGATAACAACCAAGTAATGCTAGAAGGATCACGGAATCAATCGGCACCTAATATAGGTAACTACGTCAATAAACCGGACCTAAGTCGGAAGATCGGATAGAATGAGGTTTCGTAAACCAAATGAGTATTGGAACTCATATGATATGGTTTAATAAAGCCTACATACTAAATCGGAACCTAACCTAAGTGCTTATGACCCGTTATGACCCGTTTAGGTAGCTTACGCTACTTTAACGCGTCATTTGCGCAAAAGCGCAAACGAGTAGCCTAACTAGTCCTATGACAAGTATTATATGCCCTAACATGTTTATTAATCAGTTTATGTGACAAAGTTTAAGTTACATATGCTTAAAATGAAATTATACGCAAAAAGGGCATTTTGGTCATTTTTCTAAGGCATATAAACTACCTATCATACAACTAATTAAACTAAGTGACCATAAGGTATAACCTCGGAAGGTTATTCCCTATACAACTATGGTCACAAAATATGTTTGGTCGGATCCTAACGATCGACCAAACGGGTCGGGTTCAAAAGTCTAAGCGGTTGTCAAGACCGTTTGACTTACGACCCTAAACAAGCACTAGACTAAAAGTGACGAGTTAAACATGTTAAAACATGTTTAACTAAGTTAGAAAACAAATTTGATATCAAAACAAAGGGTTTTGATACCCAAAAATAGTTTCGTTGCAAAATACGAATAAACACGTATTTTGACTGAAACTTTGACTCATCACTTCGACTAATCAACGTGGTAATCAGTAGGTATAGTCACAAGGGACTATAACCATCGTGATTACGCTCACGTTGTAAAGTTCAAACGAACTTTGTGTTGACCAATTCATGGTCAAAGCAGAAAATCAAACACTGTTTGACTTTCATGCTTGAAATACATGAAAAGCATGAAAGAAGCTTACAAAAGGTCCAAGCAATGAAGATTTGAACTCAAAATTCTCAGGTATGAAGCTTCACAAGTGAGAGCTTCAACTTAGAGAAGAATTGAGATCAAATTGTGAGGAATTAAGTGAAGAACCCACTTCTATTTATAGTAGCCTTGGATTAACAAGATCATGACAAGTGTTTTTGTAAGAATCAAGGTTCAATCCTAGCCATACACTTGTGGAACATGGTTTTGTATACAATGGGAGCTCCAAAACTAGTTCATAGTATTGAGAAAGTTGCATAAAAGACCCTCAAGTTCAAACTAGTTGCTGAAAATGGATTTTCTACCAAAAGTAGGCCATGGCGTCGCGCCACGGCACCACCCCTTTGGGGTCGCGCTACGCCACTACACACAAGAACCAGAAAGTTTTGAAAACTGGCAAAAATGGTCCCTGCAGCACTTTTAAGCCATTTTTTACGCGTTTAAACCCCGTTAACCCATTTTCAAGGCTCAATAATGAAGTTTAAGTATATGGGACATGAAATATGCTTGAAAATATCACGGATGTCGGTTCGTTTGGTCGTACGATCACGTTGTTCGGTTAATTATGACGAAACTCGAACGAACGCGAAAAATGATCCAAATTGCGCGAAGAATGGTATTTTAGCATTCCAATCACTAAAATAAATATTTTAATGATTACAAAAATTTTTGGATGTCCGGATATGTTCAGAACATAAGATATGCGCGAAAATGCAAACTTATGCACTTTTTGATGCTTTTAGTCCCTGATTGACCAATAAGTTTATTTTCGCATACCGAACCCTTCAAAGCCTATTTCTAAGCTATGTAAAGGATATTTAGGGTATGTTTAGCTTATGACCAAGTTCCGGAATGTTCGTTACTATACGAATCGGCATACTTTCGCAGTTTGTCGAAATTAGTCCCTGCGATCGAATAAACTTGTTTTTGCCATACCAAACCCTTTAAAACTTATTTCTAAGTTATGTAAAGGTTATTTAAGGTATGTTAAGAATTTGTTGATGTTCCGGAGTGTTTGTCACGTTAAACTGATTACGTTTACGCATCAGTTTGCGTATAACTTTCTAGAAAGCGATATAGAGTTTGAAATTGAACAAAAATCATAACGTGCAAATGTCAAACATAAATAACAAATATTGGGATCAAATCACATTTTTTATTGATAATTGAACTATTCAGATTTTGTACAATGATTACAAGCACAGATGTCACAGTCTCCCCTACTTGTGGAAATTTCGTCCCGAAATTTATTTAGAGGAAACTTGTGAGAATAGATGTGGATATTTCGACTTCATTTGATCTTCACGTTCCTAAATAATTATGGACCACATTTAGAATCCCACCAAACTTTGACAAGTGGAATGCGCTTGCGTTTGAGCCATTTGACTTCACAGTCCATGATTTCCACAGGCTTCTCAACGAAATGCATTGTGTCATCAACACGAATCTCATCAAGTGGTATGTGGAGGTTCTCATTAGCTAAACACTTTTTAAGATTGGACACGTGGAAGGTTGGAAGAACATTTCTGAGTTCAGGAGGTAATTCTAACCTGTAGGCTACTTTTCCAATTCTCTCAATGATCTTGAATGGTCCAACATATCTAGGTGCAAGTTTTCCTGTCTTTCCAAATCTGGTCACACCTTTCCAAGGTGAAACCTTAAGTAAGACGCGATCACCGACTTGAAATTCCAAAGGTTTGCGTCGTCTATCCGCGTAACTCTTTTGACGGCTTCTAGCTGTCTGAAGGTTATCGCGAACTTTCTTGATTTTATCTGTAGTCTCTAGAATGAGCTCAGGTCCAGTAAGCTGAGCTTCACTGATCTCATTCCAACAGACTGGTAAACGACATTTTCGACCGTATAAAGCCTCGAAAGGAGCCATGTTGATGCTGGAGTGATAACTATTGTTGTAGGAGAATTCAATAAACGAAAGATACAAATACCAACTACCACCAAAATCGATCACACAAGCTCTAAGCATATCCTCCAATGTCTGGATTGTTCTTTCAGATTGACCATCCGTTTGTGGATGATAAGCTGTGCTCAAATTGAGTTGGGTTCCCATTGTAGATTGCATGGTTCTCCAAATGATGTCAAAGTATAGGGGACATGAAATATGCTTGAAAACATCTCGGATGTTGGTTCGTTTGGTCGTACGGTCACGTTATTTGGTTAATTACGACGAAACACGAACGGACGCGAAAAACGATCGAAATTACGCGACGAATGGTATTTTAGCATTCCAATCACTAAAATAAAATATTTTAATGATTACAAAAATTTTTGGATGTCCGGATATGTTCAGAACGTAAGACATGCGCGTAAATGCAAACTTATGCTCTTTTTAATGCTTTTAGTCCCTGTTTGGTCAAATAAGCATATTTTCACATACCGAACCATTCAAAGCCTATTTCTAAGCTATGTAAAGGATATTTATGGTGTGTTTAACTTATGATCATGTTCCGGAATGTACGTTGCTATACGAATCGGCATACTTTCGCAGTTTGTCACAAATAGTCCCTGTAAGCGAATAAACTTGTTTTTGCCATACCAAACCCTTCAAAACTTATTTCTAAGTTATGTAAAGGTTATTTAAGGTATGTTAAGAATTTTTTGATGTTCCAGAGTGTTTTTCGCATTAAACTGATTACGTTTATGCATCAGTTTGCGTATAACTTTCCAGAAAGCGATATAGAGTTTGAAATCGAACAAAATCAAAACGTTCAAAATGTCAAACATAAATAAAAAAATATTGGGATCAAATCATATTGTTTTATTGATAATTGAACTGTTCAGAGTTATACAATGATTACACAAGCACAGATGGCACAGTCTCCCCTACTTTAGGAAATTTCGTCCCGAAATTTATTTAGAGGAAACTTGTGAGAATAGATGTGGATATTTCTCCTTCATTTGATCTTCACGTTCCCAAGTAAATTCTGGTCCACGTTTAGATTCCCAGCGAACTTTGACGATTGGTATGCGCTTGCGTTTGAGTTTCTTGACTTCACGGTCCATGATTTCCACAGGCTTCTCGACAAAGTGCATCGTGTCATCAACACGAATTTCATCAAGTGGTATTTGGAGGTTCTCATCAGCCAAACACATTTTTGAGATTGGACACGTGGAAGGTTGGATGAACATTTCCAAGTTCAGGAGGTAATTCTAGTCTGTAGGCCACTTTTCCGATTCTTTCAACGATCTTGAATGGTCCAACATATCTCGGTGCAAGTTTTCCTTTCTTTCCAAATCTGATTACACCTTTCCAAGGTGAAACCTTGAGTAGGACATGATCACCGTGTCACACTCTGACTTTTGCGGAAGCGCATGCGTGTGACTTAATCGGTTCTCTTTGCATTCGATTATAATAAACAACTATATGATCAAAATGATGTTCATCCATTCAAGGGTTTGAAATATTACAACACAAGTCATTTAAGTTTCAACCAAAACCCTCACGTTATGATACAAACAAAAGTGGATGACATCTAAACTTGAAATTTCCATCTTGAAAACAACACCAGCGTCCAAGATCCAACTTGTTTCCTGAAATTCATGTGAGTTTTGGAAAATCGTCAACATAATGTTGGTGTGAGTTCATGCAGTTTTTGTATTGAACGTTTGTATACTTTGTATGAAAACATGGTATGTAATTTGTACCAATCAAGTATTTCCGTATGTATCGAGATTGTTAATGGGTTGCAAGGCCATTAACATGTGACACGACATAGGAAGCATCCAAACCATAGGCATTTTTCTAGTTGTCGATTCACGACTGAGACACAAAAGCACTACTTGGTACTAGTTCTCACCAAGAGTGTGGCTGCCCGAAAACCCATTAGATCTAACCTTTTGTTCTGCGGTCTTAGTATGTACACGATTAATGGTGCTTCTGGTACCCTATTCGTGACACGATTTCAAGTATCATTCCTTAGTTCTTGTATTCAACATACCATAACACATGTATTTTCCCCAAGTTTAAAAAGCATGTAAAAGATTAAAAGTGGGGACATGAACTCACTTTTCTGTAAACATTTAGTAACATGTACTTCACCCCCGAAGTTATAAAACTGAAAACAGTTAAAAGAAAAGGGGGAGCATGAACTCACAACTTTGCGTATCCTGCACCGTAAACTTCACCGGTTGGTTTTGTGACATATACGTATTCTATGTTTGTTAGTCACTAGACTTGTATCACACAAGTACAAGTCACCATCTTTTGTTTGTGTATATGTTCTTTGTATGTTCAATCTTTAGTCGGGTCGTGCCCTTGTTTGTCGGGTCTCGCCCGTTTGTCATGCCTTTGCACTTTATGTATGTAATGCATTTTTGTAAATATATATTTTACTCCTCAAATATATATTCATTCATGTAGTCCCTTTTCAAGGTAATAGATGTTAAAAATAATTTATATTTTTAACTTTTTATGTATGTTACTTATATTATTTTCTCAATAATAAATATAAGTATTTCGTAAAATAATATCCTCAATATTATTTTGGTACAAGTATTCTTTGTATTTTATGTAAATACTTGTGTATTTTGTATTTTTCACCAAGAATCAATACTTCGATTTCTATTACTTTCCAGAATTATATTCTTAAAAACAATATATTTTTAAGACTTGTAAGGAATATATATATTTTGTCATGCTATAAAATATATATAATCATTCTCGTTATTCACCCGATTTTTGTATATTTGTAAACTTATGTATTCTCATGTATTTGCATGTGTATTTTTGTATTCATACTCCTTGGGAGTGTTTAGTGTATTTTCAAGTCCTTAATACACTACTACATTTAATACACACAATATACTTAGCACAAAATTTGGTGATCACTAAATATATATATTTTCGCCAAAAATATACATTCTTAATATCAATTTTTATCTTGAAGAAATCATCACTTCTTGACTTGTAATTTTTACACAAAAGTTAGGGAAACCTTGGTAAATATTTTTAGGTGAATTTTAAGGAAATAAGTTTCACCAAAACTTATATTTTTCTAAGTGTCAAAATTTTATAAAATTTTTTACATAGTTTCCCCTAAAAATGGAGGTTTCCCATGTTTTCAAAACATGTGTTTATTTTCTTTTCGATCATCAAAATAATTTTCAACAACACTCATCAACAACATATACTAATTTATTCATATGAAACATCATGGTGAACTTGATTCTTGTTAAACATGTGTAGTCTTTTAGATCTACACTTTACATAAGGTGATCTTTCCGACATAAGTGTTCTTGTAAATTTTTAACCAACTTTTTATAAGACTTTATTTTACTAACCAACTCACCCATGAGTTCAATGTTTTCAAAGTTTGTAAATCATTTTTCTAAAATCACTTTTGTATTTATTAGAAAGATCATAATTTTTAACATCATGTTTAACCATGGATCTTTCAAGATCCATGCTTAATATTTTTAGATCTTTCAAAAACAAGCTTTATGTTATATTTTTAACAAACTTTCCATGAGTTTTAGTTTCAAAAACTAGTTCTACACATACTTAATTACTTCAAAATTACAAGTTTATGCACAAAATTCATATTTCAAGTTCACATTATGCTTCATATGTTCACCTTCAAGTTTAACCATGGATCCTTCAAGATCCATGCTTAAACTTGGTAGATCCAAGCTTTAACATACTTGATCTAATCATAAACACAAGATACCACATCAACAACTTCGTTTCATACACTAAAATTTCATGTAATCACTTATTTTCTTCATGATTATGTTAGATCTTTTCATTTTTAACATTAGAAGTTAAGTTGTTTAGATGGTGAAACTTGTACATAACATAACATGACATAAATTGGTGATCAAGAAGCTTACTACTAGCTCTAATGGCTAGGGAAGTGGCACAAAAATGATGAAGATGAACAAGGAAGAAAGTGAGTGGTTAAAAGCTCCACAAGGTGGTCCTTCAAGTTCTAGCACCATACATCTTCATAAATGGCCTCCATACACCTCCTAGTGAGCTTGGATTGTTAGAAAGTAAAGTGAAAATGGTGGGTTGTGTGTGTGTAGGTTGAGCCGAGAGTTGGAGGGGGAGAAGGAGGTTGAAGATGAAGTGAATGAATGAATGGTAGATTATATAAGATCTTCCATATCTTTTAATGGCATATTACTAGAATATTCCCTTACACAAGATCTAATAAAATCTAATAAAATCCAATAAAATCAAGTGAGATTTAATAAAATCCCCATAGGGGTCGGATTTGGTGAAGGGGGGGGGGGGTAAAATGTAATTTTTGAGAAGTTGAAGGTTTATGATGCAAACTAGAGGGTTTAAGTTAGTATAAGTGTGTTTAGGTGTTTTTATGATTTTTAAGATGTTCTAGCATGAATACTAGTTTAATATCATAAAAACATTACTTCTAGTTAAATTTTGATGTCCCAGTTATTGTCCGGTTGTTTGGTTCGTTACGGTTCGTTAAAGTGCTGAATTACGCAGTTTCACTAGGTATAAAGCACTTTTTATGGCAGTTTTAATTCCTGACACTCTGTAAATTATTTTGGACAATAAAACATAAATTCTACATGATATTAATGTGTTTAAAAGCTGATTATAGCTGATTTATAGCTGAATTATGCAGATTTCTGCATTTAAAGTGCATTTCGGGTGTTTTTTAGTGCATAGTTTAGCTTCAGGAAAGTTTATATGTTAACCCACTTAGGTTTTAATGTATTTTAGATGTTGGACCTACTCCTAGGCCCCAATTCTATTTTCTGATTGTTTTCTGCAAAACTGCTGACATAGTGTGTCTTACCGGTGAGTTTACTAGTCTTTCTGACGCAGTGATAAAGTAATGCATAAAGCAATATTTTAAGTATGAAACGTGCATGAATTCACATGTATAGCATGAAATCAGACTATGTTGACATTTAAGCACATAATTGCAGATATTTAATAATAATTAGACTCTACGGAAATTACTGGTTTTGTGCCAGTTGTCACACACCGACTTGAAATTCCAAGGGCTTGCGGCGTCTATCCGCCTAACTCTTTTGATGGCTTCGAGCTATCTGAAGGTTATTGTGAACTTTCTTGATTTTATCTGTAGTCTCTAGAATGAGCTCAGGTTCAGTAAGCTGAGCTTCACCGATCTCATTCCAGCAGACTGGTGAACAACATTTTCGACCGTATAAAGCTTCGATAGGAGCCATGTTGATGCTGGAGTGATAACTATTGTTGTAGGAGAATTCAATCAACGGTGGATACAAATCCCAACTACCACCAAAATTGATCACACAAGCTCTAAGCATATCCTCCAATGTTTGGATTGTTCTTTCAGATTGACCATCCGATTGAGGATGATACGCTGTGCTCAAATTAAGTTGGGTTCCCATTGCAGATTGCATGGTTCTCCAAAAATGAGATGAGAATCCAGCATCACTATCAGATATTATGTTGAAAGGAACACCATGTCGGGATACAATCTCATCCACATAGATTTTAGCATGTTTATCAGCAGATACTCACGGATCGGCAAGAAATATGCTGACTTTGTAAGACAATCAACAACTACCCAAATGGTGTCATGACCTCTTTTAGTGCGCGGCAGTTTGGTAATAAGATCCATAGCAATGTTTTCCCATTTCTAAACTGGTATCTCTGGTTGCTCCAATAATCCAAAGGGACGTTGATGTTCAGCCTTAACCTTAAGACAAGTAAGGCATTTGGACACATATAAGGTAATATCTTTCTTCATACCCTGCCACCAATACTGGGTTCGAAGATCCTTATACATAGTTTCCCTTAAAAATGGAGGTTTCCCATGTTTTCAAAACATGTGTTTATTTTCTTTTCGATCATCAAAATAATTTTCAACAACACTCATCAACAACATATACTAATTTATTCATATGAAACATCATGGTGAACTTGATTCTTGTTAAACATGTGTAGTCTTTTAGATCTACACTTTACATAAGGTGATCTTTCCGACATAAGTGTTCTTGTAAATTTTTAACCAACTTTTTATAAGACTTTATTTTACTAACCAACTCACCCATGAGTTCAATGTTTTCAAAGTTTGTAAATCATGTTTCTAAAATCACTTTTGTATTTATTAGAAAGATCATAATTTTTAACATCATGTTTAACCATGGATCTTTCAAGATCCATGCTTAATATTTTTAGATCTTTCAAAAACAAGCTTTATGTTATATTTTTAACAAACTTTCCATGAGTTTTAGTTTCAAAAATTAGTTCTACACATACTTAATTACTTCAAAATTACAAGTTTATGCACAAAATTCATATTTCAAGTTCACATTATGCTTCATATGTTCACCTTCAAGTTTAACCATGGATCCTTCAAGATCCATGCTTAAACTTGGTAGATCCAAGCTTTAACATACTTGATCTAATCATAAACACAAGATACCACATCAACAACTTCGTTTCATACACTAAAATTTCATGTAATCACTTATTTTCTTCATGATTATGTTAGATCTTTTCATTTTTAACATTAGAAGTTAAGTTGTTTAGATGGTGAAACTTGTACATAACATAACATGACATAAATTGGTGATCAAGAAGCTTACTACTAGCTCTAATGGCTAGGGAAGTGGCACAAAAATGATGAAGATGAACAAGGAAGAAAGTGAGTGGTTAAAAGCTCCACAAGGTGGTCCTTCAAGTTCTAGCACCATACATCTTCATAAATGGCCTCCATACACCTCCTAGTGAGCTTGGATTGTTAGAAAGTAAAGTGAAAATGGTGGGTTGTGTGTGTGTAGGTTGAGCCGAGAGTTGGAGGGGGAGAAGGAGGTTGAAGATGAAGTGAATGAATGGTAGATTATATAAGATCTTCTATATCTTTTAATGGCATATTACTAGAATATTCCCTTACACAAGATCTAATAAAATCCAATAAAATCAAGTGAGATTTAATAAAATCCCCATAGGGGCCGGATTTGGTGAAGGGGGGGGGGGGGGTAAAATGTAATTTTTGAGAAGTTGAAGGTTTATGATGCAAACTAGAGGGTTTAAGTTACTATAAGTGTGTTTAGGTGTTTTTATGATTTTTAAGATGTTCTAGCATCAATACTAGTTTAATATCATAAAAACATTACTTCTAGTCAAATTTTGATGTCCCAGTTATTGTCCGGTTGTTCGGTTCGCTACGGTTCGTTAAAGTGCTGAATTGCGCAGTTTCACTAGGTATAAAGCACTTTTTATGGCAGTTTTAATTCCTGACACTCTGTAAATTATTTTGGACAATAAAACATAAATTCTACATGATATTAATGTGTTTAAAAGTTGATTATAGCTGAATTATACAGATTTCTGCATTTAAAGTGCATTTCGGGTGCTTTTTAGTGCATAGTTTAGCTTCCGGAAAGTTTATATGTTAACCCACTTGGGTTTTAATGTATTTTAGATGTTGGACCTACTCCTAGGCCCCAATTCTATTGTCTGATTGTTTTCTGCAAAACTGCTGACACAGTGTGTCTTACCGGTGAGTTTACTAGTCTTTCCGACGCAGTGATAAAGTAATGCATAAAGCAATATTTGAAGTATGAAACGTGCATGAATTCACATGTATAGCATGAAATCAGACTATGTTGACATTTAAGCACACAATTGCAGATTTTCAGATATTTAATAATAATTAGACTGTATGAAAATTACTGGTTTTGTGGCAGTTGTCACAGTCTCCCCCCGTTAAAAGAATTTCGTCCCGAAATTCAGACTGAGTCATCTCCCGCAGGAGCTTTCTCGAACAGATGGGGGTACTTGGTTCTGAACCGGTCCTCACGTTCCCACTTGTACTCGGGTCCGTGTTTAGAGTTCCAACGTACTTTGATAAGCTTAATGCGACTCCTCCTTGTTTTATGGATCTTCAATCCGTTACCTCAATAGGTTATTTTGTAAATCGGAGTGTGTCGTCGATATGCACCTCATCCGCAGGGAGGATAACTGTTTCTTGGGTTGGACTCTTTTTGAGGTTGGATACATGGAACATATCATGTACACTATTAAGTTCTCCTGGTCATTCTAACTTGTATGTCCCGGTACCAACCTTTTCCAAGATCTTGAAGGGATAGTTTATGCTCGTCTTGATTCCGAACGTTTAACGATGCAAATTTTTTGGGTACATTGGACTATTCACCGTGGATTCAACTTTCCACGTTTTTCGAGTCTTGCAGCACCTTTCCAAGGTGAGACCTTCAATAGGACTTTGTCTCCTACCTCGAATTCTAAAGGTTTTCGTCTACGATCAGCGAAGCTTTTCTGTCGATCACGAGCCGCCTTAATGCGCTCTCAGATCTGCATGGTCTTGTCGGTTGTCTCTTGAACAAGTTCAGGACCAACCATGCATTTGTCTCCAGCGTCTGCCCAACATAATGGCGAGCGGCACTTGCGGCCATATAGAGCTTCAAACGGTGCGGCTTTTATGCTCGTATGGTAGCTGTTATTGTAGGAAAACTCAACTAAAGGTAGGTAAGTATCCCAGCTGTCGCCTAGGTCCATAACACATGCGCGAAGCATATCTTCTACTGTGTGCATGGTCCATTTGCCCTGGCTGTCGGTTTACGGATGGAAAGCCATGCTTAGATCTAATTAAGATCCAAAGGTCTCCTGGAAGGATTGCCAGATCCTTGAAACAAAACGTCTATCTCTGTCTGAAATAATCGAAACAGGCATTCCATGCCGTGCTACAATTTCCTTAAGATACAGCTCAGCAAGCTTTCCGGTGCTATCTTTCTCTCGGATGGGTAGAAATATGCAGACTTCGTCAATCGATCAACTATCACCCATATCATATCATGCCCTCTAGGGGTCCGGGGTAATTTAGTTATGAAGTCCATCGAGATTTACTCCCACTTCCACATGGGTATCTCGGGTTGTTGCAGTAGGCCAGACGATTTCTGATATTCGGCCTTGACCTTAGCACAGGTTAGGCACTTTCCAACGTAAACATCTACGTCACTCTTAAGTTTTGGCCACTAGTAGTGTTCTTTCAGGTCTTTATACATTTTGTCTGGTCCTGGGTGGATCGAGTATCTCGACTTGTGAGCTTCATTAAAGATGACTTCTCGACTACCGCCATAGAGCGGAACCCAAATATGCCCCATAAAGTATAAGGTTCCCTCTTCATTTGGTACCAATTTCTTCTCCGTACCTCGGCGATATTCAGCTCTACGGTTCTCCATCTTAAGAGCTTCTTGTGGTGCGTCATGAATGCGTGTAGTGAGGTTCGTTCGAATATTCATTTCCAATGCTCGAACTCTTAGGGTCCTAACCCTTTCCTTTCGACTTAACGCGTCTGCTACTACATTCGTCTTACCATGATGGTATTTAATCTCACATTCATAACTGTTCAGCAGCTCGACCCATCATCGCTGACGCATGTTTAATTCCTTCTGATCAAATATGCGTTGCAGGATTTTGTGATCTGTGCAAATTGTACATCGAGTATCATATAAATAGTGTCGCCAGATCTTCAAGGCGAATACCACCGTGCCTAGCTCCAAGTCGTGCATGGTGTAATTCCTTTCGTGCACCTTTAACTGTCTTGAAGCGTAAGCAATGACTTTTTGGCGTTGCATGAGCACGCAACCCAAACCTTGACGCGAAGCATCGCAGTATACCACGAAGTCTTCAGTGCCTTTGGGTAAGGATAGTATCGGTGCATTGCATAGTTTATTTTTGAGCAGTTGGAAGGCTTCTTCTTGCTTATTACCCCAGTCGTACTTTTTGTCTTTCTGCGTAAGGGTTGTTAGCGGTTGAGCTATCTTGGAAAAATTCTCAATTGTCGAACTTCGGTTGGTGACTTAGGAGCTTCTCAATTCTTTATTGCTTCTATCTTGGCTGGATCTACATGAATACCTTTCTCGTTCGCAACATGACCAAGGAACTGTACTTCGCGAATCCAGAATTCGCATTTTGAGAACTTTGCATAAAGTTTCTCTTTCTTCAGTAGTTCCAAAATGGTCCTAAGGTGTTGCTCATGCTCTTCTTATCTACAACGTGCACCAGGAATGCAACACATCCCTTCATCAAGCACTTCTGCGCCTTCATACAATTGGTGATTCACAGAGGCGTGTCTCGTTTCTCTCCATGCACGATGAGAGTTTCATCATTCGCAAGAGGGATGCGAATAATTTTCTCATGACAAACAACTTCAGCCTTATCCTTGGATTTCCAATCCATGACAACTACCACATCAAAACTAACTAAACCAACTGGCAGAAGGTTGATAGAGAATTTTCATTTCCCCAAGTCCAAGTATACAACCCTTAATAATTTTATCAATCCCGACTGATTTCCCATTTGCCAACTCTATAGCATGTGGGGAGTCTGGCTTACTTGTTCCTAAGCCAAGTATATTCTTAAGTTCCATAGACCTTGCGTATTCCCTTCATGAAAATGCTCCCAAGAGCTTGAAATTTTATTCGGGTAGTCCTTCCAATAGTGTCCTTTGTTGCCACCACCGTAGCAACTCTTGGCCCTTACCATTACTATTACTGTCCTAAATTCCATTCACATGTCTCATACCAGACCAGCATGCCTCCTTTCCATGCCCGGTCTTGCCCCAATTTCACACCTACGAGTCCTACATGGGTCTGCATGATAATAACCACATCTATCGCACTTTGGTAGTTCCCCTTGGTAGTTTTATCGCCTATCTTAGTCGTGACAACAAATGCCTAGACTTTCCTAGTCGCAGCGGTTTCCTATTGTTTGTTGTCTGCTTCGTATTGGCCGATTGCTTCAACAACTTGTTGGTTTCACAAAGCTTCTAGCTCAGCTCTTGTTGCAGGTAAAGGTTCTGATTAGACTCGGCCAGCGTTTCCTTTGCTGTGGTTCCATGTGCTTCTCATGTATAAAACACATTGACGAGATTAAACATTTAGTTTGGATTAAATGTCGTTGTCTTGCGTAGTAAACCTCCTCGGAGTCACCTTACTCCGATTGATACAAGTCATCCAGGGCTATAAAAATACGGTGAGGTCTTCCCTTCACCTTGTTCCTTGTTTATTCCTCAAGTCTCCGACTCTTCCATAGTCTTTATTTTTATATAAACGAGTATGCTTCACAGGAGATGGGGGGTTGTGCATTACTACCACGTATAGAGGAAAGTGGTAGTAAAAACGTAGAGATAAGGTCGTGAGGGTACATGACTTCTTCCTCGGGGCCGAATTGTGCCCTGCAGCAACCGTAAAGTGGTTTCCAGGGTGTGAATGCACTACCCAAACGATGGGGTACACCACGGGATAGAGAGGGTGGAAGTACTGATGGGTGCGCCGGTGTTGTAATATGGGTAAAAGTGTTTGACACGAAGTAGGCAAAGACATGTTTCCTACTTGTAAGGTGCTACAACAATTATCTAGGTATTACTAGATGAAGGCATGAACACTTAGAAAGTTTTGGATGGGTGGTGATCATTAGCTTGTCCCGCAGAGTCCACCAGGATTTCCATGCACTACAAGTCGTTATTACGTGGGCCCCCATAATAATAAATTGTCTTGCACGGTCACCCCATCTTTCCCTCGTTCAAAGTAGATGATCAACCACAGAGGGGACACTACTGTCCTTATACCTCCGACATGGAAAGTACCATTATGGTGGTCCACGCGCCATCATTTGTTATCGCTACGCGCGTATAGGCACAATGCTTTAGATGTAACAGGAATAAGGGGAATTCCTGGAAGTTTGGAGGGGCACCTTCAAGATGAGTACTTCATCTTCCTTGACTGGACGGGAATGTCGTCAATCTCGCTTCGTAAAAACCGTCGGGGTCTCGTCTCACTGATAAGGTCGCTGTCCAAGGTTGCCTCCTCCGCCTCGCCGTCCCTGCCGTAGTCAGGCACCTTCGCATCCAAGGGAGAAGAACAGCCATTTTCTACAGAATCAAGCTCGGGGCCTCATTTGGCAATCAACCATAAGCTCCGCAGTGTACGTGAGGTCGATAATCTCATTGCGCAAGTCAAGAACAATAATAGGATTCGAAGTCGAAGGTATCTCGTTAATAATCATTTCGTACACATATATGCATATATAATAACGTTACTTAGTATACACAAGCAAATAGTTGCTACAGGTCTCATATAACTCTCGTTTGTTCTTTCCTTTGAAAAACGTTGGATTCATGGATCTTGGCGCTTTTTGTAAATGCAATGAAAAACCTTTTGTAAAAATGTTTTTCGTGAGAGAGTCCTAATGATTGTAGTCTAGACTCGAGAAGGAATCATAGTTCACTACAATGCGTTTGACTTGTAATTTTTACACAAAAGTTAGGGAAACCTTGGTAAATATTTTTTGGTGAATTTTTAGGAAATAAGTTTCACCAAAACTTATATTTTTCTAAGTGTCAAAATTTTATAAAATTTTTTACATAGTTTCCCTTAAAAATGGAGGTTTCCCATGTTTTCAAAACATGTGTTTATTTTCTTTTCGATCATCAAAATAATTTTCAACAACACTCATCAACAACATATACTAATTTATTCATATGAAACATCATGGTGAACTTGATTCTTGTTAAACATGTGTAGTCTTTTAGATCTACACTTTACATAAGGTGATCTTTCCGACATAAGTGTTCTTGTAAATTTTTAACCAACTTTTTATAAGACTTTATTTTACTAACCAACTCACCCATGAGTTCAATGTTTTCAAAGTTTGTAAATCATGTTTCTAAAATCACTTTTGTATTTATTAGAAAGATCATAATTTTTAACATCATGTTTAACCATGGATCTTTCAAGATCCATGCTTAATATTTTTAGATCTTTCAAAAACAAGCTTTATGTTATATTTTTAACAAACTTTCCATGAGTTTTAGTTTCAAAAATTAGTTCTACACATACTTAATTACTTCAAAATTACAAGTTTATGCACAAAATTCATATTTCAAGTTCACATTATGCTTCATATGTTCACCTTCAAGTTTAACCATGGATCCTTCAAGATCCATGCTTAAACTTGGTAGATCCAAGCTTTAACATACTTGATCTAATCATAAACACAAGATACCACATCAACAACTTCGTTTCATACACTAAAATTTCATGTAATCACTTATTTTCTTCATGATTATGTTAGATCTTTTCATTTTTAACATTAGAAGTTAAGTTGTTTAGATGGTGAAACTTGTACATAACATAACATAACATGACATAAATTGGTGATCAAGAAGCTTACTACTAGCTCTAATGGCTAGGGAAGTGGCACAAAAATGATGAAGATGAACAAGGAAGAAAGTGAGTGGTTAAAAGCTCCACAAGGTGGTCCTTCAAGTTCTAGCACCATACATCTTCATAAATGGCCTCCATACACCTCCTAGTGAGCTTGGATTGTTAGAAAGTAAAGTGAAAATGGTGGGTTGTGTGTGTGTAGGTTGAGCCGAGAGTTGGAGGGGGAGAAGGAGGTTGAAGATGAAGTGAATGAATGAATGGTAGATTATATAAGATCTTCCATATCTTTTAATGGCATATTACTAGAATATTCCCTTACACAAGATCTAATAAAATCTAATAAAATCCAATAAAATCAAGTGAGATTTAATAAAATCCCCATAGGGGCCGGATTTGGTGAAGGGGGGGGGGGTAAAATGTAATTTTTGAGAAGTTGAAGGTTTATGATGCAAACTAGAGGGTTTAAGTTAGTATAAGTGTGTTTAGGTGTTTTTATGATTTTTAAGATGTTCTAGCATGAATACTAGTTTAATATCATAAAAACATTACTTCTAGTTAAATTTTGATGTCCCAGTTATTGTCCGGTTGTTTGGTTCGTTACGGTTCGTTAAAGTGCTGAATTACGCAGTTTCACTAGGTATAAAGCACTTTTTATGGCAGTTTTAATTCCTGACACTCTGTAAATTATTTTGGACAATAAAACATAAATTCTACATGATATTAATGTGTTTAAAAGCTGATTATAGCTGATTTATAGCTGAATTATGCAGATTTCTGCATTTAAAGTGCATTTCGGGTGTTTTTTAGTGCATAGTTTAGCTTCAGGAAAGTTTATATGTTAACCCACTTAGGTTTTAATGTATTTTAGATGTTGGACCTACTCCTAGGCCCCAATTCTATTTTCTGATTGTTTTCTGCAAAACTGCTGACATAGTGTGTCTTACCGGTGAGTTTACTAGTCTTTCTGACGCAGTGATAAAGTAATGCATAAAGCAATATTTTAAGTATGAAACGTGCATGAATTCACATGTATAGCATGAAATCAGACTATGTTGACATTTAAGCACATAATTGCAGATATTTAATAATAATTAGACTCTACGGAAATTACTGGTTTTGTGCCAGTTGTCACACACCGACTTGAAATTCCAAGGGCTTGCGGCGTCTATCCGCCTAACTCTTTTGACGGCTTCGAGCTATCTGAAGGTTATTGTGAACTTTCTTGATTTTATCTGTAGTCTCTAGAATGAGCTCAGGTTCAGTAAGCTGAGCTTCACCGATCTCATTCCAGCAGACTGGTGAACAACATTTTCGACCGTATAAAGCTTCGATAGGAGCCATGTTGATGCTGGAGTGATAACTATTGTTGTAGGAGAATTCAATCAACGGTGGATACAAATCCCAACTACCACCAAAATTGATCACACAAGCTCTAAGCATATCCTCCAATGTTTGGATTGTTCTTTCAGATTGACCATCCGATTGAGGATGATACGCTGTGCTCAAATTAAGTTGGGTTCCCATTGCAGATTGCATGGTTCTCCAAAAATGAGATGAGAATCCAGCATCACTATCAGATATTATGTTGAAAGGAACACCATGTCGGGATACAATCTCATCCACATAGATTTTAGCATGTTTATCAGCAGATACTCACGGATCGGCAAGAAATATGCTGACTTTGTAAGACAATCAACAACTACCCAAATGGTGTCATGACCTCTTTTAGTGCGCGGCAGTTTGGTAATAAGATCCATAGCAATGTTTTCCCATTTCTAAACTGGTATCTCTGGTTGCTCCAATAATCCAAAGGGACGTTGATGTTCAGCCTTAACCTTAAGACAAGTAAGGCATTTGGACACATATAAGGTAATATCTTTCTTCATACCCTGCCACCAATACTGGGTTCGAAGATCCTTATACATTTTTTCTGCACCAGGATGAATAGAATAACGAGACTTATGAGCTTCATCCATTAGCAAGGTGCGGAGATTATCTTGACTGGGGACCCACAAACGATCCATGAAATAATACAACCTGTTGTCCTTTTGTTCAAGATCAGGCTTCATGTGATATGGTAATTCCTTACCCATTAAGTCTTGTGTAACACAAGTATGTTGAGCCTAAGAAATGCGGGTTTGAATATCAGATCGAACCTGAACACAGTGAAGCTTGACTCGTTCTTTACGACTCAATGCGTCAGCCACGACATACGCCTTACCAGGATGGTAGCGAATTTCGCAATTGTAGTCGTTTAGAATTTCAACCCAACGTCGTTGCCTCATGTTGAGTTCTTTCTGATTGAAAATATGCTGAAGACTTTTGTGGTTAGTAAAAACAACACATTTTGTACCGTAAAGGTAGTGTCTCCAGATTTTGAGAGCAAAAAATACGGCACCCAACTCAAGATCATGAGTCGTGTAGTTCTTCTCGTGTATCTTCAACTGCCTCAATGCGTAGGCTATGACTTTGTTCCTTTGCATGAGAACGCATCCAAGACCTAAGTTGGATGCATCACAATATACAAGAAAATTGTCATTGCCCTCAGGTAAAGATAAGATAGGTGCATCACAGTGTTTTTGTTTCAAGATCTGGAAAGCTTCTTCCTGTTTTGATCCCCACTCAAAAGGTTTATTCTTCTGAGTTAATGCAGTGAGAGGAACCGTAAACTTGGAGAAGTTTTCAATAAAGCGGCGGTAATAACCCGCAAGACCAAGAAATGAACGAACTTTAGTAGGAGTAGTAGGTGTATCCCAATCCTTAATCGTACTGATTTTTGGCGGGATCTACATGAATACCTTGTTCGTTAACAATATGTCCCAAAAATTGAACTTCCTTAAGCCAAAATTCGCATTTGGAGAACTTGGCGAAAAGTTGTTCTTTCTTCAAGAGTTCCATAGTAAGACGGAGATTTTGTTCATGATCGGCTCGTATCTTAGAATAGATCAAAATGTCATCAATGAAAACAATGATGAACCTGTCCAAATATGGCTTACAAACCCTATTCATCAAGTCCATGAAAACAGCAGGAGTATTAGTCAAACCGAAGGGCAAAACAGTAAACTCATAGTGCCCATATCTTGTGCGGAATGCTGTCTTGGGAATATCTTCTTCGAGTACACGAAGCTGATGATACCCAGAACGTAGATCAATCTTTGAAAATCAAGTAGCACCCTGTAACTGATCAAAGAGATCATCAATGCGAGGTAGGGGATATCGATTCTTGATGGTAAGCTTGTTGAGCTCACGATAATCGATACACATCCTGAAATATCCATCTTTCTTCTTCACAAATAAAACGGGAGCACCCCAAGGTGAAAAGCTCGGACGGATAAAACCTTTGTCAGAAAGCTCCTGAAGCTGTTTAGACAATTCCTGCATCTCAGATGGTGCAAGACGATATGGAGATTTAGCAATAGGATTAGCACCAGGTACAAGATCAATACGAAACTCAACTTGGCAAGCTGGGGGTAAACCAGGTAATTCTTCAGGAAATACTTCAGGATAATCCCGAACAACAGGGATATCTTGAATAGATGTACCTTTGCCTTTCTCCTCTACGACATGTGCCAAGAAGGCCACATAGTTCTTTCGTAAGTACTTTTGAGCTTGAGTACACGTCATGAGTTTGTGACTACTAGCAGGTTTCTCACCATGAACCTCTAAGATCTCACCAGTCGAAAGCGGCACACGAACAATCTTCTCAAAACAAACTACCTCTGCGTGGTACTTGGCTAAACCAATCCATTCCCACTATAATGACGAAACTTCCAAGTTGCATTGGTGTGAGGTCAATTGGAAAAAGAAGGTTATTAAGGTTCAACTGACAATTTCGAAGAACATAGTCGAGTACAATGGGTTCGCCACTAGCTACCTCTACTGTCAAAGGCTTTCCTAGTTTTGTTCTAGTCATGCAAAGCAAAGGTTCAAAAGATAATGACACAAAACTCTTATCGGCACCGAATAAAAAAGAATAGAAGCAGGCGGATTGTTAACAAAGAACGTACCATTTACCACCTCATTGTCTGCACGTGCCACATTTGCATTCATGTTGAAGACTCGTCCACAAGCCTGAGCCTGATTCGCATTTGCCAACCTTGGACATTGGTTTCTGTAGTGGGTCAGATCCCCACAATTGTAGCAAGAACCAGGCGGGTAGTGAGGTCATGCAGCTTGTGCTGGTTGTTGAGCAGGTTGCTGAGAAGGGCTTTGAGCTGCTTGGTTCTGGTTAGGAGCAAGACGACATGTGTTGGCAAGATGACCAGATCTCCCACAGTTGGTACAATAACGACACTGAACATGCGTTTGATGGTGGCTGTTACACTTGTTGCACAAAGGTGCATTGCCAATGTACTGTTTCTTGGCACGTGGTTGCGCGGGCTGATTTGGAGCTGCTTGGTTTGCCTGCGTTGTAACTACGAAATTCTTGGAAGCCTTGCACTTCCTAGACCTCCTTGAAGACTCAGATTTCTTACCCTTTTGTTTCTCGGTTTTGTCAGACGATTTCTTGTCACCCTTTTTGTGGAGTTTACCCTTCCTGATCTGGGACTCAGTTAGGGTTGCAACTAGCTCAATGGCCTGACGAACGGTGGTAGGATTGCTACCAGTAACGATATCTTGCACTGGGTCAGGCAGACCATCGACATACCTTTCAATGGCTTTCTCCAGCGGGGTAACCATTGTGGGACAAAGTAAACTCAACTCCTCATATCTGTCGGTATAAGCCCGATGTTCACCACTGTCTTGTTTCAAATCATCAAACTCTCTTTCTAAGGCCCTGAGTTCATGACGAGGACAGAATTCCCTCATCATTAAAGCCCTAAGCTCTGCCCAGTTCTGTGCTAAAGCAACATCAACACCATGATCTCTCATTACTCCATTCCACCAAGTAAGAGCCCTCTTTTGGAATACACTAGAAGCAAACTCAACTTTACGATTATCAGGACACTAAACATGGCGAAAAGTACTCTCAATACTCTCGAACCACTGTAGGAGCCCAGTTGCTCCTTCAGAACCATTAAACTTGAGTGGTTTAGCCGAATTAAAACTTTTAAAGTTGCACGGAGCAGGTGCATTATTGTTGTTGGCTTGGTTAATTTGAGCGATGAGATTTGGGAGTCCAGCAGCCATTTGATGCGCTATAATAGCCGCCAGTTCAGCGTTAGGTTGTGGTTGTGCATCACGTCGAGGCATTCTAAAAGAGGAAAACATGAGAGAAAATGAGTGAGATGATATGATGAAAAATGAGATGTTGCAAATATCGACAAAAGTAAGGATGGTGGTCATTCGTTCATTACCACAAAGCAAACAAACGATACATAGTGATTAATCAAAGTAAATGGGTCAGAATAATGTATCGCGAAGACATGCTTTAGCCTATAAGTGGACACTCACCCCAAGAGTTCCTAGGTAAGAGTGACTGGTCTGATTATGTGGATTTGTACGAACACTCTAGCCTAGACAGAAAACTCGAGATACAGGCATCCACCCTTCCAGATTGCACGTGTTCACACTATATAGACCTAAACTTTGATGAGATTTTGAAAACTTGGATGGCATTAAGCCAAAAGAATCATTCAAGAACGGATGATTGATTTCAAAATCGTTTCGGAAATTTATGTTCTTGTTTTGATAATCACCTAAAGATAGGTGACATGTATGTTTTAAGATCTAAACACAAGATAACTTGTGTTAGGGTCCTAGAAAGGTTATAGTCTAGGTCAAAGCATTACTGATAACCTAATTCCCTATAACCATGAGCTCTGATACCAACTCTTCTGTCACACCCTGACCGCGTAAAACAACAAACCACGGCGGAAACGTCGGGGAGTGGAGTGAGATAATTATTGTTTCACAACCATGGTATTTAAAGTTTCGTTTTATTTGAGATAAAGTGAGTACATTGTCTTAAAAACAAAGATAAGATAACATAATTTAAACTATTCTTGTTTCTTTTATGTTACTAAGGCCCGAGTCCGCCTGAGTGTATCCTGATCAACCTTATGCATTAGCTCCTGAAACACATGTGAAAATAGGTACGTCAGCATAAAAATGCCTGTGAGATACATAGGTTATTTTCATGCAGGATTCATGACTTGTAAGTTAAAAGAAATGTTTAACAAAAAGTAGTCATGAACCTTATAAAAATGTTTTCTTTTATAAATCATACGAAAATCGATAAGAAAATCTGATGATATAAAAGAATAATGCATGGTTAAATAAATAACCAAGTAAAAATGAATTTTGTATAAGATATGTTGTTTGTAAAACAATGACTTGTGAAAATATGTCATTTGTAAAGAATGTATCATGTCTTTGTCGAAATGATTTAGATGACGCTACGATATGTAATATCATAAAAGCACTTATGTATAGGAAGTACCAGCGGCGTGTCCACCATGCTTTTATCATATTACACATGCCTCGTTATTTAAATCACTTACCAAATAACCACCAAAATGTCTTGTTTAAACCAATGTCAAAATGTTTATGTGTAAACAATGTCAAATGTAAATCATGTTTTGTATAATCAAATGTTATGTATGGCAAGCAAAAAGTATCTACTCAAACCATAGGTAAAATGTACAAAACAATGTATTTGAATAAATCATAGTTTAAGTCAAAAGTTATGTTTTGCAAAATCAATGCTTTACTGATACAAACATTTATGCGGTAATGTTTATCGTATACATTCAAGCCTTGAGACTGTCGGATAAACCCTTAAACAAAACAAAGGTTTATCAAAAATGTTTTTGGATTCTATCATTCCTACGTCCAAACAAACCTAGGATTCCAGGAATAGGAGTTGTCAATTCCTATGGTACCACTACATACTACCGAGCGGCATGATCAGTGTTAATGAACGTATTTTAGTTTCGTTAAACAAACCAAATGTCATACCAAATGTAACCATGTTATGTGAAAATAATGTACTAAGTATGCTAAGTAAACATACCAAGTAGAAATGTTTATGAAATCAATGTGCTAGCATGCTAAGTAAACATACATAGCAAAAATGTAATGTAAATCAATGTGCTAGCATCCTCAGTAAACATACATAACATAAATGTAATGTATTGTGACAATTGTCAAATTTGCATGTATTCGTACAATAATTAGACAATGATTAGTGCTTAATGATTGTGCTGATTTAACCTTTATGACATGAATGTTTTCTGATTATTGTCATATACATACATGAGCCTCACATATTGCATAATGTCATATCATTATTGCATGCAATACTTTATTGATTCAAATGATACACGAAACAGAGATAGCACAGTTATCAGACAAACCAGAAAAATGCTGATGGAGTTCAGTACATAGACAGACATGGTATTGAGACACAGAATGTACCAGAAACCAAGAGTTACACTAGTATAGTGTGTAGGAAAGTGTGGATCACAAAACTGCCTTCCTAGTGATAGTTTAAGTGCCGGAAAGTGCCTAAAACTCACATAAACTGCTTAATTCAGCAAAATTCAGCTTTTAGACAACTTAATATCATGCAGAAATATGGTTAAATGGTCCAGAATGCTTTCCTAAGTGTCGGGAATCACAACTATCACAAAAGGTAACATAAAGCACACTAAACTGCATAGTTTAGCACCTTAATGAACCGGTAACCATACCGAACAACCGGACACTACCCGAAACACCAAATTTTCACTAGAAGCATTGTTTTATCATTTCCGAGCTAGTTATGGTCCCCGAACATCATAACACACTATATAACATCATAACAACTAAACACCTTAACTAAATCCTTGGATTTCAACTAGATAACTAACTAATGTTTACAACCTAATCTATACCCCCCCCCCCCCATCCTATTTACGGTCACCATGAGGTGGCCCACTCTTGATTTTAATGGTTTATTTTATTAGATTATGTCTTGAACTTTAGAAGACACAAGAACCATTGGACTACAATTTGTTGGAGAATTTTATAAGTAACCTTAAGAACATAACTTCTTCATTTCACAAACAAACCAACACACACAACTCTCTCTTCCTCTAGTCTCGGTCGAAACCACACACAACACCACCACCATTTTCATTTCACTTTCAACCATTCTCAAGTCATACAAAGGTGCTAGGAGCTTCTTTAAGGATCTAGGAGCCTTTAGAAGTGGAAGGACCTCTCTCACAAGCTATTAACCACCACATTCATCATCATCTTCATCTTGTGTTCATCCCTAGCCTTGAGCTAGTAGTAAGACCATCTTAATCCCATTTTACATCTTGTTTAGTTGGTTAAAACATGAAACAAGTAAATAATCATGAAGAACACTAATGATCAAGAACATAATCTTTAACATAAGACTAAAAATCACCATGAATCATGTTGTTTAAGTGTTATTATGCTTCTTGATTGTTGATTGTTTGTGTTAATGATGGTTGTAACATTTCAAAACTTAAATTATGGATGAACATCTTGGTTTATCATATAGTTGTTTGTTATGGTTGAATGCAATGATATTAAGCAAGTCACACATAATCACGCTTCCGCAAAAGTCAGGGTGTGACAGTTTGGTATCAGAGCTTCGATTGTAGCGAACTAGGATTCTTTCTCGAGTCTAGACTACAATCATTAGGGATCTCACAAAAATATTTTTACAACATGTTTTCATTGCATACACAAAACGCCAAGATCCATGGAACAAACATTTCACAAAAAGGAAAGACAAGAAACACGGTTGCAATCACAAATCCCTTGCAGACTGGTAGACTAGGAAAGATAGAAAAAGTTTCATAAAGGATAATGTGAATACATGATTGAGTGATAATTGTCTTGATTGCATACTAAGTGATAGTGGTTAATATATGTGCACATGTTATGATTGTATATTACAGGCATCATGTCTTCATCAGAGAGTGGGGTATCCGATACCCATGACCCGATGGCTGTCGTATCAGACGATGAGGTGATACCCGAGCCAGAGATATTTACGTCAGATACTGAGAGTGATCCTGACATGCTATCCAAGGACGAGGAAGATTTTCAGCCGTTCGCGTCGCCCGACTTTGGTGATGATTTACCTCTTGCTGATGCTTTCCCTGACGAGGATCCTTTTTTCATTCCTGTTCCAGTCCATGATCACCTCATCATTGGTCATCCCGATGGTGAGCACATCATGGCTCCGATCCTCGATCTTGTTCCTCTCGTGGTCCATCCTCCCGAGGATTGGCCTTTCGATGATTTGTTTGATGACGACATCGATTTGTTTGTAGACGGTCCTCCAGTTGACGCCCAGGGTGATGGGGAGATAGATGAGGATGTTGTAGCTGTTCCCCCTCCTGCTATTCTTGTCATTGATATATCCTCTGATTCTAGTTTGCATTCTGTTTCAGACTCCTTTGAGTCTGTGACATCTTCAGCCCTGCAGGCGGCAGGACTGCAGCGTTACTCTACCGATTCTGACGATGACACTGCTATGTCTGTTGCACCATCTCCTCCACACGACCCCGAGCATGTCCCCGAGCTGGACCCTATTCATTTTGGCCAGCCTGATGTTGCACCTGTTGACCCTGAGCCGATTCCTGCTCACGACCATGTCCCGTTTGGGTTACCTGATATTACACCTCGTATTCCTGACCCAGTTCCTGCACCTGTTGATCTTCCGGTTGTTGGGCCATTTATTCATCCACCCGCACCCGCTAATGTTGCTCCCCTCCCTCCTGTAGAGTCTGATGTTCACCGCACTGATTTACCAGTTGTTTTCCTTCAGGACATCCCTACACCCCGTCCAGGGGAAGGTACTTCGGGTCAGCACCCGAGTTACGATCCTTTTGCTTCGGCAGCTTTTCCTCAGATCCCTCAGACTGCGCCGTTTGCTCCCTTCACTTCTTCACCTCTTGACGAGTCATTCTGATGGTTCCCACCATACTCTATGCCGATCTCAGATCCCTATCATCCCTCCCATTTTGTTGGCTACACACGGGATGAGTTGCTTTTATCGCTTCAGCTACAGTTTGAGGTTTTGAGTCGCAGAGTTTTGGAGCTTGAGCTGACTCCACGTCCCCCACCTTGTCCTTATCAGTCTACTTTTGTTCCCCCACATTCATCATCGTCCCCTTTTGCACATCCACCTGCTGTTCTTACGCCTTTTCTAGATTTTGATGCTCGTTTCCTTACCGTCGAGCAGCAGATCAGTTACTTACATCGCCATATATATGAGCTCGAGGAGGAGCTTGTGCATGTTCGCAGCTTTCTTTTCTTCCCTCCACATCCACCATCAGCATAGTTGATTTTTGGTTTTATGCATATTGCATTACTTTTGGTGAGAGCACCACTATTGAGCCGAGATTGTGAAGACTTTTGAAGACCACTTTTTGATCATGTGATTTTTGTATATTGACAAACTTATTGGACAAGGGTGGTGTGACCCTATGTCCCTTTTAATGTGATACACTTGTAAACAATGTAACTGTGGTCGGTAATTAATGAAAGCTCAATCGTCATGTTCTCACTAAATACATTGTTGGGTTACAAATTTATACTATGATTGTGTTGTTGCAAGATTGGTGATATGATGATTGTTTATATATATGTACATACGACCTCTAGACAATTACTTATTTACTTAACGAATAAGACCTGACCTATCAAATCTTCATATTAGAAGAAGAATGCCTCCTCGAAGGAACAATCAACTGCCCACGACCGAGGCAGAATTATAAGAGCGCATCTCACAGACAATCGCACAGCACGAGGCCCTTCGCTCTGAACATAGCGAAGGTACCTCAGGGAATAACCCACCTAACGGTAATGTTTAAGTCACCTAAGACACATTACAATACGTTTGGACATTTCCAAGTGTGCTTTGCTAATGCTTTCTGTGAATGATGTTGCTTGTGTACAGGTTGTACCTATAAGCAGGTTTTGGACTGCAAGCCTCTGAACTTCGACGGCACTGGAGGTACCGTAGCTTTTGTGAGATGGGTTGAGAAGACGGATTCTGTTCTACGGATGAGTAAATGTGCTCCAGAGCATCAGGTCACGTACATTTCTGGACTGTTTCTAGATGGGGCTCTGTCATGGTGGAACCTCCAGGTTCAAACTTTGGGTGAGGCAGCGGCATACGCGTTGTCGTGGGATGAATTGAAAGAACTGATGCGTAAGAAGTATTGTTCCCGACCCAAAATCCAGAAGTTGGAAACTGAATTCTGGAATCTGAAAATGGAAGGTCCAAAGATAGCTGAGTATGTGCAGAGATTTCATGATTTGTCTCGCGTGGTTCCTTACTTTGTAGAACCGGAGTTCAAGAGGATGGAACGTTTCATCTGGGGTTTGGCACCTCAGATTCTGAGTATGGTGACTGCTTCCAAGCCACCAACAATTACTGAGGCAATCGACTTGAGTGTGGCACTAACAGAGGAAGCCGTTAGATTGGGAAAGTTCTCGATTTCTAAGGCAAAGAAGAAAGAGACACATGTGGAGTCGTCTGGGGAAAACAAGAGAAAGTTCACAAACTTCAAGAAAGGTACTCGGGCGAACAACAACAATGACAACAAGCGTAGAGACGCTAATCCGCCAGTTGAGGCACAAGCTGGCAGTGCAAATGCTGAGAAAAAAGGAAGAGGGTATATCGGCACTCTGCCCAAGTGTTATGTATGTCAGTTTCATCATGTCGGTCAGTGCAGGTTTAGGAAGTGTGGTAACTATGGAAGGGATGGTCATTCTAAGGAAACGTGTTGGTTTGGAGCTGGTCGTGGAAACGGTAGGCAAGGAGGAAATGGTAATGGAAATGGTAATGGCAACGGTAACCGTGGTGGTAATGGGAATCAGAATGGTAATCAGAACCGCGGTGGAAACGGAAACCAGGCTAGAAACGGAAACCCGGTCGGAAATGGAAACCGAGGAGGACACAACCACAACAATAATCAGGGTGGTACTAGAAATGGACGCGGTCAAGGTTTCTTTGGTTGTGGTGAAATAGGGCATTTTAAGCGGGATTGCCCAAAGAATAACCAAGCTCGTGGAAAAGTGTTTAACATTGGAGCTAGGGAAGCACTCTAGGATCCGAACGCGGTTACTGGTACGTTCCCTATTAATCAACATTTTGCATCTGTGCTATTTGATACTGGTGCCGATTATAGCTTCGTATCTCTAGAGTTTAAGAATATACATGGCTTAGTAGCAAGCAAGTTAGACATCCCGTACTCGATAGAACTAGCTAATGGAAAGCTAGTAGAAGCCAATGAAGTGATTAGAGGTTGTGTTATACAGCTTGGAGAGCATGAGTTTTCAATAGATCTTCTACCAGTTGAACTGGGAAGCTTCGACGTCGTGGTTGGGATAGATTGGTTGTAACGCCGTGCTTCTTTGTACTTTCCATAATTAGAAAGCGTTGTTTGTATTTCTATTTTCGGAAGTCTTGAAATCGTCTTTTCGTATCCTTGTAATCCGAGACTTCGATCGTAATAAAACTAATTACACTTCGTTTGGTTTTTTTACATGTTTAAATATTTAATCTTTGTATACATTTGATACATACCCGTACCCTTGCAAACCCATGCGTAACTTGTAATCAATACGTGAATCTAGATATCCTATGCGTGCAAACACTTGATTATACGTTCACAATACACAACCTATACTCTATTTTATACAAACTTATTTAGTTTCATGATTTGTATAAATTAAACATTAACATATATATATATATGATTTAATTACATAATGTTAATAATACTTAGTATACCTTAATAATAATCAAACATCTTATGCCTAAAAAAAGGAAACTTTAAGGTGGCCTTGAGGCCGTGATACCTAGCCAAAAACATGGCTGGTCCTTAGTCTTTTATGGTTTCCTTCATATTTGAAATATTAATAGGCATATGCTTAATAAATTATTTGATTAACTATTAATATAACATAGCATAGATTAATATATCAACTAGGATGACAAAAAAAAAGGAACCGTGAAGAACATGTGCGGCCGATTACACACCTCACAACCATCTTTTCATGCTATTTGGCCATTGTCACAGTAAATACATGTCATTTGAACATTGAATTATTATAGTAACTTATAATAAACATTAGGGACTTTATTGTTCAATAAAAAAAACAAAGAATATACAGTTGATTTTGGCCTAAAACTTTCGGCCGGGTCTAAATGAACAGCCAAACATAGCCAGCTTTGCTCCCTTCCTTTTTGGCTCCATTTTTATTATTCAAACTCCCACCTAATTACATTAATACTCAACCAACTTTAACCCTAATCCTTCCTTATAAATACCACTCTAATCCCAGCCACTTTTCCACTTTTACAACCCTTAAACACACTCAAAAACCTCTCAAAACTCAGCTGATTATCTCAAGTTCGAGCAGATTGTTGTATCTTCACTAAAGTGAGCATAACTCACTCAATACTTGTCCGATTTAGTTCATTCTTTTCCTATGTGCTTGGATTGACCTTAGCTTCAATTCCATGGGTTTTTCACAGTAAATAAGTCCCTGGAACTCCGGCAAAAAGACTCCAAAGTTCACTGTTCATTTCTGATTTCATCTAATCTTTACTAAACTTGTTAAACTTGATCATAACTCATCTCAAAACTATGTCCTTATGCTTATAA
Source organism: Helianthus tuberosus (assembly GCA_030545235.1). NCBI lineage: Eukaryota > Viridiplantae > Streptophyta > Magnoliopsida > Asterales > Asteraceae > Helianthus > Helianthus tuberosus. Next base: position 92,270,145 of record CM060452.1, read on the forward strand.
CCACTTCTATGGTTAGTTAGGCTTAAAAATAAGGATGAGACATTCAAAATCAGAGGATTAATCCTCACAAACTTTCTGTTTTGTCAAGGGTTTAACCCACAAGTAATGTTTAAGTCCAAGACTTAATGTAGGAGTGATTATGGACTAACTTGGGTTGTTCAACATAAAATCCCCACATTACTTGATGATTTCTTATAGAGTAGTTGTTTATATTCTTGTATTATTCATAGTTCATGACCCTCCTTGTATGTTTTTACATCAAGTGTAGTGGTGAACAATTAGAGGTACCTAAATGGAAGACTAGTCTTCCTACCTCCTACATGACTTCCATGAAACTTAGAGGTACCTAATGGAAGATTTAATCTTCTACCTCCTGCTTGAAATATTGGACATAATAATATGTATACAATATACGTAATATATAGACATATAATCCGAATAATCGAATCTTTGATGATGAACTAGTGTTCATATGTCAAGGTACTAGATTATATCATCCTAGACTTTGATAACTTGTCACGATTCTAATGGAACCTTGTTCCATGAAAACATTTATACTCCTTACAGTTTCCTAGTGTCAAGAACAAGTATCATATATACTAGGTGATTATTTTCATATGCTATTTTCATGTTGTTTAAAATCCGAATCCTTAATCTTTCGATTTCCCCAAACTCATACACTTTGTTCTTTGTGTAGAAGGACTTGGTGCTCCACTCTAATCAACCAACTTTCTTGCGGATTCAAGTAGGAACAACTTGCAAAACCGTGAGTATACTCGAATTCCCCTCTTTACGTTTACCAATTTTTGGGGTGTAACATGTTTAAATACCAAAATTTAAACATGAACATTTTACTTAAATGCACAAACATTCCTATAACATGATTGTATACGTGATTTCTTGATACTTTAAACTTGGGTTAATTACATCTTGTGTTAGACTTATCATTAACTTCGTACGAGCCTATCCGTGACATATATAGCGCTATAGGATTAACGCACCGCTCGTAGACTTGTGGTTATGTCATGAGCATATTGCGTTTCATCATTAGTTTGATATGTTAGACACATGCCGAATTTAATGTTTATCTTGTAACACATGCTTGCTTTGAGGAATTGTTTAATCATCTTTTTATGCTATGTACGTATCAAACTTGTATACTCGCCTTTGCTTTTGCATTGAACTTTATTTTAAACATGTTACAGGTTGAGGATGACGAATGCTATGAAACGAAGTAGCGTTGATGCCTAGATACACATATAGACGTGTTAGGTTTAAAATGTTGTATCAAATTTTGTTATTGTTATGTTTCGAACATGTTATTATTTGAATTTATGTAATGGTTGACAATTTGAAATTATGAAATGAAATGGGATTTATTTAAATATTGTCGCCAATAGTGTTATGAAGTCTCTTGCAATATCGAACAAGTCCCGCTCCAATGATTTCGCCATTGGTTGGGGTGTGACAAATTGGTATCAGAGCCATAACTATAGGGAATTAGGTAGAATTGCCGTGTTCGACCTAGTCTATAGTAGGAACCATATTTTGACCATTCTTGATTCTTGCTTAAAATGTTATTCTTCCTACTTTGCTTCTTTCTCTTCTCTTTGGTCTTAATATTTACATAATGTCTTTCCTAAGACATTTTACACAATACACTTGAAGACTTGAAGACACTCTTTATACAAAAGAGACGATTTTACCAAAATAGGCGTGAAACCCACAATTTGGTGAACGACTCTCATCCCCCGTATTCTTATTTTGCATGAAATTTCGCAATTAAGCTAGGAGTGAAATCCACATCTTAATGGTAAATTTCCAATTCAAACTCTAGTGGACCCTTGTCAAAGTGTTGAAATTATATTTTGACCCGACGAGTACTAACCACATTAGGGTACGAAATCATCAAGTTAGGGGTGAAACCCGCACCTTGTCGATTAAGTCCCATTCCTCGATTTTCGATCTCGCCAAAGTTTCGATTGTTTCAATCGATTAGAGACATGTAGTAACTGGAAGGGTAAGATACCGTTAATCGCTTCTCAACGAGAGTATCTTACCTATAGGCCAAAACACGTTTCTCTAATTTGAAAGGACTTTCGGTTCACTTTGGAATAGTCGACGTTTCTAAACCCGAAACAATCCTACGTTTTATGAGCCTCTCTTTTATGTGATTCAATTTATATGTGATTTTATACTTGTTACCTCGTTCATTTCAAACCGTTACACATTTCGCACGTCTCACGCAATCAAAAACAATAATAATTCTCGTGAACAAACTAAATTTATACGCCTTTTTACGCATTCTTACGTGATTATACTTGTGATTACATGTTGCAACCTTATGCTTATGTGAATTATACGTGACACATGAACGCTTACATGCTTTTACATGCAAAAACTTTGTTTTAAAATTTATGATCAAGTCTTATCCTTTTCTTTTCTTTCAAACTTCTAGATGCCTTCTTCAAGCTCGTCCAAAAAGCCCAAGTCAAACCAACACCGATTCGCCTCATGGCTCTGTGGACTCCAAGGTGGAGAAACCTAAGACACCTTTTCTCTTCAAGCAATTCATGGCTTGCAAACCACTGGAATTTACTGGAAAGGATGGTGCTACCGCATTACTCACTTGGTTCGACGCCATGGAGATCACTTTTCGTCAGAGTGGTTGTCCTGATGAATTGCGCACCCAAAATGCTACAGGGGTGTTCCGATCAAGAGCTCTTGATTGGTGGACCTCTGAACGCAGCACAAGAGGTGAGGACGCCGCCCACGCTTTGCCATGGGCTGAATTGAAGAAGATTATGAAGGATGAATTTTGTCCGCCGCACAAGCTGAGGAAACTAGAAAGTGAATTTTGGCACCTTAAGCAAGTGAATGACGACAATGATGGTTTAACCCTCCGTTTCAAACAACTTAGCATCCTGTGTCCTAGCCAAGTTGATACACCTGAAAAATCCATCAACAAATACATCCACTGTTTACCTGACTCGTTCATGAACCTCGTAGAGGCTGCTTGCCCAGAACTATTGAGGAAACCTTTCGTTTGGCTGCCCGTTTGAATAGCAACTACGTCAGGCGCAGAAATGCCACAAAAGCTCCGCTGAAAACCACCCATCAAGCCACCGTTGAACCCGCTATTGAACCCTCCTCATCCACCAAGAAAAACCAAGGCAAGAAGCGGAAGGCTTTGAGCCAGAATTGCGCGGTCATCACTCCGCCAAACCCCCAACCCTTACAAGCCATGCCTGTTGTTTCTAACGTTGGCCCTACACGCAAGTGTTACACTGGGACACAACCCAAGTGTGTCCAATGCCAATACCATCACCCTCCCAACGTTCCGTGCCGCAAGTGCGCCAACTGTAATCTATATGGGCACTTTTCTCAAAACTGCCGCAGGTCGCCTTTGGCCAATCAAAACCAAGCTGTGGTAGCTCAGAACCCTGTCCCCAACCAAGCTCAGAACCAAGTCGCTCCTGTGCGAGCGTGTTTCAAGTGTGGTGATCCCAACCATATGGCTAACGTCTGTCCCCAACGAAACCAGCAACAGCCACCGCAACAGCAGCAGCTGCAGCAACAGGCTCAACAACCCGCTCGAGGCAGAGCCTTTCTTCTAACTACTACTCAGGCTCAAAACACGAACGACGTCATTACTGGTACGTTTCTTGTGAACCATGTTTATGCTTCTTGTCTGTTTGACACTGGCGCCGATAAGAGTTTTGTGTCGTTAGAATTCGAATCTTTGCTTAAGTGTAAACGCTCTAAGTTGCCAAGATCTTTCGCTGTCGAAGTCGCTGATGGTAAAACTGTCGCTGTCGATTCCGTTCTTTCCGATTGCTCTTTGATCCTTAACGGTCATACGTTCTCAATCAATCTTATACCTATGCAAATAGGTAGTTTCGACGTCATAGTAGGTATGGACTGGCTTAGGCGAGTTCGTGCTGAAGTTGTCTGTTCTGAGAAGTTTATTCCTCTCCCTCTTCCAAATGGTGATTCCCTACACGTCTATGGCGAAAAACCTTCTCAAGGTCTTAAGCTTATGTCGTGTATCCAAGCGAACAAATGCTTACGCAAGGGTACCTTCGCCTTTCTCACCCACATTGTGGAAAAGAAGGACAAAGGCCCAAGCATAAGCGACGTTCCCGTTGTACGTAATTTCCCTGATGTGTTCCTCGACGATCTTCCTGGTCCGCCTCCTGCTCGTTATGTCGACTTTCGCATCGATTTAGTGCCTGTCGCTAAGTCTCCTTATCGTTTAGCACCCTCTGAGATGCAAGAGCTCTCGAGTCAACTTCAAGAGCTTCTTGATAAAGGCTTTATACGCCCTAGTACTTCTCCTTGGGGCGCTCCCGTTCTGTTCCTCAAGAAAAAAGATGGGTCATTCCGAATGTGTATTGACTATCGTGAGCTCAACAAGCTTACTGTCAAGAACCGATACCCACTTCCTCGCATTGACGATCTCTTCGATCAATTGCAGGGCGCGACCTGCTTCTCAAAGATCGATCTTCGTTCTGGGTATCATCAACTTCGAGTGCTCGAAGAAGATATACCTAAAACCGCCTTTCGTACACGATATGGTCACTATGAGTTCGTGGTCATGCCCTTTGGTTTGACTAATGCACCTGCTATTTTCATGGATTTGATGAACCGCGTGTGCAAAGCATACTTGGACCGTTTCGTGATCGTCTTCATCGACGAAATCCTTATCTACTCCAAGGTGCGAGGAGAGCATGAGCAACACTTGCGTCTTATCCTTCAACTTCTTCGTACTGAACGTCTATACGCCAAATTCTCTAAGTGCGAATTTTGGTTAAAAGAGGTTCAATTCCTTGGTCATACTGTCAACGAACTTGGTATTCATGTTGACCCCGCTAAAATTGAAGCTGTGAAGAATTGGATTGCACCGAAATCTCCGTCTGAAATCCGTTCGTTTCTTGGTCTCGCTGGTTATTATCGTCGTTTTTTCTACAACTTCTCGAAAATTGCCGTCCCTTTGACTTCTTTGACTCAAAAAGAGAAACCTTTGGTTTGGGGTCCCGAACAAGAGGAATCGTTTCAAACGCTCAAGGAGATGCTTTGTAATGCTCCTATTCTCGCGCTTCCTGATGGTAACGACGACTTCGTCGTATATTGCGATGCTTCAAACCTTGGACTTGGTTGTGTGCTTATGCAACGAGACAAGGTCATCGCTTATGCATCAAGGCAACTCAAAATACATGAGAAAAACTATACTACTCACGACCTTGAACTTGGCGCAGTTGTTTTTGCATTGAAGATTTGGCGACACTACCTTTATGGTACTAAGTGTGTGGTCTTCACCGACCATAAGAGCCTTCAACATATCTTCGACCAAAAAGAACTAAACATGCATCAACGTCGTTGGGTGGAATTATTAAACGACTACGACTGCAAAATCAAATACCACCCTGGTAAGTCGAATGTAGTGGCCGATGCTCTTAGTCGTAAAACTCATGTGAAGTGTGTTCGTTGTCTCCAACTCGTTAACGATCTTCAATGTCGCATACGTGACGCTCAATATTCATCTGTTAACGAGGGTAACCTCTATGACGAGATGCGATGTGGTGCTGAAGAGAGCCTTGTAACCAAATCCGATGGTATTCAATACTATCTTGATCGAATTTGGATTCCCAATCGTGGTAACCTTCGAGAGTTCCTGATGAAGGAGGCACATCACACGAAATATTCTATTCACCCTAGTGCTGACAAGATGTACCATGATATGCGTGCATCCTATTGGTGGCATGTAACGAAGAAGGATATAGCCACTTTCATCTCGAAATATCTCACATGTTCAAAAGTCAAAGCTGAGCATCAACATCCCTCTGGCCTGCTCGAACAACCAGAAATCCCTGTCTGGAAATGGGAGAGCATCGCTATGGATTTCATCACTAAGCTCCCTCGTACGTCTTCTAGTCATGACAGTATTTGGGTGATCGTTGATCGATTAACCAAATCAGCTCACTTTCTTCCCATTCGTGAAGATTTCAAAGTCGAGAAATTGGCTAGAATCTACACTGATGAGCTCATTTGTCGTCATGGTATCCCCATTGATATCATCTCCGATCGTGATGCTCATTTTACGTCCCGTCTTTGGCAAACCTTTCAATCTGCTATGGGTACTGTCCTTAACCTTAGCACTGCTTTTCATCCTCAGTCTGACGGTCAAACCGAGCATACTATCCAAACATTAGAGGATATGCTTCGTTCATGCGTAATAGATTTTGGTGGCAACTGGGATTCACACTTGCCTTTGATCGAATTCTCGTACAACAACAGCTATCATGCGAGTATTCAAATGGCACCCTTCGAAGCATTATATGGTCGCAAGTGCCGTTCGCCTATTTGTTGGCACGAGATTGGTGAAGTTCAAATCACTGGTCCCGAGCTCATACAAGAGACGACTGACAAGATTTTACAGGTTCGAGACAACTTACTGAAAGCCAGGAGCCGACAAAAAGTTACGCCGACAAGCGTCGCAAACCCTTGGAATTCGAGACAGGTGACTTCGTACTTCTCAAGGTATCCCCTTGGAAAGGCGTGGTTCGATTTGGCAAGAAAGGGAAACTCGCACCTCGATATGTTGGTCCTTTCAAAATCCTCGAAAGGATTGGCAAGGTGGCGTATAGACTGGACCTGCCTGAAGAACTCAACAACGTTCATCCTGTCTTCCACGTTTCAAACTTGAAGAAGTGTCTAGCTGATGAAGGACTACAAGTTCCTCTTGAAGACTTGCAAGTCAACGAAACGCTTCACTTTGTGGAAAAACCGGTTGAAATCATGGACCGTGGAGTCAAGCAACCGAGGCGCAATCGAATTCCTATCGTCAAGGTTCGATGGGAAGGAAAACGTGGCGCTGAATTTACTTGGGAACTCGAGAGTGATATGAAGACCAAGTATCCATACCTATTCGACGTTGCATCTTCCTAAATTTTGGAACGAAATTCCCTAAAGGAGGGGAGACTGTAACGCCCTGCTTCTTTGTACTTTCCATAATTAGAAAGCGTTGTTTGTATTTCTATTTTCGGAAGTCTTGTAATCGTCTTTTCGTATCATTGTAATCCGAGACTTCGATCGTAATAAAACTAATTACACTTCGTTTGTTTTTTTTTTAAATGTTTAAATATTTAATCTTTGTATACAATTGATACATACCCATACCCTTGTAAACCCATGCGTAACTTGTAATCAATACGTGAATCTAGATATCCTATGCGTGCAAACACTTGATTATACGTTCACAATACAAAACCTATACTCTATTTTATACAAACTTATTTAGTTTCATGAGTTGTATAAATTAAACATTAACATATATATATATATATATATATATATATATATATATATATGATTTAATTACTTAATATTAATAATACTTAGTATACCTTAATAAGAATCAAACATCTTATGTCTAAAAAAAAGGAAACTTTAAGGTGGCCTTGAGGCCGTGATACCTAGCCAAAAACATGGTTGGTCCTTAGTCTTTTATGGTTTCCTTCATATTTGAAATATTAATAGGCATATGCTTAATAAATTATTTGATTAACTATTAATATAACATAGCATAGATTAATATATCAACTAGGATGACAAAAAAAAAGAAAGGAACCGTGAAGAACATGTGCGGCCGATTACACACCTCACAACCATCTTTTCATGCTATTTGGCCATTGTCACAGTAAATACATCTCATTTGAACATTGAATGATTATAGTAACTTATAATATACATTAGGGACTTTATTGTTCAATAAAAAAAATAAACAAAGAATATACAGTTGATTTTGGCCTAAAACTTTCGGCCATGTCTAAATGAACAGCCAAACATGGCCAGCTTTGCTCCCTTCCTTTTTAGCTCCATTTTTATTATTCAAACTCCCACCTAATTACATTAATACTCAACCAACTTTAACCATAATCCTTCCCTATAAATACCACTCTAATCCCAGCCATTTTTCCACTTTTACAACCCTTAAACACACTCAAAAACCTCTCAAAACTCAGCTGATTATCTCAAGTTCGAGCAGATTGTTGTATCTTCACTAAAGTGAGCATAACTCACTCAATACTTGTCCGATTTAGTTCATTCTTATTCCTATGTGCTTGGATTGACCTTAGATTCGATTCCATGGGTTTTTTCATAGTAAATAAGTCCCTGGAACTCCGGCAAAAAGGCTCCAAAGTTCACTGTTCATTTCTAATTTCATCTAATCTTTACTAAACTTGTTAAACTTGAGTATAACTCATCTCAAACCTATGTCCTTATGCTTATAACCACTTCTATGGTTAGTTAGGGTTAAAAACAAGGTTGAGACATTCAAAATCAGAGGATCAATCCTCACAAACTTTATGTTTTGTCAAGGGTTTAACCCACAAGTAATGTTTAAGTCCAAGACTTAATGTAGGAGTGATTATGGACTAACTTGGGTTGTTCAACATAAAATCCCCATATTACTTGATGATTTCTTATAGAGTAGTTGTTTATATTCTTGTATTATTCATAGTTCATGACCCTCCTTGTTTGTTTTTACATCAAGTGTAGTGGTGAACTATTAGAGGTACCTAAATGGAAGACTACTCTTCCTACCTCCTACATGACTTCCATGAAACTTAGATGTACCTAAAGGAAGATTTAATCTTCTACCTCATGCTTGAAATATTTGACATAATAATATGTATACAATATATATAATATATAAACATATAATCTGAATAATCGAATCTTTGATGATGAACTAGTGTTCAGATGTCAAGGTACTAGATTATATCATCCTAGACTTTGATAACTTGTCACGATTCTAATGGAACCTTGTTCCATGAAAACATTTAAACTCCTTAGAGTTTCCTAGTGTCAAGAACAAGTATCATATGTACTAGGTGATTATTTTCATATGTTATTTTCATGTTGTTTAAAATCCGAATCCTTAATCTTCCGATTTCCCCAAACTCATACACTTTGTTCTTCGTGTAGAAGGACTTGGTGCTCCACTCTAATCAACCAAATTTCTCGCGGATTCAAGTAGGAAAAACTTGCAAAACCGTGAGTATACTCGAATTCCCCTATTTACGTTTACCACTTTTTGTGGTGTAACATGTTTACTTACCAAAACTTAAACATGAACATTTTACTTAAATGCACAAACATTCCTATAACATGCTTGTATACGTGATTGCTTGATACTTTAAACTTGGGTTAATTACATCTTGTGTTAGACTTATCATTAACTTCATACGAGCCTATCCGTGACATATATAGCTCTATAGGATTCACGCACCGCCCGTAGACTTGTGGTTATGTCGTGAGCATATTGCGTTTCATCATTGGTTTGATATGTTAGACACATGCCGAATTTAATGTTTATCTTGTATCACATGCTTGCTATGAGGAATTGTTTAATCATCTTTTTATGTTATGTACGTATCAAACTTGTATACTCGCCTTTGCTTTTGCATTGAACTTTATTTTAAACATGTTACAGGTTGAGGATGACGAATGCTATGAAATGAAGTAGCGTTGATGCCTAGATACACATATAGACGTGATAGGTTTAAAATGTTGTATCAAATTTTGTTATTGTTATGTTTCGAACATGTTGTTATTTGAATTTATGTAATGGTTGACAATTTGAAATTATGAAATAAAATGGGATTTATTTAAATATTTTCGCCAATAGTGTTATGAAGTCTCTTGCAATCTCGAACAAGTCCCGCTCCAATGATTCCGCCATTGGTTGGGGTGTGACATTGGTTGTCGAGAAACCGTGCTGAGATTATATGCCAGGAGAAGATTATCCGCATCCCGATGGCGAGTGAAGAGACGATTGTGATACACGAGGAGAAATACGATACGCCTCTGTGGATTATTAGTTGTTTGAAAGCGCGGAAGTTTTTGCGTAAAGGATGTGTTGCCTTCTTGACTCATGTCATGGATAAGGACGCCAATGAGCTCAAGCTTGAAGATATCCCTATGGTAAGGGAATATCCTGAAGTCTTCCCCGAAGACTTGCCAGGGTTACCGCCTCAACGACAAGTCGAATTCCACATTGACTTGGTTCAATGTGTTGCGCCTGTAGCCATGGCACCTTATCGACTTACGCCTTCAGAAATACAAGAGTTATAAATGCAGCTTCAGGAGTTACTAGATAAGGGATTCATAAGGCCAAGCTTCTCGCCTTGGGGAGCTCCAGTGTTGTTCGTCAAAAAGAAGGATGGTAGCTTTCGAATGTATATCGACTATCGGGAGCTAAACAAGTTAACCATCAAGAATCGGTATCCCTTGCCGAGGATTGATGATTTATTCGACCAAATTCTGGGATCAAGCTACTACTCCAAGATTGATCTTCGATCAGGTTATCACCAGCTGCGGATTCAAGAAGAAAGTATACCGAAGATTGCCTTCAGAACTCGTTATGGACATTACGAGTTTCTAGTGATGCCGTTTGGGTTGACAAATGCACCGGCAGTATTTACGGACTTGATGAATCGGGTTTGCAAGCCATATCTCGATAAATTCATGATCGTATTTATCGATGATATCTTGATTTATTCACGGACGAAGGAAGACCATGAGCAACACCTCAGAGCCATCCTAGAGCTGCTAAAGAAGGAGAAGCTCTACGCTAAGTTTTCTAAGTGTGAGTTTTGGATACGTGAGGTACAGTTCCTCGGTCACGTGGTAAATGAGAATAGTATTCATGTGGAGCCCACCAAGATCTAGGCAATTAAGAATTGGGAAACTCCGAAGACGCCAACCGAGATCCGACAGTTTTTGGGTTTAGCAGGGTATTATCGCAGATTCATAGAGGATTTCTCCAAGATAGCTCAACCGTTGACCTCCCTTACTCAAAAGGATAAGGATTATGAATGGGGAGACAGACAAGAAGAAGCATTTCAGCTGCTTAAGAATAAGCTATGCGATGCACCTATATTATCCCTACCCGAAGGCACCGACGACTTCGTGGTATATTGTGACGCCTCGCGTCAGGGATTGGGTTGTGTGCTAATGCAACGCCAGAAGGTTATCGCTTATGCTTCACGCCAACTAAAGGTCCATGAGAAGAACTACACCACGCATGATTTGGAATTAGGCGCAGTGGTGTTTGCTTTGAAGATTTGGTGACATTATCTGTATGGTACTCATTGTACTATTTTTACGGACCACAAGAGCCTTCAGCACATATTCGATCTGAAAGAGCTTAATATGAGACAACGACGATGGGTTGAGTTGTTAAATGATTATGACTGCGAGATTAAGTATCATCCAGGAAAGGCGAATGTGGTAGGAGACGCCTTAAGTCGAAAGGAAAGGATCAAGCCCATAAGGGTTAGGGCTTTAGAGATGATTATTCAGACGGACCTCACATTGCGTATTCGTACTGCACAAAGAGAAGCTCTTAAGAAAGAGAACATTAAGGCTGAATATCTCCGAGGAATGGAGAAAAAGTTGGTACCCAACGAGGAAGGAACCTTGTATTTCATGGGACGCATTTGGGTTCAGCTTTTTTGGTGGTATTAGAGAGGGTATTTTTTATGAGGCCCATAAGTCGAGGTACTCGATCCATCCAGGATTGGACAAGATGTACCAAGATCTAAAGGATTACTATTGGTGGCCAAGACTTAAAAGGGATGTTGCTATTTATGTTTGAAAGTGCTTAACTTGTGCCAAGGTAAAGGTCGAGTATCAGAAGCCTTCAGGTCTTCTGCAACAGCCGGAGATACCCATGTGGAAGTGGGAGCAGATTTCTATGGACTTCATAACAAAGTTACCCAGGACTCCCAGAGGACATGATACGATTTGGGTAATCGTAGACCGGTTGACAAAGTCTGCACACTTCTTGCCGATTAGAGAAAATGATAACACTGGGAAGCTAGCTGAGCTTTACCTCAGGGAGATAGTGGCACGTCATGGAGTGCTTATCTCAATTATATTAGACAGAGATGGACGGTTTGTGTCAAGGATTTTGCAATCCTTTCAAGAAGCTTTTGGTTCTCAGTAGAATCTGAGTACAGCTTTTCACCCGCAGACGGACGGACAGAGCGATAGAACTATTCAGACGCTAGAAGATATGCTACGTGCTTGTGTAATGGATATGGGTGGCAGTTGGGATACTCATCTGCCTCTGGTTGAGTTTTCCTATAACAACAGCTACCATATAAGCATCCAAGCTGCACCGTTCGAGGCTCTCTACAGACGTAAGTGCCGATCACCGTTATACTGGGCAGATGCAGTTGACAGACAGATGGTTGGTCTCGAACTGGTCCAAGAAACAACTTATAAGATCATACAAATCCGAGAGCGCATCAAGGCGGCTCGTGATCTACAGAAGAGTTACGCGGATCAAAGACGAAAACCCTTGGAATTTGAAATGGGTGATATGGTTTTGTTAAAAGTTTCACCTTGGAAAGGTGTAGCACGCTTCGGGAAGCGTGGCAAGTTAAACCCATGATATATCAGGCCATTCAGGATTCTGGAAAAGGTTGGTACTGTAGCATACAAGTTGGAGTTACCAGAGGAACTACACGGTGTTCATGATACATTTCATGTATCTAATATGAAGCAAAATATCCACATTTGTTCCCTAACTCCCCTGCAACTAATAGCGCAGCTTAAAATTTCGGGATGAAATTTTCTTAACAGGGGGAGAATGTGAAAATTGTCAAATTTGCATGTATCCGTACAATAATTAGACAATGATTAGTGCTTAATGACTGTGCTGATTTAACATTTATGACATGAATGTTTTTTTATTATTGTCATATACATACATGTGCATCACATATTGCATAATGTCATATCATTATTGCATGCAATGCTTTATTGATTCAAATGATGCAGGAAACAGAGATCGCACAATTATCAGACAAACTAGAAAAATGTTGACGGAGTTCAGTACATAGACAGACATGGTATTGAGACACAGAATGTGCCAGAAACCAAGAGTTACACTAGTATAGTGTGTAGGAAAGTATGGATCACAAAACTGCCTTCCTAGTGATAGTTTAAGTGCCGGAAAGTGCCTAAAACTCACATAAACTGCTGAATTCAGCAAAATTCAGCTTTTAGACAAATTAATATCATGCAGAAATATGGTTAAATGGTCCAGAATGCTTTCCTAAGTGTCGGGAATCACAACTGTCACAAAAGGTAACATAAAGCACACTAAACTGCATAGTTTAGCACCTTAACGAACCGATAACCAACCGAACAACCGGACACTACCCGAAACACCAAATTTTCACTGGAAGCATTGTTTTATCATTTCCTAGCTAGTTATGGTCCCCGAACATCATAACACGCTATATAACATCATAACAACTAAACACCTTAATTAAATCCTTGTATTTCAACTAGATAACTAACTAATCTTTACAACCTAATCTATACCCCCCCCCCTCCTATTTATGGTCACCATGAGGTGGCCCACTCTTGATTTTAATGGTTTATTTTATTAGATCATGTCTTGAACTTTAGAAGACATAAGAACCATTGGACTACAATGTGTTGGAGAATTTTATAAGTAACCTTAAGAACATAACTTCTTCATTTCACAAACAAACCAACACACACAACTCTCTCTTCCTCTAGTCTCGGATGAAAGCACACACAACACCACCACCATTTTCATTTCACTTTCAACAATTCTCAAGTCATACAAAGGTGCTAGGAGCTTCTTTAAGGAGCTAGGAGCCTTTAGAAGTGGAAGGACCTCTCTCACAAGCTATTAACCACCACATTCATCATCATCTTCATCTTGTGTTCATCCCTAGCCTTGAGCTAGTAGTAAGACCATCTTAATCCCATTTTACATCTTGTTTAGTTGGTTAAAACATGAAACATGAAACAAGTAAATAATCATGAAGAACACTAATGATCAAGAACATAATCTTTAACATAAGACTAAAAATCACCATGAATCATGTTGTTTTAGTGTTATTATGCTTCTTGATTGTTGATTGTTTGTGTTAATGATGCCTAAAACTCACATAAACTGCTGAATTCAGCAAAATTCTGCTTTTAGACAACTTGATATCATGCAGAAATATGGTTAAATGGTTCAGAATGCTTTCCTAAGTGTCGGGAATCACAACTGTCACAAAGGTAACATAAAGCACACTAAACTGCATAATTTAGCACCTTAACGAACCGGTAACCAACCGAACACTACCCGAAACACCAAACTACATAGTTTTTGCAGTAACTGCACAAGCTGCTCAGAACCCACCAGCTCAACCTCCTGCGAAGAAAGTGTATGCTGGTACCGCACCTCATTGTGCTCGCTGCAACGGTCATCATGTTGCACAACAAGCTTGTAGACAATGCACAACGTGTGGTAAGCTTGGGCATCTGGCCAACGTCTGTCGTTCGGGTCAGAATCAGATTGTTCAGAATCAAGCTGCTCAGGTTCAAGCCCCAGTTCAGGGGAATGCTGCTAGATTCCCACTGGGTTCATGCTTCAATTGTGGAGAGTATGGTCACTTCCGCAACAACTGTCTGAGGTTGGCAAATGCGAATGCAAATCCAAACGTGAATGTCAATGTCAATGTCAATGTCAATGTCAATGTCAATGCGAATACGAATCCCGCTCGTGGACGAGTATTCAATCTAAATGCAAACGAGGCGCGAGCTGACAACCTCGTCGTCAATGGTACATTTCTTGTTAACAATCGACCTGCATCCATTCTTTTTTATTCTGGTGCCGATAGAAGTTTTGTTTCACTATCTTTTGAGCCTTTGCTTGCAATACCTAGAACTAAACTGAGGAAACCCTTGTCTGTCGAAGTTGCTACTGGTAAACCTCTTGTTCTCGATTTTGTTATTCGTGATTGTCAGTTAAACCTTGATAACCATCTTTTTCCCATCGACCTCACGCTGATGCAACTCGGGAGTTTCGATATTATCATGGGGATGGATTGGTTAACCAAACATCATGCTGAGGTGGTTTGTTTCGATAAGATTGTTCGTATTCCTCTTCCGTCTGGCAATATTCTGGAAGTTCGTGGCGAGAAACCATCTGGTGGATTGAACCTTATGTCGTGTATGAAGGCCCAAAGATATTTGCAAAAAGGATATGTTGCTTTCCTGGCACATGTCACCGAGGAGGAAGGCAAGAGCAAGAGTATTCAGGATATTCCGATTGTTCGGGATTATCCGGAGGTGTTTCCCGACGAACTGCCTGGTTTGCCTCCAGTTCGTCAAGTCGAGTTTCATATTGACCTTGTACCCAATGCCAACCCGGTTGCGAAAGCGCCTTATCGTCTTGCACCATCGGAGATGTAAGAGTTATCGAAACAGCTTCAAGAGTTGTCTGATAAAGGATTCATCCGTCCAAGCTTTTCGCCTTGGGGAGCTCCTATCCTCTTCGTGAAAAAGAAAGATGGATCTTTTCGAATGTGTATCGATTATCGTGAGCTTAATAAGCTTACCATCAAAAATCGATATCCCCTACCTAGAATTGATGATCTCTTCGACCAGCTGCAAGGTGCTTCATGTTTTTCCAAGATCGATTTGCGTTCTGGGTATCATCAACTGCGTGTTTTCGAAGAGGATATTCCCAAAACTGCTTTCTGTACAAGATATGGGCACTACGAGTTCACTGTCATGCCTTTTGGTTTGACAAATGCCCCAGCTATCTTCATAGACTTAATGAATAGGGTTTGTAAACCTTATTTAGATAAGTTCATCATTGTGTTTATCGACGATATTCTCATTTATTCAAAGTCTCAAGCAGAGCACGAGCAACACCTCCGTTTGACTTTGGAACTTCTAAAGAAGGAAAAACTTTTTGCTAAATTCTCCAAGTGTGAATTCTGGCTTAAAGAAGTTCAGTTCTTGGGTCATACTGTCAATGAGCAGGGTATTCACGTAGATCCATCCAAGATTGTTGCAATTAAGGATTGGAATACACCGACGACACCTACAGAAGTTCGTTCTTTTCTTGGTCTTGCTGGTTATTATCGACGGTTTATTTCTAATTTCTCAAAGATCGGGTTCCACTCACTGCTTTAACTCAGAAAAATAAGCCTTTTGAGTGGGGACCTAAACAAGAAGAAGCGTTCCAAACGCTGAAACGGAAGCTCTGTGATGCTCCTGTTCTATCTCTACCTGAGGGAAACGATGATTTTGTTGTCTATTGTGATGCGTCGAATCTAGGACTTGGTTGCGTTCTTATGCAACGAGGTAAAGTCGTAGCTTATGCGTCTAGACAGTTGAAAATTCACGAGAAGAACTATACGACTCATGATCTTGAGTTAGGAGCTGTAGTTTTTGCACTTAAAATCTGGAGACACTACCTCTATGGAACGAAGTGTGTGGTTTTCACAGACCACAAAAGTCTCCAGCATATTCTCAATCAGAAGGAACTGAACATGAGGCAACGACGTTGGGTTGAACTCTTAAACGATTATGATTGCGAGATCCGCTACCATCATGGTAAGGCGAATGTCGTGGCCAATGCGCTTAGCCGAAAGGAACGGGTCAAGCTTCATTCTGTTCGAACTCTATCTGATATTCAATCTCGTGTTCTTCAAACTCAACGATCTTGTGTGATCAATGACTTATTGATATATGAGCTACCACTTCAACTCGAGCTTAAACTCGAAAGGAAAGACGATGGTTTACTCTATTTTGAGAATCGTTTGTGGATTCCGAATCAGGACGATCTTCGCACCTTAGTAATGGACGAATCTCACAAGTCTCGATACTTGATGTGTGTAAAATGCAACATATAAATTACATCAAATGAGGCATAAAACTAACCCTTTTTAAGTACTAATATTGGAAAAAGAGTGTTTTTGTCTTCCTTTTGTATTTTCAGGATTAAATGAGCTCAAAAACGCAAAAGAAGCAAAAAGACAGCTAAATCCAACATAAATACAAGGAAAGGAACATTAGTGGACTGCCCGACCCCTCATCGGCACCTTCCAAAGCAAAAAAAGAGAAGACAGAAGGCTGAATACGCCCCGTGCTCAGCCAGCACGGGGCCGTGCCCAAGAAGCAGCAGAAAAGACAAATCTATAGAAGCTTCTATTGCCCATCACGGGGCCGTGCTCAGCGGACACGGGGGCGTGTCGAAAGTACAGCAGGCGCATTTATTGTAATTGCGAATTACAATTAATGAGGAGAGAGATTGTCAGACGGACACGGGGCCGTGCCCAGCGGACACGGGGCCGTGTCCAGCACTCTGTTCAGCCTATAAATAGGAGTGCTTGGATTCATTTTATCTCATCCCTTGGCACACCACCTCTCTCACACTTCATCCACCACCCACCACCATCACAACACCATCATCCACCACCATCATCCATTGTCCATCGTAGAGTGTGTGAGTCGTCTCGGGATCCAAGATTGATCGTAAGAGTTCTTGACAATCAAGGCCATGTTTGCCTAAGTCTCTTACATCACTTGGTGAAGACAAAGTGTCTAGTATAATACTTTTTATTTCTAATCTTTTGCACTTTTTATTTGGTTTTGTATTAATGACTTTAATAACTAGTTACTTATGTTGAAGGTGATCTTTCCTTATCGTTTGTCCGTGGTGTCTTGGCATTATTTTACTGTCTATATAAAATAAAGGATTTTCACCATTCATATCTCCACGGTCTATATGGAGGTATGTTGGCTACCTGGTAGGGGGTTAAGGGAACGGTTTGGTAAAGGTCTTGCCATTGTTCAGCGTTTAGAGGTCCTGCAATGGACCTGGGTCAAATTTAGTAGGACCTCCTTCAATACTTCACGGTATTGGATGGCGGGGGTCCAAACTCTTTGATCCCCTCATAAGTTAACTACTATTAATACTATAACCCGGCTATTTAGGACTGTATCCCTGCTGACTCAGACTACTTAGCCGAGGGTAACGTCACCGCCAAAAGCGGGGCCTACCACAATACTGCATTAATAACTTAATTCATTATCTTCCAATAATCCACCCCTTTAGGATTGTATCCCTGCTGACTCAAACTACTGGGGTGAGGGTAACGTCACCTTCAAAAGAGGGGCCTACTACAATAACTAAGATAATCTCTTAATTGTGTGCAAAAGTGCGGAAATAATCAAAGGTTATACTAGATACGAGTCGGAACCAAGTGATTCATCTTGTCTATCTGTTTTTCTTTTATTTTTATTTTCAGCATTTTAATTAGATTTTAATTTTCTTAGTTTAAAACATTTTTCTAAACTTTTGTTTTGGTTAGACGTTGAGGATAAACCGGTACTAAAAGCTCTTGTGTCCTTGGACGACCTCGGTATCTTACCAACACTATACTACACTCAACGATGGGTGCACTTGCCCATATGTGTGTTTAGTGTCAGTGAAATATCGTGTTTTATAAATTTAAAACTTGGCTAAAATAAGTGTTAAAAAGGGCTTAAAATATACACCTAAAATATACGACACTTACCGCACATCAAGTTTTTGGCGCCGTTGCCGGGGACACAAGGATTTTGAGAAAGTTTAAAATCGACGGCCTAATCAGTTTTTCAAAACCTTTTTTTAAAAAAAAAAAAAAACGCGCGCACATTTTTTCTGCATTTTAGTTTAGTTTGCATTTACAGTAGCCTGAACACGGGGCCGTGCTCATTGAACACGCCCCCGTGCTGCATATTTTTAGTTAGATACCCAGATACAGAGTCTGAACACGGGGCCGTGCTCACTGAACACGCCCCCGTGCTCAACGTGACCAGTAACTTTAATTAAAACGCCCAGATACAGACCCTGAACACGGGGCCGTGTTCACCAAACACGGGGCCGTGTCCAGCCTTCTGTTTCAGTCTTTGTTTTCGTTTTCTGGTCCCGAGACTCAGTTGTGGTCTGCTGAGTGATTCTTATGGATCAATACTCAGGAGGTTACAACTACACCTATGATGAGGATGATTATAGGGGTAATTATTGCACTAATTGTCGTAATACACAAAATAATCACTCTTATCAACCATCCAATTCATACGCTTACTATGAGGAGCCCAGGTACGAGCCATCAACTTCATACACATCCTATGAAGACTAAAGGTATGAACCTCCTCCCTCATACTCATATTTTGATGAACCAAGGTATGAGCCCTCTTACTCATACTTTGAGGAACCAAGGTATGAGCCACCACCTTCATATGCTCATTATGAGGAACCTTGGTGTGAACAACCCACCTCATATGAGTATTATGAAGAACAAAATTACGAACCTTATCCATCATATGCTTACAATGAAGAACAATGGTGTGAACCATCAACTTCATATGGGTATTATGAGGAACAAAGGGTCGAACAACCGGATTCAAGCTTAGAAAATAATGACTCTTTTTCTATTACCGAAGTGACCGATAGGATATTAGAACACATTAGAGTTATCGATCGATGTATAAAAGAAGCTCGTGCAAGGGAAGAGGAGTCCCGCGCAAGAGAAGAACTAAAAAAAGAAGAGATAACTGAAAATGTAAAAATGGAAGAACAATTGCGTAAAAAACCGACACATGAGTTAAACAACGAAAAAGGTGAGTCCGATAACGTTAAAATCCAAGAAGAGTCTAATTTTAAAAAAATTAATCTCTTGACACCTTCTTTCGAAAATCATTGTTTAGTACCCACTCATGCTAAGTTTTTAAAAGAGTTAAACACTAACACTAAAATTGACGAAACGGTAAGTGTTAAGTTAACTATTGATCAAACTTCACTAATAAAAGAAGACCCATTTGAAATTAACATCACACCGGTTCCATGTTTCTTTCAAAATTCGTTTATTAGTAATGTCACAATCGATAAAGATCTTTGTGTTAACATAATGCCTAACTACATTTTCGAAAAATTAAGTATTAGTGATTTTTCTCCACTTCAAAAACCAATTTTTCTATCCAATCGGAAAGTAATAAAATCAATCGGTATAGTTGAAGATGTCTTGGTTCAAACAAATCAAATGGTAATCCCAACCGACTTTGTCATCCTCGATGACGCTCCTCTAGTGTTGGGACGACCATTTGTAAAAACTCACGAAGCTTTGAAAAACCGGAAGTTCAACAATTTACCTCTTCAATTAGGGGCATTTAAAAGAAGTGTCGATCTCGAACGATCAATGAAATATCCATTCGGCAATAATGACCCCCTAATTGAAGATGAAGACGAACCACCCGATACAACTGAAGAGATTGACCACTTTGTTGAAGAAGAGGTCGCCATAGAACAAACTTTTAAAGTTCTTGATCGGAACGAGCAACCAAATAAGGAGTCTCCCAAAGACCCACCACTTGAGCTCAAAGAACTTCCAAAAGGTTTGGAATATGCTTTTCTAGACAAAGATGGTAAGTTACCTGTAATTATTTCGTCTAAATTAGATAACTTAGAAAAAGAAAAACTAATTAATCTTTTGAAAAAACACAAAAATGCAATAGCTTGGAAACTTGTTGACATAAAAGGAATTAGTCCTTCTATGTGCACACACAAAATTTTGATGAATGATGACTACAAATCGGTCATACAACCACAACGTCGTGTAAATCCAAATGTTCAAGAAGTGGTTAAAAACGAAGTCATCAAATTACTTGACGCCGGACTTATCTATCCTATTTCTGATAGTCCTTGGGTAAGTCCCGTCCAAGTAGTTCCAAAGAAAGGAGGTATGACGGTAATTACTAACGAAAAGAATGAATTAATACCAACGAGAACCGTCACAGGATGGAGAGTATGTATAGATTATAGACGATTAAATGAAGCAACAAGAAAGGATCATTTTCCTTTACCCTTCATTGATCAAATGTTAGAAAGATTATCCGGTCATAAATTTTACTGTTTCTTGGATGGTTTTTCAGGTTACTTTCAAATCCCGATAGCACCCGAAGACCAAGAAAAGACGACTTTCACATGTCCCTATGGAACTTTTGCTTATCGACGCATGCCGTTCGGTCTATGTAATGCCCCCGCAACATTCCAACGTTGCATGGTAGCCATTTTCCATGACATGATAGAAAAGACAATGGAAGTCTTCATGGACGACTTTTCTATCTTTGGGGATTCATACGACCAATGCCTCGATAACCTTGAACGAATGCTATCCCGATGTGAGGAAACTAACCTCGCCCTTAATTGGGAAAAATGCCATTTCATGGTAACGGAGGGAATAGTACTCGGTCACAAAATCTCAAGCGAAGGAATGGAGGTAGATCGAGCCAAAATAGATACCATTTCTAGATTACCTCCTCCATCCTCCGTAAGAGCTATTAGAAGTTTCCTAGGGCATGCCGGATTTTATAGGCGGTTTATCAAAGACTTTTCGAAAATATCAAGACCTCTAACAAAATTACTTGAAAAAGATGCTCCTTTCATCTTTGACAAGGATTGCAATCAAGCATTTCTAACCCTAAAGGAAATGCTAGTCAATGCACCTATCATGATAGCACCTGATTGGAAATATCCTTTCGAAATCATGTGTGATGCTAGTGACTTTGCAGTTGGAGCTGTCTTGGGACAGAGAAAAGAAAAGCATTTCCACCCAATATATTATGCTAGTAAAACACTTAACGATGCACAAGAAAATTACACAACAACTGAAAAAGAGTTACTAGCTGTGGTATTTGCTTTTGATAAATTTCGTTCTTATCTTGTTCTTTCTAAAACTATAGTCTATACAGACCATGCAGCCATTCGATATCTCTTTAAGAAGCAAGACGCAAAACCACGTTTGATCAGGTGGATTCTACTCCTCCAAGAATTCAACATTGAAATCAAAGACAAAAGGGGAGCAGAAAATACCGCAGCAGATCATCTTTCACGCTTAGAAGACCCAGCTTTGGAGGCAACCAGGGACGAGCAAATCAACGAAAAATTTTCAACTGAGTCCCTGGAAATGGTGGAATATAAGGAAGAACCATGGTACGCCGACTTTGCTAACTACCTAGCTAGCGGTATAGTCGCTAAAGGATGGCCACATCATCAAAGAAAAAAATTCTTTGCCAATGTGAAACACTACTTTTGGGAAGATCCATATCTTTTCAAAATGTGTGCCGACCAACTCGTCAGACGATGCGTACATGGTAGTGAAGCACGAAGAATTCTCCGCCATTGTCATGAAGGTCCATACGGAGGACATCATGGTGCTGCCAGTACCGCACGAAAGGTATTTGATTCAGGATTTTATTGGCCAACCATTTACAAAGATGCTCAAAATCTTGTAAAGACATGTGATGCTTGCCAAAGAACAGGTAATATTTCTTCCAAAAACGAAATGCCACAAAATGGCATTCTTGTTTGTGAAATTTTTGATGTATGGGGACTCGATTTTATGGGACCTTTCCCACCATCGAAAGGAAACAAATACATACTTGTGGCAGTAGATTACTTGTCTAAATGGGCCGAGGCCGAGGCACTTCCAACAAATGATGGAAGAGTAGTGGTAAGATTTCTGAAAAAATTATTCTCTCGTTTTGGCACACCTAAAGCTTTAATAAGTGATAGAGGTACCCATTTTTGCAACCATCAACTTGAAAAAATTTTAACAAGATATGGGGTCTATCACCGGGTTTCGACAGCTTATCACCCTCAAACAAACGGACAAGCCGAAGTGACTAATAGAGGGTTAAAACGAATACTCGAAAAAACCGTAGGGTTAAATAGAAAGGAATGGGCTGATAAATTAGATGATGCTTTATGGGCTTTTCGAACTGCTTATAAAACAACGATAGGTACAACCCCATATAAGCTAGTCTATGGAAAAAGTTGTCATTTACCAGTAGAAATTGCACACAAAGCCTACTGGGCAATCAAAAATGTAAACTTAGATTTAGAATTTGCTGGAAAAAATCGATTTTGTCAAATAAATGAATTAGACGAGCTTAGGAATTATGCATACTCAAACTCCGAGATTTATAAGGAAAGAATGAAAAATTGGCATGACAAACATATTAAACCTAATGAATTTCGGGTAGGAGATTTAGTTCTTTTGTTTAATTCACGACTTCGATTGTTTCCTGGTAAATTAAAGTCTAGGTGGTCAGGACCTTTTTCCGTCACCCACATTTTTCAACACGGTGCAGTAGAAATTAAACCTCGAAATGGGCCGCCATTTAAAGTCAATGGCCAACGGCTGAAACTCTATCAAGGATTTATTGAGGATGAGGAAGAAGAGATCTCGCTTCAAACCGTGGAAGAATAAAAACATCATGCTTGGTAAGTTACAAACGACTGAGACGACAAAATAAAGCGGTAAGTTTTCTAAACCACAGCTTATGAAAAAAAAAAAAAACAAAAAAGCTCGGCACGAGGCCGTGTTCGCGCTGCAGACGGGATAAAACCCCTTTTTCAAAACAGTTTCTTCATTCCACACGCCCCGTTTCCCCACAAAAGCTCTGGTTGCAGGCGATTTTTCGCAAAATTTCGACGTCTCTTACCAATCTAACAACATCAAGGTATGATTCTATCACTCTTAGTAGTTAGATTAGTTACTTGCATGTAGTTAAAACACCACAAATTTGGGGAAAAATCTAGGGTTCTTGATGTTCATCCGGATCGAACCTAAAATTTTTGCCTAAATCTGGTTGCATTTAGTTAGATTAGTGTTAAGGTGAGTAAATACACTTAAATTGTTCATAGATTCACCCGATTTCTTACAAAAACCCCAAACCCTTGTTCTTGAACCGAAAAAGACAAAATTGATAGGGTAAACGGGATATTTTGGGAAAAACGGTGTTTAGGGTTTCATTTTCGGGGGAAACCGCACCTATTGGACCAAAAATTTTCAAGTTTTCGAAACCGGGTCGAAAAATGAGGTTTTTGAGTAACAGACCCCTGGACACGGGGCCGTGTCCGATGGACACGGGGTCGTGTCCAGCCCGCTGTTTGCAGTTTTGTCTGAAAACACTTCTGTTTCGTACTAATTTTTGGTGTATTCTTTCAGATGGCAAAGTTCACAAGGTTCAATGCAAGTGAGCTTGATGCAAGGGCAAGGTACGAGGTTCTTCAAACAAGACCCGAAGAGTACCCCAGGAGAGCTTGCACGGATCTGTTAACCTTGGTAAACCAGCTGAACCGATTCAACAACATCGTTACGGGACCACTAGCTGTTGCATTAAACATTAGGCTTCAGTCGGTGCATCAATGTACCATGGAGTTCTACAGTACCTTCAACTTCGATTCAAGGTGTGACCCATTTGACAATACTGGGGTTGTATTTCGGTGTGGAGGAACAATGTACTCGATCTCCATGGCACAGTTTGGAGCCATAATAGGTCTATACCAAGAAGAGGAATCGGGAAACGAAGAAAACACCGGGGGATTACGAAACTTGGAGGGAAATGAAAGACAAGCCGCATGGGCTCAAATCGGTGAAGGAATCTACGACCCTCGTAGCACCAAGAGTACGAAGCTAAGGGATCCGCTCTATCGCTACATTCACAGGATCCTCACCTACTCTCTAAACCAACGTCACGACAGTAGCGGTGTTGTGGGGTTGAAAGATTTGGTTGTCCTCCACTGTATCCACAACCAAAAGCCTCTTGATGTTCCATATCTCCTTTTAAGAAACATGCATCTCAACCGCCTTGCTCGAGCTCCAACACCTATCTTCTTCGGAGGATGGGTGTACCGTCTTTTTAAGCATTACACGCGAATTCCAAGAGCCTTTGAAAGAAGCCCATGGTCGGGACGAGTTGACTACCACATTTGCCGAGCCATGAACTTACTCTATGAGGCGGAAGACGGAACAGTGAGTTTCCAAAGAACGCAAGGATATGCATGGAACTCACAGGAGGCCCTAGTTCTTCACGCACCACCTCCCCACCACCAGTATCCACCCCATGGTGATCTGGGTCAATCCTCCTCACAAGGAGGCGGTTTTCCTAATTTTCAAAGCTTACATGATCTTATGCAGGAAAACCTCATGTGTACCAGGAACGCCTACAACCTCGCCAACAACACATACCAACGGGTCGGAGCTATTGAACGCAACATCAGCGATATACAAGACGATATCAGCGGCATCCGGGAGCACATGGCGGGGCATGGGGATGGGGGTGATGATAGCGATGAAGATATGGAGTAGAGGGTTTGGAGGAGCAGGAGCGGGTTGATGGCGAGCCCACAGGTTTAAGTCCCTTTATCTATCGAACGGTTGGTGGCCTGCGTGCCAGAAGTTGAACAATTTACTTTCCCTTAAACACTTTTATTTTCCGTTTTATTTTTCTCTTTTCTTTATGCTTGGAACATTTAACTGTGGTAATGTAGGATGTTTGTGTTGCTTGGTGTGGTATTAAGTGATGAAACAGGTACAAACCAAGGCTTGGGGTGCTAAGCCTCAGCACTTATAGGGCCAGGATGGAAAAAACCGGAGGAAGAAACCTGTTTTTCAGGCTTTCAGACTGTCCACACGGGGACGTGTCCAGCCAACACGCCCCCGTGCTCACCTCCCAGACCTGCTGTTTGGCTTCTGTTCTGCAGAATTTTGTCAGACACGTGGCCGTGTCCAATAAACACGGGGCCGTGTCCACCTTCTGTAAGTTCTTGTTACTGGCACCTGAACACGGGGTCGTGCCCACTCAACACGGGGCCGTGTTCAGTGCCCAGTAACACAAATTTTTGCTTTTTAAACATTATTTTACACATCTAATCAACCTAAAAAAAATTTTGGGACACATTGAGGACAATGTGTAATTTAAGTGTGGGGGGGATGCTAAAACCTTGAATTTTGCAAGTCCTAAATACAAGCCTTACACAAAGCTCTATTGGAACCGCTAATCACCCCAAAAATTTTTTCAAAAATTTCATTTTTTTTTACTTGTCTAGGTTTAACTCGGGAAATTCAAGTTCTAAAAAAAGGTTATATTTTTACAAATTTACAACCGATAGCGTAGTGATAAAAAGAACCAACATAAGAAAATTATGAAAAGGCATGACAAACTTATTTAAAATTTGATTATATATACTTGATCACATAAAAACCCATTCCCACAAAAGTGAGTTTTGAGCCTTTATTGAGCACACAATTACATATCTTTTGACCAAATGCTCATTTTTCGTTTCTTGTGTGAATAGCCGCTTGGTTCTTACGACTCTAGAACTTGCCATGACAATACATTCCCGGTCCTTATCAACTTAAACCCAAGTAAGTAAATGATGGAGGCATTAGGACTAACCATTTTTATTTTCTACACCATTATTTTTCTTTTTCTTTTACCACCTACCAAAAAAAAAAAAAAAAAATCCCCCTAGTTAGCCCCTTTGAGCCTAAACCTTTTCGTTTCATCACCCAAACAAAAACCCTTTTTACCCACCAAAACCTTTTTCATTTTTAACCCTTTATTTTAGTAACAAGTTCGGTTCTTCGTAAAAAAAAAAATTAAAAAAAAATAAAAAATAAAAAATTTTGATAATGATGAAGCAAAAAGAAAATAAACAAACGAGTTAATCAAAAACAACTTAGTTTGAATAAAAGCTTCATCACAATAAAAAGTTGCAAAAATACGAAAACCGACACTTGTTACGCTTTTAGCCCTTTTTCTACTAACCACTAACCCAACAACCTACCTTTAACCCTAGCCTAACCCTTAACCCGCAAAGTCCTCTTGATATCTACAAAGGTATAAAAGTTAAAAAGGAGGAGGATTGATTTCTTGGCAAGCCTATGGTAGGAATAAGTTCCATGCCGCTCTCGAGTGATTCACTAAAAATACACATTCGGCCGAGTGTGAGTGATTTCCCCGTGAGGTATGTGAACTTGTATATAAATAGAATTTTAAAAAAGGCATGTTATGCCCAAATAAGTAATTTCTTTTATGAAAAGTTCTAAATAAATCATTACGAATAGGAGTGTAAATAAATAAAAATAAAACCCAAAAAGATCTTGGAAATCCCGACACTCTACGACAAGCCCAAAACCTTCTCTTCTACCTATTCCATTTGGGAGTGTAAGCCACATATTAAAGAGTTTTGCTTGAGGACAAGCAAAAGTTCAAGTGTGGGGGTATTTGATGTGTGTAAAATGCAACATATAAATTACATCAAATGAGGCATAAAACTAACCCTTTTTAAGTACTAATATTGGAAAAAGAGTGTTTTTGTCTTCCTTTTGTATTTTCAGGATTAAATGAGCTCAAAAACGCAAAAGAAGCAAAAAGACAGCTAAATCCAACATAAATACAAGGAAAGGAACATTAGTGGACTGCCCGACCCCTCAACGGCACCTTCCAAAGCAAAAAAAGAGAAGACAGAAGGCTGAACACGCCCCGTGCTCAGCCAGCACGGGGCCGTGCCCAAGAAGCAGCAGAAAAGACAAATCTATAGAAGCTTCTATTGCCCATCACGGGGCCGTGCTCAGCGGACACGGGGGCGTGTCGAAAGTACAGCAGGCGCATTTATTGTAATTGCGAATTACAATTAATGAGGAGAGAGATTGTCAGACGGACACGGGGCCGTGCCCAGCGGACACGGGGCCGTGTCCAGCACTCTGTTCAGCCTATAAATAGGAGTGCTTGGATTCATTTCATCTCATCCCTTGGCACACCACCTCTCTCACACTTCATCCACCACCCACCACCATCACAACACCATCATCCACCACCATCATCCATTGTCCATCGTAGAGTGTGTGAGTCGTCTCGGGATCCAAGATTGATCGTAAGAGTTCTTGACAATCAAGGCCATGTTTACCTAAGTCTCTTACATCACTTGGTGAAGACAAAGTGTCTAGTATAATACTTTTTATTTCTAATCTTTTGCACTTTTTATTTGGTTTTGTATTAATGACTTTAATAACTAGTTACTTATGTTGAAGGTGATCTTTCCTTATCGTTTGTCAGTGGTGTCTTGGCATTATTTTACTGTCTATATAAAATAAAGGATTTTCACCATTCATATCTCCACGGTCTATATGGAGGTATGTTGGCTACCTGGTAGGGGGTTAAGGGAACGGTTTGGTAAAGGTCTTGCCATTGTTCAGCGTTTAGAGGTCCTGCAATGGACCTGGGTCAAATTTAGTAGGACCTCCTTCAATACTTAACGGTATTGGATGGCGGGGGTCCAAACTCTTTGATCCCCTCATAAGTTAACTACTATTAATACTATAACCCGGCTATTTAGGACTGTATCCCTGCTGACTCAGACTACTTAGCCGAGGGTAACGTCACCGCCAAAAGCGGGGCCTACCACAATACTGCATTAATAACTTAATTCATTATCTTCCAATAATCCACCCCTTTAGGATTGTATCCCTGCTGACTCAAACTACTGGGGTGAGGGTAACGTCACCTTCAAAAGAGGGGCCTACTACAATAACTAAGATAATCTCTTAATTGTGTGCAAAAGTGCGGAAATAATCAAAGGTTATACTAGATACGAGTCGGAACCAAGTGATTCATCTTGTCTATCTGTTTTTCTTTTATTTTTATTTTCAGCATTTTAATTAGATTTTAATTTTCTTAGTTTAAAACATTTTTCTAAACTTTTGTTTTGGTTAGACGTTGAGGATAAACCGGTACTAAAAGCTCTTGTGTCCTTGGACGACCTCGGTATCTTACCAACACTATACTACACTCAACGATGGGTGCACTTGCCCATATGTGTGTTTAGTGTCAGTGAAATATCGTGTTTTATAAATTTAAAACTTGGCTAAAATAAGTGTTAAAAAGGGCTTAAAATATACACCTAAAATATACGACACTTACCGCACATCAATACTCTATCCATCCTGGTGCTGATAAAATGTACAAGGATCTTCGTACCCAGTATTGGTGGCCTGGTATGAAGAAGGATGTTGCCTTGTATGTATCAAAATGCCTAACTTGTCTCAAAGTCAAGGCGGAACATCAACGACCTTCTGGTTTGCTTGTACAACCAGAGATACCGGTTTGGAAGTGGGAGAACGTTGCAATGGATCTCATCACCAAGTTACCGCGTACCTCTAAAGGTCACAATGCTATTTGGGTTGTAGTTGATCGTTTGACAAAATCAGCTCACTTCTTACCAATCCGTGAGGATTTCTCTGCTGAAAAGCTTGCCAAGATTTATGTTGATGAGATTGTATCACGGCATGGTGTTCCTTTGGATATCATTTCCGATCGTGATGCTCCATTTTCATCTCATTTTTGGAAGACCATGCAATCTGCTTTGGGAACCCAACTGAATCTAAGCACTGCTTATCATCCCCAAACAGATGGTCAATCTGAGAGGACGATTCAAACTTTGGAGGATATGCTTAGAACATGCGTGATAGACTTTGGTGGTAATTGGGATTCTCATCTGCCATTGATCGAGTTCTCATACAATAATAGTTATCATGCTAGCATTAAGATGGCACCATTCGAAGCTCTCTACGGTCGAAAATGTCGTTCACCTGTCTGTTGGAATGAGATCGGTGAAGCTCAGCTTACTGGACCTGAGCTCATTCTGGAAACAACAGACAAAATCAAGAAAATCCGCGATAATCTTGTGACCGCTAGAAGCCGTCAAAAGAGTTATGCAGATTTGGATCGCAAGCACATGGAATTTCAAATCGGAGACCGTGTCCTACTCAAGGTTTCACCTTGGAAGGGAGTGGTGAGATTTGGAAAGAAAGGAAAACTAGCACCACGATATGTTGGACCATTTAAGATTGTTGAAAGAATTGGAAAGGTTGCCTATCGACTAGAGCTACCCCCAGAGCTTGGAAATGTTCATCCGACTTTTCACGTGTCCAATTTGCGAAAGTGTTTAGCGGACGCTGATCTTCACATTCCTCTCGACGAGATTCAAATTGATGAAACGATGCACTTTGTCGAGAAACCTGTGGAGATAGTGGAACGTACATACAAACAGTTGAAGAACAAACGGATTCATTTGGTCAAAGTTCGCTGGGAATCCAAACGTGGCCCCGAGTTTACTTGGGAACGTAAGGACCAGATGAAGGCGAAATATCCGCCTTTGTTTTCACAAGAATCCTCTAAATAAAATTTCGGGACGAAATTTCCTAAAGTAGGGGAGACTGTGACAACTGTGCTCTAAATAAAATTCGAGATAAGGTATTGTTAAAAGTTTCTCCATGAAAAGGAATAGTCAGATTCATTAAAAGAGGAAAGTTAAGCCCCAGGTATGTTGGACCTTTTAAGATTATTCGAAGGATAGGACCCGTAGCTTATCAGCTACGACTGCCAGAAGAAATGGCAGGAATACATGATGTGTTTTGTGACAACTGTGCTCTGTGATCGATGTACAATGTAAAACAATGTCAGTTATCAATAAAACAATGTGCTTTGGTGTTATTATATGTGTTTTGGTGTTATTATATGTGCAATTGTGTTTATTTATTTTACAATTTGATTCGATTTCGATTTCACGCTTTAAATCACTTTCTGGAAGGTTATACGCAAACTGGTGCTTAAAGGCAATCAGTTTAACGCGACATACACTCCAGAACCGTGACGTAAGCCAAATCACTTTCTGGAAGGTTATACGCAAACCGTGACGTTTATTTGAACTAAGGAACTAATTACGACAAAACTGCGAAACGAACGTTGGTGACCGCCCGGATAATATTTAAATCCCACAAATATTCTGTTATGATTAAAATTTTATTTTAATCAGGTTCGTGTTGAAAAATAAATTAGAAACGCTATTTTTCAAGTTTAAGCGCGTACCGCGTGTTTCTGCGCGACACGGTGCTTTTACTGCGAAACGCGGACAACGCAGCCAGCCTTGGCAACTGAAATCTATTTCAGTAATATTTTGGCGAGTTTATTTTTATAGAATAATAAAAATAAATTAGA
Organism: Helianthus tuberosus; assembly: GCA_030545235.1. NCBI lineage: Eukaryota > Viridiplantae > Streptophyta > Magnoliopsida > Asterales > Asteraceae > Helianthus > Helianthus tuberosus. Next base: position 92,300,871 of record CM060452.1, read on the forward strand.
ACGCCATAAAATCGGGATTTGAACGCTATGTAAAATACCCGGTACATAATTAAACACCTTAACGAAACGGTGTTTAACCGGACAACTGGACATTACCCGGGACACTAAAATTTTGCCACACACATTATTTTATTATTTTTGGGCTAGTTAGGGTCCCCGAACACCCTAACACACTATATAATTAATAACACACCACCAACCATTAATTATTCCAATTATTTCTTAACAAGATTGTAACTAAACATTTACAACCCAACTAAACTAAAACCTTCCCCCCAAAAAAATCGGTTATGGAGTGTACCCACTCCTAGATTTGTTTTATTAATTAATTGGATCATGTTAGTGGACAAGGGAACATATTATACAAAGGGTAAATGGTGAAAATGGTTTATAAAAGGCACTTGAGGTTTAAGCATTTTATTTTCAACACACAACTCAAACAACACCCAACTTCTTTCTTCCCTCTTCCCTCTTCCCTCACTTACGGCAGCCACCACCATCCACCATACAACCACCTTCAAGCCTTCTTCTAGCATTCTGTACACACACAAAGGTGCTAGAGACCGAACAAACAAGCTCGGTGCGTTCGGAAGTTGAAGGACCGCGCTCGTTTTCTTTTATCCACCACTTTTCTACACTCGAACTCCCCTAGCCTTGTGCTAGTAGTAAGTGCCTTAAATCTTCATCTTGTTCATGTTTTTATGTGGTTAATGATGTTTAAAGATCAAAAGTTTAAAGAACTTAAACAAGTCTTGAAGTATAACTAACTAAAGATGAAGTATGGTTAAAGTAGTGTTAATATGATGATGAGATATGATAATGTATGATAAATCTGACATATATAAGGGATAATCTGCTGTAAGTATTATTGTGATCGCTAAACATGTTAACGGAATCAATCGAACACACTTTATAATGTTAAAAGACTGAAAACAGCTTGCTGATCTGCATTTCCAGCCGCCTTTAACTGGCTGTAACCAGACCATAACTTAACGAAAAATGTATTTTCTTAAGTCTATAATGTGTTATTATAAAATACGGTTCTAATGACACCAGAATCATAATTCTTGGACTCCGTTTACTATTTTTAAAGCGTCTTTTCGTAACAGCAGCTGGAGCTGCATTTTTGCTGCTGAAAATGTGTGTCCTGTTTTCTATCATAACTTGTATTATGTGTGGAGTCTGATCACGAAATTTATACCATAGTTGACCACTGATGTATTTGTAATACTCTCACTGGAATTTCGTAAATCGGACTCACGATGAATTTTTAATGAATTATTTCGTAGACTGAGATCAGAAAGTAACAAATCTGATTGCAGTCGGGAAAATGAATTTTTATAAAATATTGGTAATGAACTAGACCCCGATATTTTTACACAATAATATTTGGTCTTGTAAGACATTCTGTAAAAATTTGGGAATTTTTGGAATAAGTTAACCATTTTATTTAAATGTCCGAAAACAGTCCAGTTTCATATATATTAAAACAGAAATGACATAAGTAGTAATTGCATGCCAAAGTGTGGTTTTTGATTATTAAAATCATTCTTATTTAATTTAGGGCGGATAAACATTTGAGGGATTGTGTTAACATTAAAAACGCACCCGAAGGTGAGTACATAGTCCCCAATTTTACTATTTTCAATTGTTTTGGGGTGATTCATATGTATCTAAACGATTTCGATGTTTTAACGATGGTTTCAAAACGAGTAAGATGGTTTATACCAAACTAATAACGATTTCGATAATGTGAACAAGCTTGTGGTTGTAGTTACATAACGAATGACATTCATTAATTTCGGCCAAACCGACCAGTATTAGGTTATGGTACCATAGGATCCGACAAATCCCGTTATCAGACCGGGCCCATGGTTATGTGTGGGTTAGGTGGGTAACGACCGAATCTGATGATTGTTAACTTACCCTTTGGAGGTTTGTTAATGCGAAAACGAGTTGAACAATATACGAGTCACACAGGTTTGAATGTTATTAGCGAGACGACCAAAAGTAGTTTCACGATCTAAAACGAGAATGATTTAAACAACTAAAGCGATTATTGACGAATTAAACGATTTGGGTAAACAATTGGAAGCGATGTCACACAAACGAGGTTTACGAAATGATATAAACCATACGAGTATTGCTACGAGAATTATTTACGATTTGGTTTACGAAAACAAATGTTTTGGGTTAAGATTCATGGCATCGAGGTTTATAAAATTATAATCAATCTGTTTCGACTTGGTTATTCATTTTACAATACAAACATTTTACAAAACAAGGTTTCTAATATCGATTAACGAAGTCATACGAAATATTTCAATATGTAAACGAGCCATGAATCTGACACTCTCACAAAACCTATGTACTCGCCAGCATTTCTTTGCTGACTTTGTTTTTACATATGTTTCAAGTGAAGTTGCTTAGTGTTGATTGCAAGTAGGATGCATGCTCACTTAGGACCGGACGAGGCCTTAGTGATTTAATAACGATAATAGACTGTGTTTGACTTGTTTGTTTAACTTAAGACAATGTTTAATATGTAATAAAACGAAACTCTTTGCATCCATGGTTTGAAACAATAATTCTGTTACAACACTCCCCGACGTTTCTGCCACGGTTTGTTGTTTTACGTGGTCGGGGTGTGACATGTTTCATGTATGTAATCTCAATAAATGCTTAGCAGATGAATCATTAGTGATACCTCTTAAGCACATTAAGATAAACGAGAAACTTAAGTTCGTCGAGAAACCCATTCAGATTAAAGATAGAAAGATCAAGAATCTCAAACACAAGAGACTAGTTCTAGTCAAAGTAAAATGGGATTCCAAAAGAGGACCAGAATACACTTGGGAACTCGAGTCAGAGATACAGAAGAAATACCCACACCTGTTCCAGTAGACCTCGAGGATGAGATCTAAAACAAGGTGGGGAGGATTTAACAGCCCTCCTAAAACATACTTTGACACCCCTAAACCTCCTAAAATATACCCCGTATGTGAGAAACGGACCTAGTATACCTTAATATTTATAAAAAACAAAGAAAACAAAATCTGGGAATCGCTCACGAGGTGCGACCCCCTTAGCCATCACGGTCGCGGGTCGCGACTAACATGGTGTACCGGACAAGGCATTGCGCCACGTGTCTGGTGACTCAACAAACCTATACCTTGACTCAACCAAGCTATAGTTTCCACGAAGGCTCTCGCAGGCCGCTAGAGTGTTCGAGAAAGGCTTCACGGGCCACGACTCGCTGTCCGTCAGGCCTATAAATAGGGGCTCAGGCCTCATTTGTTCACCGTTCAAATTTCTGAAATCTCTCTCAATCTCTAATAGTCTAAATACTCGGGATATAATACCCCTATAAAGCGAAGCTCTACCTCATTGTAAGTATTATAACCCTGCTTGTTACCCTACACGATCTATCTAGGGCTTCATAACGCATGTCAAGGCTCTGCCTGACTCACTCGTTGGAGTTCTGTCTCGTGTTACACCCGATTGATCTAGGACTCCGTAATGCATGTCAAGGCTCTACCTGACTCAGTCATTGGAGTTCTGTCTCGAGTTGTACGATTAATATGATTTGGGTTATTTTACTAACACGTGTGCATTGTTTAATTTTAATAGATAATAACCAGGAGTTACACCAGGAAGCTTTAGTTTTACCTAAGTGAACAATGTGAGTACATTCTTTTTTTCACACTGTTTGTGAGTACATCTGCTTTTTGCCACCTTTTTGTAAATTACTTTGTCAGATTTTGTGATACCATTATTTCAAAAGTTTTACAAAACCCAAAATGTTATCAATTATAATTACAGTGATTGAGTCTTTGTATTCTACAATGCCAGTATTATGGGGTTTGTATACAGTACTTTATAAACTTCACAATTGGGCACGGGTATCAAATGTGTGATATGACCATAGTCACAGATCCGTCGATTGACAAATACTGAACGAGTAATTGGGTAGATATAAACATTATAATCGCTCTCAATACTGCAAAATTATAAAACTCTGTTTTGATTAAACTGGGATGCACTCGCCAGTATTTCTTGCTGATAAAACTTTTTAAAACGCGTTTCAAGTAACTAAACGTGAAGTTAATAGAAGCCAGCTGGAGAGCACTGAAGGCTTGGAATGGTGGCTATAAAAGTTATCTAAATAAGAAGGCGTTTTGTTTTCAATAAACTAGGGTTTATCCCTATAAATTATATTGTAATGGAAACTTGGGTTTTACCCCATTTATTTGATTATAAAAAGTTTGGTGTTTTAACTCTGATAAAATATTTTCTAACTACAGTCCTGATGTCTCATTTCCGCTGCCAAATTAATAAACACCGATACCACCCGCTCTACGTGCTCTCGCGGCGCCCGCCTCCCGGGGCAGGGGGTCGGGGGTTGCGACATGGTATAAGGTTGTCGCTCCAAAAGACCAAGGAGGACTGGGGATTGGAAGTCTTGCCTCGATAAACAAGGCATTAATGTTAAAATGGATGGTTAGATTCAAAAACCAAACTTCCCATCTTTGGGTAAAAGTCATATCGTCCTTACACAATGGAGTTAGAGGACACTCTCCTATCCCTCTTAAAAGTACCATTTGTGGAGTCTAGAAAAATATAATCAACATGGGGAGGACTTCGAATAATCAAATTGAAGAATTACATAACAGGCTGGAGCTAAAGCTGGGAAGCGGAAACAAAACACTTTTTTGGATCGACAAGTGGGTTGGAAGCGTGCTTTAAAAGACAGATTCCATAACCTGTTTGTTAAGGAAACTGATGAATACTGTTTAGTCAAAAATATATACAATATCATTCAAGGTAAGGCGTTATGGTGCTGGGGAAGTGACAACGAACTCGAGCAAGGCAATAACTTGAACAATTGTGCAGAATGTGTGAATCTGCTGGAACATGTAAACATCAGTTCAAAGGAGGATGTGTGGTTGTGGAAGTCATGCAACTCAATCAAGGATTACAAGGTCAGCAATCTACGAAAAGAATTAGATAACATCCCTTCTATCCCGGAAACAAAGGCTCTGTAGTGGTTAAACTGGGAACCCAAGAAGTTTAATTGCTTCCTTTGGCAGACTGTGTTGAACCGGATTCCCACTAGAGATGCGCTAACAATAAAGAACATTCATATTCCCTCTCCGGCTTGTGTCTTGTGTAATGCTGCAGCGGAATCAGCCGACCATCTTCTGATCTCATGTGAATACACTAGTCTTGTCCGGGTAGCGTTATCTCTAGGGATGAAAGTTCAATGGTTGAGGTGTCTTATAAGTGTTGTGGAACTATTGGAGTTGATAAACAACTTCCGTATATCTGATACAAAAAAGAAAGCAGTTCATGCGATTCTTGCAACTACCTGTTGGATCCTATGGTGGGTACGAAATGACCTTATTTTCAATAACAAATCAACCAGGTTTCAAGGGCGGTCGGAGACATCAAGGCATTGTCATATCTTTGGGTCACCACAAGGGGCAAATTCTCGGAGCTAGACTAGAACTAATGGTGTAACAACCCGCTTTTTCGAAAGTCAAAGTCAAAGTCAAGATTGAAGTCAAAGGAAGAAAAGATTGCTAATTGCGATCTGTCACTCCTTGCCCAACTACTGTTTGACTTCTTTGACTTGTGATCGAATTATATTAGTTAATCGCTTTAGTTGTATTATGTGGAGTATCTATTAATAATCGAGGTTTTATCGCTATTTAATCGCATGTTTAATCGCTAATCGACTTATCGCTAATCGCTATCGCAATCGCAACTCGAATTATGTGTTCTGGATATGGTTTTACGTATGTGTGTTATTTATGTGTTACTTGTGCATGTTATGTTTATGTTGAGGTGTTGATCGCAATCGCAATCACAAATCTATCGCATCGCAATCTAATCGCAAACGCTAAACGCAAGTTATTTATAGTGATTGTATGTTAGATATAGTAGTTAAGTTATTTGTGTGACCATTGGGTAATACTATCGCATCGCTCACTCGAATCGCATCGCAACGCTCAGCACACGAATCGAAACGACGAAACTCAACACGCCGAACACTCGGATCGAGTGGCTACCCGATCGAGTGGCCATCCGATCGGATTGCCATCCGATAGGACTGCCATCCGATTGGACAGCCATCCGATCGATGTCCCATCCGACACTTATCATTTATGATGTGACAGCTCCTTGTTCGACCAGCCACACTCAAGCTCTCATGTCTCTCAATTTCTCGTTATTCTTGTAAGTTTTCAACCTAAATCTTGTACTTCTATGATCTACACGCACTTCTTCATCATTTTCACCTTTGAATCTTAACTTTTAACCGTGAAATCACCGGATTTGAGGTGTTCTAGGGTGATGTCATCATGGAGTTCTTATGAACTTCAAAGTTTGGCTTCATTCCACCAAGAACAACTTAGATCTGAAGGATTTCCACAGGGTTAAACAATGTTTTCGTATAGATCTACACAAATTCATGGTTAAAAGGATTGAAAGAAGGTTTTCCAACTTTCTTTCAACTCTTTTACACTCAATGCACTCAAAACCGATAGAATCGGAGCTCGTTCTGATCTTCTACTCTTTCTTAGTGATGTGTTGGTTCAAGATCTAAATTCTATCCAAGAGACAACTGATTTCGGGATAAACACAAACAACCGTCTCGAACAGTAGAGTAGTCGGACTAGGGTGGTCCCTGTTCGATCGAACCACTTGGGTCAAGATGGGGTTGCTGTTGTTTAAGCACGTTATCATGTCATCTCGATCAAAACTGTAAAACTTCAACGAAATCAAGTGTCAAGACGATCAGGTCGTTGGGACGGGTTGCCGTCCGATCGGATTGCCATCCGATCGGATTGCCATCCGATCGGATTGCACTTGGTCCCACACTTAAACTTTTCATTCTCAATTTTTAAGACTCTATGCGTCGAACGGATTGTCGTCCGATCAGATTGCCATCCGATCGAACGACCATCCGACCATGTGACGTTTGGATATTCAATGCTTAAACAATTTTCAACATGTTCAATGCAATGAATTGCTATCCGATCGAGTGACCGTCCTGCTGTGAACTTGTTCTCAACTGAGAAGCCTCGCCAATCGGATCGCCGTCCGATCGAACCGTCGTCCGATCGAACCGCCGTCCGATCGACCGACCTGAAAGGTAGAGATACTTCTCTACTTTCAAAATGCTACAACGAAAACTTTAATGGACAAACCATCATGCACAAACACATCCTTACCAAGCGAGTGTCAATCAGACAGAATGGCCATCCGATCGGATGACCATCCGAATGGATTGACATCCGATCGAGTGACCATCCGATCAGATTGCCATCCGATCGGGTCACCATTCGACACTTGGTCACTTTCACCGATTTACGCACCGCTCTTCGCTTATGTTATCGTTAACTATTCAGGCTGATCAATCTAGCGCTCCCTTCAATCCATTATCATCGCAGTGAGTATACTCGATCCCTTTTTGCTTTATGCACTTTTGGGTGTTACATACGTTACTTATTCTAAATCACATCGATCACACAACGCAAACACTATTTATACGCTGACCTCAAATGCATGTTATACGTGACTCGATGAATGTCTGTTTGTTATGTTTACACATTGATTGCTGTTTACCTGCCTTAGCAACGATAGTACTATAGTTTGGACTCAGCACCTGTTCACTCAGGGGTTGTTAAGGACAATACTTCACGTGTTCGCAGTGGTGAACATGTGATGTGCACTCGCTACTCGCAGTCAAATCGCAGTCATTGGTATTGATAGGATCTTTGTCGATAACTTACATGCTTCGCATTATACGTTGTATATGATGGTTATGCGTAACGCTTTCGAACTCTATTATGCTATATCAAACTTGTATGTTCACCTTTACACTATGTGTATTGACCTTTATTTTAACGTATGTGACAGGTGTTTAGGATGCTACCTGCTAGGATGCTTGCTAAGTGGAATCGAGTTAGGAAGAGTCTAGAAACAAATAAACAATTTATTTAAATCTGAGTTGTCGAAACATGTTATTTGTTTTGAGAATATCAAAGTCTGTAATAATTAGATTACTGAATGGGTTATGGTATGGGACATAATATTAACTATTTGGTAATTTAGTCGTTATGAAATTTCTCTTGACAATCTGTTTCGCTCAGTGCCATGCCCCGATGTTTCCGTCATCGGTTGGGGTGTGACAAATAGTGTGCTTTTAACTTATGAACTTGCTTTGTAATGTTTTATTTCTTCTTTTATCTGTATTGCATTTGAGCTTCTTGCTTGAATGTCTTTTTTAATACATATCGCCTTTCAAAAAAAAAAAAATCTCACCATACGCACGCATTCTCTTGTCTCACAATGAGGAACCCTAAAACAGATGTCACCAGCTGATTCACACATTCTCGCACAAAAATCCTAAATCTTCATACACCGATTCTCACTAGATGTTGATTCAACCACAATTCACAGACATCGCTGATTCAACCACAATTCTCACCAGTCGCTGGTTTAATCCTGATTGATTCGCACTAATCACTCACATCAACATTTGATTCGAAGATCCAAATAGCGAGGCTGTTCGATTCATATTTTAGACGTTGTTTCATTTGAAGATTGCTTAGGGCTTCAATATACGACAGATCTACGTTCAATTGCTAGGGTTCGAAGATTGCTCTGAATTAGCGAAGGAAATTCATCCGGGTATATCTCAATCGGCAGGTGGATTTAGTTCCAATCGGTTTGTTCAAATTCTTTCAGCTTATGCTTGTTTATTGTTTGTGATGAGTTGAAACGGTTATATGATTGCTGTGCATATGGTTTTCTATAGGAATTTATGTTCTTGTTTGTTGAATTAGGTTAAAATAACAATATGAAAATTGAAATGAAAACTCACGGTGTTTGTTTGTGATAGGAAATTGTGTAATGCTAGGTTTGTGGCTGAAGGAATCAGGAGAAGTGTTTGATAGGCAAAAACATGATTACAGGTTCTATTTTTGGATAAATGCGACTAAATGTGCAAAAACGAGGCTTCTAGCAAACTGTTTTTTTGTATTCTTTGTTGATGATAAAGATAAAAAATTGTTTACGGTAATTTTGTTGAGGATTTTAATATTTGGAATGTTACGGTTTCTAGTTAGTTGAAGATACTTTTGACATTTAGGAACTGGTTGATATTTTGACACTTAAACTTTAATGGATATAGTGTCGATAGTTGCATCAATATTGGTTTTTAAGTTAAATATAGGTTTGATCTGGTATGTTGCATTTTGCTGATATTGTTGATCAAGTCCATGTGGGAGACTTTGACCCTTTTTGAAAACAAAACAACAAAAAGACGTAGTAGAGGTTTTACAAAACTTTTATTGGCTTATCATTAAGTACTTGATTTCTGTTTAAATTTAATCCGATCATTTGGATAAATTAGTGGTTACAGTTAGAATTCTCATTTGCAACTCTTTCAAGACTTCTTTAACATATTCTGTCATACAGTGACTTGTTGCTCACAATGTGTTAGACTGTCTTCATTGCGCCCGAAAGGTGGCTGTCCGAGATGACGTGGAGCTCATCCAAATATGCAGGCGCATTAAACCTTATCCAAATCATATGCAAAATCCGTCTGCAAGGGCCAATGAAATATTGGTTCTTGTGCCATTAGTTTCATATATGTATTTTTTAAGCTTTGTTGACAAATAATTAATTGGAATTTTAGTTAAGTTACTTCATCACGTTAAGCCTTTTAAGTTTTATATATTCACCGCTCAATAAACATAATTCTCCTTTTTTTTTTTTAATTTATTTCAACGATAATTTTGAGTTTCTTTAGACTGGCTCCAATGCGCACTTGAAGGGGATGCATTTGATGAGTTGGCATGCTGCACTTGGGAAGGATGGAGTGGAGTGAAGATGAAAGTGGGGTGCACGTGTTTTGGTCAAAAATTACCGAAGCAATTTAGTGATCAAATTAGTAATGTGAGGTTGTGTGCTAGAAAGTGTATAGAAAATATGCTTGTTGAGTTATTTAGAAAATTAGTATTCAGGATACGGCTCAGGATATTGAGCTGTATCAACGATCAAACAATGAGCAAAAAATGAGCAAAAAGTAAAGGAAATGACACGAGATGTACGAGGAAAGCCCTTGATCAATCTAGATCGCCGGCATAAAACCTTGGGAGCTGACAATCGCAGCTGCCTTGTTCTTCTTATTGCTTTAAACTTCAGGATACAGTGTAGGATATAGACCAGATCGCTAAGTGTTACAATGATTTTGTGAAAATTGCTAGAGAGCAAGTGTTAGAGTGTAGCGAGTGTAATTGTGATGTCCTAGTTGATCTGATATACCCACCTATTTATAGTAATGAATTACAAACAATAATCCCTACAAATATGGGCTACTCCGAATATTCCATTATGAACGTTATGGACCGAGTAATACGGCTTCAACGTCTTCATTTGAACGACTTGGACCGAGTCTTCCGCGGAATAAGTCTTGTTAACGTTGCTAGCTTCTGACCCACGTACCTGCACATAATCCATTAGTAATCCTGAGGATACCTTTCAGGATATTACCAATATCCTGAACCAGCATCCCGGACGTAAACAGATATTACACAACCAAGATATAAATCAAGATATTTTCCAGGATATGGGCTCAGAATTTCACCCATAACAATTGTCCCCAAAAATGTTACCGTTTGATATCCTAACGGTTACATTTTTTCACAGTGGCCGAGGCAATTAAGAGATAAGACTTCTGATGTGACAGCTTTCAACCACCCGGCCTATATTTACTCATCATACCCTATATCTTCTCATCCTCATCTCCTTTTTTACCCACAATCGACAAGAAAAAGGTAATATTCTTTCTCTCATCTTCATAACCATCTTTCATCTTACTCCGGCAAGAATTCAGGCGACCAAATGCCTAGGCAAACGAGGTCCAGTTCAGGCGACTCAGCTCCCACATTCATCCAACAGAATCTTCTCCAAGAACCGGAGAATGAAACATGCACCTTTGATAGTGCTCATCTGTCGGCTTTGAAATCCTCCGGTATCTTTCCGGATGGAACCATATTCCGACCCTTTGATAGAGAAATCCGGTCAGATATGGTTTCCACCGAGTGGATTTGTTTCAATGCTTTCCCCTTTACCTTAGGGCTACGATTCCCCTTTCCGGACTTCATTACCGAGTTTTTTAACATCACTAGAATTTCTTTTAGTCAAACCATGCCAATGCTTTGGCGTGTTTTGTCTGTTCTTGACCAAATCAAGAGAAACCACATACCTGACCTTTCCGTCCATGACCTCCCTTTAGCCTACAAGCTTAGATGCCACGGCTCATCTAGATTCCTTTTTTATTCTACTACCGGTGATCCATTGATACTTCGTGCCACCAAAAACGAGGATGGTTGGCAATCCAAGTTTTTCTTCGTAAAAAGGGATTCAATCCCCGGTGGAACGGATTATCCGATGAGATGGTTAAGAAAGGGTAGGACTTAGGGTTTAAGAATGATCCTGTCTCTTATCCTATCTCATATTCTGAACTAATAAATTTTCATTTTTGTGCAGCTGATTTCAGGAAGATTGCACCTCCTCTTGCTAATTCTCAAGAAAGAATAGACGCCATCAGACTTCTTCCAGAGGCAGAGAGAAGTTTCAATCCTTCTCCACCAACTCCAAGCCCTCTTTCAAGTGCCAACATGTCTGGTAAGGATCCTGCAAGATATCCTGCACACATATGTTTTTTTTTATCTGTTATTCATAGGAGGGATTTAGAATTTACTCCCTGTGTGCAGATTCCAGCAAAGTCCCAGTCTATCTAGACCTGGATGAACTTGACAGCTATCCAACCCCAGCCATAGTCAAGAAGGAGACTCCTGCTGCTACTAGCTCCAAGCCACTCCCGGCTCCCAAGGCCAATCCAAGAACCCGTGCTTCCGCAGCGAAAAAGAGAAAGGGTCTTGAGGTCAGTGCTCCAGGCTTGGAAGGGTTCTCTTATGACGAACTCAGCTTCTCTGACTCCTTAGAGCCAATGACATCCTTCCTCAACAAGGTAATATCCTGCCGCATATCCTTCATGTATATCCTGCACATATATCCTGCACGTATATCCTACCAGGATATCCTGGTAGGATGTCTTAGTCAGCATACATTCTAACTCCATACCTGTAATTAATGTGCAGGGCCTCCAGCATTTGCTCCACTTGTACAATGACGCCTGTGGTACTGTGGCACTTCATGAAGCCAGGATCAAGCAGCTCGAGAGCACCGTTGCTGACCAAGGTGCTATTGCTGAAGCGAAGAGCCGGCACTATGAAAGCTCGCTAAAGAAGGTCACCCAAGACGCTGAGGTCAAACTTGCCAGCGTTCAAATGGATCATGATCAGGCCTTGATCAACTTTCGAGAGGGAATCAAGGCTTCTGCTATCGTCTCCCTGCTACAAGCACGCATCAAGATGGCCTACGAGGCCAAGGAGACGGGCCTTGTTTGTCCATCTTGGCCAGTTGAATCCTGGGTGGCTAAGTTAAAGGAGCTCGGAGGCAAAGCTGTGCCACTTCCTGCTGAAGCCGGTGAGTCTTCTAAGTCAGCAGAGGTGGTGGTCCAAGCTGGAGAGAAGAAGGGTGCTGGAGCTGATGCTGAGATGGTCATTGGTCAGGATGCTGCGCAGGATGCTGGTCAGGATGCTGGAGCGGAGAAGTCTGAGAAAGTTGGAGGAGATGCCGCTGTGTGAGGGCATTTAGGTGGGCGATGACGGATATACGTGCCAAGGCCAGAGCCCACCTTTTTGAATTTGAATGTTGGTTTGTAGTTCCACAAACAATTTACTTTTCTGTATTTTACTTTCCCGTACCTGAACAATTTACATTTCCTGCATGCTTTTTGAACAATACAACAGTTGAAGGTGGATGGGTCTCGGTTTGAGATGAAGCCTTCAACTGTTGGGTAAATATGGTTATGAACTATTAGTGCTCTTAGTGGATGGGCCTTGTTTTGAGGTGAAACTAAGAGCACAACTTTTGGTATGTTAATAATATAACTTCTCTTTTGACCCAATTACTGTTGTTATTGCTATGAAAATCGTAGTTGCAAAAATTGTTTGGTTTGTACACTTTTAGGAATATATATTATAGATGTATCCCGAAAGGTATCCTGAAAGATATCTTGATAAGGATATTAAAATATAATTCACAAATTGTCCAAATAAAAAGAAGAGATCATACCAGAGATTCGTACAGAACCAATTCTTATCCTTCATTATAAGTTTTGTCCCCAGTGCATACTTGTGAACTTATATCCATTCTTTGAACAGTATAATGTATGTCCCCTGTGTTTGACACAGAAACACAAATGTATTCATACCTTGTCTTCAAGTAAATTCCGCATACCCTGGGGCAAAACCCCTGATATCCTAAAATAAATCTTCAGCATACTTGGGATAAACCCTTAATACCCTGGGGATAAACCCTGATATCTGGGGATAAACCCTAAATTTCATGCGCTACAGGCGAGAGTGTATAAACTCCAATCCTTAGAAAGGTGAAAACCTTTAAACCTTTGAGAGTATGAAAATACTCTTTCGTGAGAGAGGGTGATCAATCCTCATATACCTTTAGGATCCAGGATATAGCCAATAGTAACGAAATTGTCAGCCACTTTTACATGAACTGGTCCCGCTACCTTGAACTATACCTAGATAACTTGCGCTCCAGGCGAGGTGTTTAAACCCAATTCGAAAGAAAGGTGAATACCTTTAAACCTTTGAAGGGACCAGGATCCCTTAAACGTGAGAGAGGGGGCCAATCCTCTAATCTTTCGACTTATCCTGAGTATATATCCTGGAGCTATATCCTGAAAGATATTCTGCAAAACAATTGTAAACTAAGGTGGGTGTTAGCTTGGCTAACACCCCTCCGATGCTTAAGTCAGTATTGAGTTTCAAAGGGTAAATTAAACCAAAACATATTTAAAAAAGATAGAATTCATACCATTCTGAGTTAGAAATTGAATTCTAAACTCACTTGAAGTAAAGCTTGAGATGTATAGCATTCCAAGATCTCGGTAGCATATCCCTTTCCATATTCCTGAGTCGATATGCTCCTTTCCCTGCTTCTGACTCGACTTCATAAGGTCCTTCCCATTTCGGAGCTAGCTTGCCATCGGCAGGATTAGTGGTATTTTGAAAAGCCTTTCTCAGCACCCAATCACCAACTCGAAATCTTCTAGTCCTTATGTTTTTATTATATGCTCTGGATATTCTTTGTTGATATGCTGCTATCCTTAGCCTTGCTGCATCTCTTTTTTCGTCTATAGTATCCAAATCCTGACATAAGACTTCAGGATTCTGTTCAGGATCCTGCAGCATAGATCTTGCAGTAGGTATCGTCATTTCTGTTGGAATCATCGCCTCCGCTCCAAATACCAAGGAAAACGGGGTTTGGCCGGTTGCATTCTTTACCGTTGTCCTATCAGCCCACAAAACAAAGGGTAACTCATCTGCCCATCTTCCATTTTTGGCCCCAAGTCTCTTCTTTAAGTTATTGACTATTATCTTGTTTGAAGATTCAGCTTGTCCATTCGCTTGAGGATGTACTGGGGTAGATGTGATCATTTTGATTCCCCAACTTTTGCAAAAAGTCAGTAGTTCTTTTGCTTATAAACTGGGACCCATTATCACAAATGATCTCAGCTGGTACTCCAAACCTAGTCAGGATATTCCTTTTTATAAAGGATACTACTTCTTGGTCTCTTACTTGGACAAATGCTTCAGCCTCAACCCACTTGGAGAAATAATCTGTCATAGCTAACATAAAAACTTTTCCTCCCGGAGCTTTTGGTAACTTCCCTACTATATCCATCCCCCACTTCATGAATGGCCAAGGGGAAACTACAGGATATAATGGTTCAGCTGGTTGATGTAGTATGTTACTATGTCTTTGACATGCATCACATCTTCGAGCATATTCTGCAGCATCTTTCCTCATCGTTGGCCAATAATATCCTGTCCTTAATACTTTCGAGAACAATGATCTGCCCCCGGTGTGATTACCACAATCCCCTTCATGTATATCCTGGAGTACTTCTTTGGCTTCAGGATCCTCCAAGCACCTCAAATACGGTCCTGCAAGAGATTTCTTGTATAAAACATTATTTATAATAGTGAACCGTGATACCTTCATCCTAAATGCCTTAGGATTTTCATTTTCGGGGATATGTCCTTCTTTGAGATATCTCATAATTGGAGCCGTCTAAGATTTAGGATCCTGTTCAGGATATTCCACTTCAGGATCCTGAATACCCGCTACTGCTTTATCCTGAGGATTCGTTGCAGGATATAAGACATGTAATATTGGTATTTGGGTCCCTTCAGGTATCCTGATTGATGATCCCAAATTTGCCAAGGCATCTGCTTCAGCATTATCCTCCCTTGGTACATGTTCAAGTGTAAAAATATCGAAATATCCTGCTAATTTTTTGAGAATATCAAGATATTCTATTAACTTCTCACCCTTAACTGCATAGGATCCATTAAAATGGTTAGTAATTAACAAAGAATCAACATATACTTGTAAATTTTTGATATTCATGCTTTTAGCCAATTCTAATCCTGCAATTAAAGCCTCATATTCTGCTTCATTATTGGTAGCAGGAAATTCACACCTAATAGCCTGGGGTAACATGTCCCCCTGTGGCGATTTTAGTAGTATTCCTAATCCTACTCCTCTTATATTAGATGCACCATCAGTATATAATGTCCAGGATCCTGAGGATTCTCCTAGCTGTTGAACTTCTAGGTCTACCTCATCCTGAATGTCACTACTAAAATCAGCCACAAAGTCAGCTAAAGCCTGAGACTTTATGGCATTCCTAGGTTCATATACTAAATCATAGGCACTTAACTTTACCGACCACTTAGCCATTCTACCCGACATTTCCGGTTTCCTAAGTACACTTTTGACAGGATAATTTGTTTTAACGTGTATCCTATGTGTCTCAAAGTAGTGTCTAAGTTTGGTTGACGCCATAACTAATGCTAGTATTAATTTTTCTAAATGAGAATACCTAGTTTCAGCATCTAACAAACTTTTACTAACATAATAAACAGGATATTGCTGACCTTCATGGTCTTTTATAAGAACGGCACTCACAGCATTCCCTGATACAGCAAGGTACAGGGATAGTGGTTCACCATTTTCAGGTTTCATCAGTAGAGGTGCGGTTGAGAGATATCGTTTCAAATCCTGTAGGGCTGCTTCATGCTTCTCACCCCACTCGAATTTTTTGTTCTTCTTCAGGATATCGTAAAAATCCCTGCATTTCTCTGAAGACCTTGAGATAAATCTATTCAATGCTGCCACTCGCCCTGTTAATCGTTGAACATCCTTCATATTTGAGGGTGATTTAATATCCAAGATGGCTTTAATCTGTTCCGGGCTTGCTTCTATTCCTCTTTTGGTCACCATATATCCTAGGAATTTTCCTGCTCCTACTCCAAAATGGCACTTAGCAGGATTCAGCTTCATATTATACTGATCCAGGATATCAAACGCTCCTTTAATATCCTGGAGGTGATCCTGAGCTTTCTTTGACTTTACCACCATATCGTCAATGTACACCTCCATGGTGTCCCCCAGTTTGTCTTTGAACATCATGTTTACCAATCTTTGGTATGTTGCACCTGCATTTTTCAAACCAAAAGACATAGCTGTATAACAATAAATACATGTTGGTGTCATGAAGGCAGTATCCTCCTGGTCAGAAGGCTCCATTTGGATCTGTTGAAATCCTGAGGATGTATCCATGAAAGTCAGCATTTCATGCCCAGCAGTGGCATCTACCATTGCATCAATGTGGGGGAGAGGAAATGGGTCTTTAGGACAAGCTTTGTTCAAGTCTGTGTAATCTACACAGACTCTCCATTTCCCGTTTTTCTTCTGTACCACAACCACGTTTGCTAGCCACCTTGGGAACTTGACTTCTCTAATCATTTTGGACTTCAACAATCTTTCAACTTCCTCTTGAATAATTGTATTGCGTTCAGGAGCAAACTTCCTTCTTTTTTGTTGCACGGGCTTGAATGATTTATCAATTCCAAGCTTGTGAGTGATAATATCTTTGGATATGCCTGTCATATCCTCATGCTTCCATGCAAACGTAGACATCCTGCATTTTAAAAAGTTGATTAACTTCTCTTCAATATCCTGAGGGATATTGGTTCCCACGAGCACCGAAATATCGGGATTATCCTGGTCTAGGATAATTTTCTTCACATCCTGCTCCGGATCCTCCACGATATCCTGGGCCCGCGTCTTTAATTGCTATGCTGCACTAGGTTTGGTTGAGGACTTCATCGAGGATGAGTAGCATTCTTTCGCCTCCTGCTGATCGCTATCAACTTTAACAACCCCCCAAGGGGTAGGTATCTTGATGCATTGGTGATATGTTGATGGCACGGCCTTCATATCGTGAATCCACGGTCTTCCCAGTATAATGTTATAGCAGGATAGAGAGTCCATCACACAGAAACGTTGTATCGAGTTGACTCCTTCAACGTACACCGGCAACTTTATCTCTCCCACTGTGTTTCTGGCCTCTCCACTGAACCCGACAAGCACGGTAGACTTTGAAGTGATATCCATTGGAGATACATTCATTCTTTTAAGTGTCTCTAGTTGGATTATGTTGACGGAGCTGCCATTATCAACCAATATCCTGCGTACAAAATGGTTAGCCACATATAACGTTATTACCAGAGCATCATGGTGAGGATCTTGGACAGTATCCCTGTCATCAGCATCAAATGTGATCACTTTGTCAGTTGTGAGTGTAGTCATCCTGACAGGTTTGTCTCCCCTTTCGGCCTTAGCTTCCTTTGCATGTCTCTTTGCTGCCGAATACGAAGTCCCACAAATGTCGGATCCTCCCGAAATGAAGTTGATTATCTTGGCATCCGTGGGAGGTGATGCTGCTCGCTCAGGATCCTTCTCAGTATCCTGACCCTTATTCTTCTTTCTTCCTAAGAGATCTTTCAAATATCCCTTGCTTAGAAGATAGCTTATTTCTTTCCTCAAAGCGATGCAATCCTCAGTCATATGTCCGAAATCTTCGTGGAAAGCACACCATTTTGATTTGTCTTTCCAATCCGCTTTTTGTTGATTCTTTCGAGGCCATCTTGCCTTGTCCCCTAGACCCTGCATGGCATACATCAATTCAGGAATGTTAACAGAAAAGCAATATTCAGATAATTCAGGATACTCTTCAGGATCCTCATCTTCGACAGCATTCACTCTCTTGTTCTCATTTCTGCCATATGGCTTTGGCCGATACGACTTGAATGAGGATTCCGACTTCCTGTTAGTCGACTCATAAGTGTTGGATGAGTTCATCCTTTCTTGCATCTTTCTGTCATCTTCCAACCGAATGTATCTTAGGGCCCTGTTCCGAGCTTCATCCAGGTTCCTGCATGGGTTCATTACAAGGTCTTGGTAAAATTGAGAATCCTTTTGCAACCCCATCTTGAAAGCTTGCACAGCTGTTGCAACATCAAGATGAGGAATGTCTAGTGATTCCCGGCTAAACTTGTTCACATAATCCCTAAGGGATTCCTGAGGCCCTTGTGTTATCCTGTAGAGATCACTTGTTAATTTTTCGAAGCTTCTACTACAAGAAAACTAACTATTAAATAAATTTACTAAGTGAGCAAAAGATGTAATTGAATGTGGAGGAACATTCAAGAGCCATTTCAAAGCTGATCCGGTCAAGGTTGAACCAAAACCCTTGCACAAGCATGCTTCCTTGAGATCCGGAGGGATATGGTTAATCTCCATCCTTTCCCTATACTGAGCAATATGCTCTTCAGGATCCGTTGTTCCGTCATAAAGCTTCATGTTGGGGGTTTGGAACCTGTTAGGGGAGGATTTTCTAACAATTAGTGATCCTTATTCATTATCCTAACTAGTGATCCTTACTTCTGTGACAGGTGGTGATCCTCAGAAGGGCTTTAGTATCAGGATCATGGATCACTTCAAGGATCCTCATACTGACGATTGTTTACTTATGTTTTATAACATCTCGCAGGTATAACAAGCTTGACCAGGTCTTAGCGGCATTCTTGGAGAATATTCCCGAAGTATTCTGCACGTGCTAGATCAAAACTAGACGTTATGGAGAACGTGGAGGCTTGGCCCGAAAGTCGGAGAGTTTGTTAACTAGATATTTTTCTTGTTTTAAAGGGGTAACGAGCTAGTTAGTGACACTTAGTCATTTTTTGGCAGTTTCACACACTCGCAAACACTCTCATACAAGCTCTCGTTCAAACACTTAGCAATTACTTACACTTTTTACACATTTCACCGTAGTGATCCTTGTACCTAGCTCGTTACTATCCGAAGTTGTAAACGTTTATTCATTTATTTGAGCTTGGTGATCGGTAGTTTCCATCACCCGGGGTTTTTTGTGCCGGAGATCAATTCTTGGTCAAGGGCTTTTTCCCCGTATAAATCCTTGTGTTGTTTGTGCATTCCACATTGAAGTGATCCTCATTGTTGTTACACATTTTAAGCATCATTCCCCTAAACAAAGAGTTTGGTTGCAATATCATCATCAGATTTTCTGACCAAAACAGTTTGGCGCCCACCGTGGGGCAATTGGTGCTTCGTCCTTAAGAAAATACGCATTTCTGTGCTTAATTCGGCTCATTACAACCAAGCAGATGGCTTCCTCATCGAAGAATGCTTCAAACTTGATGCCTTCGTTCACTTCTTCACAAGGCGTTCCTCCTTTGCCTCCACCACCTTCTGGATCCCAGAAGAATACAGAAAATGCTGCGAAGAAACCGACTCCCATTTTCTCAAAACCACCTACTTCTTCTGTTTCAACTAATCCTACTACTAATGATCTCTATACCTTGATTTTGCAGATGAGGAATCATGCACAAGAGCAGGATAAAACCAACGAAAGGATCCTCCGGGAGATTGATGAAATTAAGAAACAGAAGAAAACGGCAGAGGATCATTCTCCACTGATGCCCAGATCTTTGAATTTTGACACTCCGGTGGTTACTTCTCAGCCGTCAGTGGTTCCAAACATTCAATATGCGGGTGGACCAAAGGGAGTGCACTACGGAACAACAGCTATGACCCAGGCACTAGGTTCATATTTCCAGCCAGCAGGATCCTATCCCCAGCATATGGGATCCCTCACGAGTACAGGAGGATATTCAGGAATGCACCAAGTTCAAGGATCCTCCTTCGTTCCAGGATCATCCCAAGTTCAAGGATCCTCCTTCGTTCCAGGATCATCCCAGGTTCAAGGATCCTCCTTCGTTCCAGGATCATCCCAGGTTCAAGGATCCTCCTTCGTTCCAGGATCATCCCAGGATCAAGGATCCTCCTTCGTTCCAGGATCATCCCAGGTTCAAGGATCCTCCTTCGTTCCAGGATCATCCCAGGTTCAAGGATCCTCCTTCGTTCCAGGATCATCCCAGGTTCAAGGATCCTCCTTTGTTCCAGGATCATCCCAGTTTCAGGGATCCTTCCAGATGCCAGGATCCTTGAGGAGTTTGCAAACAGGAAGTTCAGATGTCCATCAAGGAGATTTTATTCCAATGCAGACCAATGCCTCTGCTGGCCCCTCGATCATTCCAGAATCTCAACAATATGGATTAACCTCCATATTTCCTAACTTGAATCCAATGGGAGGTAACACTTTTAATAATTCTCATACTATTAACCATGGTTTTATGCAGGATCCAGGTATCAATCATGCCATGGCCAGAGAATTGCAAAAGCTAAAGGATATGATCTCGAGTGTTCCGGGAGTAGTCAAACCTATTCCAGAGATTGCAGAAGGGAGCCACAAGATGTCTCGCTTTGCACCACCAATCTGTGATGCTGAGATACCCAAGAGGTTCCATGTGCCTACAATGAAACTGTATGATGGTTCGACGGATCCTGAAGAACACATAGCACAATACAGGGAGAGGATGGAGATCAATCCAATCCCAGAAAAGTTAAAGGAAGCATGCCTATGCAAAGGATTCGGATCCACTCTTACTGGATCAGCTCTCAAATGGCTGCTAAGTCTTCCTCCCTATTCTATTACCTCATTTGCAAACCTAGTTAACTTGTTTAATACTCAGTTTTCTTGTAGTAGAAAATTTGAACGATTAACTAGTGATTTATATAGGATAACCCAGGGTCATAATGAATCATTAAGGGATTACATTACCAAATTTAGTAAAGAATCCTTAGACATTCCCAACTTAGATATAGCCACGGCTGTTGAAGCCTTCAAAATGGGACTGCTTAGGGATTCGTTATTTTATGATGATCTTGTTATGACACCATGCAGGAACCTAGATGAGGTAAGGACCCGGGCCCTCAGGTTCATTCGGCTAGAGGATGACAAGAGGATTCAGGAGAGGATAACAGGATCCTCAAAGCAGGATAAGCAAGGATCCTCATTCAGAAACAACAAGTTCAGATCCTACAACAAATCCGATAATCAGAACGTGCATTCTATTGATCAAGAAGAGGATGATGAGGACTATCCTCCAATTTCTGAATATTGCTTTAGTGTTGATAACAATGAACTAATCCTTGCCATGCAGAACCTAGGTGATAAAGCTAGATGGCCAAGAAAGAATGACAGGCCAGCTGCAACTAAGGATAAATCAAAGTGGTGTGCATATCATGAAGATTTTGGGCACCTCACAGAAGAATGCATTGCATTAAGAAAGGAAATTGGATACTTGCTGAGCAAAGGGCATCTAAAAGAGTTGTTGGGAAGAAAAAAGTCAAGGACTCAGGATCCTGAAAGGATCCCTGAGAAGGCTCCAGCCCCTCCAGCAGACGCACAAGTGATAAACTTTATCTCTGGGGGATCCGACATTTGTGGCACATCCTTCTCAGCAGCTAAGAGGCATGCGAAGGAAACTAAAATGGATAACGGAGAAAGGCCAGTTCGAACATCGAGTGTCTCCGATGGAAAAGTTATAACCTTTGATGAAGAGGATCGTACTGATATCCAGGATCCTCATCACGATGGTTTAGTTATTACTCTTTTTATATCTAACTGTTTTGTCCGCAGGATCCTAATAGACGGAGGAAGTTCAGTGAACATTATCCAGCTTGATGTTCTAAAGAAGATGGGTATCCCTGAATCAGAGATCATACCAAGATCCTCCGTGCTCGTGGGATTTAGTGGCGAGACTAAGAACACCCTGGGGGACATTAAACTCCCAATATATATTGAAGGCTTACACTCTTATCAAAAGTTTTGTGTTATTGACTGTTTATCTTGTTGTAATGTTATCCTTGGCAGGCCCTGGATACACGATATGAAAGCAGTCCCATCTACTTACCATCAATGTGTGAAGCTCCCTAGTCCTTGGGGAATAGTAAAGATCGATAGTGATCAGCAGGAAGCTAAGAATTGCTACACTTCATCGATGAAACCAGCTTCGAAGTCAAGGGAGCAATAGCAATCAAGGTATCCTCCAAGGAATGTCTTGGAGGCCAGAGAGCAGGATGTGGTAGAAATCCTCATGGATCCTGATGATCCTGAATCCAAAATCTATATCGGATCAGGGATCCTTGGCGAAATGAAAGAAGACCTCATATCCTTCCTCAAAAGGAGAAAGACTACCTTTGCATGGAAACATGAAGACATGACTGGTATATCCAAAGATGTTATCACCCATAAACTCGGCATCGACAGATCCTTCAAACCAATACATCAAAGAAGAAGGAAGTTTGCACCAGAAAGGAATGCCATTATCCAGGAAGAGGTAGAAAAATTGCTCCGGGCAGGTATGATTAGAGAGGTCAAGTATCCAAGATGGTTGGCCAATGTGGTTGTTGTTCAAAAGAAAAACGGAAAGTGGAGGGTATGTGTCGATTTTACCGATTTAAATAAGGCATGTCCCAAGGATCCTTTCCCTTTACCCCACATTGACTCCATGGTGGATGCAACTGCGGGTCATGAACTGTTAACTTTTATGGATGCTTCATCTGGATTTCAACAAATCCAAATGGAACCATCCGACCAAGAGGATACAGCCTTCATGACTCCAACTGGTATATATTGCTATATTGCTATGCCGTTTGGATTGAGAAATGCAGGTGCAACGTACCAAAGGCTGGTGAATATGATGTTCAAGGATCGGATCGGACAAACTATAGAGGTCTACATAGATGATATGGTGGTGAAATCCTTAAAAGCTGAGGATCACCTACGAGACTTGGAGGAAGCATTTGATATCCTTGACAAATATAATATGAAGCTTAATCCTTCAAAATGTCATTTTGGTGTTAAAGCAGGTAAATTCTTAGGATACATGGTGACTAAGAGAGGCATCGAAGCTAGCCCGGAACAAATCAAAGCAATAGTGAACATCAAATCTCCGGCCAATGCTAAGGATGTTCAAAGGTTAACAGGAAGGATAGCAGCCTTGAACAGATTCATATCCAAGTCCTCCGAGAAATGTAAAGAATTCTATGATATCCTAAGGAAGAACAAGAAATTTGAGTGGACGGAGAAGCATGAAAATGCTTTAAAAGCCCTCAAAGATTACCTATCCTCGGCCCCGGCTTTAATGAAACCAGAAAAAGGTGAAGTGTTATCCTTGTATCTCGCAGTATCCTCAAAAGCGGTAAGTGCGGTCCTTGTTAAGGATCATCAAGGTACACAACATCCTGTCTATTATGTAAGTAAAAGTTTACTTGATGCCGAATCCAGGTACTCACACCTTGAAAAGCTTATCCTTGCATTAATAATGGCATCTACCAAGTTAAGACATTATTTTGAAACTCATGTTATCATTGTTAAAACTAATTTTCCAATTAAGAATGTCCTCAGGAAACCAGAGATGTCCGGAAGGATGGCTAAGTGGGCAGTAAAGCTGAGTGCCTATGATATAAGATATGAGCCTAGGACAGCTATCAAATCCCAAGCATTAGCTGACTTTGTGGCTGATTTCAGTAGTGATCTACAAGAAGAAGCTGAGCTAGAAGTCCAGCAGCTAGAAGAGACCAAGGATCCTTGGATACTCCACACTGATGGATCCTCAAATGTCAAAGGCACAGGGCTTGGAATACTACTAAAATCGCCACAGGGGGACATAATACCCCATTCTATAGCTTGTGAGTTCCAAACCACTAATAATGAGGCTGAATATGAAGCCTTAATTGCTGGTTTGCAAATTGCAAAGCGTATGGGGATCAGGTATCTTGAGGTACACGTAGATTCTTTGTTAATTACAAATCACTTTAATGGATCATATGCTGTTAAAGGTGAAAAACTAACCAAATATTTGGAGATAGTCAAAAGTTTGGCACTCTCTTTTGTTTCCTTTAGTTTGTCACAGGTACCAAGGGAAGAAAATACAGAAGCTGATGCATTGGCTAACTTAGGATCATCTTTGAAGATCCCAGAGGATATCAAGATTCCTATTATCCATATCCTGACCCCGGCTATCGAGGATCACTAGACTATGGAGATAGGAGATGATTCTGCAGTTATCCCTAGTGAGGATATTCAATCCTATTCAGGATCCAGATCATGGATCTCACCAATTATGAGATACTTACAACATGGAGAGATTCCTACAGGAGAAAACCCTAGGGCTTTCAAATCTAAGGTATCTCAATTCACAATTATGAATAATATGTTGTATAGGCGATCTCTTGCAGGACCATACTTGAGATGCATTGAGGATCCTGAAGTTCAAGAAGTTTTAAAAGACTTCCATGAAGGAGATTGTGGAAATCACACTGGGGGCAGGGCTTTATTCTCAAGGATCCTGAGGACAGGGTACTACTGGCCAACCATGAAGAAAGATGCTGTGGAGTATGCCAGAAGATGTGATCCTTGCCAGAGACACAGCAATATCCTTCATCAACCAGCCGAACTATTGCATCCTATATCCTCCTCTTGGCCATTTATGAGATGGGGTATGGATATAGTTGGCAAGCTCCCTAAGGCACCTGGTGGAAAAGTATTCATGCTAGCTATGACTGATTACTTCTCCAAGTGGATAGAGGCTGAAGCTTTTGCCCAAGTTAGAGAAAAGGAAGTTATATCCTTCATTAAAAGAAATATTATAACTAGATTTGGAATTCCTTCTGAGATTATATGTGATAATGGTTCCCAATTTATTGGGGGCAGAACCACTAATTTTTGTGACAGCTGGGGGATTAAGATGATAACATCAACACCAGTCCACCCACAAGCTAATGGTCAAGCAGAATCATCCAACAAGATCATCATCAACAACTTGAAGAAGAAGCTTGGATCCAAGAAAGGAAAATGGGCAGAAGAGCTACCCTATGTGCTCTGGGCTGACAGGACAACCCCTAAGAATGCTACTGGTCAAACACCATTCTCTTTGGTGTTTGGGGCAGAATCAGTGATCCCAACAGAAATGGTGGTTCCTACTGCTAGAACAAGTACCCGTGATCCTGAGGAAAATGATGAAAACTTGGCTCAAGACCTGGATACTATTGAAGAAATCAGGGATATGGCTAGGATCAGGATGGCCAGTTATCAACAAAGAATGGCTGGTGCTTACAATAAAAATGTCAGGATCAGGAGGTTTCAAGTTGGAGATATGGTGTTAAGGAAAGCATTTCAGAATACCACCAATCCTGCTGATGGAAAATTGGCTCCAAAATGGGAAGGCCCTTATTTAATTGAAGCTGAAGCAGGAAAGGGGGCATACAGATTGCTAACCATGGAAGGTGATTTGCTACCAAGAGCTTGGAATGCTGTTCACTTGAAGAAATATTTCATGTGACAAGGATCCTCGTGGCAGAGGTGATCCTAGTGAAAGGGGTATCCTTAAAGGATCCTCAAAGTATCGGTGATCCTTACTCAGGTAATATCCTAATCTTGAACTATTTCATTTCTTAATTTTTTCATCTAAGGATAAGGATCATGTATCCTTTATCCATCTCTCACGTGAGTTCAAGTTTTGAAAGCTCAGGTATCTTCAGCACAACATTGGTTATCCACAGAAGCAATCCGTCCTTTGGGTTTAACCCCAGTTATTTGGGCTTGTCCCCAGATTCCGCCTGCAGCGCAAGATGATCCTGGTATAGTTCAAGGCTTTGGGACCAGTACTCATTATAGGGGCTGATAATTCCATTGTTCTGGCTATGCTTAGGATCCTACGTATAATGGTAGACGTACCATACATCCGGTCATAAGGTTTCTAACGTTTTCACGTTAGCTAAGGTTTCTAACGTTTTCACGTTAGCTAAGGTTTTGGCATCTTCATGTCACTAAGTTTGGATAGTCGCCAGTTAGGGCCATACTCCAGTTTACACATGATCCTTGGGCTTGTCCCCAGTTATCTTTGGGCTTGTCCCCAGTTATCCTTGGGCTTGTCCCCAGTTATCCTTGGGCTTGTCCCCAGTTGCTAACTCTTTTCTTATATTGGCTTAGTCCCAAGTTATGCTCCATTTCAGGTCATTGAAGATAGGCAGCTAGGGATCCTTCATCCTTATTTCACTCTAAGGTTTATCTTATAGTTATCCTTATTATGGTTAGGATTCTAACTTGGATCCTCAGGTATGATCCTTAACTCTTTTGATTCTATTCATTATTCTTTTAAATAACCCTTATACTTGACAACTGAACTTATAAATTTTAAATCATGTGATTTTTTAAAATTTATCTGTTATGGGATATGTGATCCTTGTTCATATCCTAAACTTTTTGGATATCTTTTCTAGTTTTTCAAGGCTTGAGAAGTATAAACAAATTGAACATTATAACAGTTGGAAAATAACAAACTAAAAAGGATAACAAATACAAGATAAGCGACAAAAGGTAAAGTTTTTATTTATTAACATAAGACTAACCCTTTAAAGGTTGTCAAAATTACCTACCCGAGCTTCTACCAGCAAAACGTGGCCCGTCCGCTGGGGTAGGTAAAGGGTGTCCATGATAATGAGTTCAAAAGTAGTGCAGGAATATAAAGGCAGCAGGATCACAATGGCTTCATCCCCCAAACAGAGGATCCCTCCACCAATTGCAATCCTGCCTATTGTCCAAAGGATCATACATGATCCTTAATCCTAAAAACCTATTGTTCAAAGTACAACCCATGAAATTGTCTTAAACATCACAACCACAAAAACAACCACCAAACTAAAAAATTGGGCTCCGGCCTTAGCACATATATCCATCATCGCCCAATTGTGCAGCCTACATCTTTGCTGCATCCTCTTCTCCTCCAGCTGCGGTATCCTTCACCTGATCCTTCCCACTGCCACTTGCTTCAATCGCCAAGACTTCAGTAGCCTCCTCTTCCTCATCCTCAAGCTCAGCCAACCTTTCCTTCCAACCTTCAATATCCCAGCTGTTCTTATCAAAGTTAGGATCTTGAGCTTCTTGGGCCATCTTCAACTTAGTCTGATACATTGTGATGGCAGCAGAGAGCTTGGCATTTTCGATGAGGTCATGCTTTTCATAATCAAAGTTAACCAACACCTTGGCCATTGCCTGCTTGGTATCCTGGAGTTCCTTCCGAGCATCAGCAAGTGCAAGATCTTTGAGCACGGCAACCTGTTGAAGATCAGCTATTTTCTTGTCCAGCTCTTCAATATTACCCACGTAGTCCTCGATCTCAGCAAATTTCTGCAAAAAGAAGATAAGGCAGTTCAAGGTCAAGTGATCCTCATAAGAGCTGGATACCTAGGTAAAGTTAAGGATCCTTACTTCATTGAAGTACTCAAGGAATTGGTGGCGGATCAGTGGCAGCCCTTGAAGATCCTCAGCATCAGAAATTTTCCTCTTCTTGACACCCTTTCCTTTAGTGGGTGCTTTTGGAATGGAAATGCTGGGACTGTTGGTGGATCTCTTCCTCCTGGGTCGTACGAGATCAAGGTCAGCTGTGTTGAATTGGGAAACAGGCTTGACAGGTTTTCCAGCGCCTACACATTCAAAGCAAGATGAGTATCCTTATCCTATTTCAATTTATCTATTTATTTTAATATTTAAACTATGCAAAAGACAGGATACTTACTCGACATGGTAATGGAACCTGAGGATACTTCTTGTGAGTCTTGGGTGTCTATCTTGAATGTCCTTGTTTCAGGATCAAGCTTCCAAAAAGCAGCGAGCTTATCCTTGGTTTCAGGTGATGTGCGGATACGTGAAATGGTGATAGCTGCAAAACAAGAAAGCAAAAATATAAGTTATCCTTGCAATCAAAGAGAGTTCCTGGTGATCCTTATCAGGATCCTCCATCCTACCATGGGTAGCCCAATTTTTAGGAAGATCCTTTCCATCCTGGATAGAATCTCTCTTGACAAAGAAAAAGCGACGTTTCCAGTCTTTGTCATTCTTGGTGACTTTCAGAAGAGGATGATCTGCACCGGGTTTTCGCTTGAACAAATAACGATGGGAACCAAAAGTAGTGAGATCATACAGCTCCGCCAATTCTGACATGCCCAAAGCAATGCCTTCTTGTTCGATGATCCTCTCCAGGGTATACAAGACCCTCCAAATCATCGGCATGGCTTGGATATAAGAGATGCCGGTAAGGGAAAAGAAGGATTGTGTAAACTCTAGGAAAGGATAGGTGTATCCTATGGTGAATGGAGTGGCTGGAAATGCAACCCATGTTTCTGAAACATAGTCGCTAAGGGTAGTAGGATCAAAGGGTCTGATAAAGGCATCCGCCGGAAAACAGCAACGGATTTTGTCTATCTGTGCCTCGTCAAAACAACACTTTTCATTCGTGGAGTCCTTGATGATTTTCTGACTTTCCAAAGGGCTATCTTTCTTGTGATCTTTGCCCGGAGAACTTCGGAGCAACATATTTGATGGAAAGATGAAAACAGAGCAAGAGAGGGAAAAGGATAGAGAGAGAAAATACCTGATCGTCTTCGGAATGTGGATTATAAAGGGAGTTTCTCTGAAAATTTAAATGCATTTGATCCTATCTATATCTCTATTTATAATCATGATCTTGCAGGTTGTCACTTCTGTGACATCATCATCGCAACGGCTAGTTCAAAATTAACGGCTATATATCCGTTAGTTTGTTACGGATAAGATCAAGAAAACATAACTCGCTAATTTTACAATTTCACTCCTTATATTTTGGGGGCAATTGTTAGGGGAGGATTTTCTAACAATTAGTGATCCTTATTCATTATCCTAACTAGTGATCCTTACTTCTGTGACAGGTGGTGATCCTCAGAAGGGCTTTAGGATCAGGATCATGGATCACTTCAAGGATCCTCATACTGACGATTGTTTACTTATGTTTTATAACATCTCGCAGGTATAACAAGCTTGACCAGGTCTTAGCGGCATTCTTGGAGAATATTCCCGAAGTATTCTGCACGTGCTAGATCAAAACTAGACGTTATGGAGAACGTGGAGGCTTGGCCCGAAAGTCGGAGAGTTTGTTAACTAGATATTTTTCTTGTTTTAAAGGGGTAACGAGCTAGTTAGTGACACTTAGTCATTTTTTGGCAGTTTCACACACTCGCAAACACTCTCATACAAGCTCTCGTTCAAACACTTAGCAATTACTTACACTTTTTACACATTTCACCGTAGTGATCCTTGTACCTAGCTCGTTACTATCCGAAGTTGTAAACGTTTATTCATTTATTTGAGCTTGGTGATCGGTAGTTTCCATCACCCGGGGTTTTTTGTGCCGGAGATCAATTCTTGGTCAAGGGCTTTTTCCCCGTATAAATCCTTGTGTTGTTTGTGCATTCCACATTGAAGTGATCCTCATTGTTGTTACACATTTTAAGCATCATTCCCCTAAACAAAGAGTTTGGTTGCAATATCATCATTAGATTTTCTGACCAAAACAGAACCTCTTTGGGATCTCAGCATCACATATAGGATATGCAAAACGAGATATCTTGTGGCTGTCTTGAGACACTTCCGGGATTGGCTGGACCACCCCGGGTACACTTGATATCATGTCCTTCAACTTCTGAAGTTCCCTAGTAAGTGCCGATGTCACACCTGTATCCTGCAAAGATCCACTATTGTTAGTAGCATGAGTATTATTATTATTTGACACGTTACCCGTTGGAGGATTTTGCCCATATCCTGAAGCATATCCTGAGCTCCTTATGGTCGACATCCTGACCGAGGAGGGTATTTCAGGAGTATGATTTTGAGGAAGGTTGGGCACAATATTCCCCCTGTTATCCTCAGTATATACAGCCGAGCTGAAGTTCAACGTTCTGGGATGTAATGGAGTGACAATATCCTCAGCAGATCTGCTCGAGCCAGACTTCAGGAGTTGTATTTCCCTTAAAAGCATTTGGTTTGTTTCCTGTTGCTGCCTCATTTGTTCCTGCACACTTCCAAATAAGGTTAAAATTTCATCGTTAGAAGCTAAAACGGGAGCAGATCCCTGGACACTCCGAGTAGGGATAACATCTTGAGATTGCGTAGAAGCTGGCATCCTTGGAGGAGGTGGTGGAAGCACCGAACCGGTAGTGGCAGAAGTCATAGCAGACATAGTAGAGGAACTCATGTTTGATCTTGAGGCCATTATGGACAATGTAGCGAAAAGTTTTGTAAATAAAAAATCGATTAGCGATTTAACAAAAATTTTTAGTAAAGAGAGCACCACTTGCCCCACGGTGGGCGCCAAATTGTTTTGGTCAAAAATTACCGAAGCAATTTAGTGATCAAATTAGTAATGTGAGGTAGTGTGCTAGAAAGTGTATAGAAAATATGCTTGTTGTGTTATTTAGAAAATTAGTATTCAGGATACGGCTCAGGATATTGAGCTGTATCAACGATCAAACAATGAGCAAAAAATGAGCAAAAAGTAAAGGAAATGACACGAGATGTACGAGGATAGCCCTTGATCAATCTAGATCGCCGGCATAAAACCTCGGGAGCTGACAATCGCAGCTGCCTTGTTCTTCTTATTGCTTTAAACTTCAGGATACAGTGCAGGATATAGACCAGATCGCTAAGTGTTACAATGATTTTGTGAAAATTGCTAGAGAGCAAGTGTTAGAGTGTAGCGAGTGTAATTGTGATGTCCTAGTTGATCTGATATACCCACCTATTTATAGTAATGAATTACAAACAATAATCCCTACAAATATGGGCTACTCCGAATATTCCATTATGAACGTTATGGACCGAGTAATACGGCTTCAACGTCTTCATTTGAACGACTTGGACCGAGTCTTCCGCGGAATAAGTCTTGTTAACGTTGCTAGCTTCTGACCCACGTACCTGCACATAATCCATTAGTAATCCTGAGGATACCTTTCAGGATATTACCAATATCATGAACCAGCATCCCGGACGTAAACAGATATTACACAACCAAGATATAAATCAAGATATTTTCCAGGATATGGGCTCAGAATTTCACCCATAACAGCACGTATGTGGGGAAGTGCATCAACATGCAGGAGAGAGAATGTGAAAGTGGGCCCTGTATTATTAATATATGCATGTGAACGGCTATTTTTTAAAAAATAGTTTTGTATAATTAATATATGTTTTGTATAATTAATACCTGAAACATCCCTACCCACACCCGAAACACCCCTACCCACACCCGAAACACCTACTGTAATATATGTTTTGTATAATTAATACCCACCCGAAACATCCCTACCCTCCACCCGAAATACCCACCCGAAACACCCTCCCTTAATTTGAGTATTTGTATTTTATTTTTTAGGAAAATGTATTTTCTTTTTTATGTAATACAAGTTTAATTTTTATTTATTTTTAGATTCTTTTTATTTATTTTATGTTATTTAAATATATTTTTACAATTATTTATTAAACATTTTTTAAGATTACAAATTAAATGTTTTTAAAGAAAAGGCAAATTGGATTTAAATAATCCCAACTCACTGTTGTTGGCCAATAATAATCTCAACTCATTTAATCACCAATAATAATCCGAACTATTCACTTTTGTTTGTAAAATACTCCCAGTTAAAAAAACACTAACTAGGTTAAAAAAATTGCTGATGTGGCAGTCTACGTGGCATTTTTTATGACGTGGCAGCTGATGTGGCAGTCTACGTGGCATTTTTCAATGACGTGGCAGGTGACGTGGCAAGCCACATCAGCAATTTTTTAACCTAGTTAGTTTTTTTTTTAACTGGGAGTATTTTACAAACAAAAGTGAATAGTTCGGATTATTATTGGTGATTAAATAAGTTGGGATTATTATTGGCCAATAACAGTGAGTTGGGATTATTTAAATCCAATTTGCCTAAAGAAAAATAGAAAAAGAAATGGTGATGTTGAAGAGAGAGGATGCATGTGGGAAGGATGGGTTGGAGTTAAAAAGAGGAGAGAGAATGCATGTAGGAAGAATGGGTTAAAAGCTGATGTGACAGAGATGACTAGGATGCATGTAGTAAATGCAGCCTGTTGCATTGCGGACAGTCTTATAAAAGTCAACCACCCATGAAATCTTGGAAAGCTTTGATGGAAAAAATGTTGTGGGGAAGATGAAGTGTAACAGAGGCTAGTTATTATAATATTAGAAGTTTCATATCCAATTTGAGTTTTATAAAATAATCCAATTTAAAGGAAAAAATCAATTTAAAAATAAAATAATCTGTTGCTTGTGTAATACAGTTTCCATTTTGAATTTTTTTTAAAATATCCAGTTTACTTTTATGTTATTATTACTTGTTTACACATATTATTTATCTAATCATTCACTACAAACAAAATGTCATTTAGCGGCACACGCTTTTAATGGCATTTACGTTTTGTGCCACTAATTTAAGTTTTTAATGGCACATTACGTGTGCCATAGTTGCTTAGCACCCACTTTTTAATGGAACGTGCTGTATAATGATTTCTATAATTGTAAATATGTAATCAATTTAAATAATGAAAATTTAATATTATAAATATATGTAGTAGTACTTGATTTAATATGATTTTTGTGACAAATACTTTGTGCCACTAAAAGCATTATAGATAACTAACTAGAAGTAGTTTTAGCAACACAAATCATGTGCCACAATAGCCTATTTTTACATTTGTGGCAAACGAAAAGTGCCACTAAAAGGCTTTAGTGGCAGTGCTTCTAGTGGCACTTTTTTGTGTGCCGCTCATTCCAACAAAGGCCTTTAGTGACACTTTTTAGATTATTTGTGGCACTTTTGTGTGCCACCAAATGACATTTTTTTGTTGTGATTTGATTATTTAAATATATTATAGTAATTTTAGTAATTATATTTAAAGAAAAAATGGGTGATTATCTAATTATTTGATTATTTAAATATATTACAGTGATTTTAGTAATTAAATTTAAAGAAAAAAATGGGTGATGATGTGGAAAATGTAAGGATATGTAAGGATGTTTGTATGGTTGGAGATAAATTATGGGTTTTTAAGGATTTGTAAGGATATGATATGCCAGCTGACTAGGCAGCTAAGGACGTCTAAGGATGCCCTTGGCATTGGAGATAGTCTTACAAGTTACATGTTACATGTCTCAGACTGGACCAAGACTGTATGTACAAAAGTTTTCCAAACTGAAGACCTGCGGGGTTAGGTCTATGGGGTTTTCTAGTCTGGACCACTTCTGTTCAGGCTTCGTTTTTTTCTAAATAAAAAAGAAGTTAGCCAACACTGAGAATCTACGTGACTCGATGCTTGGTAGCCAAGATTGACTTTTTACCTTAAATGCATCTGTTAGAAAGAATCAAAGATAAGCTCATCTCAACTTGCATTGGTCAATGTGCCATCAGATATATATAGTTGTGTCTTGAAGTTCATATCTCTCTGGTTTTTTATGTAGTGATGACGGGGGTAGTTCAAGCCTCAATAAAATGACTAAGAATACATAATAGCTTGAAGGGTTAAAAGGTTAAAGGGTTTAAAACCCGGGAACTAAGGTGAACAGCAAAAAGAACGTGTACAGTAATCAGTCACTTCACTAATTACTTAAACAACTCTCCCATAGCCGCAAAAGCAAACATGTGCACAGGGAGCCCTCTTTTATCTGCAAGTCCGAACGCTTCAACCCCTAAAAGGGTAAGTCCCTCACTGCAAGCCAGATTCACTAGTCAAAGGTTTCTCCTTTGAGAAACCTCTTTCCCTATAAAATGCATGCCATGACAAGCATGCCAAACATTCCGGAATCAGTAGAAACTATCTTAACTCTCTGATTCTTCTTCTCCCTCTCGAGAACTAGCTTCATGCTTGCTTCTCTTCTTCACACTAAATAATTCATCTTCTCCAACGATTGCTTTGTGTGCTAGTTTCCAATCAGTTCAGTAGCCAATGAGAATAATAACAATACTAGTGAACCTCTCTCCATGTCTTGCAAACGTGGAGGGACCTCACGACCTGCGTTAGGCAAACTTCAACCCTTGAAGCATTTTACCTAACCAGTCTGATCACTACTTCAGGTTTCATTCTCGTTGTAACAAGTAGTATAATTATATTTGTTTTCTCATGCCATAAGGTATATAACTCATGGCCTAATAGTTCAGACAATATACGTAACTTTCTAAAAATACAATTAAATTAAATTAAAACAAGAATTAACAATATTACATTGTTTTAACTAAAAAAACCCAACTCTCCTCGCGCCCCCTTCAATTTGAGCCCCTCCTATCTCATCTTCTTCTCCGGCCACCGACAACAGCCTATATACACCATCTTATTATCAACGAGCTCACGGACATATGAATTTGTTACCTTAAATTAAGAAACTACCAGTTTAAAGAAATCGGGGTTAGGATTATAATCCATGTAAGATTATGATTCAACTTCCTAATTCTCATTAATCACAAAGGGTATATATATAGTACAAGGATAATCCAACTAAATCTCCTACATTTATGGAGATAATAATTTACATATATACAATATGCTATTACACCCCCGCAGTTGAAACGTCAGGAGGTCCGATGTTGAGACTAGTACGAAAATCATCGAACAATACTCGTGGAAGACCCTTCGTGAATATATCGGCAATCTGATGACAAGACGGAACATGTAAAACTCGAATGCGGCCACGTTGTCCTTGCTCACGAACGAAGTGAATGTCAAGCTCAATATGTTTAGTCCTCTGATGCTGAACGGGATTGCCGGAGAGATAAACAGCGCTGACATTAGCACAGTAGACCAAGGTGGCCGTAGAGAGAGGATGATGAAGCTCGAGAAGAAGATTACGCAACCAATAAATATCCGTAACCACATTGGCAACCCCTCGATATTCGGCTTTGGAGCGCGAAATAGTCAGCTGACGCTTAGAAGACCAGGAAATGAGATTGTCTCCCAAGTAAACACAATAACCCGACGTAGACCGACGAGTGTCAAGGCATCCAGCCCAATCCGCATCAGTGTAAGCCACCAGACGTAAATCGGGTACGGGCCCTAAATGAAGACCAAAATGAGTTGTGCCTTGAAGATATCGAATAATGCGCTTCAAATCATTCCAGTGATCAAGCGTAGGAGCATGCATATGCATGCAAATCTGCTGAACCGCATAAGAGATGTCTGGTCAGGTAAAAGTGAGATACGATAGTTAGTTGGATCTTCGTATGAAGGCCTGGAGGAAGCAGATAACTTTGACTGTGTGTCGACCGGTGTGGCAACCGATTTGCAGGAGTCCATAGATGCCCGATGAATGATGTCGTTAACATACGCCTGCTGAGATAAAAACATATGATCACCTGTCCTTGTTACATGTATGCCCAAGAAATACGAAAGTAGTCCCAAGTCTTTCATTGCAAATTCTCCTGATAGGATGTGTAACAGTTGTGTACGAAGGGCCTCAGAGGACGTGGTAAGAATAATATCGTACACATAAATAAGAAGATAAGAAATGTCAGCCCCATGATGATAAATAAACAAAGAGTTGTCTGACTTGCTTTGACGAAAGCACTGTAAAGTAACAAAATCAGTGAACCGTTGGTACTAGGCACGTGGAGCCTGTTTGAGACCATATAATGACTTCCTAGGAAGACACACATGATCTGGAAAGTCTTTGTGTTGAAAACCCATGGGCTGATGCATATAAACTGTTTCCTCCAAATTGCCATGTAAGAAGGTGTTAGTGACATCCAACTGGTGAATCGGCCATGACTTGGACAACGCAAGGGAAAGAAGTAGATGAATAGTGGACGCCTTAACGACTGGACTAAACGTATCACCATAGTTTATACCTGTCTGCTGCTTACGATCATCACAAACCAACCTGGCCTTGTAACGTTCCAGACCCCCGTCCGACCTGAATTTATGTTTGAATAACCACAAGCTACGTATAATGTTCATGTCAGGTGTCCTAGGTACAAGCTCCCAGGTATTGTTTTTAATAAGTGCACTAAATTCGTTGGACATGGCATTGAACCACTCTGGAGAGGACAAGGCAACCAGTGGAGTTTTCGGAATGGGAACGATGGTAGACATGTTAAGATTAAAAATTTGCTTGGGTTTTACGATACCACTCATGGAGCGGGTGTGTATGGTACGGGTGGAGGGATTGGGAACCGAAGACACTGGGTTGGAAGTAGGTAAAGGGACAGTTGGCTGAGGTGAGTGTGGCTGGGCTAGAGTGTCGGTTTGGGCTGGGGTGTCGGTTTGGGTTGGGGTGTCGATGTGGGCCGGGGCGATATGGGCCGGTGAAAGAGCGGTTTGGATAGGGGAGGACGTAGGTATGGACGGAAAGTGGTGTGGGCCGAGAGAAGGAGATGGCGAAGTGGGGGATTGGGCCGCAACAGTTGGGCCAGGGCTGTGTGGGAGTTGTGGGCTGATAGGTGGAGAATTAGGAGTAGGGGAGGGTTGGTTGTTGGGCGGTGAGGTTTGGGCTTGTTGTAGGTAGTCCCAGACAAGCGGGTTAATGGTCGGGTTCAGAAAGTCATAAGATGGGGGTTTAGTGGGCGATTGTATGCTGTAAGGAAAACTGGATTCCTCAAAGTGAACATGTCTCGAAATTATTAATTGATGGGAGGTAATGTAAGGACCTACACGAAAATGCCCTAAAACGCTCCGTAAGTGAAAACCCGGACCCCTAAAACCCTAAATCTCATGAAAAAATCCAGAAAACCAAGTTTTAATACTCTGTCGCGGGCCGCGTAAGAGTTAACCGAAGCTTACGCGGGGCGCGACAGCTTGAAAACTCTTCGGATAACGATCAAGGCCACGTGTCAGACACGTGGCAGACCTATGGGGTGACACAGCAGCCCTAGCCGTAGCTAGGGTGGCCTTCGCGGCCGCGAAGGATTCCCTTCAGGCTTACGCGGGCAGCGTAGAACTCAAAAATCAGCTATAAAAGGGACGTTGCATGGCCTTTCTTCTGTGTTCGAAAAATCCTTTCAAAAACGTCAAAATCTGCTTATATACAGGTGTTTAAGTGATGAAACGTTGCTACGATTAC
Source organism: Helianthus tuberosus (assembly GCA_030545235.1). Lineage (NCBI taxonomy): Eukaryota > Viridiplantae > Streptophyta > Magnoliopsida > Asterales > Asteraceae > Helianthus > Helianthus tuberosus. The sequence continues at coordinate 92,338,241 of CM060452.1, forward strand.
AGGGTAATAACTCGATCACTGCTACGATACAATGTCTGATTGATTGAAACCGATCCGATGGATGTTTGAGTGCTGCCCGAATTCGGGCTATACTTTGTCATTCGTCGTGAGGGTTTTGATTTCGTGAATTTATCGTAAATGTTGTATTAAGTTACTAACCTAGTTTCGTGTGCATTGTTATTTTAACAAGGTTACCAGGCTTAATCAGTATGCAAAATCTGTCCAAGTAAACTTGCAATGTAAGTCATTCTCTTTTTACCAAATTGTTTGCAAAACCCTAAATGTTTTCCAGGTATACTTTGCAGTGATTAAGTCTTTGCTAATCTTTAATTACTGGCAGTAAGTGGAGATTTTGTGCACATTACTACTAATGATTTATCACTTTAGGTGAGCGAGCCTAATTAGTGATATGTCCACAGTCATAGATCCGGTCGAGTGACAACTAAACCAGCTAATTATAAGATAGGGGAAAATGTGAAAACTCTTAATGCTGTAAATTGTAACAATGTGTCATTTTGTGCAAATTGAATGACTCGCCAGTATTTCCCCGCTGATAAAAAAAATTTTAAACGTGTTTCAGGTGATTTACTGTGAACAAGGAAAAGTGCCGCGTAGCACTACCAGCTTGAAATTAAGTGGCTCAGTAAATAAATAAACATGTTTTTGTAATCAGTGATTTCCCAGTGAAATTCCTTTATTGTAAATTACGGGGTTTGTCCCAAATCTTGAAATAAAATAATCTGGTGTTTTTAGTTAAAAGATCCTGTTAAAATTATCCGCTGCCAAATTAAACACCAATACCACGGGTTTTCTGTCCCACGACATCCGAACCGGGAAACTGGGTCGGGAGCCGTGACAGAAAAAGGTGGTATCAGAGCCACTGATTTAAGCCCATTAAGTATTTAGAAATACTTAATTTTTTAGATTGTCATTTTGTGATTCTGTGAAAATTTAATTTACAATAAATAAAAATTTATTTTGAATTTTTGTGTGTTTCTTCATGTGTGCTAACAGCATGAATGAACTGTCGGAAGCACTCCGAAACTTTACAATCCATACGACTGATATGGATATAACCAGAACACAGACCAATAGTGTTCCAGGCCCAGCCTCAGGAGAAACCAAAACCCAAAAAGAGAAGAAGGCTGCTGGATTGGAAACGCGGACGCAAGAAGAAACCCGCTGCCCAACGGGTAAAGAAAACAGAGGATCCAAAGGGAAACGGAAAGGAAGTAGGGGAGAGTTCCGGTCAAGCCCAGGAGATGCCACCTTGGGAAGAACTTGATAGAAAACTGGCAAATTGTGACCTCATCGGACCTGCTGACTAAACCCTTTTCAATTTCCTCGCCCAATCCGAACTTCCAATCAATTTGGAACCTGCTATTCCACACCCCATTGTCAACCCCCAACCTGTTACAGGGCAGCTGGAAGAGTGGTGGACGAGCGACTGGCATTTTCAGAATTTTATGAATAACCCAAATGTTTATTTTCCCCAGTTTGATCCTGAACCTGCACCTTTTCCACCCATGAACCCGGAGAATATTGCCGAACTGCGCCGCTACGGCGAGGAACTGGTGGATGCAGGGAATTGGATTCGGGAAGTGGGGGAAAACATCACGTGGAAGTACGACGAGAGGGAGCGTCGTTTCTGAAAAAGCCAGTTAACTGTGGTTGAAAGTTTTGTATAATAATATTATGAAAAATAATAATAATAATAATAATAATATAATAAAATAATGTATAATAACATAAATATCACTAAAATAACATATCTGTAAAATATATGGCTTGTACGGATGCATAGTATTATATAAAAATATAAATGTCGCAAGGTCGACGATTTTGGCTATATGTGTTGACTTGATTATGTGTGATTGCCCTGTTGTAATTGGTAGCTATCCATTTTGTGACAATAATATATATTATTAATGATTCAGATGGAAAACGCAGAAAATCAACCAGCAAATGAAGTTAATCAATCTGAACCCAATAATGAAAACCATTTCCTTAATAGGCAAGATATAGAAAATATCGTTGCTCAGGGAATAGCCAATGCTATCCCGGCAATTGTTGTTGCCGTTAAGAATCCAGCTGAACCTTCCCAAGCTAACAATAGTAAACGCACTCGCGATGATAATTTTAGTAATAGTGTCAACGGGGGCGGCAATAACAATAATAATGTGGTTCAAGCCTCATTTCTTAAGAAAATGAAAGTTGCAATCCCTGGTTGCACCTACAAATAATTTATTGCCTGTAAGCCGGTCGAATTTGCAGGCAATGAAGGGGCGACTGCCGCACTGCGTTGGTTAGAAAAGACCGAAGCAGTAATTAAAATCAGTAAATGCGCAGAGGAAGACAAGGTTATGTATGCATCCCACCTTTTTAAGGAAGAGGCATTAGAATGGTGGAATAAGGTGCTGCAAGCTAAGGGAAGTGACGTGGCTTATGCCATGAGTTGGGAGGAATTTAAGGAATTAGTAGAAAGAAAATTTTGTCCCGCCTATGAAAAGGAACAGATGACAAATAAGTTCCTGAACCACCGGATGGTGGATGTTGATTGTCGAGGGTATACTTCGAAATTTTTCGAGTATGCTAGAATTGTACCAACTATGGGTTCGCCAGAACCGGTACTTATTTCTCGCTATATTTGGGGACTAATTAGTGAGATTCGTGATATAGTCAAAGCTGCGAGACCCCGCACAATTGACGATGCGGTTGAACTGGAAAATACCTTGATTGACGGACTGGTGCGCACGAGAGAAGAAAATAGGAAAAAGGAATTGGCCCAAAAGACTACCCAAGGATTTCGTGTGGGTAATAATAGTAGCAATTTCAAGAAAAAGGGGAACGAGCAGTCTTCCACAGCGCCATTTTGCGGGAATTGTAAAAAGAAACATTTTGGAAAATGTAAGGAAAATTGCAATTTCTGCAAGAGACCAGGCCACCGAGAGGAGGAATGCAGGAAGAAATCAGTAATCTGCTACAATTGCGGCGAAACGGGACACTTCAAGCCTGATTGCCCAAAATTAGTTAAGCCATCTGACAACAAAGCCAAACCTGCCGAAGGAACTAATAAGAAGAATGCAAGAGCCTTCCAGCTGACAACGCAAGAAGCAGATCTGATTCCCGATGTGATAGCTGGTACGTTTCTTGTACATGACGTTTACGCAAAAGTATTATTTGACTCTGGGGCAAACTAAAGTTTTATAAATACTTCATTCTGCCAAGCTCTTAAGCAACCTTTAACCAAACTTAGGCAAATTTATACGGTAGAAACGACAGAAGGAAATTCTGTTAATATTGATAAGATTCTTCAAGAAGGAAAAATAGAACTTTCAGGACATAAATTTTCTGTAAACCTGCTACCTAGGAATTTAGCTGGATTCGATGTCGTGTTAGGAATGGATTGGTTAATAGCTAACCATGCTCGAATCCTTTGTGATAAGAATTCCATAGAAATTCATATGCCAGCAGGGGAAGTAATTTCGATAACAGGAGATAAGCCGCGTAAACCAATGAAGTTCATTTCAGTAATGAAAGTTGCTTGTTATGAACGAAAACAAGGAATAGTGTATATGATTTCGGTAATCATTAACACTAAAAGAAAGGAACTTAAAGAAATTCCAGTAGTATCAGAATACCCGGATGTATTCCTAGAAGAGCTACCTGGATTACCGCCCGATAGGGAAGTAGAGTTTAGAATTCATCTAATCCCTGGAACCGCACCAATAGCTAAGGCACCTTATCGATTAGCACCCACCGAAATGTTAGAATTGAAAAAGCAGTTAGACGAATTGTTAGGCAAAGGATTCATACAACCTAGTTCATTCCCTTCGGGAGCACCTGTGTTTTTCGTGAAAAAGAAGGAAGGTTCGATGCGGATGTGTATCGATTATAGGGTATTGAATAAAGTTACAATTAAGAATCGATACCCATTACCTAGGATTGATGATCTTTTTGATCAACTTCAGGGAGCTAGATACTTCTCTAAAATAGACTTGCGATCCGGATATGATTAGTTGAAAGTACAGGAAGAAGACATACCTAAAACTACTTTCAGGACTAGGTATGGTCACTACGAGTTTACAGTCATGCCCTTTGGATTAACGAATGCCCCTGCAGCATTCATGGACGTGATGAATAGGATCTGTAAGCCGTATTTGGATAAATTTGTAATTGTCTTCATCGACGATATACTTATTTATTCCAAAAGCCAGGACGAGCATTATGAGCACCTGCATGCACTCTTAACTTTGTTAAGACAGGAAAAGCTTTACGCCAAATTCTCGAAGTGTGAATTTTGGCTACAAGAGGTGCAATTTTTAGGACACATGGTGAATCATCAAGGTATTCACGTAGATCCCTCCAAAATAGAAGCAATCACCAATTGTAAGGTCCCGCAATCAGCTACCGAAGTTAGAAGTTTTCTGAGATTAGCTGGATATTATAGGCGCTTCATTAAGGACTTTTCTAAGATAGTTGTTCAATTAACTAAGCTAACCTGTAAAACTGTTAAGTTTGAATGGGGACCCAAGCAAGAAGAAGCCTTTAGGATTTAAAGAAAAGATTAACAAACGCCCCAATTCTTGCTCTACCAGAAGGAACAGAAGATTTTGAAGTCTTCTGTGACGCTTCTAAGCTAGGGTTAGGATGTGTGTTAATGCAACGCAAAAAGGTAATTGCATATGCATCAAGGCAGTTGAAAAAGCACGAGGAAAATTATACGACTCTTGATTTAGAATTAGGAGCAATAATTTTTGCCCTTAAAATTTGGAGACATTATCTGTACGGAAATAAGTTTACAGTCTACACAGATCATAAAAGTTTAAGGTATATATTTGGGCAAAAAGATTTAAACATGAGGCAAAGAAGATGGATGGAAATTCTAAGTGATTACGACTGTGATATTCAGTATCACGAAGGAAAGGCAAATATAGTAGCGGATGCCCTAAGTCGTAAGTACCATGAAAAGCAAAGGCGAGTTCGTGCTCTTAGATTAAATCTCCAAACAGATTTAATGGAACAACTGAAGAACGTTCAGGAAACAGCAATCAAGGATGATGCTGAAGAAATGAAAGGACTGATAAAGGAATTAGAACAAAGGACTGATGGAATTTGGAGATTCCATAAGAAAAGGATTTGGGTACCTAGGCAAGGAAATTTAAGAGATAAAATTTTAGAGGAAGCCCATAAATCTTGGTATACAATGCACCCAGGTAATAATAAGATGTACCAAGATTTGAGAAATAACTTCTGGTGGATAGGAATGAAAAAGGACATAGCTAGATACGTTTCTAAGTGCCTAACTTGTTCACAAGTTAAGGCAGAGCACCAGAAACCTTCAGGGTTACTTCAACAGTTAGAATTGCCTGTATGGAAATGGGAACTAATAACAATGGATTTTGTTACTAAGTTGCCCAAGACCAGGAAATGTAACGACGCAATCTGGGTGATTGTGGATCGATTAACCAAATCAGCTCATTTCGTGCCAATGAAGGAAACCTTTAGCATGGAAAGATTGGCTAAATTGTATATGGACGAGGTAGTGTCACTACATGGAGTTCCACTCTCCATTGTATCAGATAGGGATAGTCGTTTCACTTCGTATTTTTGGACAAGTTTCCAAGGAGCAATGGGGACACGCTTAAATTTAAGTACCGCATACCATCCCCAAATAGACGGACAAAGTGAAAGGATGATCCAAACCCAAGAAGACATGCTCAGGGCATGTGTAATAGATTTTGGCGGAAACTGGGATGACCACCTACCCTTAATCGAATTCTCCTATAACAATAGTTATCACTCAAGCATCAATGTTGCCCCGTTCGAAGCACTCTATGGACGAAAGTGTCGAACCCCTGTATGTTGGGCAGAAATAGGAGAAAGTCAATTATCAGGTCCCGAGATTGTACAGGAAACCACCGACAAAATAACCCAAATCAAGGAAAGACTGAAAAAGGCTCGAGATCGCCAGAAGAGTTATGCAGACAATCGACGCAAACCGTTAGAATTCCAAATTGGGGACAAGGTACTCTTGAAAGTTTCTCCGTGGAAAGGGGTGGTTCGGTTCGGTAAGAAAGGAAAGTTAAGTCCAAGATACATAGGACCATTCTCAATTACTCCACGAATAGGACCAGTTGCCTATCGCTTACAACTACCAGAAGAATTAGCTGGGGTACATTATGTGTTTCATGTATCCAATCTCAAGAAATGTTTGTCTGAAGAATCACTGGTAGTACCTCTTCAAGACATAGAGGTAAATGAAAGGTTGAAATTCGTTGAGAAACCTCTTCAAATAGAAGATAGAAAGGTTAAACACCTTAAACACAAGAGAGTGGTACTGGTAAAAGTAAAGTGGGATTCAAAAAGAGGACCTGAATACACATGGGAACTGGAATCGGAAATGAAGCGAAAATATCCTTACTTATTCCAGTAAATCTCGAGGACGAGATTTTAAATAAGGTGGGGAGGATCTAAGGACCTGCACGAAAATGCCCTAAAATGCTCCGTAAGTGAAAATCCGGACCCCTATAACCCTAAATCTCATGAAAAAAATCAAGAAAACCAAGTTTTAATACTCTGTTGCGGGTCGTGTAAGAGTTAACCGAATCATACGCGGGGCGCGACAGCTTGAAAACTCTCCGGATAACGATCAAGGCCACGTGTCAGACACGTGGCAGACCTATGGGGTGACACGGCAACCCTAGCCGTAGCTAGGGTGGCCTTCGCGGGCCGCGAAGGATTCCCTTCAGGCTTACGCGGGCCCCGTAGAACTCAAAAATCAGCTATAAAAGGGATGTTGCATGGCCTTTCTTCTGTGTTCGAAAAATCCTTTCAAAAACGTCAAAATCTGCTTATATACGGGTGTTTAAGTGACGAAACGTTGCTACGTTTACAGGGTAATAACTCGATCACTGCTACGATACAATGTCCGATCGATTGAAACAGATCCGATGGATGTTTAAGTGATGCCCGAATTCGGGCTATACTTTGTCATTCGTCGTGAGGGTTTTGATTTCGTGAATTTATCGTAAATGTTGTATTAAGTTACTAACCTAGTTTCGTGTGCATTGTTATTTTAACTAGGTTACCAGGCTTAATCAGTAGGCAAAATCTGTCCAAGTAAACTTGCAATGTGAGTCATTCTCTTTTTACCAAATTGTTTGCAAAACCCTAAATGTTTTCCAGTTATACTTTGCAGTGATTAAGTCTTTGCTAATCTTTAATTACTGGCAGTAAGTGGGGGTTTTATGCACATTACTACTAATGATTTATCACTTTAGGTGGGCAAGCCTAATTAATGATATGTCCACAGTCATAGATCCGGTCGAGTGACAACTGAACCAGCTAATTATAAGATAGGGGCAAATGTGAAAACTCTTAATGCTATAAATTGTAACAATGTGTCATTTTGTGCAAATTGAATGACTCGCCAGTATTTCCCCGCTGATAAAAAAAATATTTAAACATGTTTCAGGTGATTTACTGTGAACAAGGAAAAGTGCCGCGTAGCACTACCAGCTTGAAATGAAGTGGCTCAGTAAATAAATAAACATGTTTTTGTAATCAGGGATTTCCCAGGGAATTTCCTTTATTGTAAATTACGGGGTTTGTCCCAAATCTTGAAATAAAATAATCTAGTGTTTTTAGTTAAACGATCCTGTTAAAATTATCCGCTGCCAAATTAAACACCAATACCACGGGTTTTCTGTCCCACGGCATCTGAACCGGGAAACAGGGTCGGGGGCCGTGACAGGTAAGGTCGAGACACTTATACCCACGATGATTCGGCGGATATCCAAGAAAACGCAAGGGTGGGACCGGTGGTTGAGTTTATGGATTGTGGTGGAAGGAGTTAGAGGGTAACAAAGACACCCAAAAACCCTAAGATGATCGTATTCAGGAATGAAATTGTAAAGCAAAGTGGTAGGGGATTTAAATTGGTGTAGTTTGCTTGGTAAAATGTTAAGAAGATAGGTGGCAGTTTCCAAAGCATGATGCCACATGTTAGAGGGTAGGGAGGCTTGAGCAAGAAGAGTACGAATCATGTTATCAATTGTGCGGATTTTACGTTCCACCTTTACCGTTTTGGGAGGAGGTGTAGGGGCAAGAGAAGCGAAATTGCATTCCGTTATGGTTACAAAAGTTATAGAAATTTTGGTTTGCGTATTCTTTGCCATTGTCACACTGAAATTGCTTGATTTTACGTTCAAATTGAGTGAGAATTAGATTATGGAACGTAGTAAATGTGTGAAAAACTTGAGATTTGGTAGATATAGGATAAGTCCACAAGAAGTTTGTGAAGTCATCTAAAAACAGGATGTAATATTTATGACCACCCGTACTAAGTACGGGTGACGTCCATAAGTCGCTGTGGATAATATCAAAAGCAGAACGAGTATGATTAACAGAATCATAAAATGGAAATTTAACACGTTTACCAAAAACGCAAGATTGACAAAGAGTTTTATTAAATTTCCCAAAATCAATAAAAGATGAAAGTTTCAAAGACTGTAATAAGTTATTTGCCAGGATGACCCAAACGTTGATGCCAGCGATCTTGAAAAACAGCAACAAAAGCGGATGGTTGGATAGGTTGTAGTGGAAGTGGTTCAGTAAGTGGATAAAGATCGTCCGTGCTATTGCATCGTAGGATAGGAGCCCATGTTTTGAGATACTTCACAAGAAAACCAAATGGGTCAAATTCAACAGAAACAAGATTATCGATGGTAAGGCGACGCACAGAGATTATATCTTTTATTAGGTTCGGGGCAAACAGGATATTATTAAGTTTAAGGGGTGGATGGGGGGGGGTAGGACCTGGTTGCCTTGAGCCAAAACAGGGATGGTCATGCCATTACCAACAATTGTATTTTTATTAGTGCACGTATTAAAAGTAGACGGGGAGTATATACCTTGCTCATTGGCAGAGTGAGATGTAGCTCCTGTATCCATCACCCCTGCGTCCGATTGATTAAGTGCCAGTGAATAAAGCGCCTACTCGATGTCGGTGGGTGAGTAGGTTGTCTGATGGGCCTGATCAGGGAGCGGGCCCAGTATGCCTTGGGAAGATGAAGGGCTCGGTTTGGAGGGGTATGGGCAAGGGGTTGGGCCGAGTTGTTCTGATTGAGAAAGCCGACCCATTGAGCAGCGGTCCAATTACTTGGAAACACGATGTATGGGTGAGACATGTTGGGCTGATTGTTATTGTAGCAGCTGTTATTGTTATTGTCGCGGCTAGAGGAAGAGCGGCCACGGCCGTGTCCGCGCCCACCACGCGAGCGACCACCACGGCCACAGTCCAAAGACGAGTAGAAGGGGGCTGCTGGTTGGTTGGGGACGGGGTAGAGGCGGTGGCAGCGAGAGCAGTGGCGGCGGATTGAGCACCGTGGCTGACTTGGCGTTTCTTCTTTTATTCTTCCATGTTGAGCCGTGAACGAACCTCATTGAAGTCGGGTAGCGGATCCCGGTTTTGCAGGACGGTAGAGATACTGTCATACTGTTCAGTTAAGCCGGTGAGGATTTTGATGACTAACATCCGGTCGTCAACCGGAGAGCCAACACTTTGGAGTTGGTCGGCGAGATGTTTGGCGTGTTGACAGTATTTCGCCATGGACGAAAAATTTTCGAGACATAAGTTGGCGAACTCTTGTCCAAGAAAGATTGCCCGCGTGTTTTTATTATCATTGAACTCGCTTTCAATGGCAAGCCAGGCTTCATGTGCGGTCTGACCCGGTTGGAGGATGGTGTGCAGGAGCGATGTGGAGATGGTGGCATAGATCCACTGGAGCACAATGGCATCTAGTTGCTTCCAGAGAGTTTTGGCGGCGGCTGCGGCTTTGTCTTTAGCAGAGTCCATGGAGTGCGAGGTAGTAGAAGAGGATGTGGCTGCCGGCTTCACGCCGAGGTGATCGAGCACCTCATAAATCTGACAATGAACTTTGAAGAGGGTCTTCCAGGTTGTATAGTGGGTTGAATCTTTTTCTAGGATAACTGGAACATGGGTTTTGATATTAGAGACAGTGAGAGCGGGATGTAGTTTTGGTTCGATGAGGGAAGAGGAGAAAGAAGGAGGATCGAAGAGGAAGAACCGGCGGCCGGAGGAGAAGGCGGCGGCAGTAGTAGTAGGGTTTTTAGAGGAGAGGATCGGTTAGGTATGATACCATGTAAGATTATGATTCAACTTCCTAATTCTCATTAGTCATAAAGGGTATATATACTACAAGGATAATCCAACTAAATCTCCTACATTTATGGAGATAATAATTTAAATATATACAATATGCTATTAACCCGCATCCAAAATATCACCAAGTTCATATTTGTTACATAATGATAAGACATGGCTCAATATATGTTATCGGCTTTATACCATGTTCAACGATCTGTGTGGGTAGGTTATGTTCTCCATTTTCTCTTTCCATGTTTTCACTTCATTTCTTATCAAATTTTGTAAAATTTAATTGTTTGAATCATCGTTGAATCAAAATAATGTCCTTTCATTGCACATGAGGGTACAAGAACAATGGGGGTAAGTAGAAGTATATTCAATATCACTAGATTGATTAACAACCCCAATCATGTTGGAAGTTTTGGTGTGAATGGAAAGTCTCAAGTGGTAAAACCACTTTGTCCGCTATTTATAAGGTGGAACCTTAACCAAGCGTTTGAAGTCTTATGACATGTTTTACCACAAGTCCTACCCGGAATTTGGTTGAACTCGTGCATGCCCGCACGTCATGCGGACACGAATGCAGCTCCGAAAACCCGGGCTCGCGTGAGACAGTTTTTGCACTCAAGACCTCGAGACTGACTAATTATTAGTCTTTAAAACTGAAACGGTTGGTCTTGTTAATGAGTTTTAAACTGAAATGATTATTCATTATTGAGTTTCAGTTTTAAACGGTTATTATTATCAGTTTTAAATTATTATTTGGTTTTAATTAGTTGCAATAATGTCCAGAATTCGGTTATGAATTCTGTGACTATAAAACCAGATCACACCAACACATCTTCTTCTCTCTCAATCTCTACAACATCATTCTTCTACTTTTCAGGCAAGTGTTCAAGTCCGGCAGTGTGCTGTTACTGCTTCGAATCGGCGTACCATGGGAACAGAGCGCGAATCTTTTTAAGGGAATTGTGTCAAACACAAGCCTGGTTCACTGTTATCGTTTCTGTCTCGATTACTTGTAACACCTCGAAAATTTCGGGTTCAATAATAAAACGACACGTGTCATGTCAGACAAAACGCGTTGAAAACCCGGATTTAATAAAGATAATTCGGTAGGATTTAAAGTGGCGTCATGTTAAATTGTTACCTCTGAACGACCTCAAATATAAATCCCAAGACCCGATATAATATTACTACACATCTTTTATGCCCTCAATTCAGAGAATTATTGTAAATAAAGGAATTGCGAAAGCATGATAAGATCTCACGAAGAAAAGCAATGATAAACCTTTGTTTCCGGGTCTTGTTTTTGGATTCAAAGCAAACAAACCAATGTGGTGGGGTATCATACAGCATTAGGCACTTTGTGAAGGTCCCTAGATGTAAAATAAGGCCCCAAAGTCGTGCAAGTGGGTTACCTTTTCGGGATAATGAAAGAACAACAAAAACAGCACCTGATGAAGGCCTGCGCTCCGTAGGCCTAATGTCCCTACGATGCGCAGGGTATGCCCAGCTCCGAAAAAACAGGCTGTTGCCTGTTGTGCGCGTTTCTGACCCACTAAACCGGTTTTTATCATTATTTAAAGACCCCTAACTGTGCTAGAACATTAGGGACAAGTGTTGGATGGTTGTGGTTACTCCTAGAGTTAGTTGTCAACCAATCATGGTGAGTTCTTCACTATATAAAGCACAACATGTTGCAACATTCATTCTCACACTTGCAACTGATCATTGGAGCATTTCTAGAGCTAAGGAACTCTCCCATCTGATCATAATTCGTGCATTGGACTCTTGTAAGTCTGCTAGTCTTGTTTAGTTGTGTTTAGCTTAGTTAATTAGCTAAAAGTCAAACCGTCGTAATTACGGTTTGACTTCGAGATTAGTCACTAATGACTCAGTCTTATCTCGAATTAAAAATAGTTTTAGAATGGTATTTATGTGGGAAATAAAACCCCAAAAGGGTTTCCCCTGATCACCATCCTAAGCAGGTCAAATGTCGGGTCAAACCTTTACTTAAAAAGTCAACATATTGCTTAAAATGTCACTTATGCATAATTAGCTATCTAGAACATGTATAACCTGTTTGAACATTGTTATAACTTAGAAATAAGTGTAAGAACATGTCCCAACATGTTCAACCCGACTATTTCCTGATTAGACCCGGTTCGGAACCGAAAGTCACATAGTTTGACTTTCACGTTGACTTTCAGTTCTGACCCGTTTGGGCATGTATTAGAAATACCTCAGAGCTTTAATTGGATTAGGATACATGTTAGAACAACCCTCTGTGATTATACACCTTGGTTCACTAGTTATCCAATTAATATGCATATTTCCGTTAAATGCTCATACGTTGACCGTTATGCCCTTATTACCTTAAATCATGATTTATGAAAATGTAAAAGTGTAGAAACCTTAGTTACTGATATATAAACTTGTATGCAAAGTTTGACATCAGTTTGACTTGTAGATTAAGAGTTATGCTCATTGTCGCTAAATTAAAGCTTTATGTTAACAAAATGGCGTAATTAGCGTATAGCCTAGTTAAACATACTTTTTGATATCAAATCTTTTACCCACTGATGTTATATATTATTTTGGGATTTTTAAAGATTTTTAATTAATTTTAGGCCGAGCATAACTAGTAGTCGTAGGCTTAATCCGGTAATTGTCGGTTTTGCCCTTACGGGCCATAAAATGAGTTTTACTTATCTAAACGACTCCAAACCTTTTGCTACTGATCACATATGTTAAATAAATTATTTTAAGCCTTCTGGAAATATAAAAATATCAGATTTAAGTATGGAACCCGGAAATGGCCTTTAATCGCCATAATTAGCGTTTTTAACGCATAGTATGTCCTAAAATCATATTGGACATACCCGGGTTGATACCTACTGATATATGAGGCAAATTATGATATTTTAACAGTAAGAAAAGGTTGATAAACTCAGACTTCGTTTTTGAGCTTTTCGGCTTATGTGAAATTACCAAAATACCCCTACGGGGCATAGTTTGGTTAAAGATGATAAATTTCACATATATGCCTTAGCCTACTGTTATAACCCATCAAAATGAGTATGTTTTCTGTTTACATCAGACCTGTAACTCAGTTAAACAATTAAACTCTTTTACAAACTTTAAAATGACCAAACTACCCCTACGGGGCATAGTTTGTGTTTAAATTCATTTCGGGCATAACGAAAGACATCCTACTGATGTTACAACATATTTGAAGCATATTAACTTAGGAAACCTGTATATGACTCTTGCGGATACCCGTTACGCTTATTTCGCGATCGGTGCGGTTTATGTAACAAGTTTACATAAATTAGCCGAAACGGGTCAAACCTTATCGGTTTTATCTCAAAATCCAGAATGTGAATAATAAACCCATATTAAACAAGTCTTCAAACTTGTCGGGTCTGAATCACATTCTATCCGGTCTTCGCTTAATCGTGCGTACGAACCGTATCTTGAAACTAGCCGGTCTAAGCTTAAGCTTAATAAAAGACCCGTTAGGATTCTAATAGGTTATATTAAACCTTCGTTCCAGATTAGGAGAACCAGTAAAAGATACTTGACATTCTGCTTATTGTGATTTATACTTACATCAGGTAAATACTTTTAACTTATTTTTCCCTATACGGGCTTGGGTTACGGTACATAGCGTACCGCTTGATCGAGCATCAAATCTCCACACTTAGTGGGTAGTTGAATAATTTGATCGGCTCGTTTTAAACAGATTTGTTTACTTTACAGCCTTTGGGGGGTTAATGACCATGTCCCGGATATCCCTGGCATCATCTTACGAGATGGCCACGACCTGAGCACGGGGTGTAGGCGTACTCCCGTGTATAACTCACTTAAAGTGGTGTGTCTATTGATCTTTAACCCGGATACGTTCCGGGCTACTGGACGCATAAGTAACATGTAATTCGTTCACAAGATTATAATATTAAATAATTCTCCCAAGTTAAATAAAATGATTTATGCCACGTGCATCCAAACAAATTTTCAATCATTTTCCAAAATGAGTCAGTTGAATGTATTTACCAGTGTAAACTGACGTATTTTCCCAAAAAGACTGAATGCAGGTACTAAACGAAATTTGGCTGGATTGTCTCCTAAGCATCAATAAAAGTCTCGCAAGCTTAGGACGCCAGAAGTCTGTTGAACCATAATTGTTATTTTGTTTCGATCCTACTGTGGATAAACACCGGATATTGTGACTTTGATTACAATAAATAAATTCGGTTGTATCTTATTTTAAATTCCTTCCGCTGTGCATTATTATATTGTGTTGTTTGACTATTACGTTGCCAACCACGTCACGATACTCCCCCACCGGGCCCACCGGTGACACGTGGAAATCGGGGTGTGACATTACTTTACTGTTTTCTGTTTCAAATTTCAAGTTTTTATCACCAGGTTACTAACAAATCATTGGCTTTATTTTCTTGAATTTGATTGAAGAACTCAATTCCTTGTATGAATCTATCAAGACCCTGGATAAGAACATCAACACACAGAATTGTGATTACAATGTTGATAAGGGGTGTACACAGTTTGGTTCAACTGATTTTGGTGAAAATTTGGGTCCTGTAAGTATATTTCCGTTCTTTTAATGGGTCAGTCAGACCACAAAACTGTGTTTTTCTTTTCTTTCTTTTTTAGCACAGAATCCTATCATTTGATTTTTTAATAGTAAAACACATAACTATTTGATTTCTGTAACTGGAAAAAATTATTTTATTTTGAATAAAAATTATATAGATTAAGAAAATACATGTATTTTAATATTTTTAGGCCTGTTCGGTTTTTGGCGTGTAAATAAAAATACTATTAATATTGTTTTAGAATGTCATCCAGCTACCTTGCCGGATAGGGCCTCGAAACACTAACTAAAATTGTCAGCTTCCGCTGGTAAGCCTATCATTAAATAAAACTTTCCACACCTTGCGTCCTTTGACTCTAACATGGTTAAAATTTTCGTTAAGTATGTCATGTGCCCTGCACATGAGGGTAGATTGGTAAATTTACTCATTTTATTTATTTAAAGTAATATCAAACAATAAAACAAATCAGATTTAAAAAAACAATTATATAATATAGATATATGAAAAACATAATCTCTTATCCAGCATTCTCTCTCTCTCTCTCTTCAACAAACCCCACCACCGCCACCCCTTTCTCTTTCTAAACCTACCATCCAAAACCACCTCCTCTCATACTGCCACCAGCACCGTAATCGACCATCCACAACCACTATCTCTGCAAAAGGCACTGTCTCCCACTAACAAGACGCCACCACCGTATCCCCACTCATCTTCATCTCATTCTGATGGCTATGCACCACCATTGCAACTTTCCTTCACATTTATTCTGGCGATCTGAAAAAAAAAGATGTTTCTTTGTTTATCACTCTCTCCCTCCCTCACGGATCCGTCCCGATGTTACAGATCTGAAAAAAAGACCATTGCTGATCTGAAAAAAGATATTTCCTTCACTTTTTTTTCCGGCAACAACCGTTGCAGATCTAAAAGAAGATGTTCCTTAGTATGTGTCCGAGTCTATTGGATAATGGGTCATAGGTGAGTAGTAGTGGAGTCATTATGTTTGAGTTGTAAGTAATCTCACCATAGATTTGGGGTTATGCACAGATGGGATATTACAAGAACATTTGAAGTTTTTTTGTTAATATAAAATTCTACTGGAAATCTGCAGTTTTTGTCATTATAAACTGTTAGCATATATTAGGATAAATTGGTCAATTTGTCTGAAATTCAACGCATTGAAACAACAAACATTTGAAGTTTCTTTGTGTTCAGATATGCTAAATCAAATCATATTATATGTAGCTTTCTTGTGATTTAAATTCCTATGCATGAAGGATTATATTTGATTATTATTATTATTATTATTATTATTATTATTATTATATGCTTTATATGGATTTGTGAGTTGTTTGTAATGGACTTTATTATATGCTTTATATGGATTTGTGAGTTGTTTGTAATGGACTTTCTTTATTATACAAAGAGCAAATATCATTTCCTTACCTTTTGTTTCGAATCATAGTACTCATTTTCGATATTTGGTTGATTTGTGGGCTCCATAAGTGTCACAAACTGATATGAAACCCAATAATTCAGAATTAGAAATGCTTGTTAGGTGGTGGAGGTTGTTAGGTGGCGATGGATGTTAGGTGGTAGCAATGGCAGGTGGATGGTTTAGAGAGAGAAAGAAGATGGATAGTAGGGAGAGACAGAGAAGATGGGATGGGGTTTTAAAGGGAGATGAAACAGGACGGCTAAATGACATTTTTGCCCTCACATGTGATGCACATGAGCTTACTTAATTGAAAATTTTAACTAAGTTAGAGTTAAAGGACGTAAGGTGTAACGTTTTTAACAAAAAAAAGGACTCTAACTGTAATTATTGAAGTTAAAGGCTATCTATTGCAATCCTGTTGGTGCATATTTGTGACAACAGCTTAGATTTGGTCTTTGGATATCTTGTAATTAATTAAATGATAAATAGTTAGCGGGTTTAGCTTTGTAATAGTTAGTTGTAATGTTTGGGCTAAACAAACCCAACGAATTGGGTGTGTGGGGGCGAATTGGGCCTGTCCAATTCACAGTCCATGAAGTTTAATCTAGCCCAAGTAGCAACCTTGTGTTATATAAACAAGGTTAGGCTTTAGGGTTTAGGTTAATCAGCCAAAACAGAGTGTGTGAGAATTTCGTGAGAGCATTACTAAGCTTGGACGAAATTAGTGTGGTTAGGGATCTTGATTGATTGTAATCACTTTGATAGATAATCAATAAAGATCCGGTTTGAAAGTGAATTGTTGTTTCTGTTTCCTACACGTTTTCTGCTATATTCTGATCAAGAGGATTCCGCACTCTTGATTGGAAAGACAATTCTGTGAAGATCCATACGAATAGGGGACCTACAATTGGTATCAGAGCCATTAGGCTCTTGAAGGCTCGGTTCAGAATTGGTTGCTGCTGAAACAGGAAGAAATTTTTGAATTTTTGAAACCTGATAAAATTAGGGTTTCGAAAATTTATTGTTGGTTTGATAAAATTTTCGAATTTGTTGGCTGTTTTGATCTTCTGGTTTGTTTTATTGCTGTTTTGCAGGATTTCTGGAAAGAATTTGTTGATTCTGGAAAAGTTTTCGGCTGATAGACTTGAAGATTCGAAGACTGTTCTTCGTGTTCTTCACGTTCTTCGTTTTGTTTTTCACTGTTTTTTCGAAATTCACTGATATTTTGCTGTTTTGATTTTGCAGAAACTGTTAAGGAATCCGGAAAAATCTTCAGAATTTCGAACAGGTCTAGTTTCCAAGTTTAACTGGCGAATTAGAGTAATTTCGCAGTCTGAACATGCGAAATTAACTGACCTGCGAAATTACCGGCGACGTTAAAATCCAAAGGCGACTTTGGTAACCGTATAATTTTCCTCAGCGAAATTATTACGGTTTTCGGCGACTTTACAGGTCGTCGTAATCGCGAAATTGACCGGCGAAGTTGACAGCGAATTTAACCAGCAAAAATTAACTTTTCAGCAAACCTTGATTGACCAGCGAAATTAAACAGACTTCCCAGCGAAATTAATAGAGAAATTAAAAAGGTGGTATTTCAATTGGCAAGCGTCGAAAAATTTTCAGTGTTTCGCAAATAGAAATTGATCCGTAACTCATCTGACAAAACCGTCTGCACCATTTAATTCCTTATATTTTTAGGACAAAAAAAAAACTCTGGAAAATCCCGATTTCGGTTTTCGACATTAGATATCATTGGATTCGTCTTTTTGAGACGATTCTAACGGTGTAATTTGGTAACCACTGTTTTCGGAGAAATTTTGTACGGTTTTCTCAGTCTGCAACGTTTAAAATGTCAAACATGTCTACTTTGAATGAGCTGTTGAAGATGAAGCATGAGGTTGGCACTACCAACAAACCACCAAAGATGATGAAGGTGGAGAACTATTTGACATGGAAGGATCGTTTTCAATCCTTTATTGAATATCAGGATACTCGCATGTGGATATGCATTGAAGATGGGTACACAAACCCTACACATGACTTTGAGGGCAGACCACGTCGAACTGCCTATGTGAACATGGAAGATGCTGATAAGAAGATGTATGAGGCTGAAAAGAGAGCCTTGGCTGCAATCAAAATGTCTTTACCTGATAGCATTAAGCATACTTTCAAGAAGTACACAAACTCAAAGGATATGTGGGATGCATTAGAGAAAAGATATGCGGGAAATGAAGATGTTAAGAAAAACAAAGTTGATCTACTGAAGAAGCAGTTTGCTATTTTCAAGTACATGAAGCATGAGTCACTTGAGGACATCATCACTCGATACTACCATCTGATGTCAGAAATGGATAATTATGAGATAGAGTGCTATACTGACGTTGAAAAGAATGACAAGCTGCTCGATGCCTTACCTACAAAATGGGATATTTACACTCTAATGATCAAGGGAGAAGCAGATTATGAGACTAAAGAGCTTGAAGAAGTAGTAGGAAAGCTGAGAGCTTATGAGCTCAGTATGAAGAAGAAAGACACTGGATATGATCAGGTTCAAGATCCAGCGATTTACAATGGGCTTACATCTTCTTCATCTCACAACGCTTCTAGCGACTCTGCTACTGCTTTTCTTTCGTGTGAGAATGAGCAGGTCACAGTGAATGAAGATGGTGATGTGTGTTTTGTAGCTGCTTCAGGAGGATCATCAGGAGCCAAGAGAACATCAGGTTCTAAGCAGGGTAGTGGTGTTAAGTCAATGCCAATGAGTGTGAAGTCTGCTGAAGAGCATCTTGCTCTACTTGCTTCATTTGTTGCTTCTTATGAGAACTACATTCAGGGGAAGATATCTGATCCTGCCACTTTAGATGAAGATTACGATCAGATTGACCCTGATGATCTTGAAGATATGGATTTGCAGTGGCAAATGGCCATGATTACTAGACGAGTGAAGAGGTTTATGAACCGAACGGGAAGGAAGTTTATAGGAAAGACTGTTGGTTTCGATAAGACCAAAGTGAGATGCTTCAACTGTCAAAGTTATGGGCATTTTGCTAGGGAATGTCAAAAACAAAAGCAGGAGACTTCGAGTCAGAGTTCAAACAACAGGAATGTATCAAACAACTCTAACTCGAGAGCGCTGATCTCTACTGCTAGAGAAGGTTCATATGACTGGAGTGTTCACTTGGAAAATGATGACAATGTTACACAGGCATTCATGGCAGAGATAACTCCAGTTGATGATGGTGAAGCTACTGTGGGAGATGCTGAAGCAAAAGTGGATGCTGAGGCTGAAGTGAAGAAAGAGAGTAAAGCTGAAGAAAAGAAGGCTGATCAGACAACAGATGCTGAAGAAGAAAAGCAAAAGTCTGACCAAGAAAAGGAAGCTGAAGAAAAGGAAGCTGAATACAAAAGAGTGAAAGATCAGCTTGCGGCTCTCATGGCCAACCTTGATAAACAAACAGGAGAGGTAAAGTCTAATTCTGTGTGTTTAAAATGTCGTGAACTACAGGGTGAGGTTGACAGGTTGTCAACACAAAACCAAAGTCTGGTAAGCGAGATGTCTAACATAAAAGAAGCAAACTTTTTTGCTAAAAGAAATGAATCCTCATACTTGAAGAAAATAAAAGGTTATGAAAGTAAAATTGAAGCTGTAACCTGCAAATTAAATGAAAAACTTCAAGTCATAGACTTAGCTCATGAAATGATGGCTGAGAAAACAAAAGAGATTTCTGAAAAATGCAAAGAGTTGTCAGATGCACAACTAAAAATTGTTGAACTTGAAAAGAAATTAGGTCAATTCAGAGACTCTACTTTTGTTATGAAACATATGATGGGAGGCTTGAAGAAAAGTAATGACAAAACCAGTGTGGGATTCCATGGTTTCAATGAAGTTCCACCTCCTGTTAGTCATGACTATTCTTTCTTGCCTGATGAAGATGACCTCATGGACTTTGTGTCAACATCACCAAGTAGTTCCACATCAAGCCAAGGAAATGTGTTTGTGAGTGCTGATGCTCAGAAGGATAATAACAGCAAACCTGTTTTGAAAAAGAACACATCACATCCTAAAAATAACAATCCAACTTTTGTTAAAAAGGTTAATTTTGTTCAAGGAAGTGACATGAACAACGAAACAGCTGTTATTGAAAACGAATCTAATGTAGAGTTTGCTAAAAACAAGAACAAAGAAAATTCTGAAACTAAGCAAACAGAACCAAATCCTTCTAAGGCATCATCATCAAAACCCGAATCTAGTTCAAAGGCTTCAGATAAGAAGTCTTCGAAAAAGAGATCGTGCTTCAAATGTCACACCAAAGGACATGTAGCTAGCTGCTGTCCTAACAAAAAGTGTGAAGCACAAGTGAGTGAGAGGAAGAGAGAGAAGTCACCAGAGAATAGTGGTGATAATGAGGAGAAAGTTGCAAATTCTCCAAAGAAATCTGCTCCTAAGCAACCAGAGAATGTTGCTGTTGGTGAAGATAAGGCTGAAAAAGGAACTCCACAAGTTCCTCGTTTTCAAAGAAATCAACCAAGATTTCAGCCTAGATCTCCACCAGGCAGATACGAGAGACCTAGAAGCAGTTCACCTAGAATGAACAATTTTAATGGAAATTCAAATAATTTCAGAAGTCAAGGTCAATATCAAAATCGATACCAAAATGATGGTGGTCGAACTTTTTATAACAATGGCTTTAGAAATTATAACAATAATGCTTCTTGGAATCAAAATTCAAGGTATCAAAACCAAAATTTTCAAAGGTCAAATAGTCCAAACACATATAGGAACCCTCAGGACCACAGACCTAGTGGAAATCAAAATCAAATTCCATCAACAGGTCTGAGATCCAAGACTCTAGTTAGGAGTAATGGATATTGGATGGATGTTCCAGTGGTTGGTGAATTTGGACGACCCAAGACCATTAAGGCTTGGGTCCCCCAATCTAACTAATTTCTTGGTTGGTGTGTGCAGGAGCTGCTAAGGAGGATTATCAACTTATGGTATGTTGATAGTGGCTGCTCCAGGCACATGACGGGGGATGCGAGATTGTTGACTGAATTTGAAGATTATGATGGTGGAAATGTGAATTTTGCGGGTGCTAAAGGTGGTAGAATTACAGGCCGAGGAAAAGTGACCAATGGGAAGATCACACTGGACAAAGTGAACTATGTGGAGCAGCTTAAACACAATCTGATGAGCGTGTCACAAGTCTGCGACAAGGGTCACTCGGTCCATTTTACCAAGAATGAAGCATTAGTGTTGAAACCAGGTTTGAAGATTCCGGACGATTGGATAGTGATGCGAGCGCCAAGGAGAAATGACACTTATGTCATGGACATGGGTGCTAAGGATCCAAATGATGTGGTGGCGTGCTTACTATCAAAAGCATCTGAAGCTGAATCGATGTTGTGGCACAGACGCATGGCCCATATTCACTATCAAAAAATGAATTACCTTGTTAAAAATAAGCTAGTGAAAGGGGTTCCAATGCAGAGGTTTCAAGTGGAAGATAAATGTCTTCCATGTCAAAAGGGAAAACAACACAAGAAACCTCATAAGTCTAAAACAGTAAATTCCATAGATGCCCCTTATGAATTACTTCACATGGATTTATTCGGTCCAGTGAACGTGAGGAGCATAGGTGGAAAGTACTATTGTCTTGTTGTTACTGATGATTACTCACGATATTCATGGGTTTTCTTTTTAGGTACAAAAGATGAGACGGCGGAGATGCTGATAGATCTTTTTACGAAATTGGAAAACGTCCATGATGCAAGAATCAAGAGGATAAGGAGTGATAATGGCACGGAGTTCAAGAATCGAATTCTGGATCTCTACTGTCTTCGAAAGGGAATTGAACATCAATATTCTGCTCCTTATACACCTCAACAAAATGGAGTTGCTGAGAGGAAAAACAGGACGTTGATTGAAGCCGCTAGGACGATGCTTTCAGATTCAAAGCTACCAGTTCTTTTCTGGGGAGAAGCTGTGAATACAGCTTGCTACGTCCTAAACAAAGTTTTGACTGTTAAACGTTTTAATAAAACTTGTCATGAATTGATGTTTAACAAGAAACCAAACTTAGAAGGCTTTGAACCATTTGGATTACCCTGCACCATTGTGTGTAATAAAGATAAACAAAAATTCGGTGAGGTGGCTGACGAAGGCTACTTTCTAGGTTACGTACCTGGCGCACCGAATAAAAGGGTTTTTAATCTAAAAACTAGTAAAATTGAGGTTGTGTTTAATGTGGAAATTACTTCATACAAACCTCAACAATCAACGAGTGGTCCTGCTATATTATATGCTTATGAAAGCACTTTTAAATCATTTAATATTCCTGAGTTTCCAAATGCAGATGATTCTCAGTTGATTCAGACAATGATTGGTGGAGACGATGAAGGTGAGTTCATGCCTAGATCGAATGTTGATATGACAGATGCTGCGGAAACTTCCCAAGGTGCTGCTGATCCTGATTCAAGCAATAGTGACTCTGAACCCATTGAGGGGGTGGATTTCATTAATCCATTTGCGAATCAGAATATTCAGGGGGAGATTGGATCAAACCTGGGTGATAATCTTGAAGTTGATACCGTTGCTACTACACGAGCAAATAGAGATCATCCAGTTGACATGATACTTGGAGATCCTACTGCAGGTGTTCAAACGAGAAGAAGCATAGCAGCGAATTCTGGTTTATTTGTGTCGATTGAGAAGACTGGGATTGTGAACGAGTGCTTGTATAGTTGCTTTATTTCCCAAGAGGAGCCGAAGAACATTCATATGGCTCTTAAAGACAATTCATGGGTTGAAGCTATGCAAGAGGAATTGGCCCAGTTTGCTAAGTTGAAGGTTTGGGAGTTAGTTGACCTTCCTAAAGGTGAGAGAGAGATAGGCACTAAATGGGTGTTTAAGTGCAAGAAGGATGACAGAGGGATAGTGACGCGAAACAAGGCTCGATTGGTGGTTAAAGGTTTCAATCAGCAAGAAGGGATTGATTACAATGAAGTGTTTGCACCAGTGGCAAGGTTGGAGGCAATTCGGTTGTTTCTAGCTTTCGCAACATTCAAGGGCTTCAAAGTTTATCAACTAGACGTGAAGAGTGCTTTTCTTTACGGGAAAGTCCAAGAAGTGGTGTATGTCTCACAACCAGATGGGTTCGTTGATCCAGACTATCCAGATCGAGTGTACAAACTTGATAAGGCTTTGTATGGATTACATCAAGCTCCTAGGGCGTAGTACGAGACACTGTCTATACATCTGATCAAGAATGGTTTTGAAAGAGGTCAGATTGACAGTACACTGTTCATCAAGTGGAAGAAGGAAGATTTTCTGCTAGTACAGGTGTACGTGGATGACATCATCTTTGGGTCATCTGATGAAGATATGTGTAAAGAGTTCGAGCAGGTGATGAAGAGCAAGTTCGAAATGAGCGCTATGGGTGAGCTGTCTTACTTTCTGGGATTACAAGTTGAACAGAAGGAGGATGGGATGTTTATTCATCAAACAAAGTATGTGTATGACATCTTGAGTCAGTTCAAAATGAATGAATGATTGCTCTACTTTCAACACACCCATATGTGAAAATCACAATCTTGGCCCAGATCATGAAAGTACTGAAGACGTTGATCCTACTCAATACAGGGCAATGATTGGTTCTCTAATGTACTTGACTGCTTCAAGACCTGACATTATGTTTTCCGTATGCTTGTGTGCCAGATATCAGGCTAATCCAAAAGAGTCACACATGAAAGCAGTGAAGCGTATTCTTCGTTACTTGAAGGGGAAACCCAAACTTGGGTTGTGGTATCCAGCTGATAGTGATATGAATTTTGTTGCTTACACTGACTCAAACTTTGGGGGATGCAAGTCGAACAGAAAGTCTACAACAGGTGGTTGTCAGTTCTTAGGAGGCAGGATTGTGTCTTGGCAATGCAAGAAGCAATCTTGTGTGTCTACATCTACGTGTGAAGCTGAATATATTGCTGCGGGTAGCTGCTGCTCTCAGGTTCTCTTGATACAACAGTAGATGCGCGATTACGGTTTGGATTTCACTCGTACTCCTATTATGATAGACAATAATGCCATAATTTCTATAACAAATAATCCCGTGAAACACAGTCGCACAAAACATATTGACATACGTCATCATTTTATACGGGATTGTGCTGAAAAGAGACTAATTGAATTACATCGAGTCGACACACTAGATAACCTGGCAGATCTTTATACTAAAGATTTTGACAGGGCTCGCTTTGAACATTTAGTCGAACTCAACGGGATGAGGAATCCTGAATAACTGGTTTTTCATAAGAATTTTGTAAATAGTTTACTGCTTTTCTTAAAAATCAAAAATAAAAAAAATTTGAAAAATCAAAAACATAAAAAAATAGAAAATCAAAAATGAGTTATCACTGTGTGAAAAAGAAGAAATGATAGTACATCGGCTAGTTAGACTGTCACACTGAAACTGAAATTAAATTGCATAAGTGTGATAGCAGCTTCATCATATGATGTACCAGTAGGCAAAAGCATGAAATAATCAACTTACCAATGTGATATAAACATAAATGAACTGAATATGAGTGGGGAACACATCAGTGGTGTATGGTTTAATGACCTTAAATCTTGCGTTGATAGATTGCCAAAATCTGAAGTTTTGGGTCTTTATACTGTTATTTCATCTGGGCATATCAGGGGTGTCCTTCTGCTGCATCCAGATATATGCTGACCTAGACACACCCAGGATATCTTAAAAGAGCTAAAAATGCCAAAACCCTGAAATGAAGAAGCTCTCATAGAGAGTCATTCAAATGTGCAAAATGCATAAAATCGTACCAAAAATGGTATTTGTCATAGCCCTCGTTAGATATTTTGGTCTCTCTGCTGTACGGAAGTACTGACCTGTTCACCAATTATCTAAACGTTGAAAAATAAAACGGATGAATTCAGTATACTCACCTACTACGATGAATCTTTGTGCATACCTTGATCGCGGGGGTATATCCTGAAGTGGGACACACTAGTATATCAGTAAATAAAATTACCTTAACGTATCATACGGTAATGAAACTTGAAATGTTCATGCATTTTGTTTAAGTGGACAAACATACTGGTAATCGTCTTGGACTGCTTTTCATGAAAAATTAAATAAAGAATAATCTAATTGTGTGAAACAGTTTGATTTTGTTGATATGATCTTCTTACCAGTGATTCTCACAAAAATAGAGTGTTTATTGCTTTTGTATTTACTTGCTTTTAGAAAAATATAAAAATCCAAAAATAGTGTTTTTTTTCTGTTTAAAATTCTTAATGTACGGAAAACTGTTATTCTTGGAAAGTGAGTTGAAAATTTTAAATCATGCGGGTTATAGGGTGTGTGATTAAAAAGTTTTTGCGTGTTGGTGAAGAAATTGAAAATGCTTAATCTGTGATACAGTTTAACTATCTCTTGAATAATAATTTATTTAACTGTGTTGAAAAATTCTTATGGTTTCTCGAGATGTTTGTTTTATAGTATACAGATTGAAGCGGTATGTTGCTGAGAAGATAAGAGTTTGATTGGATGCATGGTAGAACCTCATTTCTACTTTGCAGACAAAGATGAAGAGTTTGAAGATTGCTATACATATGCTGAACTGGAATTTACTCAAACGCTAAAGTTTTTGAAGATTTGGTGATTGGATGCATCAGCTTAGGGGGAGTCTGTTGCTGACAGAAGCTATTAAAGCTGAAGCTATCCAAAGACCAAAGACAGTGCAAGACTACATGAAGATTGCAAGATGACTGAAGACAAAGTTATTTTATGAAGCTATTGTCAAGGGGGAGTTTGTTGGTGCATATTTGTGACAACAGCTTAGATTTGGTCTTTGGATATCTTGTAATTAATTAAATGATAAATAGTTAGCGGGTTTAGCTTTGTAATAGTTAGTTGTAATGTTTGGGCTAAACAAACCCAGCGAATTGGGTGTGTGGGGGGAATTGGGCCTGTCCAATTCGTAGTCCATGAAGTTTAATCTAGCCCAAGTAGCAACCTTGTGTTATATAAACAAGGTTAGGCTTTAGGGTTTAGGTTAATCAGCCAAAACAGAGTGTGTGAGAATTTCGTGAGAGCATTACTAAGCTTGGACGAAATTAGTGTGGTTAGGGATCTTGATTGATTGTAATCACTTTGATAGATAATCAATAAAGATCCGGTGTGAAAGTGAATTGTTGTTTCTGTTTCCTACATGTTTTCTGCTATATTCTGATCAAGAGGATTCCGCACTCTTGATTGGAAAGACAATTCTGTGAAGATCCATTCGAATAGGGGACCTACAAATCCGTTACAAACATAAAGGACGAAAAGTGTAATTTACCCTTTATTTTTCTTATGTTTTCTTGCTTCAAAACACTTGGACAACATTAAAGGTTGTTACCCAATGTTCACCAAGGTGTAACAAGGTGGTACAACTCCATATTTGAAGTCCAAAGTGGGTTATAAATTCTGCTTTCACAAAAACTTTTTCAACTTGTCTTTGTTTATGCCTATCTTGTGGAATTCTTGTACCAACCTTGTTCCCAATGAAACTCATAATTGTGGGGTTTGTGTATGGTTGATTTCCAAAATATTAGAGGCCCAAAACCTCAAAAACCTACTGCCATAAAAGGTCCAAAGTGACCTACAAGTGTTGAAACCAGTGTTGTAAAAGTCGGATTCCAAGGCCGAGTACTCGGCGACTACTTGGTACTCGGAACCTTACCTTGGAGAGTTACTACAAGTCGGCCTTTATAAGTCGGAGGTGGTCAAACTCGGCCTACTCGGCGTCTACTCGGAATACTCGGCCAACTACTTGGAATACTCGGTCAAATACTTGGGGGGAATGTAACACCCGTTCTTATAAATTAAGGTTTAACGTATCATTTACGAAAAACAGTAACACTCGGTCAAATATTTGGTTTTGGTCCCTCAAGTTTAGATTTTAATTATTAGGGACTAGAACTCCATATTTTATTTACTTATTTACACCTTATTAACTAGGTTAATTACTCCTAGTTAACTTGATGGGTTCGGGAAGCTATAACCCGTTAAATTTTAAGTCCCGTTAACTCAGGCTCTTATAAACTTAATTCCTTAAAACTTTTATTCGTTTTTATTTAATATTAGGATTTCTTATTTAAATCCAAATATTTACCGGGTTATTTTTACTACTAACGGTACGTTACCCGTCTTTTAGTATTAACGGAGTTTGATTACCAAACCCGTTTTCGGGGTGTTACAAGTCTACCCCCCTTAAAGAGGTTTCGTCCTCGAAACCTTTACTTACATAATTTATTGAGTTTAACTCAATGTATTCGATCCGAGAAATCTTTCAAACATTACTTATACTTTTATCCAATAGTTAGTATTACCGGAAAAGTATGGTAACATCTTTTTGGTTACTAATTGTCTACATAACTCATACGACATAGTGCAACTTGAAATAACGTAATCTCGTTATTTCCACTAGTTTAGTTAACTTAGTGGTATCCATTGCTTTCATATAATATCGAATTCTTTATGAATCCGTTACCTTGACCCGTTTAAAGGTCTTTAGTGAAATAATTTCTTTTGTTTTCAGATTTATTTATTCGGTTCAGTTATACCGAATCCACTGCTTACAAACAAACCAAATTTTATTGATTTGAATTTCTGGCCTTAACCGGTCTCGCTAACTAGACTTATTAGTCCCGTTACTTTTTACCGCTCGCTTGGTTATAATGTGATTTTACTTCACATTACATTTCCTAACCGTGATCGTGTCACATCATGTTTAGTTTGTATCAACCTTTCATTTTCGAAAATAACACTTTTCGAATATATCGTCTTGCGCCTATCAGTGTCAAGACTTGAACCTTTCATGCTTACTATTCAAATTCCTATCAGAATTTATATTTGTAAAAATGTTATTTCTTACTAAAATCGAAGTTTTAGTTTGAGGATCTTTTCTTTAACTTTTGTCAATTATCCATACCATGATATTGACAGTCCATAATTTATTCTTTTACAATCTTAGTTTTATGCGGGGAATCGTAACAAGTTCCCTTACCTCACACTATCGACCCGTAGGTTCCTTCACTTAACCTCGTAGGCTATTTCCTTAGGCTTTCACCTATTTGAGGCGAGGCCCTTATGATCCTTTTGCTTCAATTCATGACCCACGGGTCATTTTGGCCCCGTAGACCTTTGCTCTAATTAATATCCCGTAGGTTATGATGATCCCGTAGATCATCTTTTATTCGAGTCTTTATTCAAACGTGTATACATTTATATACGCATATGGTGTTAAGGCACCCTTCTTATGTTTTAGAATTATTCACCTTTACTTTTGGATTTCGTTTGACCTTGACCGTAGTCTAAGGCTACATTGTTTTCTTTTGAATTATCTTTCCGACTTCTTGACTTCTAACGTCAATCACACGTCGGTTTGCCCTACACTTACCGTCACCCGGTTCTTACCTATACTTCTTTACGACCCATTACCCGGGTTCTTTATCTTAGTGTTTTTAACATTTTTGTTTTGCTAGTTTGCATTTTTCCTATATATATATTCCTTTATGACCCATCATGTAGGTTCATTAATGTTTCGCGCTCCCATTATTCAGTTTGCGCTTACTTGCACTACCAAGTTTTTATACCTTATTTATCTCGTTTGACTTGTTCGTGTGAAATTTCATCACTTGTGAACATAAAACTCCATTCTTTGTTTGACCCGTCCAACTTTGAAATGGTTGAACGTAATTACCAAAATTTATGTTTGCGAAAATTCTTGTCATCTTTTAGTCATGACTCATATTCCGAGTCTTTTGACTTTCTATTTCGCGTTCCTATTTCTCAGTCTACGCATGCGTTTAAATCCTTACCCACCAACCGGGTGTTTTACCGAAGTCGTTATTATTGCAACCCTTACGGTATGCATTATGACTTCGTTTCGCTTTTATATTCTTACTTCGTTCTCAATTTGGTGTTTTACAAAATCGGCCCATTAAGAGTCATATTTGCATTCTTCGGGTTCGAGTGTAAGCACACCCCTGCCAATTGCATACCTTAATCGTTTTACATTAATCTTTGTCCCTTCACTCGGGCTCATCATCTTAATGTAATACGATTCCGTCGCCCGGCTATGCGTTTACATTATTATCAAATATTTTGCTCATTTGATTCATTTGGGTACTTTTTAAGTTAGTCCCATTCACCCCACCCTTACTACATCGGACATAAATGTGTTCATCATAAGAAGTTCATGGTACCACGTGTTCACTACTTACTTGGCCAGAGTAAGCGATCAACACCTGGTATACATGACCCTTTTATAATCTTCACATTACACCCCATGTAAGTAATGCCTCTATTTGTTTTTCTTGGAAACAATATCCCGGATAGGTTTTCTATTCAGGTTTTTCCAAGTTTTCAATCTACATATGCAACTTTCAATCTCTACATATTTGTTGCATATCACTATTTGTGCAATTATATTTAAAATGTGCACCTGGTAATGCTTGCCCCGACGGGCGTTTCTTGGCTTTAACTTTGTTCGTGGTCGTTACGCGATTTAGTCCTTGGTGAGCATGCTCCTCTTGTCATACTTCGGACCGTTCTTCTATCATATCCGTAATTTGTTAAGCTCTCGCTATCCTCATATGCGAGTGTCCTTCAACTAAAACATATACAACAGTTAATAATTTCAACATTAAAGGATGCCCGTATTATAATACAAGGCTTTTCTACTATACGCATCAACGCGTGTAATTTCATTGACTATATCTATTCTATATCGATTTTATTGGTGTAACGTGTATTACACGATAACCATATGTGTTGTTCTCAACACTTTAATCATATTAAACCATTGATATACATGTACTTACCGGATTTGCGATCAAGCCTCGAACCGAACACCAATCTTTATTAAGAGCATAAGGTTTAAGTCCAAGCATAGTTTTCCCACCATACTTGAATCTCTTAAACCAAGGCTCTGATACCAACTTGTAACACCCGTTCTTATAAATTAAGGTTTAACGTATCATTTACGAAAACCAGTCATGTAATTAAGATTACATATGCATTGGAAATTACGGGTTTATTAAAACTTTTTACAATTTAAAAAGTATACAACATATCATGTGTGCGTTTGTCGTTTAACATAATAACGATGCATAGTGCGGAAGCTTATTTCGTGATCGTGTTCGGTTCTTGCTCGTCGCTTGATCGTCCTCCGGTGCTAAAATTTACCTGAAACTCATAAAACATGAGTTGGATTAGTCATACGTAGCTTAAAACGTATTAAAACGGGTTCGCAACGCAAAATAATTTAAAATAATCATTTTTCCCAAAACTGGCTCGTGCTCGCGTAGCGCCACTGCCAGTCGCGCTACGCCACTGCCTTATTCCATCAGATTGCTGCAGCTGGTTGCTGCATATTCCCAGCACGATCTGATTTCACGGAAACGGCCATAACTTCTTCGTTATTGATCCGTTTTACGCGATTCTTTTTCCTACGCGTCCGTAATTTAATTCTCCATCTAATGGAGTTAAAATCCAACATCCTACATAACAAAATTTCAGACTTTTAACTCTTCGGCTTATTACCCTTTTTACCAACTTTTGACCCGTTCATGTTTTCATCATCAAACATGTTTGCTTGATCTTTAAACTTATGAAATTCATAGTTTCAATGTCTCCTATCTTGTTAATCTCAAATCACGGGTTTCTTACATAATAAAAACCCGTTTACGCTTAAATGCTTGTTTTGACCCGTTAAGGGTATTTATGTACTTTTAAGCTTAATTTACGCTCGTCCCTTGTATGCAACATAAGTCCACCCATTTATATTGAATAGTCTTCCGCCACAATTATAATTGTGGTGGATTTATCGTACTTAAATACTTATTCCAAATTTTATTCCTCGGATATGTCATTTTACGGCAAGACGCATTTTAAGGCGTTTAACCCTAGAAAGTTTATTCCTACTACTTTTATGCGCATCCGAGGGTTGAATGGTTAGACTATAAGATTCTAAACAACCTCTAAAGGGTCGTTTGCCCAGTTGACCCATCAAGGGCTTTTTGGTCAATTTTAGTCCTTCATTTTGCAACAAAGGACTTTCGCTAATATTTGACCAACATTTACTATTATCTATAACTCAAAATATGCGTACCTGGTTCGGATCAACATATTGACCCGTTTTAATACCTTGTATCAAATATATGGCTAATTCATTGCATCGCTAATTCTCAAGTCGTTTTATCCTGTGAGCTTAAGACTTGACAAACATTTATTAGTCGTAAATTGTCAAATGGTATCAAACTTACCATTTGGCCCGTTTGGTCTAACGATCAACCATTTTGTGCTTATATGTGAATGGTATTTATTTACCATTCCGTTAAGTAATTCGTTTCGGATTCTTCGCCAATTAGATAGGTGTCTTAAATCCGTTTCGAACACATTTACCCAACATGGCTTATGCCACTTGGTGTCGTTTTTAAACTTCAACTTTGATCCATTTAAACTTGACTAATTCACCGCCTTACCCTTTTTATTCTTTTTAGGCTTACTTATAAAGTAGCCGATCCCAAAAACTCATTTTATCTAGGTCCTTTCATAACTACTTTACCGTTTCACCCCTTTTAACCATTTTCTATGATTTTTATCGTTCGTATTCGTTCCGATTCTTTACATTTTGGATCGGAACTCATATTTCAAATACAGTCCGTTATTGTATTTATCACTTATAAAATAAATACGTATACTACGATTAGGTGTAAGCTTTACTTACCTCGCATCCAAATTACACTTTTCCTTTCCTTCTTGATTCGTTTGACCCGTTCACTCATCAAGCTTCCACCTAGCTCGTTAGGCGTCAAACTATCATCATAATTCATAAGATGGTTAGATTAGTCATTATCAATTATGACTACTCCATCTAACGGGTCTTATGTCGACTTTATCACTCAATTAAATCATTGGTTAGTTTGACTTCCTAAAAGTCAATTGATCTATCCACATATTCAAATGCACACTTCACATGGAATTTCAACATTTTAGCTTCGTTTAGGCATTTTAACAAACACCTAGTGGGCATAATTTCACTAAATCAAAAATCAAGTTTCATGACTAACTATTTAGCCAAGATTAAACAATTCTTGCAAGTTTAATATATCTAGTATGCATAATAACATCTAGATTCACCTCATGTAAATAAATAACACTCAATTTATAATCTAATTTCTAGTGTTCTTCATCATTCTACAACACCCATTTAACACACATATAGATGATCATCAAATCATTCAAGTCATAGCATCATATGTATGATTTTCACTTAGGGTTTAGTTCCTAAGCATGTGTGCATCACTAACTTAGCCATAGCTCCTCTAATCCTTACATAATTCGCGAATTATGATGCTAACTCAAATTTTGCAACTTCACGAATCATCAAATTTTTACATACCTTGTGATCCCATGACCTGGTGATCGTTTTTATGTGATCATGCATCGATTTAGGACTGAAATCGACCTTCAATTTGATGATTTTTGGCACTTTAGGGTTTCACCCCTTTCTGGTCGCTCCTGGAGATCGATCCACACACACCTTGTGTGTGTGGTGTTTTTTTTTTATTATTAATTAGAACTTGTTTCCTTTTCAACGGTTTTGGTCCCTCAAGTTTAGATTTTAATTATTAGGGACTAGAACTCCATATTTTATTTACTTATTTACACCTTATTAACTAGGTTAATTACTCCTAGTTAACTTGATGGGTTCGGGAAGCTATAACCCGTTATATTTTAAGTCCCGTTAACTCTGGCTCTTATAAACTTAATTCCTTAAAACTTTGATTTGTTTTTATTTAATATTAGGATTTCTTATTTAAATCCAAATATTTACCGGGTTATTTTTACTACTAACGGTACGTTACCCGTCTTTTAGTATTAACGGAGTTTGATTACCAAACCCGTTTTCGGGGTCTTACAGGGAACCTTGGAATACTCAACGACTACTCGGATTACTCGGTCGACTACTCGGCCTACTCGGAGACTACTTAGGAATATGCTAATTTTGACATGAGTTATGCTAATTTTGACATGAATAATGATAGTTTTGACATGAATTACGCTTATTTTGACACATATAAGATATCCAATAATTTTTTTTATATATTTAACATGTCTGAGTACTCTCCGAGTACTCCCCGAGTACTCCGAGTACTCTCAACTCCCCACTCGACCGACTAGGGAGTGCCTAGTGACTTCTGCAACACTGGTTGAAACCATCCAAGCCCCACAACCTTCAATTGTTTGGGGCTTATGTTTTGGTAAAGTGTGAACAATAGAGCCTTGGTTTTCCAAATATGATTCCACTTCCTCACTTAGTTAGTTAATCCATTTTCTTTAAGCTAAGTCACCAAGTAAACTTTCTAGTAACAAAGTGTCCAAACTAAACCAAGTCTCCAAACATGTGCCATGATTGGAGTGCACTCGTCTAGTTTGAGCTCACTTGGTTACTTGGTGATTTAGATGATGCACATTCTAAGTAGCTTCCCAGAATAAAAGTGAGCCTACCCCACATCGTCTCCAACATTTTCCATGTTGGGTATGTACTCGTCAGATTGTTCTCATTTGGCTACTTAGTAAATTATAAACTTTCATTTTTGTCCATATTCATGACCAACCGGAATCATCAACTAAGTTGATGGATTTGTGCTTTGGTGAATCATATAATGAGGTTTAATGGATGATGATCATCCTACCTCCTTGCATGACCATTCCATGGTACCTTATTACACATAGGACTATAATATATATTTTGCGTCGTTTTACTTCCGAACCTAATCCATCAATCAAATCGATTGTCACACCCCGACCACATAAAACGAGAAACACATGGTGGAAACGTCGAGGAGTGTTGTAACAGAATTATTGTTTCACAACCATGGAAATTAAAGTTACGTTTTATTTATCAACATGAGAGTTACATTGTCTTTAAACATGAAACCAAGAGTACATAACATCATTAAACTAAGTCTATCTTCGTTTTATGTCTCTAAGGCACAGGTCCGCCCTAATGTCACGATCATCATCCTAAGCGACTGCTCCTGAAAACACATGTGAAAATAGGTACGTCAGCATAAAAATGCCTGTGAGATACATAGGTTTAGTGAAATTACGATTTATGACTTGGGTTTTAAAAGATAGGTTTAATAAAAATTAGTCATAAATCTTGTTAAGTGTTTTCTTTTATAAATCATATGAAAACTCGATAAGAAATCAGACTATATAAAAGAATGGCGTATGGTTAATAAAATAACCGAGTAAAATGAGTTGGATAAAATAAACTGTTTTGTAAGACAATGTCTTGTGAAAAATAAGTTGTTTATGTAAAATGTAATATGTCAAATATTGAAATGATTTAAGTAACGCTACGACATGTAATATCATACAAGCACTTATATATAGGAAGTACCAGCGGCGTATCCACCATGCTTGTATCATATTACACACGCCTCGTTACTCAAATCACTTACCCAAACCAACCATCATTGTAAATTGTTCATGTATAAATCAATTGTCAAATGTTATTGTGCAAACCATATCAAAATGTCTATGTCTAATGTAAATCACTAAATGTGTATATCAATGCCAAAATGTCTATGTCAAATGCCAATTATGTAATGTGTAACCAAAATGTCATATATGGCAAGTGAAATAAGTATCAACTAAACCATAGGTAAAAATGCACAAAGCAATGTATTGAAGTAAAACGTGGTTTAAATCAACGTTATGTTTTGTGGAAATGCATGCTATACTGAATACAAACATTTATGCGATATTGTAAAAATGCATACATTCAAGCCTTGTGACTGTGGTGATAGACCTTTAAACAAATTAAAGGTTTATTTGTGTTATGTCTATAGAATTCGGTCATTCCTTCCATCCAAACATACCTAGGATGTCAGGAACGGGAGTGTCAATTCCTATGGTACCACTACCTACTAACGAATGGCGTAGCTAATGTTAATGAATGTATTTTTGTCCCATTTAAACAAACCAAATGTCATACCAAAATGTAAGCATGTGAAAACAATGCACTAAGTATGTAATCAAATGAACATACAGAGCGTGAAATGTAATGTAAAACGATGTACTATAAATGTACTAATGAACATAGCAAGTATATGATGTGAAAACATGGAAAGCATGAAAGTAACAAGTAGGCACATGTGTTTCACCCCAAAACAGTTTGAAAACGGTAAAAGAGGGGTCTATGTACTCACTTGAGATTGCTTAGTAGTCCTTGAGTAACAACCAAACAATGCTAGAGATCACGGATATCAAACGGCACCTAATATAGGTAACTATGTTAATAAACCGGACCTAGATCGGAGGATCGGATAGAATGAGGGTTCGTAAACCAAACGAGTATGGAAACTCATGTAGTATGGTTTAACAAAGACTTCATTCTAAAATGAAACCTAACCTAAGTGCTTACGACCCATTACGACCCGTTTAGGTAGCTTATGCTACTTTAACGCGTCGTTCGCGTGAAACGCGTTCGGAATGCCTAACTAGTCCTATGATAAGTAAAATATGCCTTAACATGTCTAATATTGTTACCAAATCAGTTTAGATACCAAAAGTTATGTTACATATGCTTAAAATGAATTTTGGCGTTCAAAGGGCATTTTGGTCATTTACCTAAGGCATATAAACTACCTATCATACAACTAACTAAACGCCGTGACCATAAGGTATAACCTCGGAAGGTTATTCCCTATACAACTATGGTCACCTAATGTGTTTGGTCGGATCCTAATGATCGACCAAACGGGTCGGGTTCGAAAGTATAAGCGATTGTTTAGATCGCTTACCTTTACGACCCTAGACAAGCACAAAACTAAAAGTGACGAGCTAAGCATGTTAAAACATGCTTAACTAAGTTTAGAAAACAGGTTTGGTATCAAAACAAACGATTTTGATACCTAAGAGTAGTTTGGTTACAAAATACGCAAGAATGCGCATTTTGGCCGAAACTACGACTCGTCACTGAGCCTAGATAAAGTGGTAATCAGTAGGTATAGTCACTAGTGACTATAACCATCGTGATTACGCTCACGTTATGAAGTTCAAACGAACTTCGCATTGACCATAAACTGGTCAATGCAGAAAGTCAAACAAAGTTTGACTTTAACGCTAAAACGAATGAAAAGAACGAAAGAACACTTACAAAGGGTCCCCGCAAGTTTGATCTTCCAAGTAATCTCAGGTAGGATGTGTATAACCACAACCACTTAGAGAAAAACTCAGAATTCACATGGGTTTTGCAAGTGAATCAAAGGGGTATTTATAGGATTTGGACCACCGTTAGGATCGTTCCTCGAATACCGTGCTTTGATCTTGTCCCTACACTTCTTTGCAACCCTAAGGTAACTCAAATTGGCCCCCTTGCATCAGGAAACAACATGTGGAATTGGGGTTGGAGTGCATAACAGCTGTTAACAGCTGTTAAAACTGATTAAAATGATCTGGGAGGCTGACACGGGCCGCGTAAGGAGACACCAAGAGTTTACGCGGGCCGCCTGGCCCTTCTGATCAGAAACAACTTTCAAAAATGACAGTTTTGGTCCCTGCTATGCATTAAAGCCATATCCGACACGTTTAAGGCCCGTTAAGCCAACGTTAAGGCCCTAAAATGATGCCTAAACATTGTGGACATGAAACATGCTCAAAAACATGCCGGATGTTGGTTCGTTTGGTCGTACGATCGCGATGTTCGCTTAATTACGACGGAATGCGCATAAGCGCGAAAAACGATCCAAATTGCGTGACGAATGGATTTTTCTTATGCCAAACACTAAAATAAAATATTTTAGTGCTTACATAAATTTTTGGATGTACGGATGTATTCAGAATGTAAGTTATGCGCGAAAATGCAAACTTATGCACTTTTTGACGCTTTTAGTCCCTGAATGACCCAAAAGTTTATTTTAGCACACCAAACCCCTCAAAGCCTATTTCTAAGCTATGTAAAGGATATTTATGGTATGTTTAACTTATGATCATGTTCCAGAATGTCTGTTACAGTTCAAATTGGCATACTTTTGCAGTTTATCAAATTTAGTCCATGTAGGCGAATTAACTTGTTTTTGCCATACCAAAGCCTTCAAAACTTATTTCTAAGTTGTGTAAAGGTTATTTAAGGTATGTTAAATATATTTTGATGTTCCGGAGTATTTGTCACATTAAACTGATTACGTTTACGCACCAGTTTCGTATAACTCTCCAGAAAGCGATATAGAGTTTGAAATTGAACAAAAGTCAAAACATGAAAAATGTAAAACATAACCAAACAAACATTGAGATCAAATAACATTGTTTTATTGATAATTGAACTTGTTCACAATGATTACAAGCACAGATGTTACAGTCTCCCCTACTTGTGAAAATTTCGTCCTGAAATTTATTTAGAGGAAACTCGTGGGAATAGATGTGGATATTTCGCCTTCATTTGATCTTCGCGTTCCCAAGTAAACTCAGGTCCACGTTTAGATTCCCAGCGAACTTTGACCAATGGAATTTGCTTGCGTTTGAGCCACTTGACTTCACGTTCCATGATTTCCACTGGCTTCTCAACAAATTTCAGTGTTTTATCAACACGAATTTCGTCAAGTGGTATGTGGAGGTTCTCATCAGCTAAACACTTCTTGAGATTGGATACGTGAAAGGTTGGATGAACATTTCCAAGTTCAGGAGGTAACTCAAGTCTGTAGGCTACCTTACCGATTCTTTCGACGATCTTGAATGGTCCAACGTATCTAGGTGCAAGTTTTCCTTTCTTTCCAAATCTGATCACACCTTTCCAAGGTGAGACCTTAAGTAATACGCGATCACCGACTTGAAATTCCATGGGCTTGCGTCCTTGGTCCGCGTAACTCTTTTGACGGCTTCTAGCTGTCTGAAGGTTATCACGAACTTTCTTAACCTTATCAGTTGTCTCTAAAATGAGGGCAGGTCCAGTAAGCTGAGCCTCGCTGATCTCATTCCAGCAGACTGGTGAATGACATTTTCGACCATAGAGAGCCTCGAAAGGAGCCATGTTGATGCTGGAGTGATAACTGTTGTTGTAGGAGAATTCAATTAACGGAAGATGTGAATCCCAACTACCACCAAAATCGATCACACAAGCTCTAAGCAGATCCTCCAGAGTCTGGATTGTTCTTTCAGATTGACCATCCCTTTGCGGATGATAAGCTGTGCTCAGATTAAGTTGGGTCCCCATAGCAGATTGCATGGTTCTCCAAAAATGAGAAGTGAAGCGAGCATCTCTGTCAGAAATGATGTTCAAAGGAACACCATGTCGAGCTACAATTTCATCCACGTAGATTTTAGCAAGTTTGTCAGCAGAAAAATCCTCACGGATTGGCAAGAAATGCGCTGACTTAGTAAGACGATCAACAACTACCCAGATGGCATCATGACCTTTCTTTGTGCGCGGAAGTTTAGTAATGAGATCCATAGTAATGTTTTCCCATTTCCAAACTAGGATCTCTGGTTGCACCAACAAACTAGAAGGACGCTGATGTTCAGCCTTAACCTTAAGACAAGTAAGGCATTTTGATACATATAAGGCAATGTCTTTCTTCATACCAGGCCACCAATACTGAATACGAAGGTCCTTATACATCTTATCTGAGCCAGGATGAATAGAATAATGAGACTTATGGGCTTCATCCATAAGCAAGGTGCGAAGATTATCTTGTCTTGGGACCCACAAACGGTCCATGAAGTAATACGATCCATTGTCCTTCAGTTCCAGATCAGGGGTTATGTGATAGGGAAATTCCTTATCCATCAAACCTTGTGAAACACAAGTGTGTTGAGCCTGAGAAATGCGGGCTTGGATATCGGATCGAGCTTGAATATCAGATTGAATACGAACACAATGAAGCTTAGTACGTTCCTTACGACTCAATGCATCGGCTACGACATTCGCCTTACCAGGATGGTAGCGAATTTCGCAGTCATAGTCGTTTAGAAGCTCAACCCAACGTCGTTGCCTCATGTTGAGTTCTTTCTGGTTGAAGATATGTTGAAGACTTTTGTCGTCCGTGAAAACCACACATTTTGTACCGTACAAATAGTGTCTCCAGATCTTAAGAGCTAAGACAACTGCACCCAACTCAAGATCATGAGTGGTGTAGTTCTTTTCATGTACCTTCAATTGCCTGGATGCGTAGGCTATGACTTTGTTCCTTTGCATCAGAACACAGCCAAGACCTAATTTAGATGCATCGCAATAAATGACGAAATCATCATTGCCCTTAGGCAAAGTCAGAACAGGCGCGTCACAAAGCTTCTGCTTCAAGTTTTGAAAAGCTTCATCTTGTTTGAATCCCCAATCAAAGGGCTTGCTCTTCTGAGTTAGAGTAGTTAGAGGAACTGCAATCTTTGAGAAGTTCTCAATGAAGCGGCGGTAATAACCCGCAAGACCAAGAAAAGAACGAACTTCAGTAGGAGTAGTAGGCGTATCCCAATCCTTAATCGCACTGATCTTGGAGGGATCTACATGAATACCTTGTTCGTTGACAATATGTCCTAAGAATTGAACTTCTTTAAGCCAGAATTCACACTTGGAGAATTTGGCGAAAAGTTGTTCTTTCTTTAGGAGTTCCAGAGTAAGACGAAGATGTTGCTCGTGATCAGCTCGCGTCTTAGAGTATATCAAAATGTCATCAATAAAAACAATGACGAACTGATCCAAATAAGGCTTGCAGACCCTATTCATTAAGTCCATGAAAACAGCAGGAGCATTAGTCAAACCGAATGGCATGACTGTGAACTCATAATGCCCATATCGAGTGCAGAAAGCGGTCTTGGGAATGTCTTCTTCATGCACACGAAGTTGATGATATCCAGATCCAAGATCAATCTTTGAAAAATAAGAAGCGCCCTGTAACTGATCAAAGAGATCATCGATGCGAGGTAGGGGATATCGATTCTTGATGGTAAGCTTGTTAAGCTCACGATAATCGATACACATCCTAAAAGATCCATCCTTCTTCTTGACAAAAAGAACGGGAGCACCCCAAGGTGAAAAGCTAGGATGGATAAAACCTTTGTCAGAGAGCTCCTGAAGCTGCTTAGACAACTCTTGCATCTCAGACGGTGCAAGACGATATGGAGATCTGGCAATGGGATTTGCACCAGGTACGAGATCAATACGGAACTCGACTTGGCGTGCTGGGGGTAGACCAGGTAACTCTTCAGGAAACACATCAGGATAATCCCGAATGACAGGGATATCTTGAATAGACTTACCTTTGCCCTTATCTGCTACAACATGTGCCAAAAAGGCCACATAGTTCTTTCGCAGATACTTCCGAGCTTTAAAACAAGACATGAGTTTGAGACCATCGGCAGGTTTCTCACCACGAACCTGTAGGATCTCGCCTGTCGAAAGCGGCACACGAACAATCTTCTCGAAACAAACTACCTCTGCGTGATGCTTGGCTAACCAATCCATACCCACTATAACGTCGAAGCTTCCAAGTTGCATAGGCGTGAGGTCAATGGGAAAAAGATGGTCGTTAAGGTTCAACTGGCAGTTGCGAAGAACAGAATCAAGAACAATGGGTTCACCACTAGCAACCTCTACTGTCAAGGGTTTTCCTAGTTTCGTTCTAGACATGCGAAGCAATGGCTCAAAAGATAATGACACAAAACTCTTATCGGCACCCGAATCAAAAAGAACAGATGCAGGCTGATTATTACTAAAGAACGTACCGTTCACCACTTCATTGTCTGCTTGTGCCTCTTGTGCATTCATGTTGAAGACTCGCCCTCGAGCCTGAGCCTGATTCTGATTTGGATTAGTGTTCACCAATCTTGGACACTGATTACAGTAGTGGTCAGATCCCCACAGTTGTAACAAGAACCTGGCGGGCAGTGTGGTCGTGCAGCTTGACCTTGTTGTTGAGCAGGAGGCTGAGCAACTCGTTGAGCCGGGTTCTGAACTGCCTGATTCTGAGCAAAACGACAAACATCAGCAAGATGACCTGACTTCCCACAGTTAGTACAGAAACGGCACGGAAGTTGCGGCTGATGGTGATTGTTGCATCTATTGCACAAAGGTGCATTCCCTGCATAACGCTTCTTAGCTGGAGGCTGTGCGGGTTGGTTGGGAGCTGCCTGGTTAACTTGGGCAGTGACAGCAAAATTTTGGGAAGCCTTACGCTTCCTTGACCCTTTCGAAGAACCAGATTCCTTACCCTTCTTGTTCTTACCCTTCTTGTCATCCTCTTTGTCAGACGCCTGCTTCTTACCTTTGTCACCCTTTTTATGCAGCTTTCCCTTTCGAACCTGCGACTCAGTCAAAGTCGCTGCTAACTCGATCGCCTGACGGAGTGTGGTAGGGTTACTACCAGTAATGATGTCTTGTACTGAGTCAGGTAGACCATCGATGTACCTTTCGATAGCCTTGTCGAGTGGGGTGACCATCGTTGGGCAAAGCAGACTCAACTCCTCATACCTATCAGTATACGCCCTGTGCTCGCCACTGTCTTGTTTCAAGTCATCAAACTCTCTCTCCAAAGCTCGCTGTTCATGACGCGGACAAAACTCCCTCATCATAAGGGCCCTAAGTTCGGCCCAAGTTTGTGCTAGAGCAACTTCTGCACCCCGGTCTCTCATAACCCCGTTCCACCACGTAAGAGCCCTCTTCTGAAACACACTCGAAGAAAACTCGACCTTGCGATTATCAGGACACTGAACATGACGGAAAGTGTTCTCAGTGCTCTCGAACCATTGAAGAAGCCCAGTTGCTCCCTCAGAACCACTAAACTTGAGCGGTTTAGCCGAGTTAAAACTCTTGAAGTTACAAGGAGCATTGTGGTTGTTGTTGGCTTGGTTCCATTGAGCAATAAGGTTTGGGAACGCAACAGCCATTTGCTGCGCAATGATTTCTGCCAGTTCGGCATTAGCTATCTGATTCTCGCGTCGAGGAGGCATTCTAAAAGAGGAAACATGAAAGGAAACGAGTGAGATGATTGGGTGAAAAGAATGAGATGATACAAAATTTGACAACAGCAAGGTGGTGGTCATTTGTTCGTTACCATAAAGCAAACAAACGACACATTGTGACTAATCAAAGTAAATGGGTCGAAAACAAAGTATCGCGAAGACATGCTCGCCTATAAGTGAACACTCACCCCAAGAGTTCCCAGGTAAGAGTGACTGGTCCGATTATGTGGATTTGTACGAACACTCTAGCCTTAGACAGAAAACCCAGGGTACAGGCATTCACCCTTCCAGTTCGCACGTGTTCACACTATTTAGGACCCAAAACTTTGACGAGATTTTGAAAATTCAAAGGGGTTCAAAACCTTGTAATCAATCATCCTAGATCAGATGATTAGTTTTCAAGGCGGATTCGAACTTGATGTTCTCGTTGTGGTTATCACCTAAGGATAGGTGAAGTGCATGTTTTAAAATCTAAACACAAGACAACTTGCGTTGGGGTCCTAGAAAGTTATAGTCTAGGTCAAAGCATTACTAATAACCAAATTCCCTATAACCATTGGCTCTGATACCAACTCTTCTGTCACACCCCGACCACGTAAAACGAGAAACACGTGGCGGAAACGTCGAGGAGTGTTGTAACAGAATTATTGTTTCACAACCATGGAAATTAAAGTTACGTTTTATTTATCAACATGAGAGTTACATTGTCTTTAAACATGAAACCAAGAGTACATAACATCATTAAACTAAGTCTATCTTCGTTTTATGTCTCTAAGGCACAGGTCCGCCCTAATGTCACGATCATCATCCTAAGCGACTGCTCCTGAAAACACATGTGAAAATAGGTACGTCAGCATAAAAATGCCTGTGAGATACATAGGTTTAGTGAAATTACGATTTATGACTTGGGTTTTAAAAGATAGGTTTAATAAAAATTAGTCATAAATCTTGTTAAGTGTTTTCTTTTATAAATCGTATGAAAACTCGATAAGAAATCAGA
This sequence comes from Helianthus tuberosus, assembly GCA_030545235.1. NCBI lineage: Eukaryota > Viridiplantae > Streptophyta > Magnoliopsida > Asterales > Asteraceae > Helianthus > Helianthus tuberosus. The sequence continues at coordinate 92,381,496 of CM060452.1, forward strand.
CTATATAAAAGAATGGCGTATGGTTAATAAAATAACCGAGTAAAATGAGTTGGATAAAATAAACTGTTTTGTAAGACAATGTCTTGTGAAAAATAAGTTGTTTATGTAAAATGTAATATGTCAAATATTGAAATGATTTAAGTAACGCTACGACATGTAATATCATACAAGCACTTATATATAGGAAGTACCAGCGGCGTATCCACCATGCTTGTATCATATTACACACGCCTCGTTACTCAAATCACTTACCCAAACCAACCATCATTGTAAATTGTTCATGTATAAATCAATTGTCAAATGTTATTGTGCAAACCATATCAAAATGTCTATGTCTAATGTAAATCACTAAATGTGTATATCAATGCCAAAATGTCTATGTCAAATGTCAATTATGTAATGTGTAACCAAAATGTCATGTATGGCAAGTGAAATAAGTATCAACTAAACCATAGGTAAAAATGCACAAAGCAATGTATTGAAGTAAAACGTGGTTTAAATCAACGTTATGTTTTGTGGAAATGCATGCTATACTGAATACAAACATTTATGCGATATTGTAAAAATGCATACATTCAAGCCTTGTGACTGTGGTGATAGACCTTTAAACAAATTAAAGGTTTATCTGTGTTATGTCTATCGAATTCGGTCATTCCTTCCATCCAAACATACCTAGGATGTCAGGAACGGGAGTGTCAATTCCTATGGTACCACTACCTACTAACGAATGGCGTAGCTAATGTTAATGAATGTATTTTTGTCCCATTTAAACAAACCAAATGTCATACCAAAATGTAAGCATGTGAAAACAATGCACTAAGTATGTAATAAAATGAACATACAGAGCGTGAAATGTAATGTAAAACGATGTACTATAAATGTACTAATGAGCATAGCAAGTATATGATGTGAAAACATGGAAAGCATGAAAGTAACAAGTAGGCACATGTGTTTCACCCCAAAACAGTTTGAAAACGGTAAAAGAGGGGTCTATGTACTCACTTGAGATTGCTTAGTAGTCCTTGAGTAACAACCAAACAATGCTAGAGATCACGGATATCAAACGGCACCTAATATAGGTAACTATGTTAATAAACCGGACCTAGATCGGAGGATCGGATAGAATGAGGGTTCGTAAACCAAACGAGTATGGAAACTCATGTATTATGGTTTAACAAAGACTTCATTCTAAAATGAAACCTAACCTAAGTGCTTACGACCCATTACGACCCGTTTAGGTAGCTTATGCTACTTTAACGCGCCGTTCGCGTGAAATGCGTTCGGAATGCCTAACTAGTCCTATGATAAGTAAAATATGCCTTAACATGTCTAATATTGTTACCAAATCAGTTTAGATACCAAAAGTTATGTTACATATGCTTAAAATGAATTTTGGCGTTCAAAGGGCATTTTGGTCATTTACCTAAGGCATATAAACTACCTATCATACAACTAACTAAACGCCGTGACCATAAGGTATAACCTCGGAAGGTTATTCCCTATACAACTATGGTCACCTAATGTGTTTGGTCGGATCCTAATGATCGACCAAACGGGTCGGGTTCAAAAGTATAAGCGATTGTTTAGATCGCTTACCTTTACGACCCTAGACAAGCACAAAACTAAAAGTGACGAGCTAAGCATGTTAAAACATGCTTAACTAAGTTTAGAAAACAGGTTTGGTATCAAAACAAACGGTTTTGGTACCTAAGAGTAGTTTGGTTACAAAATACGCAAGAATGCGCATTTTGGCCGAAACTACGACTCGTCACTGAGCCAAGATAACGTGGTAATCAGTAGGTATAGTCACTAGTGACTATAACCATCGTGATTACGCTCACGTTATGAAGTTCAAACGAACTTTGCATTGACCATAAACTGGTCAATGCAGAAAGTCAAACAAAGTTTGACTTTAACGCTAAAACGAATGAAAAGAACGAAAGAACACTTACAAAGGGTCCCCGCAAGTTTGATCTTCCAAGTAATCTCAGGTAGGAAGTGTATAACCACAACCACTTAGAGAAAAACTCATAATTCAAGTGGGTTTTGCAAGTGAATCAAAGGGGTATTTATAGGATTTGGACCACCGTTAGGATCGTTCCTCGAATACCGTGCTTTGATCTTGTCCCTACACTTGTTGCAACCCTAAGGTAACTCAAATTGGCCCCCTTGCATCAGGAAACAACATGTAGAATTGGGTTTGGAGTGCATAACAGCTGTTAAAACTGATTAAACTGATTTGGGAGGCTGACACGGGCCGCGTAAGGAGACACCAATATTTTACGCGGGCCGCCTGGCCCTTCTGATCAGAAACAACTTTCAAAAATGACAGTTTTGGTCCCTGTTATGCATTAAAGCCATTTCCGACACGTTTAAGGCCCGTTAAGCCAACGTTAAGGCCCTAAAATGATGCCTAAACATTGTGGACATGAAACATGCTCAAAAACATGCCGGATGTTGGTTCGTTTGGTCGTACGATCGCGATGTTCGCTTAATTACGACGGAATGCGCATAAGCACGAAAAACGATCCAAATTGCGTGACGAATGGATTTTTCTTATGCCAAATACTAAAATAAAATATTTTAGTGCTTACACAAATTTTTGGATGTCCGGATGTATTCAGAATGTAAGTTATGCGCGAAAATGCAAACTTATGCACTTTTTGACGCTTTTAGTCCCTGAATGACCCAAAAGTTTATTTTAGCACACCGAACCCCTCAAAGCCTATTTCTAAGCTATGTAAAGGATATTTATGGTATGTTTAACTTATGGTCATGTTCCGGAATGTCTGTTACAGTTCAAATTGGCATACTTTCGCAGTTTGTCAAATTTAGTCCCTGTGGGCGAATTAACTTGTTTTTGCCATACCAAATCCTTCAAAACTTATTTCTAAGTTGTGTAAAGGTTATTTAAGGTATGTTAAGTATATGTTGATGTTCCAGAGTATTTTTCGCATTAAACTGATTACGTTTACGCACAAGTTTGCGTATAAGTCTCCAGAAAGCGATATAGAGTTTGAAATTGAACAAAAGTCAAAACATGAAAAATGTAAAACATAACCAAACAAACATTGAGATCAAATAACATTGTTTTATTGATAATTGAACTTGTTCACAATGATTACAAGCACAGATGTTACATCGATAAACTCATACACCTTCGTTTCCCTATTGTAAGGTAACTTCGATGTTCCAATCTCAAGACTCAACAACTCACAACTTTTTTGGAAGCTTTGCAAACCCTGAGTTTACATGATCCCATTTTACCTTTTTCACACTTTTGGGTGCAATATATACACAATATTATCAAAGTCACAAACACGATATCAATCACATTATTCACATCAATCAATACGTTTATGCATGCTAGAAGCCTTTCTTGCACAATAATTGTCATTAACGTCAAGAGCCAATCTTAACATGTATAGCACTATAGGAGTAGCACACCGCCCAGGGTCTATGTTAAGTCATTCAATCATATGCTTTTCTTCGCCCAGTGACAAAATACGCAACTTTGTGAACACAATTAGTTGGACCTATATTTGATGCATGCTAGTGTTTTTATATTTTCATGCCTTAGTATATTTTTATGCCATGTAGGATGGATAACAACTTTTCTATTAATGCTAGTAGCTAAATTTGTATGCTTACCAATGCTTTATGTGTTGACATCTATTTTAATTTATATTACAGGAAATTGATGATATGACGTTTCAAGAATCTAGTAGGATGGATTTAGAAACTCATTTTGATTTTATGCGCTTCTCTTTTTGTTTGTATTTCCATTTAAAAACAATGTATCACTTAGTTTATCAATGAAATTTGTGTTTAATTAAATACTAAAACATTTAGCAAGTTATGAGGTCTCGAGCAATCTATTTTGTCCCGCCCCGATATTTACGCGATCGATTGGGGTGTGACACTGCACACGCATGGCTTGCGCGGCATTTGGGACCATACACATTCAATTCCTCAGTCAAGTGTTGTTCCCATGCGCATGTGGTAAACTCTAGACTTGATACTTGTTTTGCTATCCTGATGTTTGTGGGCGCAGCCCCGCTTGAGTTGTGCAGTTGTAAGTGTATGCACTTTTGAGATAGTGCACACTTGGGATGTGACTTGAGAAGGTGTATATGCGCAAGTGTGGCCTGATAAGGCGCACATCGGTGCATGTGGAAAAGTAGATTTAACACTTGATTGTTTCGGTGCATGGCGCATGATCATGTGATTTCTGGGGGAAAACGCACACTTGCGCATGTAGAAGGAATTTTGAATTTTGAAAGAATCGTTGGAGATATGGTTTGGTGGAAAAGGGGGCTGATTTGACCGCTGACACTATGCGAAAATCATGAAGGTTGTCATGTCAAGGTTACCTTTTTGTCTTGTATCAAGAGAGTCAGTGGCAAAGTATAGAAGGGGCGGGGAGGGGTACCCAACCCCCCGAACTTTTTGCTCAGTAGTATTATATATGTAGTTTTTGTACATAAATTTTTGGGTATATACGTTTTCGACCACTTGGTTCTATAGAAATTTTTTGTATATACGTTTTCCAACCCCCCCCCCCCCACCGGTCATTCGGGACAAGCTTCGCCACTGAAGAGAGTCGTTGTCATGCGCGCGAGTGATCAGTCGTTACTCTTTTGCAGCGAGATGTGTCGCTTCTTGATTGGGCCACTGTGGCAAGTAGGCTTGACACGATTACCTATTGCATTAAATGCAATGGGTATAAATAGGCGATTAGGTTTCCCCCATCACCACTTCTCCAATTTTCCATCTCCATTTTCTCTCTCAAACCTCTACATTATCTTCAAATCTTCAAACGTGTTCTTCAGTTTCTTTTCATATTTCCATGCACCGCCGGCAAAGTGTGCATACACTAGTCCTCACCCAGCTTGCCCTACTTGTACTTATCACCATCCAATGGGAATCGCTTGCAGATATTGTGTGCATTGCAACATGTACGGCCACTTCACCGCCAACTGTCGTATAGGTCCATGTCAAGCTCCAGCTCCAGCACAAGGTCAAGCTCCTGCACAACAAGCTCTACTTCCTGCTCCTCAAGGCCAACAAGCAGCTCCTGCACCCGCGATCCATGCTAGAGCTTGCTTTGCGTGTGGTGATCCCAACCACTTCGCAAACATGTGCCCGAATCGAGTGGTGAAGCAAGAGCCACAACAACAGCAGCCCCAGCAACAACAACAGCAGCCCCAGCAACAGCAACAGCAGCAGCAACAGTAGCCAGCAGCCCGCGAACGTACCATCAACATCAATGTCCGCCAAGCTAAAGCCGATAACAATTTGGTTAATGGTAAGTTCCTTGTGAATGGTATATATGCTTCGTGTTTATTTGATACTGGAGCCGATAACTGTTTTGTGTCGTTTGAATTCAAAAAGCTCCTTAATCGTAATCGCGCCCATCTCCCCTCGACGTTCGATGTTGAAGTTGCCACCGGAAGAACCGTCGCTCTCTATTCTGTTCTACGTGATTGTACTCTCGAACTCAACAATCACGTTTTTCCTATCGACCTTATTCCGATGCAGCTCGGTAGTTTTGACGTCATAGTAGGCATGGATTTTCTTCGTGAGAATCATGTTGAAGTTGTTTGCTTTGATAAGATGATTCGCTTCTCGCTCGCCAATGGTGATCAGTTGTGTGTTTACGGTGAAGTCGCTTCAAAGAAACTCCAACTCATGTCGTGTGTCCAGGATAGCAAGTATCTCCGCAAGGAATACCAAGCCTTCTTGGCATACATCGTAGTAGCGTAGAAAAAGGAAGTTAAGGAGATAGACAAGGTGCTTGTGGTTCGTGATTTTCCTCTTGTATTTCCTGATGAGTTACCTGGTTTACCTCTAATTCGTGACATCGACTTTCGTATCGACCTCATTCCTGGAGCCAATCCTGTTGCTAGAGCCCCTTATCGATTCGCTCCGTCCGAAATGCGCGAACTCTCGAGTCAGTTCCAGGAATTGCTTGATAAAGGATTCATTCGCCCTAGCACCTCTCCGTGGGGCGCACCAGTTCTTTTCGTCAAAAAGAAGGACGGGTCGTTCCGGATGTGCATCGACTATAGGGAGTTGAATAAGTTGACGATCAAGAATCGCTATCCTTTGCCTCGAATCGATGATTTGTTTGATCAGTTACAAGGTGCTACATGTTTCTCGAAGATTGATTTATGCTCAGGCTATCACCAGTTACGCATTCAAGATGAGGATATACCCAAAACCGCTTTTTGCACTCGTTACGGCCACTATGAGTTCGTTGTTATGCCTTTCGGTTTAACCAACGCACCCGCAGTTTTCATGGATCTGATGAATCGCGTGTGTAAACCATTTCTTGATCGCTTCGTCATCGTGTTCATCGATGATATCCTAATCTATTCCAAGTCGAAAGCCGAACACGCGCAGCATCTACGCTTGGTTCTCGAGTTACTCCAGGGGAATCGACTTTATGCCAAGTTCTACAAGTGTGAATTCTGGATAGAGGAGTTCAATTCCTCGGTCACATTGTTAATAGTCAAGGTATTCACGTCGACCCCGCGAAGATCGAAGCTGTTAAGAGTTGGGTTACACCTAAGAACCCGTCTGAAGTCCGATCTTTTCTCGGACTAGCGGGCTATTATCGCCGATTTATCGAAGGATTCTCTAAAATCGTCGTGCCGCTTACTTCTCTCACGCATAAAGACAAGCCTTTTGTTTGGGGAACTGAATAAGAGACTGCCTTTCGAACCCTCAAGCATATGCTCTGCAATGCTCCCATGCTCGTTTTACCCGACGGAAATGACAACTTCCTTGTCTATTGTGATGCCTCGAACCTTGGTATTGGTTGTGTTCTCATGCAACGAAACAAGGTTATCGCTTACGCATCTCGCCAGCTCAAGATCCACGAGAAGAACTATACAACCCACGACCTCGAGCTAGGCGTAGTTGTTTTTGCGTTGAAAATTTGGCGACACTACCTGTATGGTACCAAGTGTACGATCTTCACAGATCACAAGAGCCTACAACACATCCTCAGCCAAAAAGAACTGAATATGCGCCAACGTCGGTGGGTAGAACTTCTCAACGATTACGACTGTGATATTCGTTATCATCCTGGCAAAGTAAATGTCGTTGCTGGCGCCCTCAGCAGACGAATCTATTTGCATAGTGTTCGTAATGTTCACGCCCAGCATCATCTATAACTCATATCCGTGACGCCCAACATGCTTGTTTCACCGAACGCACTTTGAAGAAAGAAAGGATTCTGAACGATGGTGCCCAGCTAATGAATAAATCGAATGGGATATTCCATTATCTAGACCAGATTTGGATTCCCAAGCGTACCAATTTATGACAGATCCTGATGGACGAAGCCCACAAGTCTCGATATTCTATTCATCCCGGTGCCGATAAAATGTACCAGGACCTTTGCTACAAGTAATGGTGGCCGGGCATGAAGAAAGATATCGCTCTCTATATGTTTCGAAGTGCCTGACTTGCTCGAAAGTTAAGGCCGAGCATCAAAGACCCTCTGGCTTACTCGTCCAACCCGAGATCCCTATGTGGAAATGGGATAGTATAGCTACGGATTTCATAACGAAACTTCCGCGCACGCCATCAAGTCACGACAGCATCTGGGTTGTCATTGACCGCTTGACTAAATCCGCTCATTTTCTGCCGATACGAGAAGACTATAAGGTAGAAAAATTAGCCCGAATCTACACCGATGAGATCATTTGTCGACATGAGACGCCTCGCGACATCATCTCTGACCGCGATGGTCGGTTTACCTCGCGTCTTTGGGAAACGTTTCAATCTGCTCTCGATACTACTCTTAATCTAAGTACCGCTTTCCATCCCCAAACCGGCGGTCAGACTGAAAGAACGATCCGCACCCTTGAAGATATGCTTCGCTCGTGTGTCATAGATTTCGGTGGTAATTGGGACGCATATTTACCTTTAGTCGAATTCTCGTACAATAACAGTTATCACTCTAGCATTCAAATGGCATCATTTGAGGCTTTATACGGAAGAAAATGTCGATCGCCTATTGTATGGCACGAGATCGGAGACTCGCAAATAACCGGTCCTGAGCTGTTGCAAGAAACGCCTGACAAAATCCTCCAAATTCGAGACAATCTGCTGAAAGCTCGGAGTCGTCAGAAAAGTTACGCTGATAGACGACGCAAGCCCTTTGAATTTGACATTGGCGATCACGTACTCCTAAAGGTATCACGTTGGAAGGGGGTAATCAAATTCGGCAAGAAAGGAAAGCTCGCGCCTCGATATGTTGGACCCTTTAAGATTCTGGAAAGGATCGGCAAAGTAGCCTACAGACTCGAACTAACGGAGGAACTTAGCAACGTCCACCCGACTTTCCACGTTTCGAACCTCAGAAAGTGTCTGGCCGAGCAGGATTTACATGTTCAACTGGAGGATCTTCAAGTGGACGAAACATTACACTTCGTGGAGAAACCTGTCGAGATCATGGACCGAGAAACCAAGAAGCTCAGGCGCTCACGCATTCCCATTGTGAAGGTTCCCTGGGAAGGCAAACGTGGCGCAGAGTTCACCTGGGAGCTCGAAAGTGACATGAAGGCGAAGTACCCGCAGTTGTTTGTTACGGCTAAAGCCTAATTTCGGGACGAAATTCGCTTAACTAGGGGAGGCTGTAACACCCCGTGTTACGAAAGTCAAAGTCAAAGTCAAGATTGAAGTCAAAGGAAGAAAAGATTGCTAATTGCAATCTGTCACTCCTTGCTTAATTACTGATTTGACTTCTTTGACTTGTAATCGAATCTTTTATTTTAATCGCTTTAGTTGTATTATGTGGAGTATCTGTGAATAATCGAGGTTTAGTCGCATGTTTTATCGCTTTATCGCTTATCGCATCGCAATCGCATTCGCTACTCGAATTATGCGTTCTGGATATTGTTTTACGTGTGTGTGCTATTTAGGTGTTACTTGTGCATGTTTAATTGTGTTATATTTTGGTGTGGTGATTAATCAAAACGCAATCGCAATCCTATCGCAACGCAATCGAATCGCAAAACACTAAACGCAATTTACTTAGGATGATTGTATGTTAGATATAGCGGTGTTTGATTTAGCTAATCGTAGTTATTGTCTAATACTATCGCATCGCACGCTCGCTTAAGCGCATCGCAATGCTCAACACGTGAAACGAAACGAAACGCCAAAACGCAACTCGTCGGAGCCACTCGATCGAGTGACCACTCGATCGGATGGCCATCTGATCGGATTACCATCCGATCAGAGTGTCATCCGATCGAGGTGACCTCCTGTTCGACACTTATGCACCTTTCCCTTTTTGGCAACCTATAAATACCCTCCTGTTACATCATTTGTGATGTGACAGCTCTCCCACTCGACCAGCTCACTCAAGACCTCTTTTCTCTTGATTTCTCGCGGTTCTTGTAAGTTTTCAACTCAAATCTTGTACTTCTATGTTATACACACACTCCTTTATCTTTTTCACCTTTGAATCTTAACTTTAAACTGTGAAATCAGCGGATTCGAGGTGTTCTAGGATGATGTCGTCATGGAGTTCTTATGAACTTCAAGTTTTGGCCTCATTCCACCAAGAACAACTCAGATCTGAATGATTTCCACATGATTAAACAATGCTTTCGCACAGATCTAAACATTTTCAAGGTTAAAAGGATTGAAAGAAACTTTTCCAACTTTCTTTCAACTCTTTTACACTCAATACACTCAAAACCGATAGAATCGGAGCTTGTACAGACCTTCTACTCTTTCTTAGTGATGTGTTGGTTCAAGATCTTGTTTCTATCAAAGAGACAACCGATTTCGGGTTAAACATAAACAACCATCACGAACCAGTAAACTGATCGGACTTGGAAGATTCCTGTTCGATCGAATAACTTGGGTCATGATGGGGTTTCTGTTGTTTAGCACGTTGTCATACCGTCTCGATCAAACCGCAAAATCTTCAAAACTTAACAATTTCAAGTTTGCAAAAAGATCAGATCGCGGGACGGATCGCTGTTCCGATCGGATTGCCATCCGATCGAACTGCAATCTGATCGGATTACACTTGAGGGTCAACACTTGAAAATTTTCAACATGTTCAATGCATAGTCAGTTCCAACGGATTGCCATCCGATCGGTAGACCATCTGATCGAGTGACAATCCTGCTGTGAACTTGTTCTCTGAGAAATACCTCGCCGAACGGATCGCTATCCGATCGAACTGCCGTTCGATCGAGCAACCTGAAAGGCAGAGATACTTCTCTGTTTTCAAAATGCTACAACGAAAACTTCAAAGCCATCATACACAAACACATCCTTACTAAACAAAATGTCAATCCGACCGAATGGTCATCCGATCGGATGACCATCCGAACGGATTAATATCCGATCTGTAACACCTCGAAAATTCACGTCCTATAAAGTAATGACACGTGTCATAAGGTTTGAACGTGTGAAAGAACGTTCTAGAAGGACTAAAGTTGACAAACATGGAAAATATGTGAATATACGGGTTTAAAATGTCAACAGTGAATAAATATACCTTACAATAACCCTACATGATGCTCATACCTTCAAACGAATAAATCATGGATCATACGAAGCTAAATATGAAAGAATGTGAGAGATTACAAACTACAGGGGTTAAATGTGTCAACATGTTTAAGTTATACCTTTGAGTGACCTTTTAGCAAACCCGAAGCTTTGTAACGATTAATTATGCTCACTAGAATGCACGATATAAATTTCATAAGGTTTTGTTATCGTATGAGAAAGTTATGATCAAATTCGTATACGAGGGGTTAAAAGCGTCAACAATGAAGTTTATGACTTTTCGGGTAACAATAAAGTTAACCGAGGACTTAACAAAGTGGGTATATATCTTGAATCCCTTATAAATCAAATTGGAGGGTTCAAAATGCAAGAAATAAAGTCGAAACAAACTTATTATGGACCAAGGACCAAAGCATAAAAATCAAAAATTCATATTTGATCAGAAGGGGCGTCGCGCGACGCGAGGGCCCCTAGGGGGGCTACGCGTGGCGCGAGGGGCCATCTGTTCCGAAAACTTTGGGCTGATGTTGCTAGGTGTCTGCTATGAGCATTATAACCGACTTATAATCGATTTTCCTCATCTTGGACGACCCCTAAATGAATCCTAGGCCCTTAGGGACATCTAGGGATGATCCATGGCCATTGCTAGGCTTGTGTGTCAATGATCTATGAGATTTTGAACACTATATAAAGGCCTCTTGTTGCAACCATTTTGATCACACCTCACTTCTGCATTTCTGATCATTTCTGGAGCTCCAAAGCAGACTCAAGTGATCACTAATCGTGCATAGGACTTCAGTAAGTATGCTTAACCTTTCTTAGTTAAGTTTTTGCTTAGTTTTAGCTTAAAAGTCAAACCGTCGTAATTACCATTTGACTTAACGATTAATCATTGATGGTCCAGTGATTAGTCGAATTGAAAGTAGTTATAAGTTGGTAATTATGTGGGCATTAAACCCTTAAAAGGGCACCCTCTGATTCCCACTCTAACTAGGTCGTTTGTCGGGTCAAACTTGTTATTAAAAAGTCAACAGGATGCTTAATTTCAAATTAATACATAATTAGCAATGTAGGACCCATACAACCTGTTTGATCATTAATATAACTTGGTAATTAATGTAAGAACATGTCTAAACATGTTCAACCTGACAAATTTCAGTAGAGACCCGGTTCAGAACCGAAAGTCGCATAATTTGACTTTTGCTTTGACTTTCAGTTCTGACCCGTTTAAGCATGTTTTAGAAATGCCTTAGAGCTTTAATTGGACCAGGTTACATGCTAGTATAATCCTCTGTGATTATACACCTTGGTTCAATAGTTATCCAATTAATATGCATGATTCCGTTAATTGCTCATATGTTGACCATTATGCCCTTTTCACCATAAAACGTGATTTTTTGAAAATGTAAAAGAGTAGAAACCTTAATTACTGATATATAAACTTGTACCCAAAATTTGACATCAGTTCAAGGTGTAGATTGAGAGTTATGCTCATTAGCGTAATTAGAAAGCTTTTTAGCGATTTAACGGCATAATTAGCATATAGCCTATTTAAACCTACTTTTTGATATCAAACTTGTTACCCACTGATGTAATATATTGTTTTGGGATTTTTGAAGATTTTTAATTAATTTTAGGCCGAGCATAACTTAGAGTTATAAGCTTGAGTCGGTAATTGTCGGTTTTGCCCTTTCGGGCTATAAAATGAGTTTTACATATCTTTTTTACCCCAAACCATTTGCTACTGATTTTAAATGATAAATAAATTATTTTAAGATTTCTGGAATAATAAAAATATCAGCTTTCTATATAGAACCCGGAAACGGCTTCTAATCGCCTTTTTAAGCGTTTTTAACGCATGGTATGTACTAAAACTATTTTAAACATACAAGGGTTGATACCTACTGATATTTTAGGTAAATTATAATATTTTAACAGTAAGCAAAAGTTGTTTAACTCAGACTTCAGTTTTGAGCTTTTCGGCTTATGTGAAATTACCAAAATGCCCCTACGGTGCATAGTTTGGTTATAATTGATAAGTTTCACATATATGCAATACCCTACTGTTATACCTTATCAAATTAAGTATTTTTGCTGATTATATCAGACCTGTAACTCAGGTTAATACTTGAACTCTTTTATAACCTTATAAATGACCAAAATACCCCTACGGGGCATAGTTTGTGTTTAAATTCGTTTCGGGCATAATAAAAGATATCTTACTGATGTCACAACATATTTGAAGCATATTAACTTAGGAAACCTGTATATGGCTCTTATGGTTACCCGTTACGCCTCTTGCGCGTTCGGTTCGGTTTATGTAACTAGTTTGCATAAACTAGCCGAAACGGGTCAAACCTTATCATTTTTATCTCAAAATCCAGAATGTGTTTAGATTACCCATATAAGACAAGTCTTTAAACTTGTCGGGACTAAATCACATTCTATTCCGGTCTTCGCTTAATCGCGCGTTCGAACCGTATCATTCCTTAAAACTAACCGGTCTAAGCTTAAGCTTAACTAAATACCGTTAGGATTCTAATAGGTTATTATAAACCTTTGTTCCAGAATAGGAGAACCGGTAAAAGCTACCCGCATTTGCTAATTGTGAATTATACTTGCAAAGGTAAATACTTTTAACTTATTTTCCCTATACGGGCTTGGGGTACGGTATATAAAATACCGCTTGGTCGGGCATTAAATCTTCCATCGTATGGTGGTTAATTGATATTGATCGGCCCGTTTAAATTGTTTTGTTTGCTTAAAGCCTTTGGGAGGTTAATGACCATGTCCCGGATATCCTTGGCATCATTTTACGAAATGGCCACGACCTAAGCGCGGAGTGTAGGCGTACACTCGTCAGTGCATAAATAAATTATGTGGTGTGTCTATTGATCTTTAACCCGGCACGATCCGGGCTACTGGACGCATAAGGAACATGTAATTCTTTTACGAGATTATATATTTAAATAATTATCCCAAGTTATAAAATGTTTGTGCCATGTGCATCCAAATCAATTCTTAATCATTTTAAAAATGAGTCGGTTAATTGTATTTACCAGTGTAAACTGACGTATTTTCCCAAAAAGATTAAGTGCAGGTACTACTCGTAATAGGCTGGATTTCTCCTTAGCATCAAAAGAGTCTCGCAAGCTTAAGATGCCTAAAGTCTGTTGAACTACTGTTTCCTATTTATATTTTTATCCACCTGTGGATTAATTTCAACTGTCGTGATACTTGATATTACAAATTATATTCGGTTGAAATATATCTTTCATTTGCTTCCGCTGTGCATTTAAATATTGTGTTGTTTGACTGTAATGTTGCCAACCACGTCACGATACTCCCCCACCGGGCCCACCGGTAATACGTGGAAAGTCGAGGTGTAACAGGTTGGTATCAGAGCCAACGCTGAGTGAATTAAACACTAGCCTTTTGTGTTTAATCTCAGTTACACAATTGCACATTCCAAAATTTTCGAGTCTAGACAAAGAACATAGGAACAATCCAAATTTGTTTCAAATTATTTTTAACTTTGTCTTTTATTTTATATATTCTTGTTGTTATCTTATGTTATATACAGGTCTAAATCTGCCGCCAAGACTTTTCAGACGAAGAGGACGAGGCAAGGGGCCAATCACCGCCCCCAATGATCACGAAGCCGGGCCTTCGCACAGGCGAGCTCCTTCTGCCACTGCGAGTGCTGATCCTTGAGAGAACTGGAGGACCAATGTGGAGCCCGCTAGACGATCTGTTTCACACAGTTCAACGCCTCCCTTTCATAACTCCTATGGGCCACAGTCGGAAAACGAGCCCAATAACCCACAACCTTCTTATATACCTCTACAGCGATCCCTATCGCACCATTCCTTTGGAGACCCCACTCCTGTCTTTCAAGGCCGGTTTAACCCGGCAAACTACATACAAGAACCAGTGGGTTTTAACCCATTGGGGCCAGAGGATCATTTCTCCGGCGATCATGCAGAAGACATGGACGAAGACACGGATCCCGTCGAGCCTGCAACCGAGACCCCCAACCATCCTATCGAGGTCTCAGATGGTTCGTCTTTTCATGGATCACCCTACCGTTGTCCAGACAGTTACCAGGCACGGTTTAACCAGTTCGAGTGGTATTTTACACCCTCGCATCATTCATCGCCCCACCAGCAGCAACAGCAGCAGCAAGATCCCTCTGGGGATTCACGTTTTGTGGCAGTCACGCCACCGCCTCCACCGCCGCCAGTTCATCAAGCACCTCCAGAACCGCCGAGGCGTAGGAGGACAGGCGCGCGTATATCTGCGCGTGGAGGGGATTTTCATTTCAGCACCCCTCATCACTCAAGTGGCAGTCATTATCCGCCACTACATGAAGACCCTCAAATGGGTGGGCCTTCAAACCCAGTTGCACCGCAGCCACCACCGATGGGTTTCGATAACCCGATTCCTGCCTACACTGGTTCAATGACATATAACCCGTTTGAGCAGCCGGCTCACACCAACTATAATTACGCAGAAGCCGACCCATACTTGGTAGCAGCCAACTATAACTCCCTTCATCCTGAAGGACCGTATGGAGCTCCTTGGGGAGTAGGGTACCCAATCCATGGGTACCAAATACCTGCTAGACCTATAATTCGGCAACAATCGCAGCCGCCACGGTTTTCCCCACCCGAACGGGAAGAAATTCTTCAAAGATTGGACCAAGTCGAGCGAGACTTTCACAGAGATCGCAGGGAGCGACAAAGTTTCTTCCAGGGATTGACAATTTTAATAAAAGGGAAGAGCAAGAAGGACCATTGAATCCTTCAATTATTGATTGTAGTTTCCTTGTTTCTGTTGAGCCCCTGCGTGGGCCTGTCTTGCTGTTTTGACCCCTGCGTGGGTATGATTGTCTTTTGAGCCCCTGCGTGGGCCTATCTTTATGTTAACCCCTACGAGGGTATGTTGTTTATTTAAGTCCCTGCGTGGACTAGTATTTCAGTGTGACCCCTGCGTGGGTAAGTGTTCTGTTAAAAAAAGACCCGTTTAGGGCAGTGTGTACTTTTTATGATTATTGGAATGTTAAGTTTATAAATTTCATTTTGCTATTATATGCATAAATATATTACATGAAATAAATAAATCAAAATCGTTCCTTTTAAAAATTAATCTGCCTATTTTAAATATTAATAAGAATCTTAAAAAGGTAAAACCTAGCTTGTAGGTCATTATAAAGACTTAGCCAATATGGTAAAACCTGTTTAAAAAGATTCGGATCCCAGTTAACATCTGAAAACATGTTAGCGCTCCTGGCAGACGTGATTCGTTAAAATCACACACGTCATTCTTTTATAAGGATTCTTCAAAAGATTCCAAACCCAACTAAATGATCTATGAATCATGGGTTTAAATCATCAATTAAGATGATCATATTTTGACCATACGTCGGTAATATAGTGCCTACGGGCCTTGCTCATTTCTACATGAGCCAACGGACAGTGGTAGCTATGACTCCCTGTCCGAAAAGGGTAAAGAACTATGTTCAAACCTTAAAGCCTTGATTCTCTGAAATCATAGCTTATAATTTAAAAATGTCCTTGTGACTAGGCCTGTTGTGCCACTAATAAAACTGTTATTGTTTTTATAATTAGGATAAATTATAATAAAAATCCTAAATAAATATGATTAACAAATTAACCCATATGGTCTATGTTTACCATGGTTAATGAATTGCCCTAAGAGACAATTCCATAATAAACTCCCTAGTAAACTATTGTCATTGTCTTATGCAACAGTTCAATTTAAAATGGCTGACTCGGATGAAATTAATAGTCACCCAAAGGAGAATAATGATAACGCCCGAATTAATATAACGGGTGCTGAACTGAAAGCATTAGTAGACGACGCTGTTACAAAGGCCTTAGAGCGGCAGTATGAAGAATATAGTGGGACTCGAAGTAGGACCCTATCTACACCGCATTCAAAGCCACCCCCCAAGAAGGATGAACCCAGAAAAGAAGATGACGATCGTCACTCTTCAAATCATCGAAGTGATCCATCTCAGAAGATAATGCTGAATCAAGGACCCCGCGATAAGGGTTGCTCCTACAAATACTTTGTTTCATGTAAACCCAGGGATTTCACTGGGGAAAAAGGGGCCATAGACTGTATGACATGGCTGGATGAGATGGATACTGTGGTTGATATCAACGGATGCGCTGAGAAGGATGTGGTAAAGTTTGTGTCTCAATCGTTTAAAGGTGAGGCCTTAAAAGGATGTGAATTTAGTTGACAATAAAACTAGTAATAAGTAAAAAATGGATCACGAGTGGTTTATGATTCATTAATGTTATTAGGCATGATATATGGTTATCAAGACATCAATAATCTATATTGCTGATTGTAGTATAGTATAAGTTAGAGATGGACATAATAACCGGTTTCAAACCCGATCCGGTAGACCTGACCTAGAACCGGTTCCAATTTCTATCCGCTTTATTGAAGAACCGGTTCCGGATTCAAAAAACCCATAGGTTCTTACCCGGTTCCACTTTTTATATTAAAAATCAATTTGTACCTGCTTTCTACCCGGAACCGGTTCTTCCGTAATCAATTCCAACCCGATGCAAGAAGGAGGAGGAAGAATAACATTGGTTGTTGTTCCCAACTAAAGAAAAAAATAACAGAGAGAAACGTAATATTTAATGTTGGTGGTGAAGTCTCGAAGATGTAAATGATGCTTGTTTGCTTGTAATTGAAGGCTGCCAAGATTAACGGTTTTTTCAAGGGTATAGATCTCCCTAATAATGGTCCCGTTGTGTCCCATGTCATGTTCGCGGATGATGTGCTTTTCATGGGCGAATGGTCTTTATCTAATGTCTTGGGCCTTAAACGAGTTCTTAGATGTTTTAATCTGATTTCGGGCCTTAAAGTTAACTTCCATAAAAGTCGTCTCTTTGGTGTGGGGGTCGAAGAGGAAGAGGTAAATATGATGGCTAGCATCCTCAATTGTGATTATGGAACTCTCCCTTTCATCCATCTTGGCCTTCCGGTGGGGGCTAATATGAATCTCTCCAAGCATTGGAAGCCGGTTGAAGAAAAGTTTCTTGCTAGACTTAGTTCTTGGAAAGCGGAAAATCTCTCATTCGGGGGTAGGCTCACATTGGTAAACTCTATTATGGGGAGTTTGCCCCTATATTATTTCTCCATGTTTAAGGCGCCAAGTATAGTCATTAAAAAACTTGATAAGATTAGACGCAAGTTTCTTTGGGGAGGGAAAGCGCATGAAAAAAAGATCCATTGGGTGAGGTGGGATGTGGTTACTAAACCAAAAGCTTCGGGGGGCCTTGGGGTGTGCAATTTACACGTTCAAAACCTAGCTCTTTTAGCGAAGTGGTGGTGGAGAGTGCTTGTGGAGGACCAAGCTCTTTGGCGAGCTGGGGTGTTGGCTATTCACAATGTCAAGTTCCCGACTCCGAATAGGTTAGCCTTAGCTTCCAGTAGTGGGGCGTGGTTGGGTATCTCGAAAATTGGGGCTGACTTCAGTGCTTTGGGTGTCAACTTGGAAAACTCGTTTGTTAAAAAAGTGGGTGAAGGGCGGCATACTCTCTTCTGGAAAGACGTATGGTTCGGCAGAACTACGTTTCAATCGCTATTCCCGAATCTTTATGCGTTGGATACTTGTAAGTTGTGCTCTATTTTTCAACGGGTCACTGGTGATGACTTTGGAAATATTGGCTTCTCCTGGAATTGGGCGAGAAGGGCTCTTCCTCAAGGGGCGCTTGACGAGGTCACGGATTTATCAGAGATGATTCGTCACTATCCTTTCATTCAGGGTACAGATAGGTGGGTTTGGGAGGCTGATTCGTCTGGTATTTTTTCGGTCAGTTCAGCTAGAAACCTCATTCTTCGAAAACTTCCCGAGACAGCTCCAACTAATCGGTTCTTCTGGTGTAAATGGGTTCCGCTCAAGACTGTTTGTTTTGCGTGGAGATTGGCTCTAGACAGGATTCCAGTGGCTAATAATCTGATTAGAAGAGGAGTTTATGCAGTTTCGAATGTGTGCAGTCTATGTAATAATTTCGAAGATAGCAGGGACCATGTTTTCCTTTCTTGCGAATTTGCAGCGGAGGTTTGGCGGAGAATTTCTTGGTGGTGTGGCATACAGTTCTACCTGGCCAGCACGGTTCAAGATCTGTTCGATTCTGCAGCGCGCTTAACATTAAATAAAGACAGTTCTATCCTTGGGTTCGCGATCCTATATACATCATTTTGGTGCATTTGGCGAGCGCGTAATGAGGCAGTGTTTAGAGATCAAAGGTGTAATGTGGATCACACCTTGGACCTGATAGTATCCCAACTGTACTCTTGGGTTAAAAATAGGACGAAGCATCGGGCGATAGATTGGTACAAATGGTGCAACAAACTGGAAGACTGTTTCATGTAATGTTGTTTCGTTTCCCTTTTTTTTTGTTATTTGTTGTTGTCGTTTCAACTTTGTTTCGCTGCTGATGTACTTTCTTCCAGTCGCGCGCTGGTTTCTTTTATGTTAATATTGTTTGTTGCTGGCCAAAAAAAAAAAAAAAAAAAAAAAAAAAGCTAGTTAAGTTGTAGACTTGTAGCCTTTTACAGAAACTATAATGACTTGTACCATACTTCGGTAAAAAATAAGTTTTTTTTTTTCGAAGTGCTTTACAGCCTGTGAAGACTATATTATATTATAATAAACGTATGGAAATGGATCTGGAAACATCACTCTATAGAGGTATTCACTTTATTTATGTGAAATACCCGGAGGAACCGGTTTCTTCGAGGAATCGCCGGAATCGGTTAGTATCGGTTCCAGTATTTATGGACTAAAACCGGGTAGGAACTGAAATCGGTTCCAACAAGAAACGGTTCCATTCACACTCATTCAAAAATCGGGTACGGTTAGGAACAGGTTCCGGGTATAAAAAAAACCCGATGTGCCCATCTCTAGTATAAGTGACTATAACATGGTATTGCATTTTAAGACATAACTAGGGTTAAGACCTGCCCGCGTTGTGGCGCAGGTACATCGTAAACATTGAATGGATTAGTCTAAACGTTATATGATGCATTAACCAAATGAAAACACACATTTCGACGTATGATGCATTAACCATATGAAAACACACATTTCGACGTATCTAGTTAGGCTCAGAATAACCTGTATAAGCATTGTGATTGGATCAAACGTAAAGTAAATATAATTCATATCGAACAATAATAACGCATTATATGTGACCCAACTCATACATAGAAAACGTAACGGGTATGAAGGAAAATATGCACATGTAATCGAAAGGGGGATTAATTAGAGCTTTCGGAAAGGGAGAAAAAGAAACCACAATTTGACTCAACTCGGTTCGAAAAACACTTTATGAAACATACATAAAATAAATACGAAAATATATTATATTTGACCTGAATCATTTCCCAAAAAAAAATTTACGTCGAAACGTAGAACAACTTGAATTTATACCCAAATGTACATAAAAAAGCACGTAAAATAATTTCTTTAAACGAAAACGTATTATATTTGACCTTACTTGTCTATAAAAAAAGTTTACGTCGGAATTTAGAACAAATCATATTTATACATATCCGTAAATAAAATATGCACGTAAAAAACAGTTTTTAACTAAAAGAAGTATAGGGGTAAACCGAAATAAAATATTAGTAAAAAAATTAATAGGTTAAAAACGTTCGTAAAACCGTGCCAAGTAGCATCAATGCCACAACGACATCGACTCTCAATATCGTAACAATAAAATAGATAAAATGGTAAAAATTACACTGAACGAAAATGAGACTAAAATCGTTGAACCACGCACACCCGTTACATTGTCTTAATGCGAAGAAATTAGCCAGAAACGTAAAACGTACAAAATAATAACTTAGTCGATCAAGGACCCGCCCGTTGCGGGGAAGTTTTCAAAAGGGAAAAAATGGATGTGTTGCGACGTGTCTGTCAAATATGAAAAAATAGAGGAAAAACGTTGAACCTCACATGCACGCTACGACATGTTAACTCGCAAAATTTAGAACAAAACGTAAAATGAAAAACTTGTGAAAGACAAAAAGTATGGGGGAACAAAGTTGTAAATAATAAAGTGTTGTGTTAAATTATAAAAGATGAAAAAGTTTAAGTTAAAAGTAAAAATTTCAATTTCAAATAGGTTAAAATGTAAAAGAAAAAACTTTAAAGTTGAAAGTAAAAAATAAAGTTTTTTTTTTTTTTTTGAAAAAGACCCCAAACATAGAGTACAAGTGATGATGCTAAGAAAGTTGCTAATTTATTATGGAACTAGTATTAAGTGCCCCGCGTTGCGGGGGCGCCGAGGAAGGGGGGGGGGATACACCGTGCCAAGTAGCACTGATGCTACACAACTACCAGCGATCAACAACACCAGAAAAAGCTCGTTAAAATAAAATAAATAAAAAGAAAAAATAACACCGAACGAAAAGCATACGTAAAATCGTTGAGCCACGTATGCCAGTCGCGACATGTTAATGCGAAGAGATAAGACTGAAATGTAAAAATAGAAAAGAATAACTAAGTCGATCTAATACCACACGTGTTGCGACGAACCTGTCAAACAGGGAAAAATAGACGCATTGTGAGGATCCTGTCAAACAGAAAAAAAATAGTCGGAAAAACTTTGAAACCCACACGTACGTTACGGCGTGTTTACTCGGAAAAGTATAACAAAACGTAAAACGAAAAAATTGGAAAAGATGAAAAATACATGGATCAAAGTTGAAAATAAAAAATGTGTTTGGGTTAAATTGCAAGAGATGAAAACTTTTGGTTTAAAAATAAAAAAAAAACAAAAATTTTAAAATGCAAAAAATAAAACCTTTGCGTTACAAATGAAAAATCAACAAATTTTTTTGAAAGACTCCCCATGCTTAAGGTACAAACCTTAATGCACAAACATTTTGTTAATTTATAATTTGGTAATAATAATAATAATAATAAACTCCATGGTCCATTAAGACTAGAAAGGACGTCACGATCTATTAAGATCCATCATGACACCCAAGGCTTATGACCATTTGGTTATGGGTTCGATTCCCACATAGGGGGATTTTCCCAGATTTATTGGGTTTCCTCCTAAATTGGTGTATAGACATTATTGCCTAGTGAAGATTGATATGATCGGGTGGTTCTGCTGGTGGCACGATGATACTCCAGTGAACCTTCAGTGATCCAAATTTGCCATTCAAAAAAAAAAAAATCCATCATGACTTTTGTAGACCTAATATAATCAACTAAGGGTGAGAGGGGCACTCCCCTAAGAGGGGAGTCCCCTCTCTTACGCACCTCCAATCAGATAGTGCCACGTCAACTCCCCTCTTAAACTACCCTAACACCCCATTTTGATGGCGGCACTCCCCTCTTTAGGGGAATTGGGTTTTTTTTTATTTGTTGTAAAATTAATAAAAATAAAAATTACATTCAAACTAGAAAAATAAAAATTACATTCAAACTAGAAAATAAAAATTACATTCAAACTAGAAAATAAAAATTACATTAAAACTAGAAAATAATAATTTTAGAAATCGCACGGCCACCCGTACTTGTTAGCGATGTCGCGTTTTCGGGCGAGGATGAACGGCAACATATTTGGCGGAGCATCGTCGTGCGGCTTGATGAATGTTTCCATATCTCGATCGTAATTGTAGTTTTTCATCGTCTCGCATTGTTCCGATATGAGCTCGAGAGCCTGCGCCTCTCTTTTCTTCCTCAATTCAATCGCCTCCAATTCAATCGTGTGCTTCCTTTCTTTCATGGCGGTGTACTCTTTGAATTGTTCCGCCAACTCGGCCGAGCTTCCCTCGGACGATGTCGCTTGACGCTTGTCTCGCCGTTGTGCTCTTTGTGGCGAGGGGTCTTCGTTCATATCGGGTATGGAAGGGTCCACCTCAACGGGCTTTCTTTTATTTCCCGAACCTTCCCCTTCCTCACCCAACAATGGGACTTGGGCCCATTTGTCGTGTTTTCGAAGGACCTCCCACGCCTCGACATGTTGAAAACCGTTCGGAAATCTCTCTTTAAATTCTGTTAAAGCGACTTTCATCACGTCGAGATCCTTGACTCCGCTTCCTCGTGTGCGATCCTACATATTTTAAAATAATAAGTGTTAAAAAAATATGAACTTAGTAAAGAAAATTAAAAAATATACAATGTTAAAATTAGTGAAGTGGGTGTGGTTTGAGAGTATAAAAAATTAGTGAAGTGGGTGTGGTTTGAGAGTATAAAAAATGTGTGAAATTGTTATGGTTTGGAGAGTATAAAAAACGAGTGAATGGTGTGGTTATTTATATATGTCAAAAACTCTTATTTCTCAAAACCCAAAAATCCTTTTAGGGACAAATTCCCCATTAACCCCTCCACAACAAAGCAAATGATTCCAGCCTAGCTGGTTGATGTATTGGAAATGATAGGGAAGGACTCAGGTTCGGCCTTTGATTCCACCCGAGTTTTCTACTACAGTGCATTTACTTCAGAGGGTCGGCTCTTGTGGAGGGTGCAACTCTTGTCATGTGGTAGGAGGCTGGAAATTTTCTCGGGGACAACGTAACGCCCCTCTCGACCAGACGTGGGCCCGATTAAGACAACATAATCCTGATAATGAGTGGTGACGGGCCTGCGTCTCACATGTGTGAATTAGCTGTATGTTTGAAGTTCACCAAGAAAAAAAACCCTCCAAAAAACAACCTACATCTGCCTCCAACATCCTCATTCATCCTCAACTACCCAACAATTAAGTCACCTTTCTGTACGTATCTTTCCAACTTTCTCTCCTTCTTTCAACCGATCAAATCAAACCCTTACTCCATCTCTGTTATCATTAATCTCCAACTCTGTTCATCAATTAAGGTTACCAATGACTACACTAGACAACTACTCCATCTATGTTATCATTAAGGGAAAATTACGAAAATGTCGTTTGACCAAGTGCTTTTGCGAATTTGTCACCTTCCTGCGTCGTTGGAAGATCCTCACAGCCTCGGAAGCGTCCGTCTATCATCTTGATGCGTCCATTTCCTACAATCTGACACGTGTCCGACACGTGTACAATATGTTCAAGCGTCTCTTGATTATTGTTTATGCGTCGGTGATGCAATGATTCCACGGCTTGCGTCCCTGGTTTCATATCGTTTTTAAAGCGGCTGACGATGTATTTGGCTGACGCACCGTAATGGTCCGGCTAAAGTACCGCAATGGTCTGGCCGACGCTTTCCCCAAGCGTCCCGCTGACGCAACGTAATGGCCTGGCCGACGCTTGTAAAAATGATAGGCGGACGCTTTGCTTAGGCTGACGCTTTAAAAATTTCTGGCCGACGCTTTAGAAAGTCTTAACGTGTTCAATTTTTAAGGGACCCATTTTTAAATTTTTTGAAGTTAAATTTATTTGTTTGTTAAACGGTTTTTAATTTGACATATTTATGATCTCCCCATTTAATTATTAACATATATGATATAACAATTTATTGTTAAATCGTTTTAAGATTTCTTCCCTTATATATACCACCAGTTGTTCATAAAATCCTCATTTTGCATTGAACATCTCATAAAAAATTATTTTACCCCAGTAGATTTCACACCTTCCAAATATGATCAGGCCCCCTGAAATTTATTTGTGTGAAGTTCCTTTTATTGAAGATGACGTTTTCCTAAGCTTTAGAGTTGTCGTTTTTTGTAATCGACAATACTTGTCTGATGGCACGGGTGTCAGCCGATTTCCCCGTCCTCTACCTCTGATCACTACAAAGTGTTCAAGAGCTCATCTACAAGGAACACGTGATGCATCAAACGGGTTGTTCGGCACATGGCGGTGAAGAAACTGCGAACAACCCGTCCCATATCACTTCCGCCAAAGCGTAAACAACGTGTCGATGGAACTTACCATTTCAAGATACATCGTTTATTTTTGGTCGGTGTTTTGATGCGAATTCCGTAAGCAGAAATAAATTCATTCTTAATTTAATATTTCTGTCCGGATCTTCTACCCAGAAGGAATTAGCAGTTTGACGAAGTTATTTGAAGACTATTTAATTCAGTTGGAAATAGCAGTTCGGCGTAGTTTATGTTTGTTTGTAGCACTTGATTTCAAACACGTCTTGTAATAAATATCTGTTTTTAGGTTATATTTATATTTTTTTGTCTGTAAACGTAGAAAAGTAACCGATCTGTTTATTATTTTTATAAGATAAATTAAAATATAAATTAATCATCAAGCGTGTTGTACAATCGAGAACGGTCTGGCTGACGCAATCGAGAAGTCCCGTTGACGCAATAGAGAAGGCCCACCGACGCTTTAAAAAGGGTATGGTCGACGCTTTAAATAGACTGAACGGACGCTTTAGCATTGGCCGCGCTTTAAAAAGGGTATGGTCGACGCTTGAGCATTGGCCGACGCTTTAAAAAGTATGAATGTGTGCATTTTTTGAAGTTCAACGCTGTTTATATACAATCTTTTTTTTGTTCACCATATCCTCTAACCCCCCATTAGTGTTCACATTTCACAGCTTCAAAAAATGGGTAGACCCCCTGATTTCGAATTCAACAAACGGGTTTAAGAAGTCATCTACAACGGACACAGATCTTCTCCGATTTAATCGGATGTGATCGGATATCCTCTTCCACGTGCTCTGCGGGGTCGATCGGGTTCAAGAACTCATCTACAACGGACACGTGAAGAGTCCAAACGGGTTGTTCACCAATGTGTTAGCCAGGTCTCCAAATATCATTGAAGCTGGCGAACTGTTGAAGAAAATGTGAACAACCCGTTACATATCACCTAGGCCAATATAAAGGTGGGTTGATGGAACTTACCAGTTCACGACCCATCTTTATCATTGCTAGGTGTTTTGATGCTAATTTCGGATTCCGAATCCGGATCTCCTACCCAGTTGCAAGTAGCGGTTTGGTGTATTCTAGTTCAAATGATTATGTTTGTATTTTTTTTGTGTTATGTTTTTTATGTACTTTGTATTGAATCATAATAAAGTTATAAAATTTAGTGATTTATGTTTTAATTGTAGTTCAATTGTAGTAAAATTCAATCAAAAAAATTATATATTCATTTAAATTTAAAGTTACATTAAATATTCATTGAACTCAATGTCGTTTTAACAGCCATTTAAAATAATATATTCATTTAAAGTTACATTAAATATTAATTTAACCCCCCATTTAAAATAATATATTCAGTTACATTAAATATTAGTTTAACCCCCCATATTAACTAAAATCCAAACTATTATTCATTTAAAGTTAAATAAATAATTTTAGCGAATTGTTTTATAAATTAAAGACAAAATTCTAAGTCCCGCCGACGCAAAAGGAATCCCCGCCGACGCAGTAGGAGACTACCGCCGCAACCAGAAGTCCCGCCGACGCGAAAGGGAAGTCCCGTCGACGCAGAAGGGAAGTCCCCGCCGACGCAAAAGGCGTCAACGTACCGTACGGCCTGACACAACCTGATGGACGCTTTAAAATCGTACGAAGGACGGATAAATCACGTGTGGACGCTTTAGATTGTATACGGATTTCATAAACATGTTTTATTCTTTTAAATAGGCAGTATTGGGACCCAGGAAGTGTAATAGTAAACAAGAGACATCACGTGTGATTTTACTCTCAATTATGGGTTTTAAATTTGTTGTATACCTTGGTGGAAATTGGAAAGTTATTAATAACAACATGGAATATGTTGTTGATTGTCAATCAGTAAGACGTCTTTTAGAAATCTCGAACAGTAATATTTCGTATACTGAATTTGTAAGATATCTTTTTGAGATTTTTGGTGTTCAAAATATCACACGTTTATCATACAAAATGTCATCTTTTACTGATCCCATTGATTTAACTAATGATTATGATCTTTCCTTTTTTTTCCAGCTTATTGAAAAAAATCCCTATGATCTTTTTAAATTATATGTAGTTCAAGAAATTGGCGTTGGTTCGTCTTCTGGAAGTCAACGCACTAATTTCAAATGCCCCGATTTAAACGATAATGTTTTTGAAACTAATGAGTTTAATGATTGTGATAAAGGTAATTTTGATTCTGAAAAGCAATCACCTATTTCTTTTAATGTTATATAAAAAGTTGGGTCACATTGTCGGTTAAAAGAAGGGTATCTTTTTAGAAACAAAGAAGAGATGAAAATCGAACTAGGAAGATTATGTCTTGAAGAATGTTTCGAATATAAAGTAAAAAGGTCATCAAAAAAAAGTTATGTCGCATCATGTGTAAATGACGACTGTGAGTGGCTTTTTAGAGCTTGTAGTCGTCAATCTAGTGATGTATTTTATATAAAATATTTTAACAACAAACATACATGTTCTAAGACGCAGACGCATCCACGTCTGCGTCAAGCAAACCCTAGTGTTGTTGGAAGTTATGTAAAAGAACAATTGAAGGAAGGCGGTCGCATTTACCGAGCTACTGATATCGTTAAAGATTTTAGACAAAATTTTGAAGTGAATTTATCTTACATGCAAGCTTGGCGGGGTAAATGTAACGCGTTACAAAATCTGCAAGGAACATTGGAAAATTCTTTTGCCGAACTTCCATTATATTGTCACAATTTGAAGAAGGCAAATCCAGGAACAGTGACACATATATTGACAGACAACGAGAGTCGTTTTGAAATGTTATTTGTCGCCATTGGTGATGCGGTAATTTTGGTCCTAAATGTACATAAAAAAATTGATATAATTTTTGCTAGATATTTATATTTTTTTTATCTTTCAGGTTCGGACTTTTATTAACAACTTAAGACCTGTTGTTATCATAGACGCGGCTCATTTGAAAGGGGAGTTTAAAGGCACAATGTTTTTGGCAGTTGCCATGGATGGAAACAATCAGATTTTGCCTATCGGCTACGGCATTGGTAAATCTGAGGACGGGCAGTCCAGGACCTGGTTTTTGTCCAAATTAAGAGAGTGTATCGGTGTTCATCCGGAGTTGGCCATCATATCTGATCGTGCAAACTCCATTCACTTAGCCGTACGTGATGTTTTTCCAGAAGCCTTTCACGGCCTGTGTTGCCGGCATTTGATGGTCAACCTTCGTTTACCGTCCAACAAGAAAAAGGAACACGAGAGCCTCTGGTGGAAGACTTGTAAATCCTATAGGATGTCCGATTTCGAAGAATCGTTCGACGCGCTTTGTGCAGCTGTACCGAGAATTCGACAGACTCTTATAAGCATTGGTTTTCATAAATGGTCTAGAGCACACTGTACTGGCAAAAGATATCATTATATGACATCTAACAGTGCGGAGTCTATGAATGCTCTCTAGACACCAGAGGAAAATGCCAATAACCCAACTGGTCGAATTTTTTCGACACTCTGTACAAGGTTGGTTTTATGATCGCCGAAATCAGGGTATCCATGGTAAGCAATTGCTTACAGAATGGGCTGAGAAAAAAATAGAAAAAAAGATATGCAACTCTAGGACGTGGACGGTTGATGGCATTGGAAAAAATACTTTTGACGTTGAAGACGGGAAAAAAAGGGGCCTTGTCGACTTCTCGAACCAAACATGCAGTTGTCGGGTGTGGCAGGTATCTGGGTTTCCGTGTGGCCATGTGATTGCCGTTTCCAGATTTCTAGGTGAAACCAGTTGCAGTCAATATGCGTTTTCTTGTTATAGCAATGAGGTTTACAAGAGAACGTATGAGGAAGCGGTATATCCACTGCCGCATAAATCTGAATGGGAAGTACCTGATGACCTTATTAATCTTCCGCCACCACGCATTACTAAACGTCAAGCGGGTCGTCCAAAGGAGGGGAAAAGGATCTTATCTATCGGAGAAGAACCCACTCGTTTATATTGTAGTAGGTTTAAAACGTACGACCATCATCGTGACAGTTGCACACTCCCCATGCCTTCCCAGAATTCTTCGCGTCGAGGTTCAAAGAAAAAATCGTCTACCAATCCTGAGGTTGTTTAAGTTGAAGCAGAAGAGTTTCAGGAATATGTATTTCAAAATACCTATCCATCATATAATCTTGGTGACTTTTAATGTTTATTTAATACATTCAATTATTTATTAATTAATTTACTACAAACCATTCGCATTCACACACATATATATATATATATATGGATGCATAGAACCATTCAAGTTTGTTCATATCAAACAAAGCCTTTCAACTGTGTTGAATACCAAAACGAATTCATTCAAGAAAAATGTCTACCTCATCCGAAAATTGGTCCAAAGAAGAAGACGTAGAATTGGCGACGTCTTACGCCGAAGTGGCTGATTTAGCTTTATATGCTAGCATGAACGAGGCATTTTGGGAGCGGGTTTACTATCATTTTTGTCGTAATATTGTGCAGACAACCCGTCAATTGGATGAAGTTAAGAGGCGGGGTACTTTACTCTACTTAAGATGTTCCTTGTTTTCTTCGATTTACAACAAGGTTCCAAATCCTGATAATGATCGTTCTAAAAGTGAACTTATCAAAGAGGCGAGCTTTGACTACGCCGAGAAATACGATGAGGTGTTCGAACACGCGGATGCTTGGGAAATTATCAAAGATCAAATCTGAAGACGAAATTTACTTTTAAATTTGTGTTTTCATGTTTTACTTATCGTTTATGTTTATGTTAATGTTTATGTATAAGTGTTTATGTTAATGTTTATGTATTGTTTATGTTAATGTTTATGTTTGAGGTTACGATAATATGTTAATTTTATGTTTACGTTTATATTGCTTCTTACATTTTAACACTGCTAAAACGAGTCTTCCCGGTGTAGCCTGCCCCGTATCATTTAACGGAATGAAATTCCCACTTGAGGTTTTCATCTCGGCCCGGTCCGTTTGCCCATCAACACTCGGGGCTGGCAGAAACGGGGCTGGCTTCCGAGGGGTGATTATACCAAAAAAAAAAAACGCACAACATATGACAAACTAATAATTAAAAAACTCCTAATAAACGGCTTGTAGATGTTATATCAAAAAGACTAGAAATACAATACCTTAATCCGGAAATAAATTTTTGTTAGCCTCATCGACTATCATTTGGCTAGTCGACGCCATATCAAAATTGTCTTCCAAAATACTATCAAACAATTTGATCGCGAGATTGTGTCGCATTTGCATTACGGTTTGTTTTGGCTGTTCATGTTTCCCTAACAGAGGTTGATTGTTAATCAACCTCTCCATGAAAATACATACCCAAACGCCACAATCACCTAAGGATCCGAATTGTTGAGGGACATTATCTGGGTAAACAACGTTGAACGGGAATGACAATGACCATCCCTTGTCATCATAGTAATCGTTCATTCGCAACCACGAGTCAAATGCAAAATTGATATGACATATGACTTGTGTTCTCTCTTTGTCTATTGAAGGCCAATCGAGAAAACTGTAGGTTTAAAAAATCAAAGGATTACTAAACATCACCTACAACACTTAAAAAGATAAATCACACTAACCTATCATATATCGTTAACGTTTTGTCGTGCAGGTGGAAAACTCCCAAGAACCAATGCTTGTTTAGTACGTTCAACGGAACATAAACCTACATATATTCGACAAACTGAATAAAAATAAAACAAAGAAAATACTTATAACTAAAAATTAATTTTTTTGTTACCTCGTCAACTTGGTCAATTCGTGGCAAGGGCTCCAATGATCCATCAAAATAATACTTAAAAACATTCTTCGTCCCTGAGTAAAAAAGCGACCATTGGAAATGAGGTGGTAAAATACACCAACGCTCGGTTTTCTGTCTCGAGTTATACAAGTCTATCATGCAAGCATAGATGTGCTGTAAAACAATAGAGTGTTAAATATAATACAAATTAGAATATAAATGTTATTTTACGTAACAAGGTTGGTTCTTACATCATCGTCTAACCAACCGCTACGCTTTACGCCTAGCAAACAAAGCCAAAAGTCTGGGCCAACTTCTGTGCCAATTGTAAGGCCAAGTTTTCGAACCCTCTGCTCACCTTTATCAACTGCTTCTTGCTCCTTTTCGGCCCACTCCTTTATTTGTTTTATTTTTTTTCCGGCGAAACTTCTTTAACTTCTTTCCGCTTTTTCCTACCCGCCACTTTGTTCATCACAACGAAAGGTGAGAGCAACCAGGAGCTCGGCTTTGATAACCTATCGGATTTTCTAGTCTCGGCCGCTTCAATGTCCTCTATCTGCTGCAAAAAATAATACCTCGTTATAAATCATTTTCAGAATTTTTACTTGTTGATATTTTACATATAAAAGTTACTCACTTTTTCACTACTCGGATGCAACTTGTCGGTCTTCACATGATAATCACTACAATTGTCATTTGCACCACACGAGACCGCATCAACCTAAAATAAAAAAAAAATGTTTTTACCAATGAAAACATTATTTCTATGTTATTCAAAGTTACCCTTTCAGTAGCGTTAAATGCTCCATCTGCTCCCTTAGAAATTGTCGACTGTAAAAAACATTACAATATAAGATATAGTACGTCAGAATTGTTTGATAAAGAAATAAGTGGATTAGTGTTACCTCCGGCTTCACTAGCTTAGCCAACCTCTGGTAGTTTTCCTCAAACCGATTGTCTAGAAGTTTTTGAAATTGTTGTATCAAATTGTTTTGTGTTTCAACATCAAGATTACACCCACCGAGCGGTTTTCCACTTCTTTTTTTGTTGAATGTGTGGATGCATTCAAGTTATAATGACCTTCCGAACCGGTTTCATCATCAAGATTACACCCACCATCATTGCCTCCATCAACCTTGCCATCAAAACCCTCTAAACAATCATTGTCTCCACCATCTACCTCCATATTTTCAAACACATGTCGTTCAAAAGACGGTTGCATTTTTTCTGAAGCTGGTTTCATTAAACCAAAACTGACTATGTGTTGCAAACTCGAGCCGAACCACATGGTATCCGACTCTTCGCTGGTGGGAACTAAATCACAACTTGGAAAACATTCATCAATCTGCATTTAATTAAAACAATACATTCACAAAATATTCATAAAATATATAATATATCCAAGTAAATAAAAATTCCAAAGACAATACCATTGTCGAATCTTGAATAATCCGATTCACAGAATTCCATGCTAGCCTCTTTCCTTCGGCCCAACTCAAAAATCTCGGACTTTTTGGAGCGATATAAAATCCATCCCGGGATTGGAATTCAGGAAAACTTTCTAAAATCCAAAACTGCAAAATTAAATAAGTATAACTAATTAAAAAACCTTTCAAAAATCCTAAACTGCAAAATTAATCCATTGATGTACCTTGAATGGCCAAACGCAGCCGGGTAAGGAAAAACCCTTGTTTTCTGGCTGGTACCGATGGTTTAGATTGTAAACATTTGTACATGTGTTCGGCCAGAGATAAGTACCCCATGGAAATTGGTTCCAAGCTTCAAGATTATCGACCAGATTTAACAATTGGTCGTCAAC
The DNA here is from genome assembly GCA_030545235.1 of Helianthus tuberosus. NCBI lineage: Eukaryota > Viridiplantae > Streptophyta > Magnoliopsida > Asterales > Asteraceae > Helianthus > Helianthus tuberosus. Next base: position 92,413,492 of record CM060452.1, read on the forward strand.
AGCCTGGTAGTCTTGGGTTCCTTTAAAAGATTCAACCATCATCAAAAGGCAAATGCGAAGACAATCATCTTCTGTGTACCCTGTCCAATCAGACCCAAACAACTGTTCTAGTTGACGTTGCCTAACCACTTTGGAACCTCCAAAATATCTCATCCTGAATGAGTCAGGGGATTCCTCGGATTGAAAATTTTCTATTGGTCCAAATCTAAACCCAGTTATTAGACAAAAATCTTTTGGGGTAAATTTCAAAGTGTGCACACCTATTGAATAAGGTATTCCCTCAATAGGATTATCTGTTTGAATCTGTCGTTGCGCAACTCCTAGCAAAAGATTGCTTTGGCAGATAACGTTTTTAATGTTCAAGTAATCCCCAAAACAGCCTTGCCTAAACCGGATTTCTAAAGAAGCAGACATTTTATCCTTCAGTTTCTCAACTATCGTCCAAACGGCTCTAACTTTAATCCTAGGAACCTTAGGTTAAACATACAAATTAATCTTCGATAATAAACAACATAATAAATTTGAAGACTAAACATACTAATCTTGAACAATAATCAAAATGATAGACATGATTAATAAAAATAAAATACTAATGAAAGAAATACTTACCTTCTTCCGTTTAGATGTTTTGTCTTGCATCAAAACATTCGTATTCGGACTGATGTCGTCAACTATGTTTCCGAAGCCAGTGTTTGCGTCGTTGCCGACGTTTTCGATGTCACTGTTTCCGGCGTTGGCAACGTTTTCGAAATCAATGTTTCTGGCAAGAAAGTTTCCGAGGTTTAAGTCTCCGGCGTTGGCAACGTTTTGTAACTCAGTGTTTCCGGCGTTACCACCAACGTTTCCGAATCCACTCTCTCCGATCTCACCAATGCTTCCAAATCCGATACCTGGGTCTTGCCCCAAGTTACCGAAAACACTATTTCCGACATTACCGTTGTACCCTTGTTGGTTGAAATCTACATTCCAAAAGTTGTCCATGTCGGCCGGGACCACGTGATTGGCACCGCAAACGGGTCGGGTCAAATTTTTTTGTGAGTGTTTGGCACCAGAAACGGGTCGGGTCTCGTAGTGATCCCTGGTTTAGCGTCAATGGCGTTAGGGAATGAGGTGGAGATGTGGTCCGTCCACTATGGTGCGTCTGGCAGACGCTAGAAGAGAACACGTGTAGGCATGGAAAACGTCGCGGACGCTTCACGATTTAATGGCGGACGCAATAAGGGGGAAGACGCAATAAAGGATGGCAGACGCAATAAGGGGGAAGACGCAATAAGGGGGCAGACGCCATTAATTATAATAATTAATGTTCTCTAAAATTATATTCGGGCGACGCAATAAGGGGGCAGACGCAAAAAGGGGCATACGCAATAAGGATGGAAGACGCAAAACGTCTCGAATTTTGAAAGCGTCTGCGGACGCAACGCAAGCGTCGGCTTACTTATTAAATCAATTTAATATTATATTATAAGGCAATACCAATAATAATAATTGTTTGTTCTATTTTTTTTAGTATGGTATAAATTTGAGAGCACAAAATAGTGTCTAATTGATTTTCCTGTGTCAAGCTAAATTATGTCTGATCGCCGTGGGAAAAGCTTAGCTAGTGACGAATATTGTTCCCAACAAGCTAACAAAGCTTCTACTTGGATCTTAAGTAGGTGGAGGCGTCCGATGAATGTAAGCGAGACATCATCATCAGACGAAAATGCAAATCAACCCGCTCCGGATGAAGATCAGTTTATACACAATCGACAAAGCCTACACCAGCACAACAACGGTAGATGGGCTATACCAGACGACGAAACGGCAAATTGGTCTAAAGATGTTGTCGAATTCTATAATAATGGGGATTCTCCGTTCTGTTTCTCAGCCGTTTTTTCAAGGACTGTAGAACTTGACAAAAATTTTTGGGGAACTTTGTTGGGCAAACGTTTAAACTGTAATCTCACCGAAACAGTAAGAATTATTAACTATTTTTTTTGTACAAATTTATTTCTTAATAAAAAACTTATAATTTTAATTTTTTTTTACAGCATATTGAAGGCTGGGTTGGAAGATTGATGAACTGGAGAAGTAGAAAGCTACAAAAACACCCCTTGTTAAATATGCGTTGGACGATTCTACCACCAAAGTTTTATGAAAGCTTGTTACAGTCCGTTCCAAAAAACGTGGCTAGCTATTGCAATGGTAAATTAAGCCCGTTTCCATCTTTTTTTGATGTTGATTATGTTTTCTTCCCAATACCGCTCAACAATAAAGAATGGTTGCTTATAAGAGTAGAGTTGGAGACCCAACAACTGCTTATTTACCCATGGGAGAACGTTTGTGCCGGTCCAAAATACAGGGCTGTCATTCACCCTCTGTTAAGAAAGGTCGCTGTATATTTTGGAGCAGTTTTGGTAAACATGCGATACTGGAAAAAAACTGGTCAACAAGAAAAATGCATCACATTCGAGCTTAACGATGATTATGTAGTGTCTAACGGATCACTGGTAGGTAACGAAGCTGTGTACGTTTGTATGCTGATGGAGCATCTGGTTACGGATAAACCAATTAATCTAGCAGGCGATATTCAACAAAAGTTTTTAGCTTATAGGAGGTTCATGGCTGATAACATGTATTTTTGGCGGTGTTTACCCCGTCCAAAAATGTCATAATTTACTTTGTGTTTGTATTTAATTAGTCCTATTTATTAACTTCGTACCTATTTGGGTATTTTGTGTTTTTCCCTTTTAATTTAAGTTAATCTTTAATTTCCTTTTATTTTTTCAGCAAACATTAATCTAGAACACACAATACAAAAAAAATATGGTTATTTTTTTATTTTTTTAAACTTTAGTAATATGCAGAAATTCTACAAAAAAATATATAAAAATGATATAAAAATTCAGTCAAATTACGCATGACTATCTCAATTTTTTATTATTATTTTTATTTATATACAATGTGTTATAAATTTTTTTTTAGTAAAAATTGATAATTTTGCTGGCTGATCCCGAGCTAACCGATTTAATGATATATGGGTGTGTAGTATGTACTGTAATACTCAATTTAGTGTCTTTTTTTAGTAATGGTTTCGGCTGTTTTTTTATTAATAATACTAATTTTCTGGCCGTTGAAAAAAAAAACAAAAAGATAGCAGGTGACATCTAATTTTGTACAAAAAAATAAAAAGGTGACATCTAATTAAAAGTTTATTTCACAAACTACATTAATACCATACAAAACACCTAATCTACTAAAAATAGCCTTAAGATCTCCCACTCCGAGACACGTTTGAAATCCCGCCCAACCTGGTGTCGATAGTTGATGAGAGCGACTTGTAAGGTGACGTCCTCATCGATGTCACCACCCAGGTACTCAACCTCGTTGTGGATATGCTCAAACCGCAGACAATCTGAACGTATCACCCTAAATCGTGAGGACAAAGCATCCACGGTTCGGTTGTGTGCCCCCGTATGTGCTGTGAAATCTTGCATTACCCTCCTCCATAAACCGCCTTGTCTACGGCTTTGAGGAGTACATACTGCCTCGACAAATGACTCGCAGAGGGCGAGATCTTCCTCGGCTGTCCACGGGTTATTTGCCATTGTTTGTTAATTAGGTTTGGTGAAAGCTTTACGTTTGGAAAGTGGTAAACGGCTCACGTGGAAGTGTTTATGTGAGCATGCAATTTGAAAAAGATATGTTGCCAAGCGTCCGTCTGACGCAAGACGCCTCCGAAGCGTCTCCCCGACGCAAAAAAAGTACTGCCATCTCGTCAACCTCGAGGAGTCCGTCTGACACTTCCCCAAGCGTCCGCCGACGAGTCCGTCCATTTACTTTTTTTTAGTTTATCCACTTTTAAGGTTAATCTTTAATTTTCCTTTAATTTTCTATTATCTTTAATGCTAAGAAAATATCCATTCCAAAAAAACTAAAGTCATGTAACTTAAAACATGCATTCAGAAAACATAACAACTGAAAAAAGAGTTTTTTGCTGAACTAGTGCTATTTTCAAAGACTTGATCACAAGTAATGCCGATTTAAAAAATACTTCAGAACTAATGCTCTAGCCATTATAAATGGCGAAATTTTAAGTTGCTAGACTTGTGTAAGGGAATAATCAGAATGTGTAAGACCCAATCATTGTAAAAAGGTACCATAGCCATTCTAAATGGCGAAAATTGAAAGTTACTCACAAATTGCCATTTGAAATGGCGAAATCTGAAATTTTCTGCACAATTGCCATTTTGAATGGCTACACATGCAAACATACTCTTTTATCCCTCTCTCTAACATCAGACTCCCTTCCTTCTCTCTTAAGAAATCTTGAGAGAGATTTTGAAGCCGGTATCGGTAAACAGGTCGGGTGAGAGGTGTGGTAACCAGTGGTCGATCGGGCCGCGTCTCCATGCTATCATCCTTCTCTCTCTAAAAACCACCACCAACTTTACACCGGCCGTCTTTACCGCCGGTTGTGATGGCGAGTGGTTTTTGTGTCGGTTTCTTAGTTGAGGGTTTTAGCGGGCGATGATGGTGGCCTGCCACTTGGCCTGACAACTCCGGTTGCAGCCGTGGGGGTGCTGAGCCGTTCTTTGTTGGCGAGATGACGAATTATGCATCTGACCATCTTTGTTTTGCAACGACGATGACGATCTGTAGATCTGAGTGGATTGGTTTTATTGTTTTCTTTTTTCCTTTCTTTTGTTTTATTTATAACTTTAATGAACTGAACTGAACTGTGGAAGGGGAAGGGGAAGAAAGAAGAATAATGGTTATCAAATTAGGTGGAACTGTTTGATATTGGTGGTGGTTGTGTTTGTAAAGAGAAGATTACGTTAAATAAAAAGAGCGAAAAAGTAAAAGTGAAGAGAGAAATAACAACATGAATGGTTTCTTGCTGATAATAAGCTCTGTACCAGTTATTTTGAAGTGAAGAAGATGAAAGTATTAAAGAAATAAAACAATAACTGTTTTGATACAACATTATTCAGTGGTTTTAACTTTTCGCCAATTGTAATGGAATTGTGTGCAGAATATTAAAGTTTTCGCCATTTGAAATGGAATTGTGTCAGAATATTAAACTTTTCGCCATTACTAATGGTGATATATGAAGAACTTGGATTATTTCGCCATTTGTAATGGCTGTTGTACCTTTTACACAATCATAAGCTCTTACTAGTTACACAAACTGATTATTCCCTGACACTAGCCTAGGTGTTCAAGAAATTCGCCATTAGTAATGGTGATGACACTATTTGTAAAATATTTTTGAAGGTGGCACTACTTGTGATTAAGTTTTCAAAATCAACACTACTTCAGCAAAAAACTCCTGAAAAAACATGCACAATCTAAATTATTTTTATTATTTATTTATATGAATTTCAATTGGTTCTTAGGTTTGGAGAATGTAAGTTGCTTTTAATGGTAATTCATAAAACATAACTCTAATTTAAAAAACACCAAATACAGTAAAAATTACACATCATACCACTAAATTTTATTATACAAGTAAAATTACACATCATATCACTAAAAATTACACATCATACCACTAATTATTACACATCAAATAACCCCCTCTGTAAGTGACTTCTTCAGGAGGTGGAAGACCATACCGATAACACGGTGTTATTCCATGTGTTCTTTGTAGATGAGTTCTCCCCATTTCTGAGAAGTTCACTAACCCTTTTTCATCAACACCGGTTTCCATGTGTCCTTTGAAGATGAGTTCTTCCCTGCTACCGGTTTTCATCAACACCGATAAAACGTCATTTTCAAAACATGTAAACGCCTTTGTTTCTATTTGTAGACTATCAAAAGAAATTAACATATGCATTGTATAACGCTGCTTGGAAAGAAAACATCTGATTTCCAAGGGTATTTATATACTGAAAATTATAACAAATATAAAAATCAAATAATTTGAAAAAAATATGTTGCCACGCGTCCGTCTGACAAAAGACGCCTCCGACTCATTAATTTAATTTTTTACTTTTTTTTTGAATTTTTTATGTTAAACTTAATTGAAAGTAAAACATCAAAAAAATGATGGCAACGGGACTCGAACCCACGTGCCTACTGTGTCCAACCCAACACTAACACACACATCAATTATATTATTTATTTTTGTTAACATTTGCTAAACATAGCGGCCAGCATACAGTTGATCAGCCATAAATCTTCTATATCTCATACAAGTATCTTCAATGTTTCCTTCTTCCCATTTCAGTGAACGGTTTTCAACCAGATTTTGTAGTAACATACATACGATAACCCCAGAATTTCGCCGAACGTGACGAACACACATAGGCCATACAACATCCCCAGCATATTCTAATGCGTCAACCTCGCGGAGTCCATTTTTTTCCCAGTAACCTATACGTTCTAGAAACCATAGGAATGCCGACTCGAATTCAATAAGAGTTTGGTATATTCTCTGGTGGACGCAAAACGAATCACCACAATTAATTACATCGCAAATGTTTGTATAATAAACAGTTATAGTTAGTGACGGCATTTCAATCTTAATAAGGATCCAATTTTCTTCGTCTGCTGACACCGGTATATATACCTGACAAACGTTAAGTTAATATTAATATTGTAGTTTCGGGAAAAAAATTACTATTATTTTTAGGTCCCTTTTTTTTACCGTATCGACATCCCACAACGCAGGATATATTCCGCTAGAGCCATTTACATATCGATAAGCATCATGATGTTGTTCTACAAGGAGATTGAGAAATTGAGGTGGGAGCACCGTCCAGCGATAACTAACTGATGAAGTCGCAATTCCGGGATTTTCATTTTTCTTCGACTGCACGAGCCAGTTACACCATGCTCCGACATGCTGTGTACAAAATTTTCATATTTTAACCTTTTAATTAATATAAAACTTAAATATATTACACAATTACCGTTTGTTGAATAAAACCGTTTCCACAAAAACCTAATAGGCCACCCCACCAGTGTTTATCTAGAGGTTGGCTCCCAATATAGCTGGAACAACAGGAAGAACAATCACCCTCATAATAAAACTCGAGAACATTTGGAGACCAATTTTCATGCTGTTGCTTGTCATTGACCCAGATAGTGTTTTCTACTGATTCCGATATGTTACTGGAACGCCTCCCGGTTGCCATCATGCTCATACACACTAATGGACAACATGAGGCAGTATATATAGGCTAAAAATTTAAAAACTTATATTTAACTAATATCTTCAGGTTGTAATATTTTTACATTGGAAAAATTTATGTTTAATAGAATAAAAAAACCAAAAAATATATACTAGAGAAATCAGCCGAGCCAAACAAATTCAAAGAGTCGGCCAAGCCATTAGAAGCGTCGTGGAAGCCATCGGAGGAAGCGTCGGCAAGCCGTTCGAAGCGTCTGGGAGCCAAAACTTTTAGGAAGAGATGATGCGTCAACGAAACACAAAGTCGGACGCATCAATATACTTTTTGGTTATGACGCGTCGGCCACCGACGCTAGAACATTGTCGGACACGTGTGTGACACGTGTCAGCTTTTATGGAATGGACGCATCAACATGAAACACGGACGCTTCCGAGGCTGTGAGGATCTTCCAACGACGCAGGAAGGTGACAAATTCGCAAAAGCACTTGGTCAAACGACATTTTGGATGGAGAGAACCAATATTTAATGAATAAGAAATGATCTCTCCAGGATTGTCATTGTTATTATTTTTTTTATATTTGTCTCCTTCCCATTGTTCTTTTTTTACATTTGTTTCCTTCACGATTAATATGCATTAGAGATCTGTTTTTTATTGAATTTTAGCTTAGATTTAAAGATGGAAGCTCATTTAGGGACTTCTTTTCGATCAATGTCGATGAGGATCAGATAACAATAGAAGCTCATTGAGGTTTGAACCAAATTTCTGTATTGAAGGAAATTCTCAAATTTTTTTTTTCAAATTTCCAATTTTGATTTCCTTTCTTTTGTTTAATAAAACGACAAATGTTGAGAATTTGATTAACAATAGAAGCTCAATGAGCTTTGAACCAAGTTTTAGTATTGAATATTGACGGAAATTCTTAAAAAAAATGTTCAAATTTCTAATTTTAATTTCCTTCCTTTTTGTTTAATTCATTCGTTTTTTAATAATAAATTTTCCAATTTTACCATTTAATATATATTTTATTTCTTAAACCCGTGTAATATACGGGGTTATAACCTAGTGTATTATATAGTAATATAGATACTTACATATCACCAATATTCTAAATAATATTAATTTATTTTATTGTAATAAAGTTTTTTTTTTCTAAAATAGTTACATTATTGTTTTCTTATATTTAGTGTTTGATGATTTTAATTTAATTGATTGGTTTTAACTATGATCAACTGCTTTGACTGTGAGGAATTTCAAATAAATTTTAATTGTGAATTTAGTTGACAATAAAACTAGTAATAAGTAAAAAATGGATCACGAGTGGTTTATGATTCATTAATGTTATTAGGCATGATATATGGTTATCAAGACATCAATAATCTATATTGCTGATTGTAGTATAGTATAAGTTAGAGATGGACATAATAACCGGTTTCAAACCCGATCCGGTAGACTTGATCTGGAACCGATTCCAGTTCCTATCCGCTTTATTGAAGAACCGGTTCCGGATTCAAAAAACCCATAGTTTCTTACCCGGTTCCACTTTTTATATAAAAAATTAATTTGTACCTGTTTTCTACCCGGAACCGGTTCTTCCGTAATCAATTCCAACCCGATGCAAGAATAAGGAGGAGGAAGAATAACATTGGTTGTTGTTCCCAACTAAAGAAAAAAATAGGGTGATGGTATTTACACATCCCCTAAAATTTTTGTACATCCCTCAATAGAAACCATATAGGCCAATACGCTTCCTATAGGGTTTGAAGCATTAAATGCGACACCAATAGGAAGCGTATTGGGCAAAACGGTTCCTATTGGTACAATATTCTCTGACACGCACGTAGTTCAAAACTATAAAAGTCTGAAAAGTGACCCAATAGGAAGCGTATTGCCCAATACGATTCCCATAAGCTTAATAGGAAGCGTATAGGGCAATACACTTCCCATAGTGCTTGGGTTGGTGAATGCATTAAATCAATAGGAAGCGTATTGGGCAATACGATTCCTATTGGTATAATAGGGAGCGTATAGGAAATATGGTTTCCTTGGACCCAAAGTATAGGAAGCGTATGGGGCAATATGGTTCCCCTAGAGCAATGTATAGGAAGCGTATGGGGCAATATGGTTCCCCTGGTCCCCTAATCTGAATCCTTTTTATAAAAATGTGTCAAAAAAAGGTTTATACATTATTGTAATACCCAAAACATATTTATGATAACCATAATAATTTTATCATTATATAGACATGTGGGGTGGCGGACACTGTTCGACAGTTATCGGGCAGGATAGCCCGTGGGATCGTTTATTTTGAATAGGAGCCGCACCATCTTATCGGCCGTTGATGGTGGAGTTTCTCTCCACATTCCGCTATAGACCTCGACCGGATGACTGGCTGAACTCGGATTTTGATGATCCGAACTTGCCGGCCCCATCACCCGAGATCACATTCCGTCTGTTCGGCGAGGTATTTGAGATGTCGCTTCATCAATTTGCCGTCGCCACCGGTTTTTACACAGACGATGAGTTGGTTCAGGATGTGTATACCACGGCAATCGATAGTATGCCCGAGGATGAGTTGATTGCCTGGTGGCCCACCATCGGTGAAGGTCCATACACCAAGGCGGAGGAGATCCGATCCTCGGAGATTCGCGACCCGTTAGTTCGTTACTTGCATCGTTGCTTTAGCACGGGCATCGCGGCCCGTGGCAAGAGTTGCGAGCACGTAACGAAGGCCGATCTTTTCTATCTCTATTGTTTATTTACTGGTCGTCCGAGCACCCTCCATCTCTGCCTGGTGGATTATTTTGTCACACGTTGGAAAAAGCAGCGTCGTGGTAGTATATATGGAAGATCATTTATCGGCCGGATAGCCCAGAGTGTTAGTCGGTACTTTGGTTGGGTCGATGATAGGTATCCACCGCCGGCTCCCTACAAATATTTGGACATGAGGTCGATGACAGGGATGAAAGTGGCGACAAACATTCCTAATGTTGGTTATAGGCTTGTCGGGACGAACCGTCAGGTTTGGGCATGGCAGCCGTTGGTACATCACCCGCATTTGGAGGCCGAGGAGGTTCAGATGCCTCAGATGGCTGAGCAGGATGGCGGGCATGATGATGTTAAGGTCCCGCCTCAGCATGAACAGGGGGATCATCAGCATCCACAGAGAGCTTATCGCGCGGTTAGGTTGCCTAGGTCAACCAACCATCTTCTCGATAGGATTTTGCGTAACCAAGATAAGCAAATGCGACTTCTAACACTGCATGGTCAGGAGATAACATCCCACGGTCGCCAGATGGATCAGATGCATGATGACATAGGGTGGCTGATGACTGGCATGGGTGAAATGTATAAGTACATGGGTATATCGGTTCCACCCCGTCCACCACCACGAGTTTATCCGGACCAGGGCCCGTTCTTTACGCAGCAGCCCGACCCGTCCATGCCATCCTTTACCCAGCCCCTCCCGTCCATGCAGGTATATTATCTTATTTTTATTTCATTTATCTACGAGCAATTTAATGTTATGTAATGGGTATTTTGTTTAAATTCATATAGCCTTACGACCCGTCCTATACTCAGCCCGACCTTTCCTTGCCACATTTTCCTCGGTCCGGCCAGACCATGCCGCTCTTTCCTCTGTCTGACCTTTCCATGCAGGTATGTTATTTTGTTTATTTCATTTTCTACGAACAATTTTAATGTTATGTAATGAGTATTTTGTTTGAATTTTTTATAGGCTTCAGGCACGTCCTATACACGGCACAGCCCGTCACCCTCTACTAGGTGTGGCCCGAACTTTACAGAGGAGGAGCTCGCTGAGTCTGACGAGGAGTCTGACGAGTATTGACGATGATAGTGGTTTTTATTATCATATTATGTAGTAATGCTAAATATATATGCTAGAACAATTGAATTTAATTTTAAGTATTTGTAATATTTGTTTAATTTGGATATGTTTAATTTGTTTGGATTGCTTAATTTCACTACGTCTTTTATAAAATTTATAACAAAAAAACTAACATCATTTTATAACAAAAAGACAACTTAATTAATGTTTAAAAAAATAAAGTTCAAAAAGATACTAATAACAATATGCTGTTCTTGCAAAAAAAATTCCTCCAGGGAACGTATGACCCTATATGATTTCTCTTGTCTTTTGAAAAAAAAAAATCATTAAGGGAGCGTATGGCTCTATACACTTCCTTTTAGCTGACCATCTTTTGAAAAGTTTGGTACACATATAGGAAGTGTATTGCTTAATACGCTTGGACCCAGAGGAACCGTATTGCCCTATACGCTTCCTGTGGTCCCCTATTCATTAGCTGACCATCTTCTGAAAAGTTTGTACTTCAAGTACACTTATAGGAAGTGTATTGCTCAATACGCTTGGACCCAGAGGAACCGTGTTGCCCTATACGCTTCCTATAGGGTTCAAAGGATGTGTGAATAACCAAGCCCAAAAAATAACAGAGAGAAACGTAATATTTAATGTTGGTGGTGAAGTCTCGAAGATGTAAATGGTGCTTGTTTGCTTGTACATTAGCTAGTTAAGTTGTAGACTTGTAGCCTTTTGCAGAAACTATAATGACTTGTACCATACTTCTGTAAAAAATAAGTTTTTTTTTTTTTTTCAAAGTGCTTTACAGCCTGTAAAGACTATATTATATTATAATAAACTTATGGAAATGGATCTGGAAACATCACTTTATAGAGGTATTCACTTTATTTATGTGAAATACCCGGAGGCACCGGTTTCTTCGAGGAATCGCCGGAATCGGTTAGTATCGGTTCCAGTATTTATGGACTAAAACCGGGTAGGAACTGAAATCGGTTCCTATAAGAAACGGTTCCATTCACACTCATTCAAAAATCGGGTACGGTTAGGAACAGGTTTCGGGTATAAAAAAAACCCGATATGCCCATCTCTAGTATAAGTGACTATAACATGGTATTGCATTTTAAGACATAACTAGGGTTAAGACCTGCCCGCGTTGTGGCGCAGGTACATCGTAAACATTGAATGGATTAGTCTAAACGTTATATGATGCATTAACCATATGAAAACACACATTTCGACGTATGATGCATTAACCATATGAAAACACACATTTCGACGTATCTAGTTGAGCTCAGAATAACCTGTATAAGCATTGTGATTGGATCAAACGTAAAGTAAATGTAATTCATATCGAACAATAATAACGCATTATATGTGACCCAACTCATACATAGAAAACGTAACGGGTATGAAGGAAAATATGCACATGTAATCGAAAGGGATTAATTAGAGCTTTTGGAAAGGGAGAAAAAGAAACCACAATTTGACTCAACTCGGTTCGAAAAACACTTTATGAAACATACATAAAATAAATACGAAAATATATTATATTTGACCTGAATCATTTCCCAAAAAAGTTTACGTCGAAACGTAGAACAACTTGAATTTATACCCAAATGCACATAAAAAAAGCACGTAAAATGATTTCTTTAAACGAAAACGTATTATATTTGACCTTACTTGTCTATAAAAGAAGTTTACGTTGGAATTTAGAACAAATCATATTTATACATACCCGTAAATAAAATATGCACGTAAAAAACAGTTTTTAACTAAAGGAAGTATAGGGGTAAACCGAAACAAAATATTAGTAAAAAATTTAATAGGTTAAAAACGTTCGTAAAACCGTGCCAAGTAGCACCAATGCCACAACGACATCGACTCTCAACATCGTAAAAATAAAATAGATAAAATGGTAAAAATTACACTGAACGAAAATGAGACTAAAATCGTTGAACCACGCACACCCGTTACAGTGTCTTAATGCGAAGAAATTAGCCAGAAACGTAAAACGTACAAAATAATAACTTAGTCGATCAAGGACCCGCCCGTTGCGGGGAAGTTTTCAAAAGGGAAAAAATGGATGCGTTGCGACGTGTCTGTCAAATATGAAAAAATAGAGCAAAAACGTTGAACCTCACATACACGCTACGACATGTTAACTCGCAAAATTTAGAACAAAACGTAAAATGAAAAACTTGTGAAAGACAAAAAGTATGGGGGAACAAAGTTGTAAATAATAAAGTGTTGTGTTAAATTATAAAAGATGAAAAAGTTTAAGTTAAAAGTAAAAATTTCATTTTCAAATGGGTTAAAATGTAAAAGAAAAAACTTTAAGGTTGAAAGTGAAAAATAAAGTTTTTTTCTTTGAAAAAGACCCCAAACATAGAGTACAAGTGATGATGCTAAGAAAGTTGCTAATTTATTATGGAATAATAATAATAAACTCCATGGTCCATTAAGACTAGAAAGGACGTCACGATCTATTAAGATCCATCATGACACCCATGGCATTATAGCCTAGTGGTATCTTAGGGGTGGGATAAGGCTTATGACCATTTGGTCATGTGTTCGATTCCCACCTAGGGGGTTTTTCCCATATTTATTGGGTTTCCTCCTAAATTGGTGTATATGCATTATCGCCTATTGGAGATGGATATGATCGGGTGATTCTGCTGGTGGCACGATGATACTCCAGTAGGCCGTCAGTGATCTAAATTTGCCGTTCAAAAAAAAAAAAGATCCATCATGACTATTGTAGACCTAATATAATCAACTAAGGCTTGCATTATCAGGCTTGTGGGTATGGTGACGGAGATGAAGCCGGCGACGGGATGAAGACGGAGGGGGCGGCACGGTGTTCAAACCGGCGACGGAAGGGGGACCCATTGTTTTGCTCCGTCCTGGACGTCGGAATACCGACGGAGAGGACGATGACTGGACGGCGACGGAGGTGGCGGCACGGTGTTCAAACCGGCGACGGACCGGGACGGTAGGGGGACGACCCCCATACCGTGTAGCCTCAAGACATGTAAGGTCATCATGATCTATTAAGATCCATCATGCCAGGTAATGTCATCATGATCAGTTATGTTATGACTTACTACAACTCGTTATAACTATTCGAGACCTAACATGACATATAAAGCCAATCACAGTCCATTTAACGAATTATCAATGTTGAGTTCCAATATGTTACTATTAAAACATGTATGATATGTTACTGCTCAATATATCTATCATGACTCATGACAACTCAATCTAACATTTTAAGGTTTCATGACCCATTAAAAATTACCATGACCTTGGTATACTTTGGGTAATAGATAACGATGATCAAAAAAGGTTAATCATATTCAAAATTCGTCAATCATTGCATGTTTGGATGAAGTAGAGATGTAAACGAGCCGAAGGAGGGTTGGTTCAGGCTTGGCTCATTTAAAAAGCGAGCCAAGCCGAGATGGCTTGTTTATCTTAATGAGCTAAATGTTTGGCTCGGGCTTGACTTGTCAAACGCTCGAGCCAGATTGTGGCTCGTCGAGCTAACTCCTTTATTTCCAAAAATATACCTTTGTTTTGTATATTTTACATACATAAAATCAAAAAAACAATAAGTAAAACAATATTTTTGCTAATTAAATAGTATTTACTAGTTAAAGACCATTGTTTTAGGTTACATATATATATATAGGTATATGCATATTTATATGTGCATATAATTTGGGCTTCAAATTAAGGGCGCTAAACGAGCAAGCCAACGAGTCAGCTAACAAATGAGCCATAAATCAAACCTACCTTGTCTTGGGTTTAGATCCTTTCAAACCAAGCCAATAACGAGATAAGTCCGAACGTAGTGGGGCGGCATAATTGGGCGGTATGCCCTCATAGCGCCGGAACACCGCCACGGAGGGCGCCATCAGTCGGAAAAATGGGGGAGGCGCGATGTGTATCGCGGCGCCATGCTGCTTGTTTGTTTTCCCTCCACTCACACAGACATATATATATACATATATATGTATAATTTAAGGGTATATTTAATTAATTGGGTAATGATGAGGTAGGGGCGTTATGACTACGGGCTTAAATGCATAAGGCCCTATAACGCCCACACGCTGACGTGGCGCGCCACGTGTCGCATAACGCCCACAAAGGGGCGTTATGACTACGGATGGCCTAAGCGGAGCTAGGGGGTACAAGGTCGACTTGTTTAAAAACCATTAAAAAAATAAAACAGTAAGCTAAACAAACCATAAGAAAATAATAAAACAATAGTATATTCATCATTTATAAATATTATATATTTTACATAGCAAAATAACAAATATTTATTAAAATATTATATATATATAAATAAAATATCTAAATCTTAATTTTAAATTTTGTATCTATAAGTAAAATATATAAACTTAATTTTAATAAAAAACTTTTTACAACTTATATATATTTTAGTATCCCACGTGAAATCCTAAGACTGCGGGGTATGGTGGGGCTTGGGTTGGGCGTGGGTTGGGGCGGGTGCTGATACGTGGAATGGGAGCCCCCACTGCCTGGTACGTGTCCGCGGGGTATGGTGGGGCGTGGGTTGGGCTTGGGTTGGGTGCACCGCGTGGCAGGGTAGTTTAAAACAAAAATATACAAAATTTAAAAAAAAATCACACAAACATTTATAAAAAAAAACATACAACTTCATTAATATTTATAAAATTACATAAACCTAAAAATTACAAAATAAGAAACCTAAAGCGTTAAATAAATTTCAAAAAGGTCGATCTTGTCGAACGCCTTTTTTTCCTTGCCGCGAAACTCTATGTTCGCCACGGCCACCCGGTCCTCGTGGCTTAACTCGCCCCCGGGAACGGCTTCGTAGTAAGCCTTGAAACGCTCGAGCTTGGGACGTAGCTCGCGCCATTTATGTTGGCACGCGTTCATGTTGTGGCGGTCGTTACCGACGTTTAGTCGGTAGGCCGCGAAAGCTTCCGTCCAATATTTGGTTTGGCCCGGTGGCCGCCCCTTCATAGCGTCAACGACGCTTGTGACTAGGGCAAGTTCTTCGTCGTGGGTCCAGGATGCCATAGCGGGTTCGTGGGATGTTGGGTTTGTGGTGACCGGCTGGGGCAGCGGGTGGGGATATCGAATGTTTGGGACCACGGTGGGGGTTGGGATGGACCACCCGGTTGGGGTTTGGGGGTATTTATAGGGGATGTTGGGGTTTGGGTGACCGGTTGGGGTGACCGCTTGGCCAAGCCAACGGTTTGAATTTAAAAATTCAAAACTTTTGGGATGGCCCGCTATGACGTGGCGGGTGAGCCAATGATATTCAGCCAACTAGGATGGCCAAACCGCCCCACGCCCGGCTTGAAACCCATGCCCCAAGGGCCACGCCGAAACCCATGCCCACCCGGGGTGGTGGCTTGGGCGTTTTCCCCCTACCCACGCCCAAACTCCCGCCCCATACCCCGCAGTCTAAACACACATCTATCTGTTCCCCACAAAAAAAATTAGATTTCCCGCACATTTCCAGTTTTACAATTAGATATCTATGTGGTGTTTGGGTCCTCTGGGATTCCTTATTTGCATCAACTTTTAACTTATTGACTTCTTAAAAATTAATAAGTTAAAAAATAGTGTTTGACAAATAGAGAAAGACTTTTAAAATGACTTTTAGTTTCCATTTGATAAACACGTTTTCGAGAAGTCAAAAATTCTTATTTCTCAAAACCCAAAAATCCTTTTAGGGACAAATTCCCCATTAACCCCTCCACAACAAAGCAAATGATTCCAGCCTAGCTGGTTGATGTATTGGAAATGATAGGGAAGGACTCAGGTTCGGCCTTTGATTCCACCCGAGTTTTCTACTACAGTGCATTTACTTCAGAGGGTCGGCTCTTGTGGAGGGTGCAACTCTTGTCATGTGGTAGGAGGCTTGAAATTTTCTCGGAGACAACGTAACGCCCCTCTCGACTAGACGTGGGCCCGATTAAGACAACATAATCCTGATAATGAGTGGTGACGGGCCTGCGTCTCACATGTGTGAATTAGCTGTATGTTTGAAGTTCACCAATAAAAAAAAAACCCTCCAAAAAACAACCTACATCTGCCTCCAACATCCTCATTCATCCTCAACTACCCAACAATTAAGTCACCTTTCTGTACGTATCTTTCCAACTTTCTCTCCTTCTTTCAACCGATCAAATCAAACCCTTACTCCATCTCTGTTATCATTAATCTCCAACTCTGTTCATCAATTAAGATTACCAATGACTACACTAGACAACCACTCCATCTATGTTATCATTAATCTTCAATTACTCCCCCATCTACCACCCCCTATATCTACCAACATCTTGGACATCAGCAGCTTCAAGTAACATCAGTGTCTCTGTTATCATTAAGGTTACCAGCGTCTCTGTTATCATTAAGGTTAATATCAGCTTCAAGTAACACCGGAAGGTCCACGGCGGCGCTGTTGCTCCGGCGGCCCTTCTTCTTCCACACTCCAACAGCAGGTCGCATTTACAATCTAAAGGTGATTCTGATTGTATAACCCCATACTATTTCATAAAATGAGTGTTTTTGATACAAAATTACTTGACACTGAATAAAGGATTGAACTTGTAACTGAACGTTTTGTGATGAGACTTTGACAATGTGGTTGTAGAACCATAATTGCTCTACCCATTTAAAAGGCGTTGCTTGATTAACCAGCCCTTTTTTGTAATTTAATATATCGTCAATCAAACATAACTAAAATGAAGCAAGATTCATAGATCTGTTAATGGTAGAATAACCCCATACTATTTCAAAAAACCTGTTGACCATTATATGAATGTTGGGGTTGTCGAATGTTTGTTTGTTTTTTTTTTTTTTTTTCTAACTGAGAATGTTTGTTTATATCTGCTGTTGCTATTGTCGATAACACTTATATGCTGCTGTATGTTCTCCCTCAGCCTCGATGGGTTGACGAGTCGTCTCCTTGGCTCGATTTTGATCCTCCATTCCCCAACCATATGGTCATAATACGACCGAATCCAACCACTCAGGAATCACGGCTGAGTAACCGACGAACCAACACCCCACCACCCGATGACCCATCGTCAATGCTCGGATCCTTGTTGCTCAACTCATCGCTTCAACTTTTACTTCAGCCCCGAGCAGGTATTATTTTTCTCTTCAACGAGCCTTGGTTCAATCACGTTTGGGGTTTTAGTTAAAATGTTGGAAATGATTGTAAATTTTGGGGCATATGTGTGTTGGAGGGGTATTATTTTTGTAGTAGATGAGTTAAGTTTTTTTTTTTTTTTTTGGGTAAAGATGAGTTAAGTTGGGTTAACAAGAATTGTTAAATGGATCAAGATAAGTAACTTTAAAAAATAACAAAATGATATGTAGGTCAGGATGGGTTTTCTGGGTAAATATACAGATTGAATCATATTATTTTCCCGCTCGTTGATTTGTTGTACATTAGTGCAGAAATTGAAATTGTGGTGACAGTGACTTTTATTTTAACTTTCTGGGATTACAATAGGATGACAGTGACTTTTATTTTAACAGCAAAAAGTAGTCATGTATTAAACCCAAAATAGACCTTTAGCAAGATGATGCTAAAGACCGTTATTTTAACACCATAGTTTTAATTTTTATAACTCATGGGCTTTATAAATAAAATCGATCTGTAACAGATATTAGGAAATAGTGTTGACTTAATTATCTGTTTATTGCCGGCTTTTTACGTAGTTGTATTAATAACGGTTTAAGTCCAATTTTTAATTTTGTTAAAAAAATTGGACTCAAAAGGTTAAAATTTGAACTCAAAATGACTCAAATGGTTATAAAAAGAGCGTATAGGGACTTAGAACGTTAAACATTTTGATTTTGAACTCAAATGGTACGGTACCGGTTCGGTACCGGTACCCGGTACCAAATGAAGTTCATCGTGACGTACAATCCTCAAAAAGCACTAAACATTTTTTTAATTTTTTTTGATATTTTTAATTTTTTGGTTTTTATTTATCTATTTATATTTTTAGCCTAACATGCCCAAATCCATCTTGACAAAACCCATCTTGACCTAAATCCATCCTAACTCATTTCGTAATAAACTCATCCTAACTCAAACCCATACTAACCCATACCTATCCTAACCTATTACCCAAACCTGCCCAACCCACCCATTTTGTCACCCCTATTTTTATTGATACATATAATTTATTGAAAAGAACATCTTGAATGAATTTTGGATGAACCCATGGGTTAAGTTTTGAAATGAATAGGAGTGAGAGGGGATGAAAGGATTTTTAAAGGAATTTTGAAATGAACAGAAGTGAGGGGGGATGAATGGATATTAAAGGGAATTAGCCATTTACCCACGCGATGCGACGAGAGTGGTGATTTACTATAGGATAAGGCTGGCAAATCGTGTCTTAACAGGTTTAACAGGTTTCTGACGGCGCGCACAACATAAGTTTCAAACATGATTACGACTTGTTTAACTACTTTCTACCCCATGTTTATAAAACAGTTTTATGTACAAAGATGAATAATTGATAGATCCTAACATTGTAATTTTAATTATTTTAAAAATTAAAAAAGTCAAAGGGTGTATTTTTCAGTCAAACAGGTCTAATCGTGTCTTAACAGGTACCCAATTGCCAGCCCTACTATAGGATAACATTAAGTGAAAGCCAAACTAAATAGTTGGTGGAACAACGGTCTCCACAAACACCGCACACGTAAAACCACGGAACCAAGTAACAGGATAAAAACATTCGAAGGGCTTCATGTCCATTTCAATTGTAAACAGCTTCCCTAATTTAGTCATCACAAACCAATTACCATTTGTCACATAATGTGTTATATCGCACCACAATGACAATGATATTGGGGGGATTGGAGGACATGATAACACCTTAATCCAGTAATCCCCTTGTAGCGTCCATAGGTTAATTGTCATCTCAAACATGCCAATGCTAGCAAACATGTGAAGCTCATTTTTTACATTCACTAAAACTCCATGAACCATTCCTATAGAAGGAACGGGTGGAAAGCCTATCTCCTTGAACTGCTCCGAGTTAACATCAAAACAAATTACCACATTTCTACCTCCAAGCCAACATTCGCAAATAGTGAAATATAGAGTACCGATACAAAATGTGCCAGCTGACCAGTCGAAATGGGGCTTAGGTACTCTTGTCTTGTTATGATAGGAATATTTCTCCAAAAGTCTACTTCCCTAGAATAAACATAGACACCAAGTACACCACACCTACACTTATATGCAAGACCTTGTAATCATCATCAGCGTCAACGTACAAACCAACGACATTCAGATTATTTGTATAGAATCCATGAGAATCAGGTGTTGACAAACCCTTGAAAGCAGTAGTTTTTGGATTCCTAAGAAGCAACTCGTATGTATGATCCAAGCAAACACACAGCAATCCATTCAAATGTGAAAGTATTGAGACATCATTATTTTGGTAATCGAATGGAAATGTAACTACAGAGCTTGGCCCATAATCATTGGATTGAAAAATGATCGGATGAACAGAGCATGCTAAGTCGTCAATTAAGAGAACTCTCTGGTTAGATGAAATTAATGAGCGAGAACAATGTACCCTTACGAAATCTTGTCTTGACAGTAACGCATACCATTCCTTACAAACATTCTTAGAACGACCTACATCCTTCGTTGTCACCCTCGTTTATATCTCAAACATGATTGTATCAACAGGAAGGTCAGCCATGGTTATACCTTCGTTTAACACAAATAATGATTATTTAGTTGTCCAATCTAACAAGATTATAGTTTGGTGGAAAATAGGTGTAACCATTACTTGTAAATCAAGTAATATAATATACTTGTAACAACATAATATAAGATTAGACAAAGTAAAGTATACTTCTACAATAGGAAGGAAACAAAAAGGCAATTAGGACATTACTTCAATATGAGGGAAACAAAAATCAAAACACAAAACACCAACATGGACATTAATATTCCACAACTAAACATATAACAACACCAAATGTTTCTAACATAAACACAGACTTGGATAACGATCCATAATTTAAATATCTTGTGCCTCGACCATATCTGGTTCGTACGTAATCGTACTCAACTCCGTAGACTTCAAAATATTAACTGAAATAACAAATAAAATATAACTTTTATTAAATTAGATGAGCCATTAAATGTAACTAATTTTTAGAAAGTTCATATGTAAAGCATAACATACTATCTAGTGGATGAACCAACTTCACATGCGATACATATATGATAGACTTTTGTTGTACGGCTCGAATGGTACGTATAACATCGGAAGGCTTCAAGGTGGACAAAAACATTTGTATTGTGTGACCACTGTATATAACGATTTTGAGTTAAAATTCTTTTAATAATAATATTTTCTTACATAAATAATAACTTACGTCTTATCTTGAAGAGAAAGTTCAAAAGAACATCGATCGCGTTTACCTTCTATTGTTCTCCCAACCATATCTACAACCAAATCGTATACACTATATTATATATATATATATATAGGGAGCCGCTAGAATGAGAACCACCCCGAGTTATGAGAACCGCGAGAACCACACCATCCGTGGCGCCGTTGACCAAAATTTTTTTTTACAACTAGATGTGTATATTGTAAACACATTCGTAAAAAAAAAAAATTTAAAAAAAGGCCGAGGGGGTAGTTTTTTACACCATAAGTTTGGTGAAAAAAAAAATAAAAACACCAAACTTGGGGTGTAAAAAACTACCCCCTCGGCCTTTTTTTAATTTTTTTTTTTACGAATGTGTTTACAATATACACATCTAGTTGTAAAAAAAAATTTGGTCAACGGCGCCCCGGATGGTGTGGTTCTCGCGGTTCTCATAACTCGGGGTGGTTCTCATTCTAGCGGTCCCCTATATATATATATATATATATATAAATATATAAACTTTTATATATTTAATAAAAAAATATAGACATGGATTTTATATGTACCAACAGTAAATTTTTGAGGTCTTCTGTTATGCTTCAGTTCTATAATGGAAGGGACCAATGGATATAAAGAAGCACCTCTTGGAATCGTAAGCATAAGTGGAGAAAGCTTTGTATATTCGTTGATCACGATTTTTTTCTCGGAACAAACTAACACGTAATTCTGGTACTTTGGGTATTCATGATAGTTGAGATTCTCAATTTGGAAACGATTCAAGGAAAAAAAAAACCACCCATAAATGTCGCATCATTAAATATGTGTATCAAATGTTGTTGGACGATCACAACAATTTTTTATCTTTAAAAAGCAAAACAAATTTAGTGGGGGATAAAACACTTACTCGTATAATACAAAGCAAATTAAAATAATATCATTACGTGTTGATCAAGAAAAATAACCACTAATCTCTTTTCACCGACGTCATGTCAAATAAATTCCACCATAACAAAGATAAGATTATACCATGCTCTATCATTTTTCAATGATGAAAATTCTTCAACAGAAAAATGATCAGACATATTCTATTAAATGTTCAATGTTAATTAACTAAAAAAAATGAAAACTCCATATGTTTAGATTCATATCAATTTGATTTTTAAGTCAAGTAGATAAGTGTGTGTGTGTGTGTTGGGGGGGGGGGGGGATAATTATGTTTTCTATTGTTTTAGTTTAATAATTAAGTTAAAGATTTAAACACCCAATTTAAATTTAAACTAAAACACGATTATAATTAAACAACAAATATAAATTAAACTAATACATAATTAAAACTGAAACATCTACGTAATTAATATTAAATTAATTTGGGGGGGGGGGGGGAATAATTATGTTTTCTATTGTTTTAGTTTAATAATTAAGTTAAAGATTTAAACACCCAATTTAAATTTAAACTAAAACACGATTATAATTAAACAACAAATATAAATTAAACTAATACATAATTAAAACTGAAACATCTACGTAATTAATATTAAATTAATTTGAGAAAAAAAAAACTACATAGAAATAAAAGTAACTAAACCATAATAAAACATTAGATAAATCACATAATATATCATTATTATTGCGGTGGAGGAAGCCATCATCAAAGTTGTCTTAAGGTTCCCAAACCATTTCTTCATCCAAGGGTGGTTCGTATTCCGCCCCATGGTCAGTTTCGTACCCCTCAGCCTAGCTCGGTAGTTCTTGTGTTTGACTGGGATTTTTAATATGAGAGTGGTTTGAAGGTGGAGGATGGTTTGGCACTATACGAGTGCTTGCCACCGGACGCTGATGCCCCTCCCCAATTCGTAGTCCACCAAATTGTAGCTGAGCAAAGGTATAGTCATACGCCCAATTCAACTCTTCATCCATAAAAAAATGGATCATCATCTTGAGGGTTTGTCTCCGAAGGAAGGTTTCTCACCGAAGGAGGGTTTATCACCGGGGGAGGGTTTGAAGTTGGAACACAGTAGACGACCGGACGAAAAGGGTTTGCCACTTCAGGGTTTGAAGTTAGAGGGTTTGAAGTTAGAGGGTTTGAAACCGGAAGGTTTAAATGGTGACCGGATGATCGTCCATGGTTTGAAGGTCCTTGTGGTTCAACTGGAAATGGATAACCACCGCCCATAGCTCTGTATTGATTTTGGTTGGAAGACGAATAAAAATTATAGTCATCATAAAAAAAACAATCGTTAGATATCGAACTATTTTGTAGTCTTTTTATCTAGTTTATTGTTTAATGTATAGAAGACAAAAATGCATCGATCAACACATATATAAATATAATTCCAAAAGGGTTTTTTTTTTTTATATTTTATAGGAACTTAAAGTGCAATGTTTAAAGAAACAGTGTTTATCACATCTATTTTTTATTTTTAGTTTGAGTTATCCAAAACCGACCCATTTATCACTTGTGTACAACTCATTTCCGATGATTTTAACACAACACAACACAAACCTCTATTTAGAGGGTCAGACTGATTTTTTTCAGGTTTTGCTGGGTCCAATAATCCAAACAGTTAACAATAATCTAAACAGTTAACAATAAATTAAACAATCAATAATCCAAACAGTCAACAATAATCCAAACAATCAATAATCCAAACAGTCAATAATCCAAACTGTTTGGATTATTGTTGACTGATTGGATTATTAGATCCAGCAAAACCTGAAAAAAATCAGTCCGACCCTCTAAACAGAGGTTTGTGTTGTGTTGTGTTATGTTATGTTAAAATCATCGGAAATGAGTTGTACACAAGTGATAAATGGGTCGGTTTTGGATAACTCAAACTAAAATTAAAAAATAGATGTGATAAACACTGTTTCTTTAAACATTGTACTTTAAGTTCTATTAAATATAAAAAAAAACTCTTTTGGAATGATATTTATATATGTGTTGATCGATGCATTTTTGTCTTCTATACATTATAAAATAAACTAGATAAAAAGACTACAAAATAGTTCGATATCTAACGATTGTTTTTTTTATGATGACTATAATTTGTATTCGTCTTCCAACCAAAATCAATTCAGAGCTATGGGCGGTGGTTATCCATTTCTAGTTGAACCACAAGGACCTTCAAACCATGGACGATCATCCGGTCACCATTTAAACCTTCCGGTTTCAAACCCTCTAACTTCAAACCCTGAAGTGGCAAACCCTTTTCGTCCGGTCGTCTACCGTGTTCCAACTTCAAACCTTCCCCCAGTGATAAACCCCATTCGAAGACAAACCCTCAAGATGATGACCCATTTTTTTTCTGGATGAAGAGTTGAATTGGGCGTATGACTATACCTTTGCTCAGCTACAATTTGGTGGACTGCAAATTGGGGAGGGGCATCAGCCTCCGGTGGCAAGCACTCGTATAGTGCCAAACCATCCTCCACCTTCAAACCCCTCTCATGTGGAAAATCCCAGTCAAACACAAGAACTACCGAGCTGGGCTGAGGGGTACGAACCTGACCCTGGGGCGGAATACGAACCACCCTTGTATGAAGAAATGGTTTGGGAACCTTAAGACAACTTTGATGATGGCTGCCTTCACCGCAATGATAATGATATATTATGTGGTTTATCTAGTGTTTTATTATCGTTTAGTTAATTTTATTTCCATGTAGTTTTTTTCTCGAATTAGTTTGAATATTAATTACGTAGATGTTTCAGTTTTAATTATGTATTAGTTTAAATTTATATTTGTTGTTTAATTTTAATCGTGTTTAAATTTAAATTGGGTGTGTAAATCTTTAACTTAATTATTAAATTAAAACAACAGAAATAATAGTTACCCCCCCCCCAAAGACACACTTACCTACTTGACTTAAAAATCAAATTGATATGAATTTAAACATATGGAGTTTTCATTTTTTTTAGTTAACTAACATTGAACACTTAATAGGATATGTCTTATCATTTTTCTGTTAAAGAATTCTCATCATTGAGAAATGATATAGCATGGTATAATCTAATCTTTGTTATGGTGGAATTTATTTGGCATGAAGTCGGTGAAAAGAAATTAGTGGTTATTTTTCTTGATTAACACGTAAGGACTATATTTTAATTTGCTTTGCGTTATACGAGTAAACGTTTTATTCACCACTAAATTTGTTTTGTTTTTTAGAGACAAAAAAATGTTGCGATCGTCCCACAACATTTGATACACATATATAACGATGCGACATTGATGGGTGGTTTTTTTTTCCTTGAATCATTTTCAAATTGAGAAGCTCATATATAACGATGCGACATTGATGAGTAACCAAAGTACCATAATTACGTGTTAGTTTGTTCCGAGAAAAAATCGTGATCAACGAATATACAACGCTTTCTCCACTTATGCTTACAATTCCAAGAGGTGCTTCTTTATATCCATTGGTCCCTTCCATTATAGAACTGAAACATGACAGAAGACCTTAAAAATTTATTGTTGGTACATACAAAATCCCTGTCTATATTTTTTTATTAAATGTATAAAAGTTTATATATAATATAGTGTATACGATTTGGTTGTAGATGTGGTTGGGAGAATAATAGAAGGTAAACGCAATCGATATTCTTTTGAACTTTCTCTTCAAGATAAGACGTAAGTTATTATTTATGTAAGAAAATATTATTATTAAAAGAACTTTAACCCAAAATCGTTATATACAGTGGTCACACAATACAAATGTTTTTGTCTGTCTTGAAGCCTTCCTATGTTATACGTAGCATTCGAGCCGTACAACAAAAGTATATCATATATGTATCGCGTGTGAAGTTGGTTCACCTACCAGATAGTATGTTATGCTTTTCACATGAACTTTCTAAAAGTTAGTTACATTTAGTGGCTCATCTAATTTAATAAAAGTTATATTTTATTTGTTATTTCAGTTACTATTTTGAAGTCTACGGAGTTGAGTACGATTACGTACGAACCAGATATGGTCAAGGCACGAGATATTTAAATTATGGATCGTTATCCAAGTCTGTGTTTATGTTAAAAATATTTGGTGTTGTTATATATTTAGTTGTGGAATATTAAAGTCCATGTTGGTGTTTTTTGTTTTGATTTTTGTTTCCCTCATATTGAACTAAGGTCCTAATTGCCTTTTTGTATCCTTCCTATTGTAGAAGTATACTTTACTTTGTCTAATCATATATTATGTTGTTACAAGTATGTTATATTACTTGATTTACATGTAATGGTTACACCTAGTTTCCATCAAACTATAATCTTGTTAGATTGGACAACTAAATAATCATTATTTGTGTTAAACGAAGGTATAACCACGGTTGACCTTCCTGTTGATACAATCGTGTTTGAGATATTAACAAGGGTGACAGCGAATGATGTAGGTCGTTCTAAGAGTGTTTGTAAGGAATGGTATGTTGTTAGTGTTAAGACAAGATTTCGTAAGGGTACATTGTTCTAGCTCGTTAATTTCATCTAACCTGAGAGTTCTTTTAATTGATGAACTAGCATGCTCTGTTCATCCGATCATCTTTCAATCCAATGATTATGGGCCAAGCTCCATAATTACATTTCCATTCGATCACCAAAATAATGATGTCTCAATACTCACATTTGAATGGATTGCTGTGTGTTTGCTTGAATTATACATACGAGTTGCTTCTTTTGAATCCAACAACTACTGCTTTCAAGCGTTTGTCAACACCTGATTCTCATGGATTCTATACAAATAATCTTGATTTCATTGGTTTGTACGTTGACGCTGATGATGATTACAAGGTCTTGCATATAAGGTGTGGTGTCATTGGTTTGTACGTTGACGTTGACTCTTGGAGAAATATTCCTTTCATAACAAGACAAGAGTACCTAAGCCCCCATTTCGATTGGTCAGCCGGCACATTTTGTGGTGGTACTCTATATTTCACTGTTTACGAATGTTGGCTTGGAGGTAGAAATGTGGTGATTTGTTTTGATGTTCACTCAAAGCAGTTCAAGGATATAGGCTTTCCACCCGTTACTTCTACAGGAATGGTTCAAGGAGTTTTAGTGAATGTAAAAAATGAGCTTCACATGTTTGTTAGCACTGGCATGTTTGAGATGACAATTGACCTATGTACGCTACAAGGGGATTAAGGTGTTATCATGTCCTCCGATCCCCCCAATATCATTGTCATTATGGTGCAATATAACACATTATGTGACAAATGGTAATTGGTTTGTGATGACTAAATTAGGGAAACTGTTTACAATTGAAATAGACATGAAGCCCTTCGAATGTTTTTATCCCGTTACTTGGTTCCGTGGTTTTAAGGGTGCGGTGTTTGTGGAGACCGTTGTTCCACCAACTATTTAGTTTGGCTTTCACTTAATGTTATCCTATTGTAAATCGCCACTCTCACCGCATCGCGCGGGTAAATGGCTAGTTCCCTTGAATGTCCATTCATCCCCCCTCACTTCTGTTCATTTCAAAATTCCCTTAAATATCCTTTCATCCCCTCTCACTTCTGTTCATTTCAAAACTTGACCCATGGGTTCATCCAAAATTCATTCAAGATGTTCTTTTCAATAAATTATATGTATCAATAAAAACAAGGACTTTGTGGTCAAGATAACGCCTTTTAAAATACATAAGTATGAGATCTTGGGTTTAAGTCTCACATGGAGTCGTTAAAAAAATGTTAATCGATATATACCCAGAATTTGACATGTTAATCCAAACAAACTACGTAACATACATAAATATAAAAAAACAGAACACACACAATATTTCGTTCAACTGAAATAACAATCACACATGAAATTATCATCATCAACACAAAAAACCATAAACTCAAAGTACATCCAAACAACCTACATAACATACATAATTATAAAAAACAGAACACACATAAAATTATCATCATCAACACAAAATTTGACATAATATCAACACACATAAAAAGAACACACACAAGATTTCGTTCAACTGAAATAACAATCACATAAAATTATCATCATCAAACACAAAAACACATGATCTCAACAGTACATCCAAACAACCTACATGACATTCATAAATATAAAAAACAGAACACACATAAAAAGAACACACATAATATTTCGTTCAACTGAAATAACAATCACACATAAAATTATCATCATCAAACACAAAAACACATGATCTCAATAGTGTATCCAAACAACCTACATAACATACATGAATATAAAAAATAGAACACATAAAATTATCATCATCAACACAAAATTTGACATAATATCAACACACATAAAAAGAACACACACATACAATCGTTCAACTGAAATACATAAAATTATCATCATCAACACAAAAGCTGGAAAAAAAAACAGTAAAAAATAACAGTTGCAACATAAGTAAATATACCGGATTTCCATCTTCATCCACTGATTCTCTCTCTCAGTGAAATCAAAGCATCAAAACTCCAGATCGGCAAGCCTCCAAAGCATCAAAACTCCAGATCTGCACCTGTACATTCATTATTACACATTATTAAAAAAATCGTAACAGAAAACATGAGAGAGAGAGAGAGAGAACGAAAAGTTAACCTGAGAGAGAGAGAGAACAAAAAGGAGTGGCTGGGGGTTTAAAACCTAGATCTACCAGAAAACCACCATCTACAGCCGCCGATGAGACCTAAATCGGAACCCAGAGGTCAGATCTCACCCATCAAAACTCCACACATTATTAAACAAAATCGTAACAGAAAACCTGAGAGAGAGAGAACGAAAGGTTAACCTGAGAGAGAGACAACGAAACCCATCAAAACTCCACACATTATTAAACAAAATCGTAATAGAAAACCCGAGAGAGAGAGAGAGGGAGAACGAAACGTTAACCTGAGAGAGAGACAACGAAAGGAGCGGCTGGGGGTTTAAAAGTTAGATATACCAGAAAACCACTATCTACAGCCGCCGATGAGACCTAAATCGAAACCGAGAGGTCAGATCTGCTGATTAGGGTTTGTTGACTGTTTAAATCGGAAACGGTTTCGTCGAAATGAAATAATTTATTTAAAATATCAAACGACGTCCAAAAATTATGATTCCAACGCCATTAGAAGCGTATTTCGAAATACCACGTTATAGACTCAAGAAAATCCAGTTTTCGTTATATTATGACCCGGTTACTGCCAACTGAAGTTGGCTGAATTCGTTGGACATATTTCCTGTTTCAGCTCTTGGTGACATAAAACGAGTTTTCGAGTTTACTTGACATGTTTTAGCGATTATAGGAACATAATCAAACATTCACAGCAGGTTAATAGTTATTTATATCAGATTTATCATAAACATCAACATCATTAACACAACAGAAAAACACAGATTATAAACAAAAGAGAACGCATCAGATCTTGCATGAACTTTAAGCAACTAACAATAAAACAAAACGCCATACATGGCTCTTATGCATCTTACACTACAAGTTAACATTGTAAACATCAAGATCATCACCGATATACACAAACACAACCACAATATCTCGATTAAACAACCAACAATTAACATGTTTTTTTAGCTGGGTTGGGTGTAAAGGACTAAACTTGCAACAAAATACCTAGTAAAGGACACCGCCTGTCAACATTCGTTAAGAAGGACACCGCCTGTCAACATTCGTTAAGAAGGACACCGCCTGAAAAGTGGTATAAAGATGAAGGACAAAACTTGTAATTTTTCCTTTTAATTAATATTGTTCACATAAACCTAACCTTTTAATCTATTTCAATTTTTCTCCAAAGTTTTTGTTAAGACGTTTTTTTATAATACTTAGAAATCCATTTAATTTTTATGTTAAATTTTGTTATTTCTTGTAAACGATGGATAAATCATTATAATGATAAATAAACACGTTAATGTTCTTATTATAAATATTTAACAAACAAGAATAAAATTAATAATTCTTAATTGTATGGATTAAACACTTAAAGAACTTAAACTTATACTTAAACATAAAAATATATGGATTTGGCATACTATTATAACTTATCGGTTCAGTTCGGTTCGGTTATTGAAAATGATTATCCAAAAACCGAACCATCGTTTTTGTTTCGGTTCGGTTTTTTCGGTTATTTCGGTTACGGTTCGGTTGTTTCGGTTTTCTGCTCGCTCCTAGCTATACCCATTTTACCATTCCACCCTGGATCGTGTCATACCTTTATTGTATTTGATCAATGGTTCATATTCCTTCTTAGCCATTTTAGATAACAAACCTTTTCATTTTCATCCAAACCATTATGTATACACACACCATTACGTACTAAACTAAGCTAACTTTGTAAAGAGTGTTCTTATGTTTGAATGAGAG
Organism: Helianthus tuberosus; assembly: GCA_030545235.1. Classification (NCBI taxonomy): domain Eukaryota; kingdom Viridiplantae; phylum Streptophyta; class Magnoliopsida; order Asterales; family Asteraceae; genus Helianthus; species Helianthus tuberosus. The sequence goes on from CM060452.1 coordinate 92,444,192, forward strand.
AATAATACATGTACTTTTTTTGGGTAAAGGGTTACCCCGGTGAATTTTATAAATCAACCAACAAATAAGAACAGGGTGCGTCCAGATAAAGACATACACTACTAGACTTGGCATACCAAGACTATGAAATAACCAGAAAAACAACCAACAAAACTACAAAACCAAAAACACAGCTAGACAAACAAAACCCCAAAACACACAACGACTAGACAACTAAAAACGCTCTAGCCCGGGTCGTCGTCCATGTTCTTCATCGAGATTTGCCATCTGTCCAAAACCTTCCTTTGCTTCGGAACTCTACCCATCTTGAAACCCATAAGCCTAAACCGCACCATACTCATGATAACCTGGGCAAGGACATTTGCACTTCTATGGACTTGAGAGAATAACCGATTGTTCCGCTCTTGCCATATGAAATACGCCGAAGCCGCAACCAGAATCTTACAAACAATGTCCTTAATGTTCTTTGAGTTTGCCCTCGCCTCCATCCACTGCATAATCGAACTCCATGTGTCGTTAACATTCTCCATATCAACCATTTCCTTCACCGTACCCCAAACTTCCGAAGCATAGGAGCATTGGAAGAAAAGATGGTCTCTAGAATCATGGTCACATCTGCAAAGGGGACAACACATGAGGTTTAAGTTGGTAGCACTACCCGCTTCCCAAATAGCCATCCGATCTTGTGTCTTCAGCTTGTTCTTAATTACCAACCATAGAAGGAACGAGTGCCTAGGAATGCACTGGGCGAACCAGACCATAGTAACCCACGGAACCTTGTTGTCTCGAGTCCTAAGGTTATTCCAAGCCTCCCAAGACCCAAAATGACATAGTTTACCCTCCAGGTCTTTCCAACGAAGCCGATCAGCTGTATCAATGAGTAACTGAGGAGCAGCAACATTAATGAGGACCGGATAAAGATCATACCAAACCTGCGGCCATTTCCATTGCCCATTCGTATCAATCAGCTCCGAAACCGTAGTGTTTAACGTGAACCGAAGAGGACTGCATATATACACCAATTGTCACTCCATGCATTCGTTTGGCACACCCACTCTCTGAATATATTTCCAAACATAGGGACGGACCTGATCACGAATAGACAGGATCTTCCTCCATCCCCAGCTAACATTTCCGCTACATTGCACCTCCAAATTTTTTTACCTTTTAATCTATATGAATGAATCCATTGAACCCAAAGGGATTGACGATTATTGATAATGATGTTATCAGCGCTTTATTAACATCCATAATACTACGAATACCTAACCCACCCTCATCTTTTGGCAAGCAAACCTCCTTCCAAGCCACTTTTGATCGAGTAGAGCCTTAGACACCACCATTCCACAAAAACCGACGCATACGTTTTTCTAGATCCTTAGTTATACGAACTGGAAGCATAAAGACAGACGCCCAATACGTATACATAGCCGCAAGAACTGAGCTGATCAGCTGCAAACGACAGGGACTTAAATAACCAGTTATCAATCCTTCTCTCCACACGCTCAACAAGAATCTTGCAATCTCTATAAGCAAGTCTAGATGAGATTAACGGGACTCCAAGGTAACGAACTGGTAAGGTACCCTCTTTAAAGGGCATTAAGTGCAAAATCTGATCTTTCGTTTGAAAAGGCACATTACTGAAGAAGATTGTACTTTTAGAGGAGCTAGGAACCAAGCCCGAGATCTTAGTAAACTTCTCTAGAGCATCCCTCAAATGTTTGACCGAAACACTATCCCCATGAGCAAACATGAACAAGTCATCAGCAAATGACACATTTATGATCTTCTGCTTCGCACAATGTGCATGAAATTTAAACAACGTGTTTGAACTAGCCGCTCGTTGAAGGAGAAGAGACAGGACTTCCATCACTAGCGTAAATAGATAAGGGGACATTGGGTCCCCTTGTCTAAGGCCTCTTTTCCCAGAAAAATACCCATGTAATTCACCGTTGATGCTTAAAGAATACGACACTGTTGTGACACAAGTCATAATCCACTTAACCATTTTATGATGAAACCCAAAGCGATGCAAGATAGATTCTAGAAATTACCAGCTGACCGTATCATATGCCTTTTGAATGTCGATCTTAAACGCACATCGAGGAGGACCACGATTAATATGGTAGTTATGCATGAGCTCTTGAGTGAGAAGGATGTTATCTGAAATGTTACGGCTAGGAACAAAAGCCGATTGATTAATGCTAACCAAAGTATCCAAGCTTCCCTTGATTCTATCCGTGATTATCTTGCTAATGCATTTAAACAGAACAATACATCAAGAAATTGTACTTTTACTTGAACTAGTTATTTTCCGCTCGCGCTTTGCGGCGTGACCCAATGACTACAAAAGACGTGTCAGCAACGGCAAACAGATACCGAATATAAAAACATAAATAAAATGACGTGGTAAGGATAGTCACTCCGTCATAAAAACCGATTTTAAATAACCTAATATATAATAATAGGACCCACACGTCCTACACGTTGGAAATTCGGTTGTTTTCAGTTCAGCTATTACGGTGCTAACAGGTTAAAATATGGATGAGCTCGGTACCGGTAACGGCAGCGAAAGTACCGATCCGAAAATCATCGAAATTAGGTACCGGCACCGGAAATGCTCGGTACAATACGGTATGGTATTTGAAGGTAAAAATCAATAAATACAGGTATGGTGCTAGACCGGTGTCGACCCGAAAGTAACGATTCTGAAAACACCAAAAGGTGGGTACCAAATTGGTACCGAAAATGATTTGGTATAGTAAATTTGGTACCGATACGATACCGGTTCGTTTACAGGATTTGATACGATTTGCTCATCAATATTCTAAATATCCAAGTTAATTTTACATGCTACAATTCATTCATTACAGAAAAAGACAAAAAAGAAAGCAAAATAAGTTGTTGTGTATATAAAACCTCATTCAAACGAAATACATTTTACTTACTGTGTGTATGAAAAGTAATCTAAACGGTGCAATTACTTGCATTGCTGCGTTGCTACAGGATTTGATGAGCTCGGTACCAACCGGTACCGAAAATACCATTACCGAAATCCCCAAAAGTGGGTACCGGTACTGAATATACCTAGTATGGTACGGTTCGGTACCGGTCGGTACTGGTACGGCACCGGTATCTGAGGGTAAAAACCGGTGAATACCTGCGTTGCTACAGGATTTGATGAGCTCGGCACCAACCCTAGTATGGTATGGTTCGGTATCGATCGGTACTGGTACGGCACCGGTATTTGAGGGTAAAAATCGGTAAATACCTGTGCAGAACCTGTACCGAAAATACACCGGTTTGGTAAATTAGAGAACGATACCTATACCCGATACCATTTGCTCATCTCTTAATGATGTTACTAATAATTCCATTCTAATTTTAATTTAAAAAATAGATATTCACTCACTGTTCATTCTGTTTGATTTTTATTAGGCTAAATTGCACTTTTCGTCCTTTATGTTTTAGGTTTTCTGCAGGCGCTGTCCTTTAAGTTTAAAAATTACACTCTATGTCCTTTATGTTTGCAACCTATAACGGGCGGTGTCATTTCTCATAAACCCAGTTATCTTTTAGTGTTAAAACCCCTTGTCTGTCTCAACTTCAGACATGAGGGACCATTTATGTAAAAAAGTGAAACATTCAAAAACAAAACAAAAACATCAGCCGCCATCTTCTACGTTTATCCGGCCGGCAATTTCGCCGGATTCCGGCAACTTCGGAACCCCATTTCTACGCTTTTTCGGTCCGTTTCTTTCGAGATAAACATCGTCTCCATCTTATAACAACTTAACAACGGAGTTTCAGCATGTATCTCGTTACTTCGATGGTAATCCGGTAAGCACTACCAATTCCGGCAAACCTGGAACTTCGTCTTTGAGTAGTTTCAACCCGGAATCCGGCGAAATTGCCGGCCGGATAAGTTTTTTAGACCAATTTGTGAATATTTGAAAGCAAATACGTTTTGCTTAGTGAGGTACTGATCTACTAACGGGCCTGTGACGAACAGAATAGCTGCTTGAAATAGTGCTGATTGATACAGTAACTGAGTTGATCTCCGGTCATCTTCTCCGATGACCTATCCGGTCATCTTCTCCGGTGACCTCTCCAGTCATCTAACGCATCCAGTTCGTCAAATTCTTCTCAAAATTTACCAAATATCACTCAATTAGTATCAATTAAACTTGATGACAAAACATAAATCTTTAAACCCAACACTCAAAAGTTACAAACTTGATTACAAATACCTAAATCTTTAAAATTGTAATTCAACCCAACACTCAAAAAGTTACAAACTTGATTCCAAATACCTAAATCTTTAAACTGTAGTAATTAATGGAATTCATTAATTCCTGCAATTAAAACTCAAATTAAACAAGTAGTTCTACATCTAAAAAACAAACCCTAAATTCCCCCCAATTGAACAAACAAAAAAATCCAAATTTTTTAAACAAATGTTTGTTCTAACAGTTGATAAGCAAGCAACAAGATGTATGTTAGCAGCAATGGCTCTCCGTCGTCTCTCTCTCCTCCGATTATTCTCTTTCTCTCTCCCCGAGGGCTTCCGCCGCCCTCCTCCGCCGCCGATCCTCCTTCCCGCATCATCTCCATCTTCTGTCTCTGTGTCTGTCTAGATATATATGTATGTATATATAGTATGTGACTGTGGAGAGTTATGTTGCAAAGTGTGTAGTGGTCATAGGTAATTTGCTTGTGGGTGTGGAAGAATCATATAGAGAGAGAGAAAGGGGTTGCAGATGTGGGTTTTTACAAATTTACACATATGGTCCCTGTTGTTAAGGTGTTTTACAAAGAGGGGATTTAACATCAAAAGTTAACTGGGTTGATGAGAAAGGACACCGCCTGTAACAGGTTGCAAACATAAAGGACATAGAGTGTAATTTTTAAACTTAAAGGACAGCGCCTGCAGAAACCCTGAAACATAAAGGACGAAAAGTGCAATTTTGCCTTTTTATTATATATAGATTAGATATGTTATTTTAAGTGACATTGTGATTAACATTGATAAAGATTACAATCTCTACGGCTAAACACAGACAACCACTATGAAAATAATCACACCATTAATCTTAGTTTTAATTACATTAAAATTGTCACATTCTTCAAGACAGATACCATAGTTATCAAAGTTTCGTTCTATGCTATCAAGGTACAGATTCTTAAAAACATTATTTGTAGGGATTTTGATTTCAACCATGTGGTGACACGAGGGGCGGATTCAGGGGTGTTTTGGGGGTTCCTGAGAACCCCCTCGATTTGGAAAAAAATAGTGGAAACCTCATATGATTTGGAAAAAAAAATACTGATAATCTATCAAAAGGAATCCGGGGAAAAATATTCTTGAATCCGCCACCTAAGTTGGTGCTAAACTGTTATAATGTTATTTTTTATGGCCGGCAAAAGGAGCAATATTATTTAAAGCCTACCCTTTAGCAAGAAGCTAAGGGATACAAAACAGTGCAGAACAAGACAAGAACAAAAGCAAGAAAGGGATAAACAAAACATGGACTGAAAACATTAGGCAAAGAAGGTATCCAACTCGAAACTGCTCTAAGCCGTCCACGTGATACTCTTAAACTTAGATCTGAACGTCACCCAAAGGAAGGCCGTCTCTTTGATTTGTATGCTCTTTTTAGTATCCTCTGTTGTTTTGTCTAGTTGGTAATCTAGCAGCTTGCTAGTCTGGTTCCTGTGGAATAAAATTTTCCTTTAAAAAAAAAATTGTATATGCATATCGGTCTAAGACCAAGGGCGGACCTAGGTGATGGCGTGAGTGGGCGGCCACCCCTTGAAAAAAAAAATCAGTGTATTTTATAGGCAAAAACGCCGATCGTACCCTTGAAAGTTTGGTTAAACCACTCGTTCGCACCGCAAACAACAATTCCTAAGTCCGCCAGTGTCTAAGACTTGAGTTTTAACTTTATTAACCATTTAACATTTAATCATTTGAATCAATAATTTTATCTTTCTTTGGTCGTTCAAAAAAATACCCTTATGAAATAAATCGCAACAATGAGTCTAAAATTGATTTTAACTTTTTAGTAAAATGCTAAGCACTAGAACACTAAGGGGCTGTTTGGTAGTCTCTGAATGGTCATTAAGAGGCTACCTCTTAATAGAACCATTAAGGGGCTGTTTGTTTAGGTCTGAATGGAACCATTCAGAGGTTCACATCTGATTCGGTCAGATGTAAAGGTGTTTGGTTCATTAAGACATACCTCTGAATGGGTTCCATTCAGATCTGAATGGTTCAGCTAGTTACCACATCTGAATGAAACATTGGACTTGTATGCCCTTTGCCCCCATCTCCTTCACGAGTTCTCCACAGCCCCATCTCCTCTTCTCTCCACTCCTCCACAATCACCGGCCTCCTCCTCCACAGCCGCCCTCCACATCGTCGGACTCCACCACAGCCGCCCTCCACATCGCCGTCGTCTCCCCCTCCTCTGCTCCTCACACCAGCGGCGAACCCACCGCTACGTACCAGCTTCAGTTTCTTCACGGAATCCATTGTCGGTGATGGCAGATTTGAATGACCGGTGATGGCACTTTTATCTTCGAGAACTGTTGTCGTCATCTTTGTTGACCCAAATAAGAACCCTGAATATGATCGTCATCCTCTTCTCTGCGTATGATATATGATCGTCTTCGGGTTGCCGGAAAATTTATGCTCGGTTAAGTTTAAAAGAAGAAGTATAAAGTATAATAATGGTGGGTGGGTATATGTCGATGGGTTTTATGGATGTTGAAACGGTGGGATAGGTATAATAATGGTGGGTGGGATATAATAATTAGGTATTTAGTTTTATTGAGAGGGGTAAAAATGTCATTTTATACAGTTATTCAGTTGTGCAAACAAACAGCACTTTACTGGTTCAGCACTTACTGGTTCAGAACCTCTTATCCATTCAGACCTCTTATTCATTCAGCACTTATTGGTTCAGATGTTGCCAAACAGCCCCTAAGAATTTTACCAATGAGAAGGTAGAAGAATGTGACATGTGATAATTTACCTTTCAGAGGTTACCTCTTAACCATTCAGACTTGAGGTTACCTCTTATTCATTCAGAGGTTTTAAACCATTAAGATGTAGCATCTGAATGGTCATTAAGAGGCTACCAAACAACCCCTAAATGCAATTGCGTGAGATTTGAATTAATTTTTTTTTGAACGGCAAATTTCTTTTATTACTGTCGTCTGTAGGACTTGAACCCAATACCTCTCACAAGGTGTTTAAAGACTTTGCCTTTGCCAATGGATCTGAGATTTGAATTAATTAATATGAGAGGGAGGGAGACTTGTTTTGACAATCATCTTGACGGTTTTTTTAACCACAAATTTTTCTTCTACTTATTACATCATTAATTCTAAACTACTCTCTTGCTTAGGGTGAGGGGGGCACTCCCCTAAGAGGGGAGTCCCCTCTCTTACGCATAACCAATCCTCGTGTGCCACGTCAACTCCCCTCTTAAACTCCCCTAACACCCCAATTTGATGGCGGTACTCCCCTATTAGGGGAATTGTTTTTTTATTCAAAAAAAAAAAAGGAAATAATTGATTGGTTGTTACAAGCTATGGGCCCACCATCTCCTCTCTCTCTTGTGCGGTGACTTCTCCCCCAACCCCCTCCCCGATTTCCCTCCCCTCTTTGATGGCGGTACCCTTACCGCTCGGCAACAATGGTCCCCGAAGGGTGTCACCGAGGGTGCCCCGAGTGCCCTTAGGTTTGAATTTTGAACGTCCTTTTTAAGAAATATGTGTCTCTGACAAATGAGTTATGACGTAATCATTGTAAATACTTATATAATTATGATGTACCAGTTTTAGATATATGTTGAAAGACTTATGATATTACAATTTTGTATGTCTTAGATGACGATATTATTTATAAATGTTCAAATTGATCTAACTAGTTGATTTTCTGACCCTGCGTTGCGGCGGGGATCCAATGTCTGCAAAACGCTTGTCAACAACGGCAAGTGGATACTGAATATCAAAACATAGATAAAAATGATGTAGTAGCGATAGTTACTCCGTCCTAAAAACGATTTTAAATAATCTAATATATAATAGTAGGACCCACACGTCCTACACGTTGGAAATTCGATTGTTTTCTATGACGTTACTAACACGTTAAAATATGGATGAGCTCGGTACCGGTACCGGTAATGGCACCGAAAGTACCGATCCCGAAAATAATCGAAATTAGGTACCGGCACCGAAAATGCTGGTTACTATACGGTATGGTATTTGAAGGTAAAAATAAGTAAATACAGGTATGGTGCTAGACCGGTGTCGAACTGAAAGTAACGATTCTGAAAACGCCAAAAGGTGGGTACCAATTTGGTACCGAAAGTGATTCGGTATAGTAAATTTGGTACCGATACGATATCGGTTTGATTACAGGATTTGATACCATTTGCTCATCAATAATTTAAATATCCAAGTTAAATTTACATGTTTACATAAAAAGACAAAAAATAAAACAAAAGAAGTTGTGTATATAAAACCTGGGAAGAAGTTGGCTACAAAGTCATATTTTTCTACAAAGTGTAAGAAGTGATATGGTTATGACATGTGTCATGTAGAGAATTTTAACAAAAGGGTATAATAGTAATTCACTAAATAAGTTATTTTTGGAAAAGATAAATTTAAAACAATAAAATGAGACTTTTAAGGAAACCCTATATCTTATTCATGGATTTGTATCAGTTACGATTTACATAGAAATCAAAACGCATCATTCTCTTATCCTTGAGATGATTTTTTTTTTTTTTGCTATTACAAATAAAAAATGTCGATTTCTAATGTAATGATTGATTGTGGTAATGGAAAAATGCATCCGGTTTTAGTTGTTCGGCATCCAAGTAGTTGATTAAGCAATCATTTTGCATGTACATGTATTTTTGACGCTGTCTTTTATGGTTTCTTCACATGTAACACATAAGTTTATCGATCTTCAACAATTCCTTGACGTTGTGTTTTATGAGTTATAGGTTTACTCAAAATATGTTATAGTAGTTTATATTTAATGAAGAACATGTCTTTGTATTTATTGGCAATGTATTGTATCAATATGTATTTATTCACTGTTTCTTCATAGTGTGTTTTATTAGGTGCTGTTTGTTTTTGCAGACATAAACTTTCTGCAAGCTGATTTCATCTGTTTTCATGTCTGTAACTGAAGATGTGGTCTGAAGCTCTGCAGGCTGAAAATATAAGACTGTTTGTTTTTATAAACTGATACCGTCTGCATAACTGAAAATATAAATTGGTCTGTTCCCCTTTTTCTCTCATTACCCACAACATCAGCCGCCTACCCTTTACTCCTCTCCCTCTCGTTATTCATAAACCGGCGTCGGAGCAACTCCGGCCGGCTGTCGGCGGTGCTTTTTCTCCAGCAAAGACACCCATCTAACCTCCTTCTTTATATACACCTACAAACGCTAGAGAGAGAGAGAGTGAACGTCTAGAGAGAGAGAGCAGCGGAGAGAGAAGAGGGCCGACAACGATGATGACGACGATGCTGATGATGACGAAGAACGACGACGTTGATGATGAATCGATGATGCTGATGATGAATCGATGATGTTGATGAATCGATGATGTTGATGATGAATCGACGATGGTGGTTCACGGCAGCAGAGGTATGTCCAGATTCAGATTCAGATTCAGAACGAGACGGAGAGGAGTAAAGGGGTAGGCGGCTGATGTTGTTTGGAGAGGAGTAAAGTGCATGTCGCCGGAGTTCGGCGGCGGCGGAGAGATGGGGGCACTGGTCGGAGGAGAAGACGGTGGTCGGAGTTTCAGGTCTGGGTCTTCATTTGTGTTTGGGTTTTTTTTTTGGTTCTTTTGATTGTGAAGATGTTTTAAGCAAGGATCCAAAGCTTATTTTTTAAGATGAAAAAAGCTTAGTTCAGATCTGTTTAAAGAAAAAAAAAACAAACAGTCTTCAAGGCCTTATGTCTGCCCGCCTGCAGACATAGGCTCTTTGCAGACGTTTTAAGCAAAAACAAACAGCACCTTAGTGTGTTTTTCTTCACAGTTTCGTCAGAGTGTGTTTTATCTGTGTGTTTTTCTTCACAGTTTCTTTGCAGTGTGTTTTTCTTCACATGTTTCTTCAAAGTGTATTTTATTAGTTTCTTCTGGTTCCATAAAATTTTTATTCACAGTTTCTTCACAGTGTGTTTTATCACTAATATAAAACACAATACTTTTAAAAAAAATTGAACTCCGATTCTCGTCACAAGATAAAAAAACAAATCAAACTCCAATTTAGTATATTTTAGCTCTTAAACACATTCAAATCGTTTATCTTCAACTTCATCCATGATTTTAGGGGATTTTGTTTAACGAGGAGACAGAATGTGAGGAGAGTTATGCAAGAAAGAAGAAAGAATGAATGATGGTTGTTTCTTTTTTTAAAACATGCTTAATTACCAAAATGCCATCCATCAATTAAATCAATCATTAATTAAAATACATATATTACAAAAATGCCACTCATCTAATCTCAATCATTAAAACCACTCATCCAAAGGCACAAAACACTTACTACACTTTGTAGGAAAAACACACTTTGTAAAGGAACCATACCCTATAAAACCTCATTCAAACGAAATATAATTTACTTATGTATTTCCATTTCTAATTCTAATACATCTTAAGGAGTTTCCCTGAAAGCTATGCTATGCCTTTTTACCTCTCCCTGTCGGATGAGCTCGGTACCGAAAACCCCCAAAAGTGGGTACCGGTACCGAATATACTTGGTACGGCACCGATATGGTACCAGTATTTGAGGGTAAAAACCGGTACCAGAAATGACAAAAGCCGCTACCAGAAATGACAAAAGCCGGCACCGAATCGGTACCGAAAATATACCCGGTTTGATAAATTTGGTACCGGTACCGGTCCCATTTGCTTATCCCTATGTTGTGTTAGTATTCATTTAGTTATGTTTGGGTGTTACTGTTCATTGAGTTATGTTTTTAATATATAGGTAATTAGTTAGACTAGTGGGTATGGGGGCCGTCCCCATGCCCGTCCGCTGCTCGCAGCCCCGTCTCCCCCACCCCCCTGCTCCGGCGCCGGGCCAGGCCCGTCCGCTCACAGCCGGTTTCGACGTCCCTCACTCCCACACACACACACCTATATATACATACATATATATATATATATTGGATTAGGTTCAAACGTGAACAAAATCCCAAGAGTGAACTGCGTGAACTGATCTGGGCCCTTGATTTTTATGATCTTGAGATTAAAGTGAGTGGCATGATGGTAATTATTTGGTTAATTTTTTCCATTTAATTAAATACAAAAAGGGTATATGTGTAATTTCAATCTTAAATTGATTGCATAAATCTCTCACAAATCAAGTAATCAATTATCCTCTTAAATTGATTGCATAAATCTCTCACAAATCAAATCAAGGATTAGGAAAGATGTAACTTAATTCAATTATTAAAATAATTATTTGTTTAAATGCGATGTACGAATTTTTTTTTTGTATTGAATGTTGATGTACACCTGTGAATTATTGTACACATATGTACGATACTGAGTACACATGTGTACTGTTCTATTTATATCCAAGTACACATGTGTATACTGTTGAAATATGAAGGTTACGTGGATCTTAAAAATCAAAATTTGAATTCTGGTGATGAAATCTGAAATAAAAATTAAAATTTAAATCTGGTGGTTTGTTGTTTGTTTTGATAATTATCTTATTAATAAATAAACATAATGTGGATAATGAATTTAAATTAGGAAAGATGTAACTTAATTCAATTATTAAAATAATGATTTAAATCTAATTTTTTATATAATTACAATCATACCTTTAACAACTAAAAAGGAAATCAAGAGTCCATATATGTTCACGCAGTTCACTCTTGGGAGGTTGTTCACGCTGGAACCCTACCCTATATATATATATATATATATATATATACACACACACACACACATATATACATATATATATATATATATATATATATAGGGAGCCGCTAAAATAAAAACCATCCCCAGTTGTAAGAACCACGAGAACCACTCTCAACCAATCAGAATAAAAGGGTATTTTAGTCATTCACTATAAATGTCAAATCTCCCTTTAAAGTCACCAGGCTTTATTGCCTCTCCCATCTCTTCTCTGTCTTTATATCACTTTCCTCTCTCTCCATTTTCAATTTTGAAGAGCTGTGTGAATCAAATTCCAATATTCGATTGAAATACAAGCTCTCATATCTCCTTTTATCTCTCATCTCTCTCTATTTCTTGAAATACTCTCACCACCATCTCTCATCTTGTTCGAAAATCTTCTGCGTAAGGGGAACCGGAGAAGGAGATCGGAGAGAGAGAGAGAGAAAGACGGTAGAGGGAGGTGGGGAGGTGTTGGTGGGGAAGACGTTGGTGGGAGGTGGCGGAAGACGGTGATAGGGATGTTTGGCATGCTCCGGTGACCAAGTCGTTGGTGGGAGGTGGCGGAAGACGGTGATGGAGGTGGTGGTTGGTGTTTGGCATGCTCCGGTGACCAAGTCGCCACCGGCAGTGGGGTGTTTGGCATGCTCTGGTGACCAAGTCACTGCCGACAGTGGGGTTGTGGTGGTGGTGGGTTTTGACGGCGACGACGGTGAGATTTTGAGCAATGACGTGCCCTTTGTTGGGGTTTTGTGTGTTTGTTGAGTCGCCGGTAACCCCCAAATCTAGACTCGAATTTGCTTTTTTCTTCATGGGTATCTCAAAGAAATTGGGTAATGTTCTTGATATTTGGGTCTCTTTTTGGAAGATTTGAAAAGTTTAGATTTTTTTTAGCAAATGGCGTGCTCTGTGTTTGGGTTTTTGCTTTGTCATTTAATTTGAAAAATGTAGATTTTTTTTGTAAGGTTTTGTTGCATGAAGTGGTTTGATACTGTTATTGATCTTTGGGTCTCTTTTTTGGGAAGATTTGAACAATGAATTATGTGGGTTCGATGTGTTGGATTTGTGGCGGTGATGATTCATAAAAAATCCCGCATATTTTGATGACGATGGCGCGGCAAGGATGGTAGAGGGTAGGTTTTTGAACGTGCAACCCCACTTGCAGCCTCTGATTATCGGAAAATCTGAGCCAACCCCCGTTTTTTTTTTCGAGATACACTTTTGTTTTGATGTTGTTGGTTTTTTATTCCCCCCCCCCCCCCCAGTCGATGATGATAACAATATATCTGAGACACCTCCCGAGTTTGCGATTTCTGGGTGCGTTCGTTTTTGCGTAAAAACGTTTTTTGTAAAAAAAAGTTAAACCGTGAACTTTTTAACGTAAAACGTAAAAACGTAAAAAGTTTTACGTAAAAAGTTTAACGTAAAACATAAAACGTAAAAAGTGTAAAAAACGGCGTGTTAAAAAACGTGTAAAAAACGGCGCGTTAAAAAAACGACGCTTGAAAAAACGGCTCGTAAAAAACGGCGCGTTAAAAAAACGACGCTTGAAAAAGCCCGGCGTGCAATGTAAAACGTAAAAAGTAAAATGTTTAACATAAAGCGTAAAACGTAAAAACGTTAACGTAAAACGTAAAAAGTTTAACGTAAAACTTAAATTGTAAAAAGTATAAAAAATCTTTTAAAAAAATCTGAATTTAAAAATGCTTTTTAATAAAAAATTATGTTTAAAAAATAAAAAGTAATATAATAATAAAAAAAACTAATAAAAAACAATAAAAACAAAATGACAAAATAGAGTCATTTTACTAAATTACCTTTTTGTATTAAAATATTAAAGACATAATAAGAAAAAAAGTATTTAATATTATTTTTAGTTACTTTTAATCTCATCCATTGATCTTGAAGATCTAATGGCTAGAAAGTGGTTCTCTTAGTTCTTACAACTGGAGGTGGTTTTCATTTTAGCGGTCCCCTATATATATATATATACATACATATATATATGTATATATATAAAGGGGTTCATCCCCCACCCCGTAGGTCCATCTCCTTTAGGCCCCCGCTTATGTGACGGTGACGTGACGGCCTATCCCCTTAGGGATGAGGCTCCCCATACCGGGTAGTTCAATTAAAAGTTTCAAAGATATGTGAAAGGAATTTCTAAAATAAGAAATGTGACTCTGGCATTACATCAATTAGGACGTAATCAATTAAGATGGAAAAGTTACACAGACAAACCCGTCTTGTAGGCAAAGATGATTATCAAAACTAGCCTTAGACCCTCTGATATTAATTAACTCAAATCTCACAGAATTTGCAATTAATTTATTCCAGGGTTTAGCATTTTACCAAAAGATCAAAATCAGTTTTAGACTCAATGTGGGGGATTTGTTTCATAAGGGTATATTTTTTTTTTTTTTTTGAATGGCTAAACTTTCATGTCATGGGGATTGAACCCATGAGCTTCACCTATTCATAAGGGTATATTGACACTTCAATTTGCCAAATGGTTGTCAATGAACTTATATTTAGATTGGCAGCCCCATGACTCTTTAAAGTGGAGGTCATGACACTTTAATTTGCTAAATGGTTGCCAATGAGCTTTCGGTATATTGGTAGCCCCATGACCTTTTAAAGTGTATGTCATGAGTTTGAGTTTCGTCTAAAGCAAAATTGCTATGGATTAAGCTAGGGGTCTTACCACAGTGACATTCAAGCAGTGGGTTTCTTCCGGAATGGTGGCGGACCAGGTCACCAGCGTCGTCTGTGTTCGCAGATGTGGTTAGCCTTTATGATTTTAGTTGTAGATATCTACATCTTAGACGAATGTTCAACTTCTCAAGGTTACAATGTTTTTTAACAAATTATTAAAATGAAATATGTTGGGCTTACTCCACCCATGATCCAGGGGAGGAGGTTGTGTACATGCAGGGGTAGTCCGTGCTATCACTCAACTCCATCTCTGTGATATAAAAATACCTCTCACTCCGTCTACATAGTCTAATTTTTTTTTGTTTGATACAAAGGATACCCCTAACTTTCTGGGGTACCCCTGAATTTTTGGGTTAGATCCGCCACTGCCGTGATGCATGTCATAGAACTTGAGCTTTGGTGTTCCAGCAATTCCGATCATATTGGTGTTGTAATCCCATTGGAAAATAGGTGCCCCGAAGACTAATTCTTTACCGTCTTCATCTTTATCGATCAACCTCTTATGTAGACTTTCTTCCATCAACTTTGGAAGAGCCACGAATCCTTTTTTGGCCAAGTGTGTGTTGTTTTCCTTTTTAATTACAATAGTTCGATGTAAAATGTAGAATCGCAACAAAGTTAAAATTTAGAGTAAATTACAAGTTTTATCCTTTATCTATATATATATATATCTAAAATCAACAACCACTTATCATCACCACCCTTCACCGCCACCATTACCACCCTTCATCATCTACAACCACCATCACTACAATCTTCCACCACCGTCTCCAAATCAACTCACCAACCTAAAACCTCCAATACTAATAATCCTCAAAACCCCAAAAAACCAACATTTTAAATGAATATCACTGTAAAATCAGTCGGTAATTCCAACATTTTAAAATGAATCAACATCGGCACAAATTGTTCAAGCCCAAATTCGAAAAAAAATAAAAAAAATAAAAAAAATTTACCTTCAATCATAGCATCATCGGTCACCATCCATAACCCACCACCACTCCGGCCACCACCACCTACAACCGCCCGTAACACCACCTTCACCATCCACAACCCACCATAACATCCACCTTCACGGCTTTTACCAAACTCGAACACAAGATCTGATGTTTAATATGCGCGCATACTTACCAGTGGACCATCTTTAGATTTGTTTATAAGGTTCTCTCACAAAACTTTAAAGGGTTCCTTCAGAAGTCTTTATATAAAGAGTAAAATGCACAGATAGTCTCTGTGGTATGTCAAAATAACACCTTTAGTCCCTATCTTTTGAAAATTACATCGGTGCTCCCTGTGGTTTGACAGGTTGTTACTCGGATAGTCCCTAGAATGGATGTCCGTTATTTTCTCTATTAATTCCATTTGAAATTACCTATTTACCCCTCTTTAAAAAAAAGAAAAGATATATTATAAACGTGTGGGGCCACAAACCCCTTTATCTTCTATAAAAACAACCGACCACCATCCCCATAGACACCCACCTCCACATACACCACCCCCTCCGCCACCTAAACCTAAAACCACCATTGAAGCCACTACCTCAAAATCATCAACTGGAACATAAAGCTTTAAATTTCAATATCCACTGAACAACAAATTTTATCCTAATTCCTAATTTGGAATAGGAAAACGACGATCCATCAATCCAAATCTTGGAATGCTATAACAACGATCAAACAAAATGAATAATTTCTACTCAATTTGGGATAGGATAACCACAATCAATCTATCCAATATTTGGAATATGAGATAAATCGGAAATGAACAAGTTTTACTCAAAAAAAATCTATACCCATGGTGGTTCCGAGAGGACAATCGGTGCGCCGACGGGAGCCGACTCACTCTCACGAGATGATTTGCGCTTCTTCATGGTGGATCTGACTCACATTCTCCGGCGTGTGAATGTGACGGAACGAGAAGTGGTGACCGCCATTACGATTAATTGTGGGAGATTGATGACGAGAACGTGAGTGATGGTGGATTCTAGATTGAAGGAGAACAGAAGACATTGCGGTTGCAAATTGGGGGGTTGAGAGGGCTCATGTGCAGTTTATAGGTTATGTATATTTAATTAATTGTAGAGAGATAAAGGAAATTGCAGAGAGAGAGAGAGAGAGAAGCAGAGATATCTGGTGAGAAGGAATTAGGGTTGGGGACTTGAGAGTGGAGCTAAATGGAGAAGAAGGGTGGTGGGTCCCACATTTGGTTTTAATATATCTTAATACTAGTCTAAGTCCCCGTGCTTCTCTTTGACATCCTGAAGTTATGTATATTGATCGTAAACATAATTTTACCTTGGATATAAAATAAATAATGATCCAACCTTGAATTAGTGCTGAAGGCCTTCCACATTACATAAGCAATGATTCCCCTAATAGTAGAAACAAAAAGGCCCCAACATTGTATCTAGTTGCAACATCCGATGATCGGAGTTGTGTTTGCGTGTCAACCCAACCCGACTCATCCCATACCATAAAAAAAATCAAGGAAGTCTATTTACAAAGAAAACCTCAAATTAGGCATGCAACTAAAGTAATTAATTCAATCTTTTGTTTTTCTAAACGGGGACGACACCACGTCAAAACTTTATTAATAAAATTAAAAAATAATAGTTACACCTAAAGAGCATTGGGTCTTCCGAGACATACCCCAAGATCACCAACCTCAAAAACGCCTATGGCCTTACAGAACGGGTTTTAACAAACCCCTACCCCAACCACTCTAACCAATAACAATTACTACTTCTAAATCTACTCGCGACCACACACAACCCAAGTATTACAAACATAAAACCTATTCAAAATCCAAACAAACGAAAACAACCAAAATCAAGACAAAATACAGTTCAAACAAAAAAACATCAATCTTCAAAACTCTATTGGCTTTTATACGCATCAACAACAAACTTCAAGCTTCTAGCCATTATCCAAGTCAAACCCAAGTCCAATAACCTGCACTTACCACCAAACCCAGCAATACCTATCAGCAAATAAACATTCAATGTGATTTAATCCCAAGTCCCCAAATTTCATGCCAAAAACTAAACAATTGGTTGAAAATTCAAGTGATTTGACTTAAAAATAAATCATGAATCAAAGTAGAAAGCTATAGGAAAACCGAAAATGCATAAACATATAATATCTATCGGCATTGAAGCCAATGTAGATCATCATTTTTGTTCTAGATCTTTCCAAAGTTGGGCTTCACGTCTAACGGTCGCCGGATAGATACCTTCTGCACCAAATATTAAAGCACCAAACAAAACTTTAGAATGATAACAATATGCTTTCTACATAGTCACTACATTATGGTTATCCTCAACTGGAAAACTAATTATAACGGGTCAAATTATTTGAAAAAAGATTATCCAACCAGCTTGCATGATGCCTTTAATGCAAATATATATTATAACGGGTCAACTGGATTGAACAGGTCACCAACCTGACTCAACCCATCTTGATCTTTTACCCAGCCCAACAAAAATGATATGAAATGATATAAGAAATTAACTTACCTCCATGAAAAGCGATGAATATGAGAGCCCGTTAACTCCCCTAAACAACCACCAATATGTGTAGCTCCATAAAATTACCTACAAAACGTTTAATGCTAACTGATGTTAGCATCTTTAATCAGTTAAAGCATCTAATGAAAATCTTTGGAAAGAACTAACTTGTTGTAATGTTGAAAAAACAAACTTAAAATTTACCTTCCTACATGATGGACATCACCAAAAAAACATGATACCCCTGATTACTCCCTCCCATTCTCTTCTCTGGCCTCTCTCTTTCTCAGCTTCTCACTTTCTCTCTCTAATTCTCGTTCTTTCTCTCTCTCTCACCATTCTCACTTTCTCTATATGATAAGACTGTGTAATGAAATCTCACAACATATATAGCAACAAATTCAATTAAAATAACTAAAATCTCATTTTTAATATAAAAACCACGAAAAGAAATTACAATAAAATGGATGTAAGATTAAATGGATGTAACAGGTTGTAACTGAAAGGCGAAGTACGAACCAAAACCAATTAAAACAAAGAAAAACCTAATTCTATGTACTTACTCTTTGCCTCTTGTTGACAGTTTCTGCTACACGATCATGATGAAACAATTGATGCTATAATAAATCTGCATCAAAATACAAAAACATTTATTCAATTTTTAACAAATATCATAACCTCATCCTTGAGCGAAAAAGCAAATCAGATTTAAAAACATGTAAATGCACATCTGGTTTGCATAAAACCCTACATTTTTAACATATTTGACGGTTGCCTACACCAAGTGATTTGTTGATTTGTTCCAATTGCCTGCAATAGTTAAGCTTTGAAATAATCAGAATAAAGTTGTAGGGAAAGATTGAGAGGAAGATTCAAGTACCAGTTGTTGGCAAATTGTTAACATCCCTTGAATCCAAAATGTCAGGAATTTCCTTGACGGCCTGAGAGACAAAAACATATAAAACCTTTACGTAAAAATAAATGTATTAATTTATTTTATACTTTTGAGCTTTGTGCAACCACAAGCCCACATGCATATTATACATAAATAAAACAATAGTTATAAGTCGGAAGACCTCAAGGGCGATCATTACTCCAGATGACAGAGAACCACCAACAGACTTGCCAGCAAGCTTAATTTTAACTTATGTCAAATCATAAGTTCAGGTGTAATTACGATGACTTGATTCAACATAAGATACATAAATCAAAACACAACTATGGTGAAGCTAAAAAGAGCTAAGAGTACAACCTGTGTGTTGCCCAAGATCACATTTCCATCAAACTTGTTGCATAGATACTGCACTCCACGCCTAACAAATTCCTGTTTACAGAACACACATCCTCAAAGTAAATAAATAAAATAAATGAAGATAGTGATGAATGATATTTCTTTCTAGATAATGTAATAGATCATATATGGTAGTTGATGGACCTGCTTTTCTTCTAAAGTCATTATCTTTCCATCCTACAGTCCAATGAAACTAATAAATTACATAACGTAAAATCTCGAAAACATGTGTCGAGAACGAAGAAAACTCACAATGCCAGAAACCATCTCTCTTAACGAATCCAAGTTATAGTCAAGTTGGTTAAGATCATCACGAACATCAGTCACCTGTTTCAGATTTTCATCAAATTTGTATTTTTTTTTAAATAACAATTGCAATATTTTTTTGTAACATATTTACCTTGCTTTGAATTGATTTTGATATCTCCACTTGTTTATCCAGTTTCCCATCCAAGTTCTCTACCCTCTGAGTTAAATGCTTCTTTGCTGCCTGATTAACGGTAACAACAAAATGAACAATAAGAAACTTAAACAATATTAAAATTGATGATAAAAAGAGTAATCAAATTTGAGTCCAAAAAAGTGGAATAAGAAGTCACCATTTCATAAACTTCACATCCCGACCTGCTATTGTCTTCGTACTTTTCTCTAGTATTTTGGCTCCACCGAACATCATAGTCAATTTAGCCTGGTTTATAAGTTTGAAGATGTTATTGTTTGAAGTACTACATCAAGACTTAAAAACCATCTATATTAGAAACCATCAAACATTATTTAATAAAGAAAAAAATTATATAAACTATGAAGATTTTCACTTTTCCTAAAGAGTAACAATAGTGCGGTTACAGAAACATTGAATCATGCATTAAATAAACTCAACTAAACCATTTACATAATACTTTTTAGTGCTTATCTTGGGTATATTATGGGATGAGCATTTGGTACCGGGTACCAGTTCACAATTTCCCGGTTTTCGGTACCGGTATTTATGGGTAAAACACCGGTAAATACCGGTACCGGTACCAACTTTCCCCATATTTAGGTACCGAACGGGTACCGTGCTCATCCCTGGTATATTAAAAAAACAATATAATTAAATCAAATTCGGATAGTGCCCTCAAAAAAATTGATATCATATTGTGAACAAAAGCTACTTCGGTTGATACATTATTATTGAGTTGAATAAAGCATGAGCAGAGTGGATTGTGGCAACCAATACCTTCATATGCAGCACTCTGCACCAAAAGAAAGATTAAATTAGAGATTTTTCCATTGAAAGGTACAACATCAAGAAAGGTATCACCATAAAGATCGATACTGAGTTAAAAATCATTATGCATTTATTGTACCAGCTTCAATATCGATCTCAAATTAGTATATGCTACCTCTATATAATTTGGTTCTTCTGTTATCTATATCACTTTTGGCCTCAAGAATGATGATGATTGTGAAATTACTTATCAACCTGCTTCTATGCTTGATTTACTCCTTTATTTTGTCATAAGCTGGAGACGTGTGCACGATCAATGACATTCTCTTCTCGACTGTTTAAATCATTCAATATTCAACAATTTAATTGTTTATTAGCGTTAATTTCACATGAAAGCTTAGAAATTATCTCAATTACATCAAGACCCCATCATTTTGTTCACCATTTAAAGAGTCTGTATACACGGAGAGAATAAAAAGCACAGAGGAAGATTTATTAAGCATCCATTTTAAAGAAAAGAATACGTACCTGTGTATCGTTTACTTCATCAGCATCCCTGAAATCCCCTTCTTTTTTAACATTTAATGAATATGGATCCTCAAGAAGCTGAATCTTTGCCAGCTGAAAATCCCCAACACCTGATACATGGATCCTCATGTAACTGAAACAAAATGGCAATAAAAGAATATGAAACAGAGGGCCTCAGACCTAAAAGCAAATAAATCGTCGGAGAATGCAAAACCTTAATCTGAAACGGGTCAGATGGGTAACACATACCTTAATGTCGCTGGTCTTCACTGTTAAGGAATATGTATTTCAAAAAGAGTACCTAGAATATCATCGGGTGTTGGGTTATCAACCGAAACTTCAATATGAGATGCAATGGCAAATTGTCAACCATGAAGAGGCTGATTTCGTGGTATAGATACCTTTCTTTCCAAAAGAGATTCAATTGTCTTAAGCTTTTCGTCCAATTTGTTTGGCTCATCATTTTAGCTGGAACATCACAAACATGGCTGCTTATGAGACAATCAGATTTAATAACCCTATTTATAAACAGTAGCTTTACAAATTTCATCAACCACTCAAACCTAATATAATGTAATTAATATTTCTTATTTATAAACAGTAGCAAATTAAAGAAGAAATAAAACTGTTACACCAAACTAAATAAAAATTTATGGATGCTCACCATGTTTTCCTTAGTGCTCTCCCCTTTGGAGTTAACATCGTTATTCTTTAATCATCATCACTTTCAACTAACATACAAATTACACAAACTAACAATATTCTCCTAATTAAGATCAAACTAACATAAAATAACCCTAAAAACAGTAACAATTACAAATAGAGAGAAGAGGAGACGTACATAATCATTCTAATCGCCGTACATTAGAGACTTATTCATTCATAGCTCTTCGATGAAAATCCGAAAACGTTAGGATTTACACAGCTTCTATTCACTTTTAGAGTTTTCAAAACTGGGATATTAGAACAGTAACGGAAAAGATCAGCGAGATTTAATAATCCGGTCAAATGAATTGCAAGGATAATGGAAACAACAAATCGGAACTTTAAAGATTGTTCTTGGACTCTATGAATCGATTCGATGAATATCATCAGAAGAAGATTGAGAAAGTGGTGTATGGGAGATTTCCATAAGGTTCGAATTAATTTCGTTTGCCAACTCAAATTGGCGATACCAGAATCATCTGGAAAACAAAATCATCAGCATCAATGAAACTGTTGATGGAAAGAAGCAGGAATTAGGGTTTGAGAAGAGAAACGACGGTATTTTGAAAAGCGTTGTAAATGTAAATAAAGGAGAATGAAGAGAATATAGATAATGGCGCCCAAATAAAACAATTCTCTGGCCAAACACCTATGCCACATTGGTCAACCCTTATTTTGCTTTAATATAAGAAATAGATATTAGTTTAATAACAAGGGCATTTTAGTTATTTTACATGGAGTTAACGGCGAAAACTAACGGACGTCCACTCCAGGGACTATCCGAGTAACAACTTGTCAAACCACAGGGAGCACCGATGTAATTTTCAAAAGGTAGGGACTAAAGGTGTTATTTTGGCAAACCACAGGGACTATCCGTGCATTTTACTCTTATATAAATTAACACTATAAAATACGACCCGAACAGGTTGCTAGGAACCCCCGAGTTGGCTGTAAATCCGCCCCTGGAGACAAAGTTAATAACATGCATGTTTGTGATTCAGTCACTTTTACATTACTATTCAATATCCCGTTTCGAGTAAGATTTTATATCAATTTAGAACTATGTTTGGAAAAAAGTTAATTACTTTGTTACGGAATACTCGTTACAAAGTAAAAGAAACGGAATACAAAACTCCGCAAATAACTTACTATTAATTCGTATGTGATGATGAGACAAAATTCTAAGAAAAATGTTACCATTAATTGGTATGTAGTGTTGCTTTTAGATTCTGCCAAACCAAAAAAAAACTAAGGTAAACAAACGGAATCGAACTTAGATACCTTCTTTTAGTGTGATGCTGACAAACCAATGCACCAAGTTGCAATTTCGATTTTTCAGTTGAACATTAGGCATGTGGGTGTGGGTTTGGGAAACAACACGGGGAGCTGACGGGGAACACCGCCCGAAGGTTTGAATCTTTTGTCCGCTGAATAACGGCTACTTAATAAAAAAATTCGCCAATGATCTCTAGATCAAGTGGTGGAAGGCTTGCAGTTCTCTTGAGAGATGCAGGTCCAACTCTCACTTGGTGCAGAATGAGGCACTGGTGAGCAATGATAGGTGTCGACGAGGGCCCCTTGACTGAGCTCCCTGTCTGGCACGCTCCAGTTAGGCTCCTTAACAGGCCTAGATACGGTTCTTTAATAAGCTACATGAAAAAGAGGTGGAAACAGGCACGCCCATCATGTCTTCTCCCCTGCAAGGCCATTTAATGTCTGCAAGAAGAGAGACGATATGGACGCAGGAGAAGTACGAGGTTAGTACATGCGTCATTAATGACGGAGATCATCTCTCCAATAGAAAGGGAACACGTGTAAGGGCGCTGCAAGGATCCCTTCTGTTCGACAAGGAACCGTTAGATCACCTTGTGATCTCCACCCAATTGATAAGTTGTTTTTCTATATAAGCCATCCTCATCTTCTCTTAGGCCATTAGGTATACCTTAACTTTTCTTAACTTCATATAAGTGTCACATCACTCGTTTTTTTCCCTCTTTACTCCACCTCATCATAAGGAAATGGTTTAACCTTGCTAACTCAACCTCACCCACCATTTTTTAATTGTTATAGTATTAAATAATTTTTTTTAAATACAAAATAAATGACAACAATACCATTTCATTAACTTATTAGCTAAATTAAACATTGATAATAAATAACATTAATTTCTTATTCTTTTTTTACCTAGGTTAACATGTTAACCAAAGGAGGTTTTAACACCCCTTAACGGGAGTGGTTTGGAAGAAATGTTAACTTGCCATGTCATATTTAACACCAATGAAGTTAGAGTATACCCCAAAACCTTAAGGTATGCATTGAATAACCCTAGCATTAACTCACACAAGCACATTAACTCCAATTATTCTCTAAATCGCATTGAATACTTGGAATCTAAGATTTACACCAAATATTCCGGCAGCACCATCACGTCGGAATTACCTTTCGTCTCCGGCAAGTTTACTTATTCTCACGCCGGAGCTTGGTCACGGATCCCTCCCCCCACCGAGCGCTCCGTGACGAGACTAACAGTGTTTTGTTTTTTAGACTCGAAGGAAGATCTCTCTGAGCGTTAACGAGTCTCTTCAATCTCTAATCGGAGTCAGAGGATTCGACAATAGGAGTCCCAAGAAAACCTGGGTTTGATCCTTGAGCCAAACGGGTTTTACCGATAATTTTACCGCCGTGCCTATGGGCAGGTGGGTTATCGGGTTTTCCCCGGAATTGGTGGTGTACTCAGGTTACTCTCGGAGTACTCCGTTTGTTCCAATGGGTGCCCCGAGAGTGCTCGGGATTGATTCTGTTGGCCGTTAAAAAAATCAATTTTTTTTTATTTTAAACACTATATAAACCTCATTTTGTACCCAAAAAATCACCACACTCTCCATCTTTCATATATTCTTCTCTCGTTCATATATATCTTTTAAAAACTCACCACAGTCTCCATCTTTTATACATTCTTCTCTTCTTCATCTATATCTCTTAAAAAAGAGTCGCCACGAGTTCTTCATCAGACGAGGAAAATGCTTGAGACGGCTAAAATTATTCATCATTTTCTATAATTTTTATTCAAATTTTAATTTTCTCATATTCATTGTAAATAAAATACATTAAACGAATAAGAATGTGTTTAAAAATAAAATATATTAACTAAAAAAATGTAAAAAGATGGAAGGGAAAGTGGAAAGAATAGGGAGCCACACCTCACGCTTGGAGAAAATTGATGAGGTGGAAAGATGCGTGATATGGCGTCTATGTTGATTTGGGTGAAGGGGGAACCACACCCTATTTTCGTATTGTATATATAAAAAAACGAACATGGTCAAGTTAGAAAAAAAATTAACCAATGGCCAAGTGTCATGTAGTTGCTTGTGTAGTTGCCTGACACTATTTCTCGGGCATGGTGTTTGTATATTTAGGAAATTTATTAATTTCGTTCGGATATTTTCTGCATTAATTATATCAAAAATTCTGCGTTTTTGACCGATATATTCAATTTTCTGCATTAATAATGTCTAATAAATATTCTACTTTTTTGACCAATTCAAGGTTACAACCATAATATTAACTAGGGTCATTCCCTAGTCGCGCCTTGCGCGATTTACATTATGGTTAGCATATCTGACAATAAACCATTAAAATGATGTTTTTAGATACATTGTGTCATATGTTTGGTTTGTGGGCTTACTTTTTACATAGTTTGATACTAAATATCAAAAGGTCAAACATGTTAATCTTTGCACAAAAGTTGTTCCCTGCATGTGTTGTTGACTTGGTGCTTTACTTGGTTGTGTCGACACGCCTTCTTTCTTTGGCGACTTAGGGTGTAAGCGAACGTCAATTGTTGATGTGTCTATCATCTCGTCAAACCATAAAACCTGCATTTTAACACAGTTCGCTTAGTGTCAGTTCACATATATTACTCAACAATGAGAAGACGGTAAATTCACATGTGCCAGTTTGGGTTAGGATGGGTCGTTTTAAAAAGGTGTAAGTTTGGTTCAGGTCAAAATGGGTATCAACAAAAATTAGTACGGGTCAAAATGGGTTGTTTCAAAAGAGAAATTGATTATTCCAAACATAAAAACAGATGTGGACCGAACAATTGCAAGACCAGTGGATCAAGACTTATTCTTGCCTTAATTCCAAACATAAAAACAGACCTGGAACCGATTATTCCAAGCACAAAAACAGACTTGGAACCGATGATTTCTAACATATAGACAGGCCTGCTTAGTTTTTTTCTAATTTTTTTAAACGGCATAAATTGTCTTTTATAATAAAGACAGTTTAATTGAAGTTACTAACAAAAGAAAGCACAAAAGAAAGTAGTTGTGTGTAAGTCGTTAATTGGATTAGGGCATTAGGCATGTTTTTCCATTCGGCGAAATTAATGATAACTGAGAACTGATGACTGACCATTGAAACGGGTGAGGCTTGGTATCGGTTCCTTTTCTGTCATTTTTTCGGGTTGGAGTGAAACATGCTCACCCCTAATCTAAATCACATAACAATAATTAAAAAAAAAACTATGTAAATGGGCAATGCTGGGTACCTTAATCAGCAAAAGAAACAGGTCAAGCTGACACGAATCTCAAACCTGAAGTCAAAAGCGGAGGTACAATCTTAGGCGTTAAAAGCATCTTATAATGTTTAGACTAAAGAGAAATAAATAAGAGCTGTGAAAATATATGTACCTTTTCACTAAGAGCACATTGAATTACTTGAACATCAATCAAGACTTGGTTCACTATGTCCCCATTGTTTCCATATGTATCAAAAAAGCTCATGTTCCGGGTTAATATTACTTGGACATACTTTGTCATTGTTACAGAAGTTTGTCTTTCAGCGAGTCGGATAAGTGTTGACTGCTGCACAAATAAAAAGTTCATATGGTGCGTTTTTAAGTAAAGTGAATATTAAATCGTATTTGACATGTAGATGTCCATACCATGATAAAATGTTCTGTTTCTACTCATTTATTCAATTCTTCTATCAATAGTACATGATTCATATGCGCTATCTAATTAAAAGTTGTACATGTACAATATCACTTTAAACAAATAGGAAATTTTCATGGTGGTTGTAAATTTGTAACTAAGAGCATTCACATTCAATCCACCATCTTTAACCTTATAATTTAACTAAAAATCACTACTTTTTAAAATTTATCTCATGTTTTAAAAAACCTTCTACATCCAACACCCCATACCTATCTCTATATTCTTTTTTTATTATTTCTTCTCTTTCTCCAATTTACAATTTTAACTACTATCTATTTTGTCTTATTATAGTTTCTTCTAAAATTGATTCTAATAACTTTTTCTATAGAAGCTACAATAGGATTACATTTTATAAAATTCGACAACTTTAATTCAACGTTTTAAAGGCAACAAAACAACTTTTGTTCAGCAAAAAACCCCTAAAAACAGCCCCAAAAACAGCATGTTTTTTCAACAAATAAACGCCAAAAACCTGCAGGTTTTTTTCAGCAAAAAAACAGCATGTTTTTCAGCAAATAAACGCGAAAAAAGTGCAGGTTTTTCTAGCACCCGGTTCGGCCAAAAAACTGTAGTTTTTTAGCAGAAAAAACCTAAAAAACGCAGTTTTTTTCCTGCGAAAAACCTCAAAAAAACGCAGTTTTTTTAGCTGAAAAAGCAACCAGCAGCAGCAGTGTTGCTGCAGTTTTTTTGGACTGGGTTTTGGACCGGCGAAAATAGCAGCAACAGCAGCGTCAAAAAAAGTTAAATTATAGGGTTAAAGATGATGGATAAGAATATGATCTTAAGTTTATGAACATTAATTGTTAAAAGATACTAGGATTCTGTACAAACAAATAAAGAAAAAACAAGCCTCTGTAGACTTTAAATAGCCACCCCAAACAGAAACAAAAAACCACTAGCTTAGTCCGGATCAAAAACATTAAAAGATCTCCACCTCGACCACGTAAGCGATTGATCCTTAGACCTGTTTCACACCCATAAAAAGCTCATAGCTTTCAACTGTTCCACTGTTTTGGCTGTGGCATTCAAGTTAATGCAGCCACAACGAGTTATTCCTCATTCGCCACGGACTGTATTCACCCAATTTCGTATGCTCATTGTTTTGGCTGTGGCATTCAAGTTAATGCAGCTACAACGAGTTAAATTTATGCGCCTTATTGCCATCGAACACTTCGTTTAATTAGTTTGGTGTGTTTACGACAACATTTCAGCAAACAAGCCGAATATGGAACCGGAGATGTATTGACCCAAGCCGGGTGTGGTCAACAGAAGTTGTCTGTAAGCTTGTCGGTTGGCTTCGGTGTTGTCTAATCCGATCAATGGTAATCTTTTACCACAAGTTGCGTTTGATTCATCGTTTACAAGAATACCACGACCAGGTGATGCAATTGTTTTCTAATCCAAGAAAAAAAAACAAAGAGTAGTTTATTATTTACCAAGAAAAAAGCATATTAATGCTCACAAAAATCTACTGCATGTTTGTAAATATATTTGCCCAATCCAAGAAAGAAACATTTCATGTGAAGAACTAACATTAAAAGATTATAGATGAGGCAGAAAAACTCTAGAAAAGATTCTAAATACAAACTTATAAGAACTAAAGAATTAACTAACAAAGCTTATCAAATTTGAATAACAAACTTTGTCAAAAATCTTGTAAATAGACACTAAAACATAGAGCAGTGACCCAAAACCGGTTAACACCGGTTCGTTTAATACTAGTCATACTACATAACCTTGTAAACATCAAGATGAAATTAGTACATCATCCAATATCACAATCACTATACTGGTGTACACTTCATGCAATTTGATTTGGTTATCATCATTCATCACCAAACTTATAAATGAGTGCATATTTTGAGCCCAAAGCACAGATGGTTGAATCGCAAAATTCACAGACAATATGTCTAATATTGATTGAAAAGTCTAGCTTTCACTTCAAATGACGGAACAAAAAAAAAACCAGAAAGAACTCAGTATTCCAGAACTAATCAAGTAGTGATACTTCAAAAACATATAACTAAAAAGACCTAGCTCAACATGATTAATGAATATAGGCTCTATGGCTTCTAATGATGCAAATAGCAATCAGACAACTATACTAAAATCTGAATTTGACTAAACTACTGCCTACAACGAGAGACACAGACGTTCTACTGATCGGATCCTCCATACACAACGCAACGCAAATCAAATCAAACTTCTACAATTCAAAAACAAATATCATCACAATTCAATTCAATAAAAACAAAAGAAAACAGAAACATAACACAAACGTGATGCTGAACAGATCCTCCATACACAACGCAAATCAACTATAATAAGTCCGATTCTAACTAAACTAAATCCTGAAATCAACTACAATTACAACAACGAAAACAGACGTTCTACGGATCAGATCCTCCGTACACAACACAAATCATATAAAATTTCTACAATTCAGAAACAAAATCACCAAAATTAAATCCAAAAGGTTACAGAAACAGAAAGAGAAAGTTACAGCGGTTTGAACAAGTTCTTCGGAGTAAGATCCGGCACGGATGACGGAGACGCGAGCGGCGGATGATCGGGAGGAAGATCCTGGACGTTGATTGAAGGAACGTTGACCGATCCACGGTGAAGAAGATGCGTTAAGCTTGATGAAACTTGCAGACGCCATTGATGTGTGCAGAAGAAAGAGGATTCAAGGGTTTGTTTGTTTATAAGAAGTATGTGTAGAAGGAGAGGGGCGGGAGAAGATAGGAAGAGGTGGTTGTTGGAAATGAGAGGGTACAGTAGCTTTTTATGTATAAAAAGTTACTGTAGTTTTTTTTTAATATTTAAGGTTAGAGAATAGATATAGTGGACACGTTGGAGTGGATTTATAGAAGGTTTTTTTATATTTTAAAGATAGAGGTTAATTTGATGGAGTGGATGAGAATGCTCTAACCTCATAAGTGAATCAAGCAATTTATAATAAGAACATAACAGCAGTAATATCAAAAACTATGAAAGTGACTCGAATGGCTCATGTTCTTGCAAGGTTGACCCATTTCTTTAGAATATCTTATACTATATAATGCATATATAACAACCTCAGTCACCCGAAGAAAAAAAAAACTATAAATAATCAAAACAACTATGGAACATCTGGACATCGGAATCATTATTTAAATTATCTCGTTCACCTGCTGATTCAAGAAACATTTTGCAGCATAGGCGAGTCTCTATCTGCAGGCACCAAGCAATTAGAACTATGCTACACCCTGAACAAATGTTCCATGTTAGAGAATTCTAATGATCGTTGTTAAAACATTAAAAAAATAAACGCCGTATACAATTCAAAGATTCATGTCAGGTCACATAATTATACATATCATGCTCATAACGATACTGGTTATTATTCTATTATTAACCACAAGAAAGTTGCCGGTAGAGCCCATCGGAGGCATGCTAAACGCTGGTGCATTGGTGACACTCCCATTCCACCCATTGGCGGTGGTGGCCCTAGTTGACCATATCCACCACCCATACCCTACGATTCAGGTAGAGCGAGTGGCCGTAGTTGGGCATACATGTTCTGCAACCAACCAATGCATAGTCATTAGTAACTTCCATTTTGATAGGGTTAAAACCTTGAAGAAGAAGAAAGCTAAGAGATAGAAGGAAATTTGACTCAAATTCTGGCTCATTTGCATTCCATACGTAAACCAATTAAATAAACAAGACACTTACACAAGACACCCCCAAACTAAACCAAAATAACATCCTAATCCCTTGACTTAACAATAGTAATAAAACTAAAATATAAAATAAATAAGTTACGTAACAATACTCCCCCCTTAACCTACTTTTTGCCCTTAAAAAGTAAGCTCTTCAATTCAATCCTTAACCATTGTCGTCTTGTTCAACTTCCTCATCGCCTTCCACATTAATCACAAAAAGTTGTTTCTTTTTGCACTTGTGTCCTGGAACGAACTTTTCAGTGCACCAAAAGCATTCTCCTTTTGACCTTTTTAACTCTAGTTCCTCACCTGACACGCGCTTTGCGTTAATAGTTGCTGGTTTATAAGCTGGTGGCCCAGGGACTCCTGTTGGATCTGGAAGCAACAGAAGTTTTGAAGCGTTAACCGGAGGTGTTATTTTGACATCTTCGGGTTGCAGCCCATCCTTCACATCTTCACCTGAAAACCGAGGAAACTCAACCTTCCCGACCCGCATAGGCCGAGTACCCGTCCGCGAATCATCGCTAAACAGGCCCTTATCAGGGCCGCCTCCGCCTCCGCCGCCGCTAAAACTGCCACCGCTTGAATGCTCCTTGAGTGCTCGTAAGATCTCTTCTTGTTGTTTCATCGACTGTTCTTGTTGTTTCAACATGGTGGCTAGGGTTTCTTGGAGATTTGAGATTGCCTTGCCAAGTTCCTTGAGAGTGCTGTCAATTTCTTGATTGCGAGTGTTAGTCATGGTAATCGAAAGTAATTCCGACCGGAGATCGGAACGGCTCTGATACCCTTGATAGGGTTAAAACCTTGAAGAAGAAGAAAGTTAAGAGATAGAAGGAAATTTGACTCAAATTCTGGCTCATTTGCATTCCATACGTAAACCAATTAAATAAACAAGACACTTACACAAGACACCCCCAAACTAAACCAAAATAACATCCTAATCCCTTGACTTAACAATAGTAATAAAACTAAAATATAAAATAAATAAGTTACGTAACACATTTACTGTACATGGTGATGACAAAAAAAATATTAAAAAAAGCAAAAACCTGCCCTTCTCCGTTTCAGCCTTGTCCTTGATTAGAGCACACGGGGTGGTCCGTTATACCACCCCGATCACGCGTTAAAAACGAACGGAACACCGCCGCCGGCACCCCCACAACGCGTTATTTTTTGAACGTGTTAAACACATCACGCGTTGAATTTGAAATTGGACCGTTGATTTATGACCGTTTGTTAATTTTTTTTGACCGTTTGAACCTTTTTTTTATATAAATCCTCACTACTCAATTAAAAAAACAATAAATTCTCAACCATTCTCACACACTCAATACAAAAAATCAACAAACTCTCAATCTAAATATTTTTAGAAACATGGAAGGTTCAAGCAAGAGAGGTGGGGGTTCGAAAAAAAGAGGTTCGGGTACGAAGAAAAATCCCGTAAGACCCAAGGTTCGAGCGAATCTTGGCGAGCCGATGCGCTTTAGGTTGCAAGACGAACCCGACCAAGTCCCACCCTTTCATACCCAACAATATCCACCCTTTCAAACCCAACAATATCCACCATTTCAATCGCAAACGTATCAAAACCAACCGTTCGTCCCACCGTTTCAACCTCACCAATTTCAACCCCAAACGTATCAAACCCAACCCCACCAACTCGACCCACTAGAAGACAACACCCTCATCCATCAATTTGCAAACGCGTATCGTGAACCACAACAAAGTCTTGACGACGATGAAGATGATGATTACATTCAAGAACAACAACAAGAAGAAGAGGAAGAGGAAGAAGAAGAAAATGATGACGTTCAAGAAGTCCGACAAACCGTCCGACAACATTGGACGAGCGAGGAGGAGGTGTCCTTGGTTCAGGCGTACTTGCACATCTCGGAGAACAGGAAACATGCCAACGAGCAAAGAAAGGATGCGTTTTGGAGACGGGTCATTAATCATTTTAGGCAACTTCCCGGTGCAAATATTCGAAACATGGACCAAATGACGTCGAAATGGACGGATTTGAACGGGAAAATTAGCAAGTTCAACGCTTGTTTCATTCAAAAGGTATGTTTTTTTATTAAAGTTTAAATCTTTTTTCATTGAAAACTGTTTTTTTTTATAAAAAACAGAAACAGTTTTTATTTAAAAAAAAAACTAAACAGTTTAAAAAAAAAACAGAAAACAGTTAAAAAAAAAAAAACAGAAAACAGTTTAAAAAAAAACAGAAAACAGTTTTTTTTTAAAAGATAACCTATTATATTTTTTATGCGTGGTCCTACGGCTCCAAAAAACGAGGAGGTTCGAAAAGATCAAAGACATCCGATTCGGAGAACTACACGACTTCCGCGTCGGATAACTTGCCCGAAATGAACTTAAACGACGACCCCCTTGACGAACCAGAAGACGACCACGTTGAAGGAGATACACCTACAAGGCCACGCCGCAGGAGAGGTGGTGAATCATCAAGCAAAGGGAAGGAAGCGGTGGCGGAGTCGATCTTTAGAATCGAAGAGGAGAAAATCACGCGATACAAGAAGGCCGAAGAAAGAAAAGATATAATTATGTCCCACAAAGTTGAACGCGAGCAGGCGTACAAGGAACACTTGAAAACGGTTGAAAGACAAAATGATTTAAAAATCTTGTGTGAAAAGCACAACCATCTCGACGAACCGTTTAAGTCAATTGTCATTCAACAAAAGCGTGAGATTTGCGCAAAGTGGGGTTGGGAGATGCCACTCGTTTAGTTTTTATTTTCCAAGGTTTAGTTGTTTTTTTTATTTTGCTATGTAATTTATTTTTAAAGTTTAATGAAATTTATATTTTAGTGTTTTATTGTTAATTTCTAATTTTAAAATGAAAATTAAAAAAATTTGGTAGTGATAGAATTCCATCACTAGTGATACCACCCCCTTCAATTCCATCACTAGTGATATAATATTGGATGATGACATGGCATGAGTCGATTGATGCTTGGTAGTGATAGAATCTATCACTAGTGAACCACCCCTCCTCCCCTTAGTTCATCAACCTTTGCGAGTATATTCACAGATAAACTCCAAGAAAACCAAATAATCGAAACTTGAATATCCAATCTCCAATCGCAGTGAACTCCCTTAGGCACACAAAAACAAACATCATTACACATCATCTAGTCATCTACTCATCTTCGTCTGTATTCAGCCACACATTTTTATCCACAACATTCACGGATAAACTGCAAGAAAACCATATAACAAAATTCTAATTCTCAATGAAATCTAATTACCGCCCTAAATCTCCACATAAACTCAGAAAGACGAAATAATAACCAACATAAAGTCACCTGGACGTTGGCGATGCAGTGCGTTACATTCCCGGGAACCAAAGAGCGACGAGCAAAGCTGGAAGGCGAGGTGCTTTCTCAAAGCTGCCGTCGTGTCTCAAAATCGTAGCTACCACCTTCGTTACCTGTTGATCCCGTGAAACCCTAGCCGTTGCGCGGTCCTCACTCGAACTCGTTGTTGTGGCTGGAGTATGGGGGACTGCGTGAGGACTTCGCCCGCGATGTTGTTCCTTCGCGATCGCACTCTCTCTCTCATCGGTGGCCGACGGCTTTGGCATCTCCTATTTTTCCTTCTGGATATGTGTAAGGGTAGATGAGGGGTTTACATGGTGTAGTCGTGGTTGAGGAGAAGAAGCCAAGTGTTGTCTTGGTGGAGTTAGTTCATTTGTTAAACCAACCAATCATAATGAACCACAATGAACCACTGTTCATTTCATTTTGTCTATTAATAGATAGAGATAACTATATTATAATGAAACAAGATTGGTGGACGGAAGGAACTGATCAATGTAATTTATTGATGGGAAATGTGAACAACATAAAACAACATAACAAAACAAAATACTATAATATCTAGATCTAGATGCATTCTTCTAACCCATGTTTAAAAATACGAACAAAAGACTCCATCTGGATAGCAGGAAGACAAACACCAATCTCGAGATCATCACTGTTATCTTTGCAGGCATTCATTGATATCGATCCATTATAATCAATAGAAACTGTTTCGATCTTTTTGGGCTTACCCCACCCAAAATCCATGTCATAAAACTTGAGCTTTGGTGTTCCAGCAACCCCGATCATTGTTGATGGAAACCCATTGGTAAACAAGTCCCCAAATGACTCTATTTCTTGAAGAACTCCATCTTTATCGGTCAACCTCTGATGAAGACTTTCTCCAAGCAATTTTGCAGCAGTAACAAACCCTTCTTTTCCCTTTAACATTTTGCTTTGCTCTAAAGCGATACACCCTCCAACACAATTGCCGAAGTAGGCTGCTGGGATAGCGGGCTTCATACGCGCCCTGCAATCGATAGTGAAACCAAACAATTGCAGCCCATCCTTTCCTGTTTCCGCTATGCAACTCCATATATAACCACATGCAACAGTAAACGATGATACATATACTAGTGTTGGTAGTTGTGTAGAAACCAAGTTTTTCAACTTATTCAGCACAGGTCGAGACAGTATAAATGTTCCTCTAACTTTATCAGTCGGTCCACATAGCTTTGAAGGTTGATACTCATCTTTAAAGTTTTCAACCTTCGCAAACTTCAGATAACTTTCATGTAGTTTAGGGTTTTGGATCGGCCTTTCGTAAACTGGTAAAGTTCCATTAGCAAGGAACGACTCATCCGAACCAAATTGAGCAATCGATGTCCACGCCTTTAAGAAATAAAACCTGGTGCTAGCATCACCCAGGCAATGGTGATTTGTCATTCCAATAGAAATTCCGGAGTTTGGAAAGAGTGTCACTTGAACGGAGAACAACGGGATCTTTGTGAAATCTGAAGTTTTATCAGGCTCACCAAGTAGAGGTGTAAGATGGTAAAACATCTCACAGTCTCGGGGATGGTTTCCGATTAGTTCGTTGAAATCAAGGTTGCATTCAGCAAAAGTAACCGCAACAGAATCACCTTCGACATAACGGATTTCGGGGGTTTTGGTGGAAGTAGGATAGACGAACAAGTTACCGGAGAATGGAAAAAAATGTTGAAGGGTGATTGATAACGAATGTTTGACTTTAGGAATAATAGTTTCAATGAATTGACTTTGTGTGATCGAGAGCTCATAAAAGAATAGATTATGAATAGGAGGTTGAGTTAGCCACAAGAAGTCGAAGTAAGTTAGCGACAACGACTTGTCGCTAACGGCGGCGGCCGCTAGTGGCGAAACTTGGGTCTGTTCAAGAACACTCAAGATTGGACCTGAAGCCATATGTTGTTGCTGTCTGTAAAATGTCCCAAATTTACGGTATTTATATAGATTTAAGGTGATAGGAACCAAGTTGCCTTCTCTTTTCTATTTATTTTTTATTGTTTAATATTTAATTTCAAATCACATTTAAGACATTTATTTATTTATATATTAAAGTGATAGCAACCAAGTTGGCTTCTTTTTTTTCTATTTATTTGTTATCATTTAATTTAAATCAATTTTTTCCAATTTTTTATATCACGAAAAATATGTCAACCTTTTGATTTGTAACCTGGAAAAATAGTATTCTGTTGTGAAACTATAATTTAATGATTTAAGAAAAAAAAAATTTTGAAGTTCTTTAATCACCGAAGACCAAATTCATTGCAACAATATTAATTGTTAACGAATTATTTTTTTTTGTTAACAGCGATGATACATGCCCAAAGTTATAATATAAAAATTTACTACGGACGATGGTGGGAATCTACACAACGAAATCTTTATGTGGAGCCATTATCGATATTTGCAAACGAGGGTAATACATCATATCTCTAATTATTTAATGTAACCTTCTAGAATCTTATTAATTAATAGGTTATTATCACCCGTGTATTATATAATTGAAAAAAAAATAAGTAATTCTATTCTACTATATTTTTTTTTTTTGAACGGCCGACATAAATATTCTATTCTACTATATCTTAAAAGACAAAGTTGGTGGGGTGAGTGGGTGACCAACCGGCTTTGCCTTAAACCCCCTAAACTTTTACAATTTTGCGTTTCAAGCTCCTCTGCTTTGTTACCCACTAAACTTTTATAATATTTCATTTCAAACCTGTCAGCTTTGCTACGTCCCCTTCACTTTTGGAGTAATCAATTTTAGTCCCCCACGGACTTTGCCTTACCCCCCTAAACTTTTACATTTTTGCATTTCAAGCCCCTCAGCTTTGCTACCCTCTAAACTTTTACAATATTTCATTTGAAGCCCCTCAGCTTTGCTACAACCCCTCCACTTTTGGAGTATTCAATTTTAGTCCCTTATCTAACTTTACTATTCTTCTACTTTAACAATTGACATTTTTAGTCCCTAACTTTTTACTAATTTATGTATTACTTAAAGTACAAAGTCGGTGAAACCACCACTCTTTAACTTTCAAAATTTCCACTTTTAGCTTATAGTTTTGTAATTCATATTTTTTGCATATAGAATTTTCCTTTTTTTTACTCTCTACTTTTGTAACTTGCATTTTTTACCTATACTTTGGTAATTTACGTTTTTGGCACATATGCTTTACACCGACCCCTCAACTTTTAAACTTTGTTTTTTTACATTTTGACGTAAATTTGGTATACGATTTCGGCCTTTATTTTGTATGTTTCCTACATATGAATCGGGTCACATATAATACGTTTTGACTTGATGGTATAAATTCGAGTTAGTCGAGTTGCATATAATACGTTATGATTGTACAGTATAAACTCGATTTGCTTTACATTTTAATCCAATTGCAACACATCTATAGGTTACATTGAGTTCAGTCGGATACGTCGAAACGCACATTATTATATGATTAACACATCACATAACGCTTGGACTAATCCGTTCAACGTTTACGATGTACCCGCGCCGCAACGCGCGCGGGTCTTATTACTAGTTGGTAATGAAAATTTAAATTATACAACAATATTCCTTGACTTACTTCATATGTCCGAACAAATTTTGTGTCGTATATCATCAAAACATGAGATTTTACCAAGTTCATAAATATTAAAACATATGATTCATCGATTAAGGAACCTGCATCATTAACTCTCTCATAAACTTTAGTAGTTATACGAACTACATCATCACTTTCTTATAAGGCTACATGGTATGGTGATGGTCCATACCTAGGCGCCACATCATAGTCCTTGGGAGCATGGTCCATCCCACAAAAACAATGAAAATGGGAGGATAATCCTACCCCATCATTTTAGTTGTGTTTTTTTTTCTTAACATTCCCTTTTTTTAACATTTAACAAATAAAATAAGAAAATATTTTCATTAACATTAAACAACATTACATAAACTTAAAAAAAAATCCTAATAACTTAAAAAACACATAAACTTAAAAAAACATAAACTTTAAAAAAAAATCCTAATAACTTAAAAAAAACATAAACTTAAAAAAAATATTAAAAACCTACTAGTCTTCATCTTGCGTATGGTCGTCTGGTTCGTTTTGACCGTTGTTCCAAATGTACTCCACCAAGTCCGCTTGTAGGTTATGATGTGTGTACTCGTTACGTAGAGAGAACATGTTCAAATATTGTTGTTCCAAACTAACTGTAACAGAATTTCCGGTAGACACGTTTTCGTCGTACTCGCATATCGCTCTACCTTCGTCTTCAATGACCATATTATGAAGGATGATATAAGCGTATATAATGTGTCGTAACCTCTTTGGTGTAGCCGAACGTGCTAGATGTTCAATGATATGTCATTTTTTATAGAACCCCAAAAGCCCGTTCAATATCTTTTCTCGCACCCTCTTGATACTTCGCAATTTTTTTTCTTTTATCGTCCGTCGAGTGTGGAATAGTTTTAACGATTGCCTGTATTCCAGACCCGAAACCGTAAAACTTGTGTCTGGACCTGTTCCCTCCACTACATCGTCAAATATCTGTGACTGGTATATGATGTTAAGGTCATTAAACGAACCAGGTAGACCAAAAAAAACATGCCAGATCCAGAAATCCTGTGACGCAACAGCCTCTAAAATAATAGTGGGATGACCATGATCTCCCCGAGTATACTGACCTTGCCAGGCAGTAGGGCAGTTCTACCACGGCCAATGGATTCAATCAATGCTCCCGAGCATTTCTAGAAAACCATGTCTTTGTTCGTAAGCTTGATATAATTTTTGAACGTCGTTTGCGTTTGGTCTCCGCATGTATCTCTTGCTGTATAATTTGACAACTCATTCGCAAAACATGTGCAAACATAGACGTGCGGTTCTTTCGGACATCCTTAAAGACTCGTCTAATGCATCGGGTGCGTAACCATATGCTAGTTGGCGAATGGCCGATGTACATTTTTGTAAATTAGTGAAACCCCTTTGCCCCTAGCGTCGTATCGCAGTGTAAAAAACGGATCAGACTGGCCATGTCGTCTGCGATACGTAAAAAAAGTCGACGACTCATTCGGAACCGACGTCGAAACATCTTGTCTGTGTACACGGGTTCGTCGGCAAAAATAATCGGCCACTAGTTTATCGTGTGCGGCTATATATTTAAAATGAAAAATATATCAAATTCATTATAAAATACATTTTCAAATTTAAATAAACATACGAAAAAAAAAGTAAAGTACCTTCTTTGTCTCGGTTTTGCTCGTCTAGTTAGCCGTTGGGACGACGCTTCATCATCCGCCATGAAGATCTGAACCGCGTACATA
Source organism: Helianthus tuberosus (assembly GCA_030545235.1). Taxonomy (NCBI): domain Eukaryota; kingdom Viridiplantae; phylum Streptophyta; class Magnoliopsida; order Asterales; family Asteraceae; genus Helianthus; species Helianthus tuberosus. Next base: position 92,483,480 of record CM060452.1, read on the forward strand.
ATCATGTTTTTTGAAAAATGCGTCATTCTCTCCCGAAGATGATGAATACCACGTAGACGAAGAAGATGAAGAAATTGAAGAAGGTGAAGACATAATAAATTTTGAGAGAGAGATGGGGTGGTAGTGGGTATAAAATTGTTGAGTTTATATAAAAAGGGAAGAGTGTTTATAAAATGTGAGAGAGATATGAGATTGTAGTGGGTGAAAAGGTGTGAAAAATGGTGTAAAAGTGGTGAATATTTATAATATTTGGAATGAATTTGGTAAACTTTTAAAAAATAGCCGTTTGGTTTAGGAGAATGAATTTGAAATTAAATTTTTTTTTCAAACGGTCAAAACATGGGAGAATACAAAATTTTGTCATTTTGTGATGCGTCTCAAACGTCTAGTGAGCAACGCTGAGGACGAGGACGAGGACAGGGGGGGTGTTGGCTTCGGCAATGAACCAGGACGGAAGGGGACGTCCATCCATGCCGTCTAGCCTAAGTTTTAGCAGTCACAACAACTATTTATGATGTTTTAAAAATTGAATGAATAATATACATAGATGAGAGATGGAAAATATTCTTAAATGTCGATATTATCAATAAAAGTTATTAGAATCATTAAATTTTAATGATTTGATATCATTTTTAAAATATATATACCAAAATAAATTAATAACAATCTAATTTGTGGTTATAGTATTTAAATAACCTGGCCTTTAAAAAAAAGTATTTAAATAACAGAATTAAACATCAGTCAATTAGGAAATTAGTTGTAATTAATTTATTACAAACCTAATTTAGTAAATGCATTAACAAAATCTTTCTATATAATTGATATTCGTGTTTTTGAATATTAATTTAATATTTAATAATAATATACAAGTTGTAAGTATATAAAAAATATTATTAAATATTGAAAGGTATTTAATGTTAATATGAATTTTGATAACATTATAAAAGCACTATCTTAGGTTAAACAAAAACAATTTTAGACATATAGAATTAGTATATCATTAAAACAAAAACAACTAAACCAGACAAATAGTAATTAATCAAATCTTGAGTTAACTTAACTAGGAAAAAAAAAAAGTAAAAGTGAGAAAGGAAAGTACGAGAAAGAAAATAAAAAAATGTCTTTCCCACTATTTCCTCCCAAATCGAAAGGAAAGAAAAATTAAAGAATTTAGTCTAGTTTTTCTTTCATTTCCTTCCTTAAATGAAACTCGGGAACACGACATGTTTTCTTTTCCTTCATTAAATGAAACTCTTAAACACTAAATATTTTTACTTTCTTTTTGTTTTCCTTTCCTTTCCTTCCATTAGTAAACTCTGGAACACAGTGTAAGAGACAAATTTGAAATATGAATTCAGTGAAAAATCCATAAATGTAATAAAATAAATTAAAAAAATATTAAATCGATAACTAATAATATTTGTTAAATAACTTATTTAATAGTATATTTTCTAAATAAAGATTTAGCCTATGAATTGTAGTAGTGACATGTGTCAAAATTTATTAGGTAGTAGTTTTCTAAAGAGTAAAATGCGGATGCTCCATAGTTTGGTAAAATAACACCTATAGTCCTTTTAGAAATTACATGTAGGCTCCCTGTGGTTTGCTCGTTTGTTACACGGATAGTCCCTGAAGTGGATGGACGTTAGTTTTCTCAGTTAAGTGAGTGTGAAATAACAGAATTACCCTTACTATTAACCTGCAAATCTGAAATCAAAACCTCCAACCTAAAATTGAGTACCACGATTATTACTAGTATCAATTATCAAAGCCTATTAATTCCACAAAGGCCTGAAGACTAGTCGGTCAAACCCCCACCTCTGAAAAACCTACAGGGGCGGTGATTTCGAATAAGGATGGCAGTGTTCGACGACCCACCGTCTGATCAAACCAACACCCCATTCTCTCCATAGAAGCCTTTCTACTTATGCCACTATTTACCCACACATCACTGACGCGTCTCAATCCAGTGTCGGCATTACCTTGCTTGTAGAATGATTCCAAACAAACTATACACATCGCCACCACCTACGACTTCCACGGCCCCCAAAAACTCGCCGGAGAGTGTGTCTGATGTATCATTAACAACCACCACACCCTTCTCCAAAACCACCGTGAACCACCGTCGAAACAATCAACATCATCGTCAACCACTGTCAGATTCATCAACATCACCTAAATCACAGCAAATCACCTCTTAATTTTAGTTTCGACCTTGAATTTGTAATTTACTGACATATTGCATTATGAGTTCAATTTGGTTTTCAGTTATGAAATTGTTCACCGTTGAGAGGGTTTTGCAGGTATGATGGTGGGTTTTAGGAGGTATGATGGTGGTTGTGGCATGGATGGTTGCAGACTTGCTGGTAGGTTATCAAGAAAGAAAAGTAGGGGCATGAAGAAGGAAAAGAAAATTAGGTTTGCAAAAGTCAAAGGATATTGGTGGACTGTAACACCTCGAAAATTCACGTCCTATAATGTGTTGACACGTGTCATAAAGTTTAAACGTGTGAAAGAAATAGTATGGAAGGACTAAAGTTGACAAACATGGGAAGTATGTGAATATACGTATTCTAAGTGTCAACTGTGAATAAATATAATGTACATTAACCCTACACGATGCTCATACCTTCAAACGAATAAATCATGGATCATACGAAGCTAAAAGTGAGTGACTTCAAACTACAGGGACCAAATGCGTCAACATGTTTAAATGATACCTCTGAGTGACCTTTTGACAAACCCGAAGCTTTGTAAATATTGATTATGCTCACGAGAATGCACCATAAAAATTTCATAAAGTTTGGTTAACGTATGAGAAAGTTATGATCAAATCCGTGTGCGAAGTGTTAAAGCGTAAACGTTGGAAGTTAGGACTTTTCGGGTGAAAATAAAGTTACCCGGGGACTTGGCAAAGTGGGTATATGTTTTAAAGCCTTCATAGGTCGATTATAAGGGTTTACCATACAAGAAACAATTGCCTTTTCGAGTTTTGAAGAGACAAGGACTAAACCGCAAAAGAAAACAAAGTTGCTGATTCAGCATATCCTCGCGCCACGCGAGGGTCCCTCGCGCCACGCGAGGGACTCCCAGTTGCTGAAATGCGGCTGTTGGCTGAAATGGCCTTTATGCGCGATTTTGTCCAAGTTTCCACACTCCTCTTGACCCCTAGACACCCCCTAAACACTTAGGGACATGTGTTGAAGGATTGTGGTCAGTTGTAGACCCAAGTGTCACCCAATTGTGGTGTGTAATTCACTATAAAAGGCCACAAGTGTTCAACATTTTCTTCACACCTTCATTCTGCAATTGAGGAGCCTTCTGGAGCTTCAAAGCAGACCCAGGTCCTTCCTAATCAAGCTTAGGTCTTCAGTAAGTGTTCTAATCCTTTCTAAATTGAGTTTAGCTTAGTTATTTAGCTAAAAGTCAAACCGTCGTAATTACGGTTTGACTTCGAGATTAGTCATTAATGGCTCAGTCATATCTCGAATTAAAAGTAGTTATGAGTTGGTATTTATGTGGGTAACAAAACCCCAAAAGGGTTTCCCCTGATCACCACTCTAACTAGTTCAAATGTCGGGTCAAACCTATTCTTAAAAAGTCAACAGGAAGCCTAAAATGCTATTTATGCATAATTAGCTATCTAGAACATATATAACCTGTTTGATCATTGTTATAACTTAGTAATAAGTGTAAGAACATGTCCGAACATGTTCAACCCGACTATTTCCTGTCTAGACCCGGTTCGGAACCGAAAGTCACATAGTTTGACTTTCACTTTGACTTTCAGTTCTGACCCGTTTAGGCATGTTTTAGAAATGCCTCAGAGCTTAAATTGGATTAGGATACATGTTAGAACAACCCTCTGTGATTACACACCTTGGTTCACTAGTTATCCAATTAATATGCATATTTCCGTTAATTGCTCATATGTTGACCGTTATGCCCTTATTACCTTAAAACATGATTTATGAAAATGTAAAAGTGTAGAAACATTAGTTACTGATATATAAACTTGTATGCAAAGTTTGACATCAGTTAGAATTATAGATTAAGAGTTATGCTCAATATCGCAAAATTAATGCTTTATGTTAATAAAATGGCGTAATTAGCGTATAGCCCAGTTAAACATACTTTTTGGTATCAAATATTTTACCCAATGATGTAATATATTATTTTGGGATTTTTAAAAATTTTTAATTAATTTTAGGCTGAGCATAACTCGTAGTCGTAGGCTTAATCCGGTAATTGTCGGTTTAACCCTTACGGGCCATAAAATGAGTTTTACACATCTAAACGACTCCAAACCTTTTGCTACTGATTAGTTATGATAAATAAATTATTTTAAGCCTTCTGGAAATATAAAAATATCAGATTTAAGTATCGAACCCGGTAATGGCCTTTAATCGCCTTATTTAGCGTTTTTAACGCATAGTATGTTTTAAAATCATATTGAACATACCCGGGTTGATACCTACTGATATATAAGGAAAATTAGGATATTTTAACAGTAAGAAAAGGTTGATTAACTCGGACTTCGTTTTTGAGCTTTTCGGCTTATGTGAAATTACCAAAATACCCCTACGGGGCATAGTTTGGTTAAAAATGATAAATTTCACATATATGCTTTAGCCTACTATTATAACTCATCAAATTGAGTATGTTTATTGTTTACATCAGACCTGTAACTCAGTTAAACATCTAAACGCTTTTACAAACTTTAAAATGACCAAACTACCCATACGGGGCATAGTTTGTGTTTAAATTAGATCGGGGCATAATGAAAGACATCCTACTGATGTCCCAACATAATTGAAGCATATTAACTTAGGAAACCTGTATATGGCTCTTACGGATACCCGTTATGCTTATTACGCGTTCGGTTCGGTTTATGTAACAAGTTTACATAAATTAGCCGAAACGGGTCAAACCTTATCGGTTTTATCTCAAAATCCAGAATGTGTTTAGTTTACCCATATTATACAAGTCTCCAGACTTGTCGGGTCTAAATCACATCCTATTCCGGTTTTCGCTTAATCTTGCGTTTTGAACCGTAAACCTTTCCTTAAAACTAACCGGTCTAAGTTACGACTTAAATAAGACCCGTTAGGAATTTAATAGGTTAATAAAACCTTCGTTCCAGATTAAGAGCCCCAGTAGAAGTACTTGTGCTTGCTGATTAAGATATACGGCTGAGTGTAAATTGCATTGCTAGCTCAGGTAAATACTTTTAACTTATTTTCCCTTATACGGGCTTGGGATACGGTATTATAAAAATACCGCTTGGTCGGGTGTAGAAACCTTTTAATCGGAGATGATTAAATTACATAATCCCGTTTTAATCTGTATTGATTGATAACAAATAACATTGGGGGTTAATGACCGTGTCCTGGATATCCTTGGCTCATTTTAAAAAGTGAATGGCCACGACGTAAGCACAAGGTGTAGGCAAAACACCTCCTGTTGCATATGTATAACGTATACTCACTCGTAAGGGTATCTTCTTGTGAGATTATATTTGTGGTGTGTCGATTAATCTTGCCCGGCTTGTATTGTATAATCACCGGCCCTAAATGTTGGACAACCATGTAAATCGGATACAAGATTTTTATTAACAAAATTGTCCCAAGTATAAAAGATTAATTTTGCCTCTGTGCATTTTAATCAATGTGTCAAGATATTTTGTGCCGTTTGCACTCGAATCACTTTTCAAACTCTTTTTCCAAAATGAGTCAGTTAATTGTATTTACCAGTGTAAACTGACGTATTTTCCAAAAGGTTAAGTGACAGGTACTATGCGTAATTGGCTGGGAGCTCAGGGCGTCACTAGGGAATCTTGCAAGTTCTAGATGCCTAAAGTCTGTTGAACAGTTTTCTTTTATTTATCCGCCTGTGGATCCTTTACCTTCCGTTGTAATACTTTGACATTACTTATATTCGGAATGTAATATATTTATCTTTTGCTTCCGCTGTGCATTATTATATTGTGTTGTTTGACCATGATGTTGCCAACCACGTCACGATACTCCCCCACCGGGCCCACCGGTGACACGTGGAAAATCGGGGTGTGACAGGTTGGTATCAGAGCCAACATTGAGTGAATTAAACACTAGCTTTTAGTGTTTAATCTCAATGACACAATTGCACATTCCTAAATCTTCTAAGTCTAGACTTAACATAGGAATATTCTCAATCCTAATGTGGAAATTTTTGCTTCCAATTGTATATATATTGGATACGTCGCCAAGCGAAGAAGCTGTATTAGAAATTCTCCACAGTCTGGAGCCCTGAAATGCTGAGCTTCGTAGCGCGGCTGGAATGAAACGAGCATCCAATGAGAGAGCATTCAGAAATAACTTGAAGAAGAAACTCCTTTTGCTGAAGATCGTTTCCTTAATAGTCCTTATAAGGACATATTTATCTTTCAGTCCCTTTAAGGACACATTATCCCTTCAAAGACCCGCTTAGGGCAACTCTGTACTTTTATTTTCATATAATGGATTGATTAAATTAAGTTTTCATTCTAAACATGAAATATGAATTGAATGGAAAATAACATCCCTTAGAAGGGAAGTGCCTACGGGCTATAATTAACGTCCTCTAAGACTAAAGACGGTGGTAGCCTACAGCTCCCTGTCAAGAAAAGGTAATGAACTTTGATTCACACCTAAATGCCTCGATCCCAGACGATCATGGCTTATAAATTAAACTTGTCCACGTGACTAAGCCTTTTGTGCTATAACTAAATGCCTCGATCCCAGACGATCATGGCTTATAAATTAAACTTGTCCACGTGACTAAGCCTTTTGTGCTATTACTAGATGCCTCGATCCCAGACGATCATGGCTTATAAATTAAACTTGTCCACGTGACTAGGCCTTTTGTGCCATTACAAATTCATAAATTGCCCTGATTCTCTGAAATCTTGGCTTATAAATTAAACTTGTCTACGCGACTAGGCCATTTGTGCTATTATTAAATTATAAATTAGGATTTATGATAAAAATCCTGAATAAAATAAATATCCTTCATTCCCTGCCAGTAGGCATTTTAAAAAGAATCTTAAAGGTGAAATCTAGCCTACGCGGCCAAGATGGTGAAACCTACCCAAGGGATTCAGATCCTTGTTAACACCTAAGAACGTGTTAGCACTCCTGACAAATGTGATTCGAGAAAATCACAACAGTCATCCTTATATTAGATTCTTCCAATTTTCTTATCTAGCCTAGTGATTTAGAAATCATGGCTTGTGTCATCCTATAAGATAATCACATTATAAACATCCAGTAGTGATGAAGTGCCTACGGGCTAAACTTGTTGTCCGATAAGACAACGACAGTGGTGGTCTGTGACCTCCTGTCTAAAAGTATTGGACCAGGTCCAAGCATAACAGTCGGTAGGATCCATACGATCTCGACTAATAGCATCTGAGAAGATGAACATATTATAACCATCCCTCAGAAGGGAAATGCCCACGGGCTATATCTAATGTCCTAAAAGACAAAAGACAGTTGAAGTCTACAACTCCCTGTCAAGGTAATGAACGTGATTCAAACCCTAATGCCTCAATTCTCTGAAATCATGGCTTATAAAGTTTAGAACTGTCCTTGTGACTAGGCCTTTTTGCGCCACTTTAATATCCTTAATGTTTCATAACTAGGATAAATTATAATGGAAAATACTAATTAAATATAACTAACAAGTCAACCGATATGGTTTATATTACCATGGTTGATAAATCGTCAAAGATGATGATTCCATAATAATCTCTGAATAAATCATTGTTAATATTTATGTAGCAATCAAGCTACATGGCTGGATTAGATGAAGTTAACAGTCACTTGAAGGAGAGCAATGATACTACCAGAATTAATGTAACTGGAGCAGAACTACAGGCAATAATAGATTATGCTGTTGCTCGAGCACTTGATCGACAGTATGATGAGTCAAATGATACCCACTCTAAGACTCTATCTGCGGCTAGTTGTAAGCCCCCTCTTAAAAGACATGAGTCAAAGGAGGACGATGTTCATGACTTGTCAAATCAAAGGAGTATTCTGTCTAGACAAGGTGTGTTTCATCAAGAGGCACCAGTTAAGACCTGTTCATATAAATATTTTGTCTCCTGCAAGCCCAGAGACTTTACAGGAGAAAAAGGAGCCATTGATTGCATGACATGGCTCGATGAGATGGACGCTGTTGTTGACGTCAGTGGTTGTGCGGAGCAAGATGTTGTGAAATTTGTTTCACAATCATTCAAAGGAGAAGCGTTGGCATGGTGGAGATCATTGCTCCAAGCCACGGGAAAGGTTCTACTCTACAACTTATCTTGGGAACAATTTGTTGCATTAGTCAAGGAAAATTATTGCCCCCAGCATGAAGTAGAAAAGATAGAATCAGACTTCTTGACTCTGGTCATGGAGAATTTGGATTGTCAGGCATATGTGACAAGTTTCAACACTATGTCCCGCCTAGTTCCTTATTTAGTCACCCCTGAACCTAAACGCATAGCGCGTTTCATTGGAGGCCTAGCACCAGAGATAAAAGGAAATGTTAAAGCGTCTAGGCCAACCACATATAGGTCCGCGGTGGACTTATCCTTATCTCTCACCTTAGACGCAATCAGAATTAAGTCTGTTAAGGCTTCTGGCGAGAGAAGAAGTGAAAGAGAGGAGGAAAACTCTCATCAAGCTAACAAGAAGAAGAAGGGAAGCTCGGAGCGAGGGAAGGATTCCGAGTTTAGGAAGAACTCGAGTCAGTCTGATAACAGACCCAAATGCAATAACTGCAAAAAGCAGCATTTTGGAAAATGTACAATAGACCCACGCGCTAAATTGTGTGGAATTTGCATGACCAAGGGTCACAAAACCTTAGATTGCAAGGGGATGAAGAACGCCACATGTTACAATTGTAACGGGGAAGGGCACATCAAAACCAACTGTCCAAAGCTTATAAAGAAGCCTGGAGAGACCAGGAAAACAAACGCATGAGTCTTCTGGAGGAACGCCAGGAGATGGTGCAGAAGGATAACTATATAGCAGGTACTTTTCCTTATCAAGCAGTTTATGCAGAAATTCATTTGATGCTGACACATGTGATTCAATAATGAACGATCACTGTTGAGAACCGTTGTCTCCGTCTTAGTAGGACTTCGGTCATTTAATACGAGATATAAATTGACCGATGATACCTTAGAAAAATGCTCCAACAAACCTTAGATGGATATTTTATATCTAATAGGAATCACTCTTTTCTGATATTCCTATGGCAAGCTTTCAAGCTACCTAAATTCTTAATGTAATAAAGACAGATGTGACGTTTTGATCCTCTGTCAGAAAAGTGATGGACTAGGTCCAAAATCTTTAATGCCATTAATGGTCTTTTGCGACCTAGGCTAAGTAATATTAAAATATTTTAAATAATGTTCATTAAGAATGTTAGTGCTTTAATAGCCTGTATAGGTTATTGACACCATGGCTAGTATATATTAAGGCCATCAGAATAAAAATATAGTAGTTGTTGGATTTCAACTAAGAAGTTGTTTTATTGGTGTTAGGAACCAATAGAAAGTAATGGTAAACTCGGATAAGACAACAGTCGATCGCGCCATTGATGGCACGACGCATGCTAATGATGCTGAAATTGTGAACCTTAGAATTTCCAAAGATATTCTTCAAACTATGATAGACGCAGCTGTTGGAAAAGCTGTGAAGAAGGCTGTGAAAAAGTTCAAGGAGCCCCATGCTACTCGGTCCAAATTTTATCTAGGACCACATTTCCTCACTCGTAAGAAGGATCTCGTTCATGCCTCTGATGCAAAGGATGAACTAAAAAGGAAAAGGGAGGTAGATAACTCCCAGAGTTCTAAGAAAAAGAACAAACAAAAGTCCGACCAGAAACCAGTATGTGAGACCTGCAAGAAGCGCCATTATGGGAAATGCAGGTTCGAACCAAAATCCAAATCGCAGCCCAGAGCTTGTGGGATCTGCAAGTCTAGGGAACATAAAACCATGGATTGCAAGAAGTTGAAAGATGCAACCTGTTATGGTTGCAACGAGAAGGGGCATATCAAGACCAACTGCCCTAGGAATCAGAAGAAGCCCGAGTAGGCCAAGATAACAAACGCACGAGTTGTCAGGATGAACGCCCAAGAGATGGGGCAGAATAATAATAGTATAATATGTACCTTTCGTTATCAAGCAGTTTATGTAGAAACTTATTTAATACTGGCACGTATAATTATATTATGAATGATAAAGGTTGAGAACTGCTGTCTCCACCTGATTAAGACTCCGGTCATTTAATGCCCGGTAGAAAGTGACGATGTTACGTCGAAAATGCTCCAACAAATCCTATATTGATATTAATATCTATTAGAAATCATTTTTCTAATATCCTTATAGCAAACTTTTGGTTGCATACTTAAGGACTCAATATAGTGATAAAAATCGATTGGTTGCCTTAAAAATCAAGTCCATATTGTGAGTGATAAGAAGCAATTAATTATCAAGACTCCTTATGAGACAACCCTCGTAATTACACGTGTCCGTACGATTAATTAATATTAAACATAAAAAATGGTGGAACTGACCGTCCCCGGAATCGAACCCGGGTCTAGGCCGGCCGCACCCTTTCGCGCGCCTAGCCAACTGAGCTAGGTGCCTAGTTTGTGAAAATCTCCATTCTAATTTAATATAAGCACTTGTACAATAAACTTCCTTATCATTTATCAATAATAATTTCTGCTAAGTGTCCTGTTTTTAATATAGACAATAATAAATCTTCATGAACCATAAACTTAGCAAAAATTTTATTATCATCCACAAGGTATAACTACCAAGGAGACCATAGTAACCGATTCGTATAAATCGGCAAGGAATCGTTCCGAAAATCTAAGAGCACTCTTTCTTTGCATAGAGTACGACAACGTATATTATTTTAATTGTTTTCTCATTGTTTTCTATCGCCTGCGAATGCCAAACTATGTTGGATAAAAGTGTCATATGAGGATTGGCGTATCCTAGTGTGTCCCATAGATTATTTCCATGTCTGATCAACATGGAGGTTTAATACATGGAACCCCTAAGATATCCCAATGATCGTACTGTACTTCCGTCGACTAGTAGTAATCAAAGGAGATATCCGGAATAGAACTATCCAAATAAATATTCCTCGGTAAAGGAATATGGGGAATCATAACATGAACGTGTCACTTATTAGACACAAGCGTTGATGAGCGAACTGGAGCCGGAGATATGGAAATCTCTGTAACCTCCTTGTACTTTGATTATCTTCTCCTAAGTTTACCCTGTTTACCTCCCTAGAGGCAAGTAGAGTTATGATTAACATCCCGCTTTGGGTGAGAATGTTGTAAGAACTCCATATTAATTATGGAATAACCGAAAACCTGATTAAGTAAATTTTAAAATAGGAGATTCATATAACCTAACTCGATATTCCGAGAGTTTGATATTGTTAGGTAAGAAAGACGGTTCATTTTGCTTATGCATACATTACCGCAATCCTAATTAGGCAACGATTAAGAATTTCCATCAGCTAACCAGGATCGTCGAATTTTTTTGACTAACGACAAGGATTAGCTATTCCTTAATATTAGTTAAGTAATGGTTGGAATAACCATCTCGCCTTAAGGTAAGCTTCTCTATAATAGTTGATATATAAGTATCAAGGCTACTCCCTTGAAGACCTTGTATAGATGAAATGATAAACGTCCATTGATAGAACAATAGTTTGGTAAGTCCAAACATTAAGATCTGAAAGTTGCATTATAGACAATCAATAAGATCACGCGAAATCATAATCGTCAGTCAGATGCCAGTATACGGCAGAAAATTAAGGATTATGAAAATAGCAAACCTCCTAAATTCTTATTAAGGAATAAGGTTCAACAATAGATATCACCCTGGAAGGGAGTGATGCGGTTTGGTAAGAAAGGCAAGCTAAGCCCGAGATACATAGGACCTTTCGAGGTTATAGAATGTATCGGGTCAGTTGCCTATAAGTTAAACTTATCGGAAGAGCTCAGTGGAATTCACAAGGTGTTCCACATCTGCAATCTGGAAAAGTGCTTCGCTGATGAATCACTGGTATTACCCCATACAGATGTGCATATAGATGAGAGCTTAAAATTTATTGAAAAACCTTTGTCGATTGAAGATCGACAGGTGAAGAAGCTTCGAAGGAAGCACGTACCTATTGTAAAGGTCAAATGGGATGCCCAAGGAGGCCCCGAATTCACGTGGGAGGTTGAATCCACGATGAAAGAAAAGTACCCTTACTTATTTCAGTAAATCTCGGGTCGAGATTTATTTTAAGGGGGTGAGGATGTAACACCTCGAAAATTCACGTCCTATAATGTGTTGACACGTGTCATAAAGTTTAAACGTGTGAAAGAAATAGTATGGAAGGACTAAAGTTGACAAACATGGGAAGTATGTGAATATACGTATTCTAAGTGTCAACTGTGAATAAATATAATGTACATTAACCCTACACGATGCTCATACCTTCAAACGAATAAATCATGGATCATACGAAGCTAAAAGTGAGTGACTTCAAACTACAGGGACCAAATGCGTCAACATGTTTAAATGATACCTCTGAGTGACCTTTTGACAAACCCGAAGCTTTGTAAATATTGATTATGCTCACGAGAATGCACCATAAAAATTTCATAAAGTTTGGTTAACGTATGAGAAAGTTATGATCAAATCCGTGTGCGAAGTGTTAAAGCGTAAACGTTGGAAGTTAGGACTTTTCGGGTGAAAATAAAGTTACCCGGGGACTTGGCAAAGTGGGTATATGTTTTAAAGCCTTCATAGGTCGATTATAAGGGTTTACCATACAAGAAACAAGTGCCTTTTCGAGTTTTGAAGAGACAAGGACTAAACCGCAAAAGAAAACAAAGTTGCTGATTCAGCATATCCTCGCGCCACGCGAGGGTCCCTCGCGCCACGCGAGGGACTCCCAGTTGCTGAAATGCGGCTGTTGGCTGAAATGGCCTTTATGCGCGATTTTGTCCAAGTTTCCACACTCCTCTTGACCCCTAGACACCCCCTAAACACTTAGGGACATGTGTTGAAGGATTGTGGTCAGTTGTAGACCCAAGTGTCACCCAATTGTGGTGTGTAATTCACTATAAAAGGCCACAAGTGTTCAACATTTTCTTCACACCTTCATTCTGCAATTGAGGAGCCTTCTGGAGCTTCAAAGCAGACCCAGGTCCTTCCTAATCAAGCTTAGGACTTCAGTAAGTGTTCTAATCCTTTCTAAATTGAGTTTAGCTTAGTTATTTAGCTAAAAGTCAAACCGTCGTAATTACGGTTTGACTTCGAGATTAGTCATTAATGGCTCAGTCATATCTCGAATTAAAAGTAGTTATGAGTTGGTATTTATGTGGGTAACAAAACCCCAAAAGGGTTTCCCCTGATCACCACTCTAACTAGTTCAAATGTCGGGTCAAACCTATTCTTAAAAAGTCAACAGGAAGCCTAAAATGCTATTTATGCATAATTAGCTATCTAGAACATATATAACCTGTTTGATCATTGTTATAACTTAGTAATAAGTGTAAGAACATGTCCGAACATGTTCAACCCGACTATTTCCTGTCTAGACCCGGTTCGGAACCGAAAGTCACATAGTTTGACTTTCACTTTGACTTTCAGTTCTGACCCGTTTAGGCATGTTTTAGAAATGCCTCAGAGCTTAAATTGGATTAGGATACATGTTAGAACAACCCTCTGTGATTACACACCTTGGTTCACTAGTTATCCAATTAATATGCATATTTCCGTTAATTGCTCATATGTTGACCGTTATGCCCTTATTACCTTAAAACATGATTTATGAAAATGTAAAAGTGTAGAAACATTAGTTACTGATATATAAACTTGTATGCAAAGTTTGACATCAGTTAGACTTATAGATTAAGAGTTATGCTCAATATCGCAAAATTAATGCTTTATGTTAATAAAATGGCGTAATTAGCGTATAGCCCAGTTAAACATACTTTTTGGTATCAAATCTTTTACCCACTGATGTAATATATTATTTTGGGATTTTTAAAAATTTTTAATTAATTTTAGGCTGAGCATAACTCGTAGTCGTAGGCTTAATCCGGTAATTGTCGGTTTAACCCTTACGGGCCATAAAATGAGTTTTACACATCTAAACGACTCCAAACCTTTTGCTACTGATTAGTTATGATAAATAAATTATTTTAAGCCTTCTGGAAATATAAAAATATCAGATTTAAGTATCGAACCCGGTAATGGCCTTTAATCGCCTTATTTAGGGTTTTTAACGCATAGTATGTTTTAAAATCATATTGAACATACCCGGGTTGATACCTACTGATATATAAGGAAAATTAGGATATTTTAACACTAAGAAAAGGTTGATTAACTCGGACTTCGTTTTTGAGCTTTTCGGCTTATGTGAAATTACCAAAATACCCCTACGGGGCATAGTTTGGTTAAAAATGATAAATTTCACATATATGCTTTAGCCTACTGTTATAACTCATCAAATTGAGTATGTTTATTGTTTACATCAGACCTGTAACTCAGTTAAACATCTAAACGCTTTTACAAACTTTAAAATGACCAAACTACCCATACGGGGCATAGTTTGTGTTTAAATTAGATCGGGGCATAATGAAAGACATCCTACTGATGTCCCAACATAATTGAAGCATATTAACTTAGGAAACCTGTATATGGCTCTTACGGATACCCGTTATGCTTATTACGCGTTCGGTTCGGTTTATGTAACAAGTTTACATAAATTAGCCGAAACGGGTCAAACCTTATCGGTTTTATCTCAAAATCCAGAATGTGTTTAGTTTACCCATATTATACAAGTCTCCAGACTTGTCGGGTCTAAATCACATCCTATTCCGGTCTTCGCTTAATCTTGCGTTTTGAACCGTAAACCTTTCCTTAAAACTAACCGGTCTAAGTTACGACTTAAATAAGACCCGTTAGGAATTTAATAGGTTAATAAAACCTTCGTTCCAGATTAAGAGCCCCAGTAGAAGTACTTGTGCTTGCTGATTAAGATATACGGCTGAGTGTAAATTGCATTGCTAGCTCAGGTAAATACTTTTAACTTATTTTCCCTTATACGGGCTTGGGATACGGTATTATAAAAATACCGCTTGGTCGGGTGTAGAAACCTTTTAATCGGAGATGATTAAATTGCATAATCCCGTTTTAATCTGTATTGATTGATAACAAATAACATTGGGGGTTAATGACCGTGTCCTGGATATCCTTTGCTCATTTTAAAAAGTGAATGGCCACGACGTAAGCACAAGGTGTAGGCAAAACACCTCCTGTTGCATATGTATAACGTATACTCACTCGTAAGGGTATCTTCTTGTGAGATTATATTTGTGGTGTGTCGATTAATCTTGCCCGGCTTGTATTGTATAATCACCGGCCCTAAATGTTGGACAACCATGTAAATCGGATACAAGATTTTTATTAACAAAATTGTCCCAAGTATAAAAGATTAATTTTGCCTCTGTGCATTTTAATCAATGTGTCAAGATATTTTGTGCCGTTTGCACTCGAATCACTTTTCAAACTCTTTTTCCAAAATGAGTCAGTTAATTGTATTTACCAGTGTAAACTGACGTATTTTCCAAAAGGTTAAGTGACAGGTACTATGCGTAATTGGCTGGGAGCTCAGGGCGTCACTAGGGAATCTTGCAAGTTCTAGATGCCTAAAGTCTGTTGAACAGTTTTCTTTTATTTATCCGCCTGTGGATCCTTTACCTTCCGTTGTAATACTTTGACATTACTTATATTCGGAATGTAATATATTTATCTTTTGCTTCCGCTGTGCATTATTATATTGTGTTGTTTGACCATGATGTTGCCAACCACGTCACGATACTCCCCCACCGGGCCCACCGGTGACACGTGGAAAATCGGGGTGTGACAGGTTGGTATCAGAGCCAACATTGAGTGAATTAAACACTAGCTTTTAGTGTTTAATCTCAATGACACAATTGCACATTCCTAAATCTTCTAAGTCTAGACTTAACATAGGAATATTCTCAATCCTAATGTGGAAATTTTTGCTTCCAATTGTATATATATTGGATACGTCGCCAAGCGAAGAAGCTGTATTAGAAATTCTCCACAGTCTGGAGCCCTGAAATGCTGAGCTTCGTAGCGCGGCTGGAATGAAACGAGCATCCAATGAGAGAGCATTCAGAAATAACTTGAAGAAGAAACTCCTTTTGCTGAAGATCGTTTCCTTAATAGTCCTTATAAGGACATATTTATCTTTCAGTCCCTTTAAGGACACATTATCCCTTCAAAGACCCGCTTAGGGCAACTCTGTACTTTTATTTTCATATAATGGATTGATTAAATTAAGTTTTCATTCTAAACATGAAATATGAATTGAATGGAAAATAACATCCCTTAGAAGGGAAGTGCCTACGGGCTATAATTAACGTCCTCTAAGACTAAAGACGGTGGTAGCCTACAGCTCCCTGTCAAGAAAAGGTAATGAACTTTGATTCACACCTAAATGCCTCGATCCCAGACGATCATGGCTTATAAATTAAACTTGTCCACGTGACTAAGCCTTTTGTGCTATAACTAAATGCCTCGATCCCAGACGATCATGGCTTATAAATTAAACTTGTCCACGTGACTAAGCCTTTTGTGCTATTACTAGATGCCTCGATCCCAGACGATCATGGCTTATAAATTAAACTTGTCCACGTGACTAGGCCTTTTGTGCCATTACAAATTCATAAATTGCCCTGATTCTCTGAAATCTTGGCTTATAAATTAAACTTGTCTACGCGACTAGGCCATTTGTGCTATTATTAAATTATAAATTAGGATTTATGATAAAAATCCTGAATAAAATAAATATCCTTCATTCCCTGCCAGTAGGCATTTTAAAAAGAATCTTAAAGGTGAAATCTAGCCTACGCGGCCAAGATGGTGAAACCTACCCAAGGGATTCAGATCCTTGTTAACACCTAAGAACGTGTTAGCACTCCTGACAAATGTGATTCGAGAAAATCACAACAGTCATCCTTATATTAGATTCTTCCAATTTTCTTATCTAGCCTAGTGATTTAGAAATCATGGCTTGTGTCATCCTATAAGATAATCACATTATAAACATCCAGTAGTGATGAAGTGCCTACGGGCTAAACTTGTTGTCCGATAAGACAACGACAGTGGTGGTCTGTGACCTCCTGTCTAAAAGTATTGGACCAGGTCCAAGCATAACAGTCGGTAGGATCCATACGATCTCGACTAATAGCATCTGAGAAGATGAACATATTATAACCATCCCTCAGAAGGGAAATGCCCACGGGCTATATCTAATGTCCTAAAAGACAAAAGACAGTTGAAGTCTACAACTCCCTGTCAAGGTAATGAACGTGATTCAAACCCTAATGCCTCAATTCTCTGAAATCATGGCTTATAAAGTTTAGAACTGTCCTTGTGACTAGGCCTTTTTGCGCCACTTTAATATCCTTAATGTTTCATAACTAGGATAAATTATAATGGAAAATACTAATTAAATATAACTAACAAGTCAACCGATATGGTTTATATTACCATGGTTGATAAATCGTCAAAGATGATGATTCCATAATAATCTCTGAATAAATCATTGTTAATATTTATGTAGCAATCAAGCTACATGGCTGGATTAGATGAAGTTAACAGTCACTTGAAGGAGAGCAATGATACTACCAGAATTAATGTAACTGGAGCAGAACTACAGGCAATAATAGATTATGCTGTTGCTCGAGCACTTGATCGACAGTATGATGAGTCAAATGATACCCACTCTAAGACTCTATCTGCGGCTAGTTGTAAGCCCCCTCTTAAAAGACATGAGTCAAAGGAGGACGATGTTCATGACTTGTCAAATCAAAGGAGTATTCTGTCTAGACAAGGTGTGTTTCATCAAGAGGCACCAGTTAAGACCTGTTCATATAAATATTTTGTCTCCTGCAAGCCCAGAGACTTTACAGGAGAAAAAGGAGCCATTGATTGCATGACATGGCTCGATGAGATGGACGCTGTTGTTGACGTCAGTGGTTGTGCGGAGCAAGATGTTGTGAAATTTGTTTCACAATCATTCAAAGGAGAAGCGTTGGCATGGTGGAGATCATTGCTCCAAGCCACGGGAAAGGTTCTACTCTACAACTTATCTTGGGAACAATTTGTTGCATTAGTCAAGGAAAATTATTGCCCCCAGCATGAAGTAGAAAAGATAGAATCAGACTTCTTGACTCTGGTCATGGAGAATTTGGATTGTCAGGCATATGTGACAAGTTTCAACACTATGTCCCGCCTAGTTCCTTATTTAGTCACCCCTGAACCTAAACGCATAGCGCGTTTCATTGGAGGCCTAGCACCAGAGATAAAAGGAAATGTTAAAGCGTCTAGGCCAACCACATATAGGTCCGCGGTGGACTTATCCTTATCTCTCACCTTAGACGCAATCAGAATTAAGTCTGTTAAGGCTTCTGGCGAGAGAAGAAGTGAAAGAGAGGAGGAAAACTCTCATCAAGCTAACAAGAAGAAGAAGGGAAGCTCGGAGCGAGGGAAGGATTCCGAGTTTAGGAAGAACTCGAGTCAGTCTGATAACAGACCCAAATGCAATAACTGCAAAAAGCAGCATTTTGGAAAATGTACAATAGACCCACGCGCTAAATTGTGTGGAATTTGCATGACCAAGGGTCACAAAACCTTAGATTGCAAGGGGATGAAGAACGCCACATGTTACAATTGTAACGGGGAAGGGCACATCAAAACCAACTGTCCAAAGCTTATAAAGAAGCCTGGAGAGACCAGGAAAACAAACGCATGAGTCTTCTGGAGGAACGCCAGGAGATGGTGCAGAAGGATAACTATATAGCAGGTACTTTTCCTTATCAAGCAGTTTATGCAGAAATTCATTTGATGCTGACACATGTGATTCAATAATGAACGATCACTGTTGAGAACCGTTGTCTCCGTCTTAGTAGGACTTCGGTCATTTAATACGAGATATAAATTGACCGATGATACCTTAGAAAAATGCTCCAACAAACCTTAGATGGATATTTTATATCTAATAGGAATCACTCTTTTCTGATATTCCTATGGCAAGCTTTCAAGCTACCTAAATTCTTAATGTAATAAAGACAGATGTGACGTTTTGATCCTCTGTCAGAAAAGTGATGGACTAGGTCCAAAATCTTTAATGCCATTAATGGTCTTTTGCGACCTAGGCTAAGTAATATTAAAATATTTTAAATAATGTTCATTAAGAATGTTAGTGCTTTAATAGCCTGTATAGGTTATTGACACCATGGCTAGTATATATTAAGGCCATCAGAATAAAAATATAGTAGTTGTTGGATTTCAACTAAGAAGTTGTTTTATTGGTGTTAGGAACCAATAGAAAGTAATGGTAAACTCGGATAAGACAACAGTCGATCGCGCCATTGATGGCACGACGCATGCTAATGATGCTGAAATTGTGAACCTTAGAATTTCCAAAGATATTCTTCAAACTATGATAGACGCAGCTGTTGGAAAAGCTGTGAAGAAGGCTGTGAAAAAGTTCAAGGAGCCCCATGCTACTTGGTCCAAATTTTATCTAGGACCACATTTCCTCACTCGTAAGAAGGATCTCGTTCATGCCTCTGATGCAAAGGATGAACTAAAAAGGAAAAGGGAGGTAGATAACTCCCAGAGTTCTAAGAAAAAGAACAAACAAAAGTCCGACCAGAAACCAGTATGTGAGACCTGCAAGAAGCGCCATTATGGGAAATGCAGGTTCGAACCAAAATCCAAATCGCAGCCCAGAGCTTGTGGGATCTGCAAGTCTAGGGAACATAAAACCATGGATTGCAAGAAGTTGAAAGATGCAACCTGTTATGGTTGCAACGAGAAGGGGCATATCAAGACCAACTGCCCTAGGAATCAGAAGAAGCCCGAGTAGGCCAAGATAACAAACGCACGAGTTGTCAGGATGAACGCCCAAGAGATGGGGCAGAATAATAATAGTATAATATGTACCTTTCGTTATCAAGCAGTTTATGTAGAAACTTATTTAATACTGGCACGTATAATTATATTATGAATGATAAAGGTTGAGAACTGCTGTCTCCACCTGATTAAGACTCCGGTCATTTAATGCCCGGTAGAAAGTGACGATGTTACGTCGAAAATGCTCCAACAAATCCTATATTGATATTAATATCTATTAGAAATCATTTTTCTAATATCCTTATAGCAAACTTTTGGTTGCATACTTAAGGACTCAATATAGTGATAAAAATCGATTGGTTGCCTTAAAAATCAAGTCCATATTGTGAGTGATAAGAAGCAATTAATTATCAAGACTCCTTATGAGACAACCCTCGTAATTACACGTGTCCGTACGATTAATTAATATTAAACATAAAAAATGGTGGAACTGACCGTCCCCGGAATCGAACCCGGGTCTAGGCCGGCCGCACCCTTTCGCGCGCCTAGCCAACTGAGCTAGGTGCCTAGTTTGTGAAAATCTCCATTCTAATTTAATATAAGCACTTGTACAATAAACTTCCTTATCATTTATCAATAATAATTTCTGCTAAGTGTCCTGTTTTTAATACAGACAATAATAAATCTTCATGAACCATAAACTTAGCAAAAATTTTATTATCATCCACAAGGTATAACTACCAAGGAGACCATAGTAACCGATTCGTATAAATCGGCAAGGAATCGTTCCGAAAATCTAAGAGCACTCTTTCTTTGCATAGAGTACGACAACGTATATTATTTTAATTGTTTTCTCATTGTTTTCTATCGCCTGCGAATGCCAAACTATGTTGGATAAAAGTGTCATATGAGGATTGGCGTATCCTAGTGTGTCCCATAGATTATTTCCATGTCTGATCAACATGGAGGTTTAATACATGGAACCCCTAAGATATCCCAATGATCGTACTGTACTTCCGTCGACTAGTAGTAATCAAAGGAGATATCCGGAATAGAACTATCCAAATAAATATTCCTCGGTAAAGGAATATGGGGAATCATAACATGAACGTGTCACTTATTAGACACAAGCGTTGATGAGCGAACTGGAGCCGGAGATATGGAAATCTCTGTAACCTCCTTGTACTTTGATTATCTTCTCCTAAGTTTACCCTGTTTACCTCCCTAGAGGCAAGTAGAGTTATGATTAACATCCCGCTTTGGGTGAGAATGTTGTAAGAACTCCATATTAATTATGGAATAACCGAAAACCTGATTAAGTAAATTTTAAAATAGGAGATTCATATAACCTAACTCGATATTCCGAGAGTTTGATATTGTTAGGTAAGAAAGACGGTTCATTTTGCTTATGCATACATTACCGCAATCCTAATTAGGCAACGATTAAGAATTTCCATCAGCTAACCAGGATCGTCGAATTTTTTTGACTAACGACAAGGATTAGCTATTCCTTAATATTAGTTAAGTAATGGTTGGAATAACCATCTCGCCTTAAGGTAAGCTTCTCTATAATAGTTGATATATAAGTATCAAGGCTACTCCCTTGAAGACCTTGTATAGATGAAATGATAAACGTCCATTGATAGAACAATAGTTTGGTAAGTCCAAACATTAAGATCTGAAAGTTGCATTATAGACAATCAATAAGATCACGCGAAATCATAATCGTCAGTCAGATGCCAGTATACGGCAGAAAATTAAGGATTATGAAAATAGCAAACCTCCTAAATTCTTATTAAGGAATAAGGTTCAACAATAGATATCACCCTGGAAGGGAGTGATGCGGTTTGGTAAGAAAGGCAAGCTAAGCCCGAGATACATAGGACCTTTCGAGGTTATAGAATGTATCGGGTCAGTTGCCTATAAGTTAAACTTATCGGAAGAGCTCAGTGGAATTCACAAGGTGTTCCACATCTGCAATCTGGAAAAGTGCTTCGCTGATGAATCACTGGTATTACCCCATACAGATGTGCATATAGATGAGAGCTTAAAATTTATTGAAAAACCTTTGTCGATTGAAGATCGACAGGTGAAGAAGCTTCGAAGGAAGCACGTACCTATTGTAAAGGTCAAATGGGATGCCCAAGGAGGCCCCGAATTCACGTGGGAGGTTGAATCCACGATGAAAGAAAAGTACCCTTACTTATTTCAGTAAATCTCGGGTCGAGATTTATTTTAAGGGGGTGAGGATGTAACACCTCGAAAATTCACGTCCTATAATGTGTTGACACGTGTCATAAAGTTTAAACGTGTGAAAGAAATAGTATGGAAGGACTAAAGTTGACAAACATGGGAAGTATGTGAATATACGTATTCTAAGTGTCAACTGTGAATAAATATAATGTACATTAACCCTACACGATGCTCATACCTTCAAACGAATAAATCATGGATCATACGAAGCTAAAAGTGAGTGACTTCAAACTACAGGGACCAAATGCGTCAACATGTTTAAATGATACCTCTGAGTGACCTTTTGACAAACCCGAAGCTTTGTAAATATTGATTATGCTCACGAGAATGCACCATAAAAATTTCATAAAGTTTGGTTAACGTATGAGAAAGTTATGATCAAATCCGTGTGCGAAGTGTTAAAGCGTAAACGTTGGAAGTTAGGACTTTTCGGGTGAAAATAAAGTTACCCGGGGACTTGGCAAAGTGGGTATATGTTTTAAAGCCTTCATAGGTCGATTATAAGGGTTTACCATACAAGAAACAAGTGCCTTTTCGAGTTTTGAAGAGACAAGGACTAAACCGCAAAAGAAAACAAAGTTGCTGATTCAGCATATCCTCGCGCCACGCGAGGGTCCCTCGCGCCACGCGAGGGACTCCCAGTTGCTGAAATGCGGCTGTTGGCTGAAATGGCCTTTATGCGCGATTTTGTCCAAGTTTCCACACTCCTCTTGACCCCTAGACACCCCCTAAACACTTAGGGACATGTGTTGAAGGATTGTGGTCAGTTGTAGACCCAAGTGTCACCCAATTGTGGTGTGTAATTCACTATAAAAGGCCACAAGTGTTCAACATTTTCTTCACACCTTCATTCTGCAATTGAGGAGCCTTCTGGAGCTTCAAAGCAGACCCAGGTCCTTCCTAATCAAGCTTAGGACTTCAGTAAGTGTTCTAATCCTTTCTAAATTGAGTTTAGCTTAGTTATTTAGCTAAAAGTCAAACCGTCGTAATTACGGTTTGACTTCGAGATTAGTCATTAATGGCTCAGTCATATCTCGAATTAAAAGTAGTTATGAGTTGGTATTTATGTGGGTAACAAAACCCCAAAAGGGTTTCCCCTGATCACCACTCTAACTAGTTCAAATGTCGGGTCAAACCTATTCTTAAAAAGTCAACAGGAAGCCTAAAATGCTATTTATGCATAATTAGCTATCTAGAACATATATAACCTGTTTGATCATTGTTATAACTTAGTAATAAGTGTAAGAACATGTCCGAACATGTTCAACCCGACTATTTCCTGTCTAGACCCGGTTCGGAACCGAAAGTCACATAGTTTGACTTTCACTTTGACTTTCAGTTCTGACCCGTTTAGGCATGTTTTAGAAATGCCTCAGAGCTTAAATTGGATTAGGATACATGTTAGAACAACCCTCTGTGATTACACACCTTGGTTCACTAGTTATCCAATTAATATGCATATTTCCGTTAATTGCTCATATGTTGACCGTTATGCCCTTATTACCTTAAAACATGATTTATGAAAATGTAAAAGTGTAGAAACATTAGTTACTGATATATAAACTTGTATGCAAAGTTTGACATCAGTTAGACTTATAGATTAAGAGTTATGCTCAATATCGCAAAATTAATGCTTTATGTTAATAAAATGGCGTAATTAGCGTATAGCCCAGTTAAACATACTTTTTGGTATCAAATCTTTTACCCACTGATGTAATATATTATTTTGGGATTTTTAAAATTTTTTAATTAATTTTAGGCTGAGCATAACTCGTAGTCGTAGGCTTAATCCGGTAATTGTCGGTTTAACCCTTACGGGCCATAAAATGAGTTTTACACATCTAAACGACTCCAAACCTTTTGCTACTGATTAGTTATAATAAATAAATTATTTTAAGCCTTCTGGAAATATAAAAATATCAGATTTAAGTATCGAACCCGGTAATGGCCTTTAATCGCCTTATTTAGGGTTTTTAACGCATAGTATGTTTTAAAATCATATTGAACATACCCGGGTTGATACCTACTGATATATAAGGCAAATTAGGATATTTTAACACTAAGAAAAGGTTGATTAACTCGGACTTCGTTTTTGAGCTTTTCGGCTTATGTGAAATTACCAAAATACCCCTACGGGGCATAGTTTGGTTAAAAATGATAAATTTCACATATATGCTTTAGCCTACTGTTATAACTCATCAAATTGAGTATGTTTATTGTTTACATCAGACCTGTAACTCAGTTAAACATCTAAACGCTTTTACAAACTTTAAAATGACCAAACTACCCATACGGGGCATAGTTTGTGTTTAAATTAGATCGGGGCATAATGAAAGACATCCTACTGATGTCCCAACATAATTGAAGCATATTAACTTAGGAAACCTGTATATGGCTCTTACGGATACCCGTTATGCTTATTACGCGTTCGGTTCGGTTTATGTAACAAGTTTACATAAATTAGCCGAAACGGGTCAAACCTTATCGGTTTTATCTCAAAATCCAGAATGTGTTTAGTTTACCCATATTATACAAGTCTCCAGACTTGTCGGGTCTAAATCACATCCTATTCCGGTCTTCGCTTAATCTTGCGTTTTGAACCGTAAACCTTTCCTTAAAACTAACCGGTCTAAGTTACGACTTAAATAAGACCCGTTAGGAATTTAATAGGTTAATAAAACCTTCGTTCCAGATTAAGAGCCCCAGTAGAAGTACTTGTGCTTGCTGATTAAGATATACGGCTGAGTGTAAATTGCATTGCTAGCTCAGGTAAATACTTTTAACTTATTTTCCCTTATACGGGCTTGGGATACGGTATTATAAAAATACCGCTTGGTCGGGTGTAGAAACCTTTTAATCGGAGATGATTAAATTGCATAATCCCGTTTTAATCTGTATTGATTGATAACAAATAACATTGGGGGTTAATGACCGTGTCCTGGATATCCTTTGCTCATTTTAAAAAGTGAATGGCCACGACGTAAGCACAAGGTGTAGGCAAAACACCTCCTGTTGCATATGTATAACGTATACTCACTCGTAAGGGTATCTTCTTGTGAGATTATATTTGTGGTGTGTCGATTAATCTTGCCCGGCTTGTATTGTATAATCACCGGCCCTAAATGTTGGACAACCATGTAAATCGGATACAAGATTTTTATTAACAAAATTGTCCCAAGTATAAAAGATTAATTTTGCCTCTGTGCATTTTAATCAATGTGTCAAGATATTTTGTGCCGTTTGCACTCGAATCACTTTTCAAACTCTTTTTCCAAAATGAGTCAGTTAATTGTATTTACCAGTGTAAACTGACGTATTTTCCAAAAGGTTAAGTGACAGGTACTATGCGTAATTGGCTGGGAGCTCAGGGCGTCACTAGGGAATCTTGCAAGTTCTAGATGCCTAAAGTCTGTTGAACAGTTTTCTTTTATTTATCCGCCTGTGGATCCTTTACCTTCCGTTGTAATACTTTGACATTACTTATATTCGGAATGTAATATATTTATCTTTTGCTTCCGCTGTGCATTATTATATTGTGTTGTTTGACCATGATGTTGCCAACCACGTCACGATACTCCCCCACCGGGCCCACCGGTGACACGTGGAAAATCGGGGTGTGACGCTGGGAGCTCAGGGCGTCACTAGGGAATCTTGCAAGTTCTAGATGCATAAAGTCTGTTGAACAGTTTTCTTTTATTTATCCGCCTGTGGATCCTTTACCTTCCGTTGTAATACTTTGACATTACTTATATTCGGAATGTAATATATTTATCTTTTGCTTCCGCTGTGCATTATTATATTGTGTTGTTTGACCATGATGTTGCCAACCACGTCACGATACTCCCCCACCGGGCCCACCGGTGACACGTGGAAAATCGGGGTGTGACATGGACCCCATTTTATATTTAATGTTTTATTTTTTAGAGTAATGTAGTTTAGTCATTTCACACCTACTTAAGTAAGAAAACTAACATCTATCACTATCCCCTTTAGGGACTATACGAGTAACAAACGAGCAAATCACAGGGATCATACCTGTAATTTTCAAAAATTGAGGACTAGAGATGTTATTATACGAAACCACATGAAACATCTGGCCATTTTACTGTTTTCTAAACAACCAACAAAAAGGTATATGAAAAAGAAATAGCACCAGCTGTTTACTTGGGCACACAAGAAACCAAAACAAATGAGCAAAAGTAGAGTTTTGGTTTCCTTTGTAGTTACTTTTTTATTTTAATTATTCTTTAGTTTATATATATATACTAGAATTGAGGACCCCGCGCGTTGCGGCGGTCTCATAATCGTATACGTAATTTAGGCAAATAAGAGGGACTGAAGTAATAGGATAATATCCACTTTTGATGACATCCCAATATAACACGTGTTTAGAGATCTCGCAAGTCCATTAATAAGGGGATAAAGTTGATAAATAGGGCCTTATTTAAAGAAGGGCATGTAATATTTTTTTTTTGAAGTGTCAAGAAGGGATGATCACTCAAGAATGTTATGTAGCTGTGTGTTTTTAACATGAGAGCTGAGTCCTAGGTTTAGAAAAGATTGCTTACAGAATTGTTAGAATGTGAGATTAACTTTTCAAAAAGTTGTCAAAGCACACACTATTGATGCAAGGTAGAGTCTGAATTGACCAACTTTCTCACACAAATTATGAGTCTTACACTGTGTTCGAGAGTTTACTAATGGAAGGAAAGCAAAAGAAACAAAAAGAAAGTAAAAATATTTTGTGTTCCAGAGTTTCATTTAAGGAAGAAAAAAAAAAGGAAAATAAAACATGTCGTGTTCCCGAGTTTCATTTAAGGAAGGAAATGAAAGGAAAACTAAACTAAATTCTATAGTTTTTTTATCTTTCCGATTTGGAAGGAAATAAGGGGAAAGACATCTTTTTTTCCTTTCTCACTTTTATTTTCTTTTCTTTTCCCTCGTTAAGTTAACTCGGGAATAGAGCGTAGTGCTTAGTCGATATTAGAATTTTGGTTTCAGTAAAGACCTAAAGACCTCAAACTTTGCATGCATCTAAATCAATTAGATAAAAGCATTAGCTCGTTTGCTCAATTCACAACAGACATTAGATAATAGAGTTGCTGGATCATTCTGAAATAGGTAGCCATTTTCCCTAACGGAACACCTCTTATCATTATTAAGACTCTTTGCAAAGATTTTTATCATTACAAACTCACCATTATAAAGTTTAAAGTATTTTATAATCGTTTTAAACACAACACAAAGATCTTAAGACCAGAATAATTTAGTTTTGAGATATCAGTGGAGATTATAAATAAGGACATATATCTTATTTAAGCTCAAGCGAACTTGGATTTAAGCTTCATCGAAGCATAGAAATGTTAATCAAAGATGTTGTGAAATAGTGGCATAAAGCAATGCAATCAACTTACAACAATAAAAGTCATTTCTTTGTTATTGAAAAATGATTCAGCAAGTATGCATCTCAATATCAGTAACTAAAGAGACAAAGATGCATCTTCTATAAACATCTCAAATTTAAACAAAGATAGTCAAAGCTTATTCAATAACTCTCACAATCAAACTCAAAACTCTAGAATACATCTCAAATTTAAACAAAGACGTTGTGGTTTTTTTTTGCTGTACAGAACTTCTTAGTGGGAACCACCGCTGCCGCCAAAAGCCCATCTCGTCTCCTTTTCCTATGTCACGCTTTGGGTTCTGTGACCAGAAAATGAAGGACTCGAGAGGCAGGGCGTTGCCGGAAAACTGACGGTCATCACAGCGCACAGCCGCACTGTAGCTGGATCCGGTCGTCGAGAAGGTGGAGAGAAGGGAGAAGACAAAAGGCTTTAGAGAGGGAGTAAACCGAAGAGAAGACAAAGAGGTTTAGAGAGAGAGAGAGGGGGGAAGTAAACTGGTAGACTCATAAAGTTGAGATGATAGGTCAGTGCAATGAATGGTAGTACAGTTGCAATGTATGATTGTACAAAATTGAACAGTGTTATTGTGAGGAGAAGAAATTTTCTTAATTAATATAGGGTAAATATATATATATAGGGAGAAGATCATGCGAGAATCACCTCTTATTGTGAGAACCGCGAGAACCAATGTGAACACAACCAAAAATGCCTAAAAATAGCTAAAAATCACACAATTTTTTTTTAAATATTTTTTATATAAAAATCGCTACTTTTCGAAGCAACAAAAAAAATTAAAATTTTTTTTTTTAAAAAAAAAATGTTTTTTTTTTTGCCACTAAAAGTAGCGATTTGAGCATAAAAAATATAAAAAAAAAATTAGATTTTTTTTAGATTTTTTAGGTTTTTTGGGAGTTTAGTTTTTAGGATTTTAGCTTGGGGTGGGGGTTTAGGTTTTTGGGGGGTGGGGGAGGGGGGTTTAGGTTTTGGGGGGGGGGGGGGGTAGGTTTTTTTTTAGGTTTTTTGGGGGTTTTAGTTTTTAGCATTTTAGCTTGGGGTGGGGGTTTAGGTTTTTGGGGGGTGGGGGAGGGGGTTTAGGTTTTGGGGGGGGGGGGGGGGGGGGTTAGGTTTTTTTAGCTATTTTAGGTTGTGTTCACATTGGTTCTCGCGGTTCTCGCAATAAATGGAGTTCTCGCATGAGCCCCTCCCTATATATATATAGGAGAAGGTTCATTGAGGAACACTAAAAAAGTGGAGAAGTGGGGAACACTTTTAAAAATTATACTTAACATGTTAAAAATTAGTTTTTTTCTAAAAAAATTTTCTACGCCTTTTCTTATAAATACATGTAGAAACATTTTTAATAAAAAAATAAAAATATAAAAAATATTTAAAAAAGTTAAAAAAATATATATCTTATAAAATTAGCTTAACATATTAAAAATCAATTTAAAAAAAAAAAATTTCAGCGCCCTTTCTTATAAAAATGGGTAGAAACTATTCGAATAAAAAATATTTTTTGTAAAAAAATAATTTTTAGCCGTTTTTAACTGTTTTTGTTTATATTTTTAGTTTTTGATTTTTTATTAAAAATTCTTCTACAACTATTTTTAAGAAGAAGCGTCGAAATTTTTTTTCAAAAAAATTGATTTTTAACATGTTAAGTTAAATTGTGTTCCCGGCTCACCACTTTTTTAGTGTTCCCCAATGAACCTCACACTATACACACACACACACACACACACACACACATATATATATATATATATATATAAGGTAGGGTTCATTTGAGAACCACTCTTCTTGCGAGAACCACGAGAACCAATGTGAACACAAAAAATACCTAAAAAACACATAATTTTTTTAATATTTTTTTAAAAATCGCTATATTTCATTTATAAAAAAAATTCGAGTAACAATTATGGATACATATGTGCATGTATCATTTCTTTGAAAAAATCCGTAATACATTACCAGTATTAGACAATTGCACTTTCATTTACATTACCATCTGTAATACACTACTTTTACATTAGCAATATTAAAAACGTCCATGTGCATCTATATGTATGAACATGATATATCATCTAGTGGTTGATGGTTTGGTTATATTTATCACCTTATGATTTAATATGTTGTTTGGTATGGTATGAAGAGTGTTGATGTACATGTGCATAAAGTGAAAATATTATACATATAGGTAATGGTAGTGTATTATGGATACTAGGAGGTAATGGTAGTGTATTATGGATAGTAGGAGATAATTGTAGTGTATTATGGATGATATGATAGATGAAAAGGAAAGTGTATTCAAAGTAGTGTACCAAAAACATGTTATATCATGTTCATACATATAGATGCACATGTGCATTTCTAATATTGGTAATGTAAAAAGTATTGTATTACTGATGGTAGTGTAAATGAAAGTGCAATTGTCTAATACTGGTAATGTATTACGAAATTTGTCAAAGAAATGATACATATGCACATGTGCATGTATAATTGTTACTCAAAATTGTTTAGGGACGAAATATAGCGATTTTTAAAAAGATATAAAAAATTGTGTGCGTTTTAGATTTTTAGGTATTTTTGGTTGTGTTCACATTGTTTCTCGTAGTTCTCGCAATAAAGGGTGGTTCCTAACGCATCCTTATCATATATATATATATATATATATATACTAGTCGTTTACCCGCGCGATGCGGCTGGAAACATCACTTAGGTTGGTGAGTTTAGGGCTATGTACGAGGATGTAGGTGTGCGACGATAATGGTGGCAGTGTAGTAAAACGTGAGGGTCGGTTGTGGCCTTCTTCAGCGGCGGAGTATCAGTGGTGTGCAGCGATTTGTGCTTTCTTGGTGGCGTTTAGTGGTTATTGTGTGATAACCGGTTACCAGCTTTAGGAGAAAACAAAGAAAACTGTATGATTCTAGTAGGAAACCCGCGCGATGCGACGGCGGCGACAATTTACAATACGATACTCTTTTTGTATTGGTTTATCGATCATTTCATGATACATCATATAGTTTATGATAGTTTTCTCATCTTAATATTATTTTACAAGTTTACTTTGTTAATTGTTTTTATTCCAATTAAAGTCTTCGTGGTACATTGTTTTAATTCTTATTAGTGTCGTCTATTGATGGCATAAGATTTACACATGTCGAATAACTGATAAGATGTACATGATTTAGTAGACATACATGCTATTCTTGTGTTTAAGGTGGAAAAATGCAAATATATTAAAACTGGACATTTTGATTTCTACTTTAAAGCTCTGCATTGCCATCTAAACCACAAATGGTACATTATGCAAACTACGGTTTTCCTAGTGTGAAAAAGAGGGTATAGGGAAGCACTTAAAATTACCTAGTGTGAAAAAAGAGGGTAGTGGAAAGCACTTAAATTTGATATTGTACATGTTAATATTTTAAAATTCAACAATAAATCTAAATCTTATCGATCAATATAGACAACTAATTCCCGTCTTGCCTTGGTGCATGAGAAAGCTAAATATATGCAAACATACAACAAATCCTTCAGGTTTTATGAGAATCAAACCTTTTCTTGTGAACTGCAATCAAAGACTTAGATAAGTCAGTAAACAGAACCAAATATATGCAATATTGGAAGGAGGCTTATTCCAGCAATGATTAAAACTTAAAAGTTTAAGCTACGTTCCAAAGGTCATGTATGCTTTGACTTTTTTGGGTCAAATTTCTTACTTTTTTTAACCAAGATAATTTAGATTCCTTTATGAAACTAAAATTTGTAGTATTTGATCCCTAGTCCAATGCAAGAGTCAAAATTGGAAGTAGAAGTAAAGCATACCAGTTCTCATGCAAAACATTTCCAGATATAACAATACATGATTTAAGATGTAATTCAACCTATTTAAACCATACCATTTTAGTTTTTAGTCTTTGTTTTTATATATATTTTTTTACCTGTTTGACATTGTGACCCTGTAAAACCCACCACACAGTTACCATACTCAACATTAGACCAAACAAAAAGGGCGGAGCGGGTAGCATGCTGGGTCAAGACGGGTCCGGGTCAGAACGAGCTGATTGACTAAAAGGTGGGTAATGCTCTGAAGGGGCCGATTTCAGAAATAATTATTTAATAGATAATGAGCCACTGTAGTAATTTTCAACCCAGCCCTTTCCCGCTAACTTAGAATAACCCACAATAACAGACATACTATGAAAAGCTAAGTCACAATAGGACTTGTGCATTTAAGAAACAGTTTGGGAGATTTTTCACTCATTTCTATTTTCACCTTTTTTCAACTTTATCCCTTTGACCCGTTATAGATAAAAACTAAACCCATTCGTAGGTAAATTAGTAGCAAATAAACCTATCCCACCTGCTAACACGTGTAAGAGTTCCAGTGGATCTTGGGAATCATGATGGGGTTTTTATTTGCCTTCTAAAAGAACATAAAAGGTCAATGAGATATTGAATAATATTAAAATAAGTAAATAAATTATTTTATAATTAAGTCAACAGAAACTTAAGTCAATACCTCATCGATTTTTTGTTGCCTCTAACGTTGTTTCTTCAGTGCTTCCCTTGGAATACCCCAACTCACGAATTGCAATCACTACAACATCTATCACAGCAGCCTGCAGTGTTTCAAACTTTAATTTAAAATTCAAGTGTACACCTTATCCCATTATTCAACCTTCCTCTTGAGCTAGGTTGAATGGAGGTTGTCTATCAGTTGGAAATAGGTTCTGTACTCCATATACCATACTATTCTCCATAACCACTTTATCTATTTGGAAATAGGTTATGTACTACCAGACTCAGGAATGAAGAAGAGGCCTAGAACCTGTAGTACGCATGGAATGGTTCCTGAAAAGACATATCAACTATTGTTCTAGTTAAGATGTCTTCAAGATTTGGACAAAAAAAGTACACAAATGGTAAGATGGGAAAGTTGGGTAACAGCTTGAAACTGGGCGGGTTTGGTTGGGTGGGCCGGGTCACCTTTTCCTAGCAAAAATCCCAAACAACCGGACCCGAACTAACCCGAACCCGAATAACCCATACCTGAACAACTCGAACTTTAAATGGGTCGGTTATCGGGTCACCTTTTCCTAGCAAAAAAACCGAACAAACTTGATTCAACGCCATAGATTACAGTAACTAAGATGAAGTAACCGACATGAAGAGAGATACCTGAGAAGGCTTTACGGAGCTGTTCGACGTCGTCGGAGACGGAGATATCATGTGCCGAAACGATCAAAACCTATCCAAAATACCTGAATTATTGTAAATTATTTTCTTTATAATGCATCAAAACGTTATTGAAACCACCGAAACACACAAATTATCATATATAATGAATAATAACAATCATCAAACTAAACAATTCGATTTCATTATTTCAATCAACATGATCAGATCACAGTACTGATTGCGTTTTCAAGATCAGATTCATCATAATAATACTTCATAGAAGACTGAATCAGAGTTGATTCAACGCCATAGATTACAGTAACTAAGATGAAGTAACCGACATGAAGAGAGATACCTGAGAAGGCTTTACGGAGCTGTTCGACGTCGTCGGAGACGGAGATATCATGTGCCGGAACGATCAAAACCTCTCCAAAATACCTAAATTCTTGTAAATTATTTTCTTTCTAATGCATCAAAACGTTATTGATACCACCGAAACACACAAATTATCATATATAATGAATAATAACAATCAGATATGAACAGGTTAATTTGGGTTATGACGTCTCTAAAGGGGACAATCAGATAAAAGAAACTAAAAAAAATACAACTTCGAGACAAAATATAATTTGGTTGAGGGAGCCCAACTTGACCCGAACAGTACAAATGTTTACTCGTTTTGATCCCTATGTGTTAGTAGATATGTTCATCAAGAGATCTTTACCAGTAGGTCGATTACCTTAAACCCTCAACCCATTTTTAAAAATAAACCAATTTCGAAGCTAAACTAATGTTGAAATAAAGCTAATATTTGGGACCTGATAATTTACCAGTATAGGCAATGATGTAGAAGTTTATTATGAATATATATTCATTTGAAACACAAACCATTAAAACAATTGTAACAGAAGATTGTAAAGAGCAATACCTGCGGTGAGATCATCTGCGCATCTTAAAGATGTCAAATTACGTAACCTTTCACGCTCCCCATCAGCATGCTTGACCTGGATGGGACACACTCCCTGTAAAATAAACTCAAATCATTATGCCTTTCACTTGAAAAGATATCACCAATTTCTTAAAAATGTACCATCATAGTGAAAGAACACACTGACCCTTAGCAATGTATGCTGATTATGTAAGGCATGTATTGCCCTATCAGCCTCTTTGGCTATCATTTCACCAATTATAAACTCACTAAAACTCAAAACAGATGCCATAATAGATATAAAAACAAACTGCACACTTAAACTTTTACCTACACTAATATGACTTCAAATGCAGGTCTATTAACAAGATCTTCAACCATCCGCAAAACTCTTTTATGCGTGATCACATTCTCCCCATTCTCCACGTTCACATCCAACACATATCTGTCACCAACATGAAGAACTAAAAATCAAGAACGTGAAGAATCAAAAAGTTTTTTTTAATTAAAAAATAAATAAAAGGGGGGGGGGGTGAACTTGGATCTTGAGAAGCTTAAAGTCTTCATCTTTAGCCATCTCTTCAAGCGCCTTGAATACGTCTTCAGCGTTAATTGTTTGCCTCTTCGATTCCTTGCATATGTCATTTGCCCTAAAAAAATCACAACAAAACTGGGTTAAAAGATCACACCAACATCAAACTATACATTAATATATCATTTGCCCTATAAAATTTACAACAAAACTGGATTAAAAGATCACACTAACAAAACTGCATCCACATCCTAGTTCAGATGCACAAAACAAGTGAGTATGTGTTATGCAAGTACTTAATGCAAGGGTTCAGGATGTATATGTACCCATAACAACATTTTTCTCAATCAGGGTCTGGAACACAGGGTCATCAGAAAGGCTCTATTTAGGATTTGCATAAAAATAAAATTGAATCAAATAAAAAAAATCTTACTTGATATATCAGTTGTCAGATCCAAATCTTCGCTTATTGTACACAGCTCCCTGTATTTTTCCACCATACAAATTCAACTAATATCATAAAAAAACGAAGAAAACTTTATCAAAAGTAAATCGAGCAAACCTTTCTTTCTTCATTTGGCTTAGCAGCCGGTGTGGTGAAATTGCTACCACTGACAACCTCATCTCATCGAGTAATAACGCGTGTAAAGACAATAATACCCAGAACGAAACCTGAAGCATAAAAGGATCAGATCTAAACCAAAATTTCACAAAAATAATCAGCAGCAACATCAACTTATCAGATGACTGCATTCGAGCACTCCCCCTTCTAGCGATGGACTGCATACGGCTTCAATCTTGGAAGATTCTTCTCCATCAGCGCCAAATTTGGTTGAATCGGCTGTGAATCCCTCAAATCTGGAAGTAATCCATGGTTAGGTTGGCGTGAGAAGGGAAAGACAACCAGAGAAGAGGAAGAAAAAGGAACGAAGATAGATTGAAAGATTGATTTAGGGTTTCTGAATCGTACGACAGAAGGAAGAACACAGAGGCTACCTTCTCTCTCATCTCTGCAAATGAAAAATGAAAAGGAGGTGTATGGAGAATTGGGTATGAGCGGGAGTTCAAAATGAATGCAAATTTTGGACGGTGCAGATCACCATTTGTGTGGTGTACTTCTATAAAAATGAACGGTGTAGATCGCAATCCGTGTGATATCTCAAGTGCAATCCGTGTGATGTGTTTCTTTGAAGGGCAAAATTGGAATTGTAAATTATATTGTGCTTTAGAGGGTTGTACAGCATGCTTTAGGGGTGGTTTAAGGAATTTTTTTTGGACTTTAAGAAGTCCTTCTAATATGTATTATAAAGTAGTATATATATATATATATATATATATATATATATATATATATATATATATATATATATATATATATGGTGGGGTTCTATAGTGAACACTACTGAATTTGTGAACTGAGTGAATAAATCTTGGCCATTGATTTACATCATCAAATCGTAAAATACACTAGTGTATTTTCATCATCAAATTATGGGCATTAATTTACACTTAGGATAAGGGCAATTATGTAATTTAATAATAAAAACTTAATTTAAGATAAAATTAAAAATCCACATGCAAGTTCCTCCGTCTTTTTTAAACGTCAATAGCTTTTATACTTAACTTTTAAAAAATAAATACACCATAATAATGAGTGTTTTTTTATCTTTAATATGAGTACCATATTGCTATACTTATATAGAGAAAAAAATTACGTTTCGATCGGATGTTTTAGTCCATTGTGTTATGTCTATGTTGTTTTAATTGTACAGTGATTTAAGGCGTTGTGTTTTACAGTAAAATACCATGAACGTATATAAGACACCGTAACATTGCAAATACCATTTACATTCCTTTTCAATCTTGTTTTCCATGGTGTTGTTCTATTTTAGGAATTCAAAACTAATTATGGTGTCTTGTAGAAAGAAAAAGTTAGCTCGTTGGTGTCTTTGTATACTTGTATGGTGTCTTGTTTTCTATGGTGTTTTATTTTAGTTTCATGGTGTTTCTGTATAAGAAAATTGGTAGTTTTCATGGTATTACGTATATAAAGTTATTGATGTTTAAAAAAGACCGGGGGGGGGGGGGACTTGCATGCGGGTTTTTGAATTTAAAAATGTTAACTTTACCTTTATACCCTTAATATAGAAAATTAATTATTTTAATAGTAAACACTATTTACAATTTTTCCATTATAATCTCAACCATTAGATTATAGATCAAAGGGTTTAGATTTCTTCCTACAGTTTTCACAAAACACACATTTTTTATAATAACCCTACCCTATATATATATATATATATATATAGGGTGGGGTTCTAGAGTGAAATCTAGTGTATTTATGAACTGAGTGAACAAATCATTACCATTAATTTACAACATCAAATCGTAAAATACACTAGTGTGTTTTCATCATCAAATCCTGGTCATTGATTTACACTTGGATATTGATAATCAGGGGCTAGGAGTAGTTCACTAGTGTTCACACTATATATATATATAGGGTAAGGTTCATGCGAGAACCACCCTTATTGCGAGAACCGCGAGAACCAATGTGAACACAAAATAAAATCTAAAAAAAATCAAAAAAACACTCAAAATTTTTTTTTTATTTTTTTTAATATTTTTTAATAAAAAATCGCTATATTTCGTTACCATAAAAAAAAAAACTTTTTTTTTCGAGTAACAGTTATCCATGCACATGTGCATATGTATCATTACTTCAACAAATTCGGTAATACGTTATCAGGAATAGACAATTGCACTTTAATTTACAATATCATTAGTAATACACTACTTTTTACATTACCAATATTCAAAATGCACATGTGCATAATTAGGTATAACCATAATATAACGTGTTTTGGTACAAAAAGTTTGTGATTTTGAATGGAGAAGTAGGCCCATATACATGTTTTTTGGTTAGTTATATCTAGTGGTTGATGGTTTGGTTATAGTTGTCAAATTTTTATGTAATATGTTGATTGGATGGTATAAATGGTGTTTACATACATGTAATAAAGTGAAAATATTGTTAATGGTATTGTATTATGGATGGTAAGAGGTAATGGTATTGTATTATGGATGGTAGGAGGTAATGGTAGTGTATTATGGATGGTATAATAGATGAAAGAGAAAGTGTATTCAAAGTGGTGTACCAAAACACCTTATTTCATGTTGATACATATAAATGCACATGTGCATTTCTAATATTGATAATGTAAAAAGTAGTGTATTACATATGGTAGTGTAAATGAAAGTGCAATTGTCTAATATATGTAATGAATTACGGAATTTGTCAAAGAAATGACAAAAATGCACATGTGCATGCTTGTGTATTATGGATGGAATGATAGATGAAAGAGAAAGTAGTGTACCAAAACACCTTATTTCTTGTTGATACATATAGATGCACATGTGCATTTCTAACATTGTTAACGTAAAAAGTAGTGTATTACACGTGGTAGTGTAAATGAAAGTGCAATTGACTATTATTTGTAATGAATTACTGAATTTGACAAAGAAACGATACATATGCACATGTGCATGGATAACTGTTACTCGAAAATTTTTTTTTTTTTTGAAATTTTTTTTATTAACAAAATATAGAGATTTTTTCAAAAAAAATAGTAAAAAAATAAAAAAAAATTTTTTGGGTGTTTTTTAGATTTTTTTAGGAATTACTGTTTGTGTTCACACTGGTTCTCGCGGTTCTCGCAATAAAGGGTGGTTCCTAACGGATCTTTGTCCTATATATATATATATATATATATATATATATATATATATATATATATATATATATATATATAGGGCAAGGATAAATTGAAAACCTCCTTGAGTTGAATAAACCCTGAAAACTCAATAATAACCATTGATTAGAGCTGATGGATGGCTAGGATTAACTTTTGGCATCTGTTGCTTTTTCTATCCTTGTCTCTCAATTTTTAAATATATAAGATGTACATAAAGGGTAAAATGGGAACTATAATACACTTTCTTAATCATCACCCTACAAACCTACCTATGTTGTTATCAGAGTTCATTAATTCAAAAACCAAAACAGAAGACACACACTCTCTCTCTCTTTCAGAATCTTCATCCCTCTTCATCCATACCCAACAAAATCGCCAGAGATTTTCATCAAGAAAGAGAATCCAGACCAAAATCCCGACGGATATTTCCGTCCAGAGCAAAATTCGCCAGAGATATTCAACAAAAACGTCGGAATTTCAGGTGCGTCGGTCTTTCTTAACTATAATTATGAACTTTGTTTTAACTATACAGATTTGGGTTGTGTTAAATGGAGTATTTCTATGGTTTTAAAGAGTTTTGGTGTGTCTTAACAAGAGATTTCTCGGTTCCTTTATAAACCCATCTGGGTTTTCTTAATGACTGTGTACGGTTAGTGTTTTTTCCTTTTTTGGATCATCTCACGTTTTAGACGCTTAGTTAAAAGGGTCTGATTTGTGTGTTAATGTTGATTTGAGAAAATAAATTAAAGTAATACTCTGTTATTAGGAAAAAAACGGCTATTTAGGGTATATCAAATACATAATGAAAAGTGGAAAATAATATTAAGGTTTTTGGGGGATAATGAAAAATAAAAGGATAAAAAGGGTGGGAAGAATGTTCGTCTGAGAAAATAATCTATGTTTGCTATAAATTGAACTGGTCCATAGTGATCTACTGGTGATTGTGGTCCTGCATTTGTTATCTACTAGTCATTTATCTGAGCTATAAAATGATCTGGACCATAAATTGACTGCCTCTTAATCTGATGCTTTGTTGGATTACATGGTACTTTGCAGTAATTGGCTATTACAGCTAAGTATAACAAAACACATCCGAGGAAAAAATGAGCCCAGGTGTTTATAATTACAAAAACTGTTATTAATTATGTTTATACATTCTTATACATTCTTTTATTAATGCTGTTCACCATTAAAAAATGCAGCTAAAAAGGCTCGCCATACCCCGGTTGTCGAGAAACGCGTAAACAGGCAACTAATATGTACGTAAATACTTTGAATTCATTACATGTTTGTTGTCATGTTTATGTCTAATGTATATAAGCTTTCTAAATAGTGACAGCGAATGCTAACACGGGCGGTCCAGCAACACGAACAAGAGGAGGTAAAAAAAATTACATACGGTTGTAGATAAAACTATAGATTTGTTGTTTGTGTATTTATTACCTATTGGACATTTGTCTGGGTTATAAAAGTGAACTAGAGTATAAATAGTTAGCCTCTTAAACTGATGCTTGGTTGGATTACGTGATAATTTGCAGTCATCCGTTGTTACAACTAAAAATCCAAGGAAAAAATGAGCCCAGGTGTTTATAATTACAAAACCTGTGATAAACTATGCTTACGCATTAAATTAGATGTTAGTTTATTAATGTTGTTTACAATTAACAAAATGCAGCTAAAAAGACTCGCCGTACGCCGCTTGTCGATAAGCGCATAGACCGACAACTAATATTGAAAACATGTTTCTTGTCATGTATATGTCTAATGTACATAACCTTCCTAAATAGTGACAGCGGATGCTAACACGGGCAGTCCAGGAATGCGAACAAGAGGAGGTAAAAAGGATTTAAAATTAGTCTTTTTTTATTCTTAAGAGATATATTTTGTAAAGGTTGTTAATAGTTTGTGATTTATATAAAACTTGTATAAATGTAGGTAAGCAAGCGCATCATGATAAGAAGTTGCAAAAAAGGAAGCTAATAAGTACGTACAAGCATTTTTTTTCTTTCACTTGTCTTACAATTATGTTTTCAATAAATAATAAAACAAACTTGTTGTCTCAGTTTCACCAGACAGTGATTTGGACACACCCGGAAAAAAACATGGAGAATATAAAAAAAGTTATGTTTTTTTTATGTATAAAAGTTTCTTGGTTACATTGTTTTAAAATCTAATATTTATGTACATGCACTTTGTAAAAACATTCTAAGTTGACGGCGATGAGGGTGGGCCAGCAACACGTACTACGGGACGTACAAAACTGTTTTAGATGTGATCTTTAGGAATCTAAATAAATATATGTTTCGATACCTTAATGCTAATTATTAAGCTTTCTAAATAGTGACACCGGATGCTAACACGGGCGGTCCAGCAACGCAAACAAGAGGAGGTAAAAAAGTTTTAAAATTAGTCTTTTTTTCTTTTTATTGTTAAGACATATGTTTTGTAAAGGTTGTTAATAGTTTGCGATTTATATAAAACTCGTACAAATGTAGGTAAGCAAGCGCATCGGGATAAGAAGTTGCAAAAAAGAAAGCTAATAAGTACGTACAAGCGTTTTTTTTTTCTTTAGCTTGTCTTATAATTATGTTTTATATAAATAATAAAACAAAGTTGGTGTCTCAGTTTCACCAGACAGTGATTTGGACACCCCCGAGGAAAACATGAAGAAAATAAAAAAAGGTATGTTTTTTTTATTCTATAGACGTTTCTTCGTTACATTTTTTTATATCTAATATTTATGTACATGAACTTTGTAAAAACATTTCAGGAGTATCGCCAACGCTCACTGGAGTCGATGCATACTTTCGAAGTCTCTTCCCGACATTAATGAACTCAGTTTTTCCAGGCATGAGATCGATCGCCTCAACATCCGGAACTTTGGAAACCGAGCATGGCCTCTTGTGCATTGTTATGCTTTGTGTGTAATGAGTAATTAACAATGCTTTGTGGATATACACATTATGTATGCTGAAACTATTTCTAATGATAAACTTTGGGGGTGGATGGTGGTGATTAGATATGAAAGTAAATGACAAATTAAATGCATCACCAGATAAAAAGGAGAAAGTAACAAAAAGATACATCTTGTTGTATGTATTCTATAAAAATGTATCTACAACTTGACCATGTAAAAAGTTGTTACTTCATCCAGATATGTTATCTCTTTAAGAAAAAAAACGGCTTGTGTTTTGTTAAAAAAAATACAAAAACAAAAAAAAACTACAAACTACTATATGTGCTTAGATTTTTTTTTGTTACTGGTTTTTGTAACGAAATGGGTCATTTTGTAACTAATTATATACGTAGGATGGATGTAACGTCCAAAATATGTAACATGGAATAAACAAAACCAAAAATCCATAAGATAGAAAAATCTCAAATTCAACACAGCAAAAATCTACAAAAATCTCAGGGAAAAAAATGTAACATGGTAAAAACAAAACCAAAAATCTACAAAAATCTCACGATGCGTGAAAAAGCCGGGCGTAAAAACGACGTGCAGAAACCGGCGCTCAAAAAAATTT
The DNA here is from genome assembly GCA_030545235.1 of Helianthus tuberosus. Lineage (NCBI taxonomy): Eukaryota > Viridiplantae > Streptophyta > Magnoliopsida > Asterales > Asteraceae > Helianthus > Helianthus tuberosus. The sequence goes on from CM060452.1 coordinate 92,525,058, forward strand.
GTCTTGTTAAAAAAATTTGAATTTAAAAATGCTTTTAATAAAAAAATTCTTTTTAAAAAATAAAAAGTAATATAATAAAACAAAAAAGTAATAAAAAATAATAAAGACAAAAAGACAAAAAAGAATAATTTTACTAAACTACCCTTTTGGATTAAAATATTAAAAACAAAATAACACAAAATGTATTTAATATTAATTTTAGTTTTTTTAATCTTATCCATCCATCTTGTTGATCTAGTGGTTAGGAACTGGTTCTCGCGGTTCTTACAACTGGAGGTGGTTTTCATTTTAGCGCTTCCCTATAGGATCCGGATCAAATGAAAACCAAGCCGAGTTGCGAGAACCGTAGGAACCACTCTAAACCAATAGTTTTTTGACACCTCATCAATCCAAAATTTTAAACTAGAAGGGTATTTTGGACATTTTACATTTCCTTCTCTCTCCACTGTCAATCCTGTTGTGACAACTGTCAAAATTCCGGGTATCCGTACAATTAATAAACAATGATTAGTGCTTAATGACTGTGCTGAATTACAATTAATTACTTGAATTGCTTTCTGACTATTGCCATATACATACATGTGCATCATATATTGCAAATGACATATCATTATTGCATGCAAAGTTTGTTAATTCGAATGATGCACGAAACACCGGCAGCACAATTATCAGACAAATCAGAAAAATGATGACAGAGTTCAGTAAATAGACATACATTGTATTGAGACACAGAATGAGCCAGCAACCAAGTATTACACTAGTATAGTGTGTAGGAAAGTAAGGATCATAAAACTGTCTTCCTAGAGATAGTTTAAGTGCCGGAAAGTGCCTAAAACTCACATAAACTGCAGAACTCTGCAGAAAATCAGCAAATTCAGCATTTAAACACACTTATATCATGCAGAAATATGGTTAAATGGTCCTGAATGCTTTCCTAAGTGTCGGGAATCGAAACTGTCACAAAAGGTAACATAAAGCACACTAAACTGCGTAGTTTAGCATCTTAACGAACCGGTAACCAACCGAACACTACCCGAAACACCAAATTTTCACTAGAAGCACTATTTTAACATTTCCAAGCTAGTTATGATCCCCGAACATCATAACACACCATATAAGTATCTAATAACTAAACCCCTAACTATACACTTGAAATATAACTAATAACTAACCATCTAGTTACAACCTACACCTATACCCCCCACCTAGTAATCGGCCAACATGGCCCCCACCTCAAGATTTTATAAGATTATTAAATTTGATCTTGTTTCTTCTTTATTAGACATATTAACCATTGGTAAATTGTGAATTCATGAATTATAAGAATGACATTAGTGTTCTAACCTTTCATTTCTCATTCAACACAACACCACACTTCTCCTTCTCTCCCTCTTGGCTTCGGCCGTAACCCAACAACAACACAACCATCATCATCATTCATCTTCAACCAATTCCAAGTATACTCAAAGGTGATAGAAGGTGCATAAGGAAGCTAGGAGCTTTCGGAAGCTAAAGGACCTTCACCAATTGCTTTTATCCACCTCATTTCTTCTCTTGATCATCCCTAGCCTTGAGCTAGTAGTAAGAACACTAATCTTTCCATTTTACATCTTATTTAAGTGGTTAAAAGGTGATACATGATGTTGATCTTGAAGAACTCTAAGAAACAAGAAGTTGAAACATGAACATAAGCTTAAAATTATAAGAAATCTTAAAGAAATCATGTTGTTTAGTGTTGATGTGGTACTTGATGATTGATTGCTTATGTAAATGATGTAGATGATCATATGATCTTGCTAGTTCATGATTAAAAACATAATCTAGCAAGATGAGAGGATGAAAGTGTTAAAGATTCATAGATCATCCTCATGAAAGACATGAACTTGAAAGAATATATTGTTTTCTTGTAAAATGATGATTAAAGTAAGGTGTAAAGTCTTGTAGATCTAAGTTTTCAAGAATGATTTTCAAGAAGTCAAGTTAAAAATACAAAGTTTTACTTAATCTTGGTTCTTAAACAAATAACCCTCATTTTTGGTGGTTAATAAAGTGTAGAAGCACATATGTGACAAGAAAAATCCATGAAGAAACATTTTTAGAAAATGTGATTATAAGTTGTGAAGAACTAACTTCTCTAAAAATGATGTTCTAAAAGAATCAACCACACTTTAAAGGGTAACAAGACTTACTAAATACACTAGTAAGTTACTACAAATTTTTGTAAATTTTCAAGTTCATGAAGTGGTAGTTTATGCATGTTTTTGGCAAAATTGGTAAGTATAGATTATTTATTGTTAATTGTTGATTGATTGTGTTGATTTACAAAAGAAAATGATATGCCTTCAAGGTATGGAAACCTCCATTTTTAGGGGAAACTATGGCAAAATTTTTCTAAAAATTAAACACTTAGAAAAATATTTCTAAACAAACATTTACAAGTATACTTCAAACCATGAAATTTTACATAAAGTTTGCCATAAATTTTGTTACAAAATTTATAAATATTGGAGGTTGGTTTTTATAAATAAAAGTGATTAAATGTGTATTTAGGAAAATATATATTTAGAAGGCACCATGTGTGTGATTATTTGTATATTATGTGTATTAGTTATATACTATTTTAGGACTTGAAATAATATAACTCATCAAAATACCAAAATTTCAATCCAAAATATTACCAAAATTCCAAGGAATAAATATACAAAGAATACCCAATTTATTGGTGAAACCGAATAAAGGAATATAACTCATAAAATATTTCGGAAAATTTATTCACAAGTATATTTTTGGTAAATAATATTTTGGACACCAAAAGAACAAAAATATAGCACTCATCGTAAGTCCGATTTATGAAATTCCAGTGGGAGAATTACAAATACATCAGTGGTCATTTACAGTACAAATTTCATGAGCTGATTCAACATAGATTTCAAGTTATGTCTAAAAATATAGCACCCATTTACTGCAGTAAAAACTCAGCTTTAGCTGCTGTTACAAAACGGGTCTTTAAAAATAGTAAACGAAGTCCAAAAATTATGATTCCAATGCCATTAGAACCGTATTTCATAATAAATAAATCTAGACTTCAGAAAATGCATTTTTCGTTTTATTAAGGTCCGGTTACAGCCAACTGAAGTTGGCTGTAATCACTAAACAGCCTCCTGTTTTCAGCTTTTAACATTCTAATGCGAGTTATATTGGTTCCGTTAACATGCTTAGTGATCAACAACATTTCTAGTAATCAATATTAACAAGTAAATCATCAAGTAATCAATAACGAAATCAAAACAACTTCATACTAACATTATTACATCATGTTTCATCTTTAATAAAGCTGTATGTTCATCTTCTTGGTTCTTGTTATTTAGTGTTTCAAACATAACCATCATACTACGACTTTTAACTACAAAGACAAGATGAACAAGGGTGTAACAAGGACTTACTACTAGCTTATAGCTAGGGATGATTCTAGTGAAGAAGATGATGAAAAATGATGGTGAAAAGCATGAAACAAAGCTCCTTGAAGCTCCACAAGTTGCAAGCTCCTTAGAGTCACCTCCTAGTCTTGTATGAAGCTCAAGAGTGGATGAAGATGGTGGTGAAAGGGTGGTGATGGTGGCGGTTATGGGTGTGGCCGAGAGAGAGAGGAGAGATGTGAGGGAGTGGGGTGTTGATTGTGTGAAGATATGAAAGGACATGGTGATCTAATACACCTTACTTATATAGTTCCTTTCAAATATTATGTTCAAGATTACAAGCAACATATCAACTAAAATATAAGAATGAGATCTAGTAGGATGTTGGTGAATTTTTGTGGGGTCCCTATGGTGACCGAATTTGGGCATGGGGGGGGGGGGGGGGTTGGGTGTAAGTTTTTGTAACAAGTTGGTAGGTATAAGTTAGGATCCAAGTATAAACTTACATATATTAGTTAGTTAACAATTAGGGGGTGTTAGGGTGTTCGGGGATCACGACTAGCCAAGAAATAAATAAACAATGTATTTGACAAAAAATTGGTGCCCCGGGTAATGTCCGGTTAGACACCGTTCCGTTAAAGTGTTTAATTATTCCGTAAAGTGTCTATTATATATATTTTTGTAACACTTTTAATTTCTAATACATAGGAGAATATTCAGGAGCATTTAGTAAATTATCTGCACTAGACTAGTATGTTAACAGGCACATGTAAGTATGACACAGTAATCAGGAAACAGTTAAGTGATTCAACACAGTCACCAAGCACTTTAATTATCATTAATAAATCGTACGGATACATGAAATCATGAGGGTTGTCACATTCTCCCCCTGTTAAGAAAATTTCGTCCCGAAATTTAGTGCGCGGTTACTGAGGAAGCTAGTTAAGTTGCGGTGTTTACTGGCTTTTCCTGGGGTGTCACATCATCCCCCCGTTGATTTGGAATTTCGTCCCGAAATTCTGCAGTAGCTTTAGCCTCAGTAGTGGTTGCATTTTTCTTAAACAACTGGGGGTACTTGAGTTTCATTTGGTCTTCTTGTTCCCAGGTATACTCTGGGCCACGACGGGAATCCCAACGAACTCGAACAAGAGGTATCCTGGTACGTTTGAGAATCTTAACATCTCGATCAGTAATCTCTACTGGTTCCTCGACGAATCGCAGCTGGTCGTCGATAGTGAGCTCCTTGAGAGGAACTATGAGGGTCTCATCTGACAGACACTTCTTCAGATTCGACACATGGAAGACATTGTGAACACCGCTGAGTTCTTCAGGTAGATTCAACTTGTAAGCGACTTTGCCAATTTTCTCAATGATTTCGAACGGGCCGACATATCGCGGATTGAGTTTGCCTCGTTTGCCAAAACGGACTACACCTTTCCAAGGTGAGACTTTGAGTAGCACTCGATCCCCAACCTGGAACTCGAGTGGTTTCCTGCGCTTATCAGCATAGCTTTTCTGACGGTCACGAGCTGCCGCCATTCGCTGTCGTATCTAAGCAATCCTCTCAGTCGTGTCTACCACAAGTTCTGGGCCAGTGATTTGGCTGTCACCGACTTCTGCCCAACAAAGAGGTGATCGGCACTTTCGTCCATACAATGCCTCGAACGAAGCGGCCTGGATGCTGGTGTGGTAACTGTTGTTATACGAAAACTCCACTAACGGGAGGTGTTTTTCCCAGCCATTGCCAAAATCAATCACACATGCCCTAAGCATGTCTTGAAGGGTTTGGATGGTGCGTTCAGACTGCCCATCCGTTTGCGGATGATATGCCGTGCTCATGTCTAATCGAGAGCCAAAGGACTTGTGCATAGCTTGCCACAACTCAGATGTAAAACGTGAGTCACGATCAGAAATGATGGAGGTTGGCACTCCGTGCCTCGATACCACTTCCTTTAGGTAGACGTCTGCTAGAGTAGAAAACTTATCCGTTTCCTTGATAGCCAGAAAATGTGCAGACTTGGTCAGTCGATCCACGATCACCCAGATGGTATCATTTCCACGCTGAGATCTAGGCAGGCCAGTAACAAAATCCATGGAAATTTGCTCCCATTTCCATGTCGGGATCTCTGGTTGTTGGAGTAGGCCTGATGGTTTCTGATATTCGACCTTGACCCTGGCACAAGTCAAGCATTTACTGACGTAGGTTGCTATGTTGGCTTTCATACCAGGCCACCAATACGTAGTCTTGAGATCGTGGTACATCTTATCCGAACCAGGATGTACCGAATAACGAGACTTGTGTGCTTCATCCATCACAAGCTCGCGTAAGTTTCCATAAAGTGGAACCCAGGTGCGCCCTGTTACGTAGTAAGCGCCGTCTTCCTTTTGTTCTAGCCGCTGCCTCGATCCTCGTAAGGACTCCGCCCTGATGTTTTCTGTCTTCAATGCTTCGACCTGAGCATCACGAATTTGAGCAGGAAGACTAGATTGGATGGTAAGATGTAACGCTCGCACACGTTTAGGTATAGTATCCTTTCGACTGAGGGCGTCGGCCACAACATTGCCTTTGCCCGGATGGTACTTGATCGCACATTCGTAATCATTCAAGAGCTCGACCCATCGACGTTGTCGCATGTTTAACTCCTTTTGCTTGAAGATATGCTCGAGACTCCTGTGATCGGTGTAAATGGTGCACTTAGTACCGTACAGGCAATGTCTCCATATCTTAAGTGCGAAAACAACTGCTCCCAATTCCAGGTCGTGCGTAGTGTAGTTCCTTTCATGAACTTTAAGTTGGCGCGATGCGTAGGCAATGACCTTGTCACGTTGCATCAACTCGCAACCAAGTCCTTGGATGGAAGCGTCGCAATAAACCACAAAGTCATCTGTGCCTTCAGGCAATGAGAGGATAGGCGCGCTACAAAGTCTATCTTTTAAGTGCTGAAAGGCAGATTCCTGTGCCTCAGCCCAACGATAGGTGACACCCTTCTGAGTCAGTGAAGTGAGAGGTTGCGCAATCTTTGAGAAATCCTTGATAAAGCTTCTGTAATAACCTGCCAAACCCAAGAATTGGCGGATTTCTGTTGGTGTACGGGGTGCAGGCCAGTTCTTGATTGAATCAACCTTGGATGGATCAACATGAATCCCATCCTTGTTCACCACATGGCCTAGAAAGTGGACTTCGTGAAGCCAGAAGTCACATTTCGAAAATTTGGCATACAGTTGCTCTGCTCGGAGAAGTTCTAACATAAGTCGTAGATGCTGCTCGTGTTCCTCCTAACTCTTAGAATAGATCAGGATGTCGTCGATGAAAACAATAACGAACTTATCCAGGTAAGGTTTGCACACTCGGTTCATGAGATCCATTGTCACAGCCCCCGACCCGGTTTGACCCGGTTCAGGAGCCGCTGGATAGAAATCCCGTGGTATTTATTTAACAGCGGAAGTTTACTTCAGGATCTTTTAAAAACTGAAATTTCCCGATTTATTTTATTTCACAACTCGGGATAAAACCCGGTAATTTACAATCATAAGATTTCACGTAGAAATCTTTTATTTACAAAACATGTTTCTTTATTTTATACTGAGCCACTTCCTTAAGCTTTTAGTGCTTCTCGGCACTTTTCCTGGATCACAACAGATCACCTAAAACATGTTTGAAAAAGGTTTTGTCAGCGGGAAATACTGAGTTAATCGTTCATTTTACTAAAACGACTCCTTTGTTATAATTTACAGTATTAAGAGAGATTACAATGTTTCCAGATATCAAACCAACTACCCACAGTATTTGTCACTCGAACATCCATCGGTAACCTCATTGTCCAATGGAGTCTGTGACTATGGTCATATCACTCATTGACTAACTCATTGTCCAATAGTGACGGTTATCAAGTAATGTATACAAAACCCCACATACCGGCTGTAACTTGGTGATTACATAAACTTAATCACTGTAATTATAACTTTGACAATAAACATGATTTTGAAAGTAATTTGATAAAAAGAGAATGACTCACATTGCAGATTTAATTTGAGCAGAGCCTAGCCTACTGATTAGCCTTTTATCCTAAATTAATAACAGGCACACAATTCGGTTAGTAACTTAATACATCATTTACGATAACTCACGAGATCAAACCCTCACAACGAATGACAAAGTGCGATACTTAAACATCCATCGAATTAACGACGAATGACAAAGCATAAACCCTAATGTGGGCAGCACTTAAACATCCATTGGATAGTTTAATCGATCGGACATTGAATCGTAGCAGCGATCGAGTTATTACCCTGTATTGCGGCGACGATTAGTGATCCGTGTGTGTTAATTGTGATAAACAGAAGATATCTCGGAGCGTATTATGAATTGGTTCGTCGCTCAAATTCCAGAAATCAAGTCCCACGACCCTCTATTTATACCCAAAATTTGTCACCCCTTGCGCACCGTAACACTCTAACCCTTACGGTGCGCAAGGGACACCTAATGGTCATAGGGTTGCCACGTTTGGGACTAGGCCTGCTGAGTTGATGAATTTCATAATTTCGAATTTGACAGAGAGATTTTAAGATAAACGTAACTAGGGTTTACCCCCCTGAATTTTAGGGGCCCTGATCCTAATTCTGATTGTTCTGAAAATTTTAGGGTTTGCGCAGAATCACTTGGGTGTCTCAATTAGGGTTTCCTATTGGACAATTAAAATAATAAATATGACTTTTGATGAGAGTTGTTACATTCTCCCCACCTTAATAAAAATCTCGTCCTCGAGATTTACTGGAATAAGTAAGGATACTTTTTCTTCATCTCAGATTCCAGCTCCCAAGTGTATTCAGCTCCTCTCTTTGAATCCCACTTGACTTTAACTAACACTAGTCGTTTGTTCTTGAGAAACTTCACCTTTCTATCTTCTATCTAAAGAGGTTTCTCAACAAATTTTAGCTTTTCGTTTACCTCTATGTCTCGAAGAGGTACTACCAGAGATTCGTCTGATAGACATTTCTTGAGATTGGATACATGAAGTACATCATGTACTCCAGCTAATTCCTCTGGTAGTTGTAAACGGTAAGCAACTGGTCCTATACATTGGATCACTGGAAATGGTCCTACGTATCTTGGACTTAGCTTTCCTTTCTTACCGAATCGAACAACTCCTTTCCAAGGAGAAACTTTCAATAGTACTCTGTCTCCAACTTGGAATTCTAACGGCTTGCATCTATTGTCTGCATAACTCTTCTGGCGATGTCGAGCCGTCTTCAGTCTATCCTTGATTTGTGTAATCTTGTCGGTCGTTTCTTGTACTATCTCCGGACCTGATAATTGACTTTCTCCTATTTCTGCCCAACATACTGGAGTTCTGCACTTTCTTCCATACAGTGCTTCGAATGGGGCAGTTTCAATACTTGAATGATAACTATTGTTATAGGAAAATTCAATTAATGGTAAATGGTCGTCCCAATTTCCGCCAAAATCTATTACACATGCTCGGAGCATGTCTTCTAGAGTTTGGATCGTTCTTTCACTTTGCTCGTCCGTTTGAGGATGATATGCAGTACTTAGGTTTAGTCGAGTTCCCATAGCTTCTTGGAAACTTTTCCAGAAATGAGAAGTGAAACGACTATCTCTATCTGATACAATGGAGAGTGGAACTCCATGTAGAGATACGACTTCATCTACATACAACTTTGCCATTCTTTCCATGCTAAAGGTTTCTTTCATAGGTAGAAAGTGAGCTGATTTGGTTAATCGATCCACAATTACCCAAATCGCATCATTACCTTTTATGGTTTTGGGTAACTTAGTAACAAAATCCATTGTTATGAGTTCCCATTTCCATACAGGCATTTCTAGTTGTTGTAGTAGATCTGAAGGTTTCTGATGTTCTGCCTTAACTTGTGAACAAGTAAGACACTTAGAAACATATCTAGCTATATCCTTCTTCATGCCTATCCAGCAGAAATTCTTTCTTAAATCTTGGTACATTTTATTGTTTCCAGGGTGTATGGTATATCTAGATTTATGAGCTTCTTCTAAAATCTTATTTCTTAATTCTCCCTGCTTAGGTACCCAAATTCTGCTTTTGTGGAATCTCCAAATTCCATCAGTTCCTTGCTCTAATTCTTTTATTCGTCCCTTCATTCCTTCAGCATCATCCTTGATTGCTGTTTCTTGAATATTCTTTAATTGTTCCATTAAATCTAATTGTAGATTTAACCTAAGAGCACGAACTCGTCGTTGTTTCTCATGATATTTAAGACTTAAGGCATCTGCAACTACATTTGCCTTACCTTCGTGATACTGAATATCACAGTCGTAATCACTTAAGATTTCCATCCATCTCCTTTGCCTCATGTTTAACTCTTTTTGCCCAAATATATATCTTAAACTTTTATGATCTGTATAGACAGTAAACTTACTTCCATACAGATAATGTCTCCAGATTTTTAGGGCAAAAATTACTGCTCCTAATTCTAAGTCATGAGTCGTATAGTTTTCCTCGTGCTTTTTCAATTGCCTTGAGGCATACTCAATTACCTTCTTGCGTTGCATAAGCACACATCCAAATCCTAATTTTGAAGCGTCACAGTAAACTTCAAAATCTTCCGTTCCTTCCGGTAAGGCTAGGATTGGAGCATTGGTTAATTTCTGTTTTAAGATTCTAAAGGCATCTTCTTGCTTAGGTCCCCATTCAAACTTAACTGCTTTACAGGTTAGCTTAGCTAATGGTACAGCTATTTTGGAAAAATCCTTAATAAACCGTCTATAGTATCCAGCTAAACCTATAAAACTTCTAATTTCCATTGCGGATTGCGGAACCTTCCATTTGGTAATTGCCTCGATCTTAGCAGGATCTACATGAATCCCTTCTTGATTTACCATGTGTCCTAAAAATTGCACTTCTTGTAGCCAAAATTCACACTTCGAGAATTTGGCGTAAAGCTTTTCTTTTCTTAACAAGGTTAAGAGTGAATGCAAGTGCTTACAATGTTCTGTCTGACTTTTGGAATAAATAAGTATATCGTCTATGAAAACAATTACAAATTTATCCAAATACGGTTTACAGATCCTATTCATCATGTCCATGAATGCAGCAGGTGCATTTGTTAACCCGAAGGGCATGACTGTAAACTCGTAATGACCATACCTAGTTCTGAAAGCAGTTTTAGGTATGTCTTCTTCTTGTACCTTTAATTGATGATATCCGAAACGTAAGTCTATCTTAGAAAAATATCTAGCTCCTTGAAGTTGATCAAAAAGATCATCAATCCTAGGTTATGGGTATCGATTCTTACTTGTAACCTTATTCAATTCTCTATAATCAATACACATTCTCATCGAACCATCCTTCTTCTTTACAAACAATACTGGCGCTCCCCAAGGGGATGAGCTAGGTTGTATGAATCCTTTGCTTAGTAATTCATCTAATTGCTTTTTCAGTTCTAACATTTCTGTGGGAGCTAACCGATAAGGTGCCTTGGCTATCGGTATAGTTCCTGGAATTAGATGAATCCTAAACTCTACTTCCCTATCTGGTGGTAACCCTGGTAACTCTTCTGGGAATACATCTGGGTATTCCGAGACTACAGGAATCTCCTTAAGTTCTTTTCCCTTAGTACTAATGATTACCGAAATCATATACACTATTCCTTGCTTTCGTTCATAATTAGCAACTTTCATTACTGATATGAACTTCTTGGGCTTACGTGGTTTATCTCCTGTAATCATAATGACTTCTCCGGTGGGTGTTTGAATTTCTATGGAATTCTTATCACAAAGAATTCGAGCATGGTTGGCTACTAACCAATCCATTCCTAACACAATATCAAATTCAGCTAATTTCATAGGTAATAGGTTTGCAAAGAATTTATGACCTGAAAGTCCTATTTCTACATTTTACAAAACCTTATCTATTTTAACTGAATTTCCCTCAGCCGTTTCGACTGTAAAAATCTGCCTAATGTTGATTAAGGGTATATTAAGAGCTTGGCAAAATGAAGTATTAATAAAACTTTGGTTTGCACCAGAGTCAAATAATACTTTTGCATACACATTGTGAACTAAGAACGTACCGGCTATCACGTCAGGAATCATCTCGGCTTCCTGAGTAGTTAACTGAAAGGCTCGAACATTCTTCTTAATAGCTCCGTCGGCTGTCTTGGCTTTGTTGTCTGTTGGTTTGACCAATTTAGGGCATTCTGGCTTAAAATGTCCTGTTTCTCCACAGTTATAGCAGACTCTTGTTTTCTTTCTGCAGTTTTCTTCACGATGTCCGACCATTTTACAAAAATTGCAGGTTACACTACATCTTCCAAAATATTTCTTTCTGTAATTCCTGCAAAACGGCGGATTTGAAGATTGCCCTGTTCCTCCTCTTTTGAAGCTGTTATTATTACCCGTACGAAATCCTTGGGTAATTTTCTGAGCCAGTTCCTTCTTCCTATTTTCATCTTGTGTGCGTACCAGTTCATCAGTTAGGGTATTAGCTAATTCCACAGCATCGGTAATAGTGCGAGGTCTCGCAGCTTTAACAATGTTACGGATTTCACTAATCAGTCCCCAAATATAGCGAGAAATGAGTACCGGTTCTGGCGAAGCCAGTGTTGGTACCACTCTAGCATATTCAAAGAATGTCGAAGTATAACCTCGACAATCTACACCCATCATTCTATGGTTTAAGAACTTATTTGCCATTTGATCTTTTTCATATTCAGGACAAAATTTTCTTTCTACAAGACTCTTAAATTCTTCCCAGTTCATTGCATACGCCACCATCCTTCCTTTTGCTTGTAACACCGTGTTCCACCATTCTAGCGCCCCTTCTTTAAAAAGATTTGACGCGTACATAACCTGATCATCCTTGGCACATTTACTGATTGCAATCACTGCCTCGGTTTTTTCTAACCAACGCAGTGATGCAGTTGCTCCTTCATTGCCTGCAAATTCAGTGGGTTTACAAGCAAGAAATTCTTTGAAAGTGCAACCAGGTGTTGCAGCTTTCATTTTCTTAGGGAGCGGAGCTTGCCGTGGTTCATTATCATGATTAATATGATTACTGCCTCCATTTATGCTATTACTGAAGTTATCTTCAGAAATACGTTTGCTCGGAATGATTTGTTGAGGTTCAACAGGTTTCTGGACAACAGCGACTATTGCGGGAATAGCATTAGCTATCCCTTGAGCAACGATATTTTCTATATCCTACCTAGTCATATATTGATCCCCTGGTTGTTGCTCAGATTGATTAACCTCATTAACTGGTTCGTTATTAGCATTTTCCATCTGATATATATATATATATAATTTATTAATATCGAATAAATAACAATTAAATATAAAATATTCATGCAAATTTCACATACACACATATGGCCAAAACTATCGATTTCTCGATTTCCATTTATATTTAATAGTATGCATCAATACACACTATTATCTTACAAAGTTTTATTTGTAGTTTATTTTACAGATTGATTTTTACTATTACTATTACACAACCACAGTTCCATAAATCCCCTATCCTTTGTCAGATGATATTCTAGTAACGGCGTTCCCTCTCCTCGTATTTCCAGGAGATCTGTCCCCCCATCTCTTGGATCCTATTCCCAGCATCCATTAGTTCTTCGCCAGAGTGGCGGAGTTCAGCTATATTCTTGTTACTCATTGGTGGATTTGGTAAAGGTTCTGGATCGAACTGAGGAAAAAGCTTATAGGGATTGTTTTGTAACTGTATTTCATTAGTTAACCATTCATCTATTTGCGAGTGGATTGAAGGGTTTGGAATAGCTGGTTCTGAGTTCATTGGTAGTTGTGTTTCAAGAAAGTGAATAAAAACATTTTCATTAACAGGCTTAATAGTATTATAGCTTGCCAATATAAAATCTAGCTCTTCCTGAGATGGTAACCCCTCAATTTGCCTAGAGCTTTCCCCAATTTCCATTTTCTTAGGCTTGGGTTTCTCGAGAGGTAAAGCGTTGAATTCTATAGGTTCTTCTATGTCTGGTATATACCTATTGAAATCTCTGGAAACCTCTATTCTTACTGGATATAGATTTAAATTCTGAAGGGCGTCAGACAAGTCACTCATGCTGTTTTAGCAAAATACACATAATTACTACTAAAAAAAATTCATAAAAACTTTTAAATATTATTTCATACTGGGTAACTACCAAAACAACTGAAAATTAAAACACACTAAGGTTTACTTATTTATTTACTGGGTAAGGTTTCTAGACTGTAAATAAATAAAGGTGCTAAAACTTCGAGTCAGATTATTTTAAAGATTTGTATTTATTGCTACAGTGGCTAGCATATAGAGATCTACCCATACTGTACACAATTAGTCAGATAATAAAACACATAATCACAAAATAGCAATTAATAAAAATTAAGTATTTTCTAAATACTTAATTGGCTTAAATCAGTGGCTCTGATACCACCTTTTTCTGTCACGGTCCCCGACCCGGTTTGACCCGGTTCAGGAGCCGCTGGACAGAAATCCCGTGGTATTTATTTAACAGCGGAAGTTTACTTCAGGATCTTTTAAAAACTGAAATTTCCCGATTTATTTTATTTCACAACTCGGGATAAAACTCGGTAATTTACAATCATAAGATTTCACGTAGAAATCTTTTATTATACAAAACATGTTTCTTTATTTTATACTGAGCCACTTCCTTAAGCTTTTAGTGCTTCTCGGCACTTTTCCTGGATCACAACAGATCACCTGAAACATGTTTGAAAAAGGTTTTGTCAGCGGGAAATACTGAGTGAATCATTCATTTTGTTAAAACGACTCCTTTGTTATAATTTACAGTATTAAGAGAGATTACAATGTTTCCAGATATCAAACCAACTACCCACAGTATTTGTCACTCGAACATCCATCGGTAACCTCATTGTCCAATGGAGTCTGTGACTATGGTCATATCACTCATTGGCTAACTCATTGTCCAATAGTGACGGTTATCAAGTTTAGTATACAAAACCCCACATACCGGCTGTAACTTGGTGATTACATAAACTTAATCACTGTAATTATAACTTTGACAATAAACATGATTTTGAAAGTAATTTGATAAAAAGAGAATGACTCACATTGCAGATTTAATTTGAGCAGAGCCTAGCCTACTGATTAGCCTTTTATCCTAAATTAATAACAGGCACACAATTCGGTTAGTAACTTAATACAGCATGTACGATAACTCACGAGATCAAACCCTCACAACGAATGACAAAGTGCGATACTTAAACATCCATCGAATTAACGACGAATGACAAAGCATAAACCCTAATGTGGGCAGCACTTAAACATCCATTGGATAGTTTAATCGATCGGACATTGAATCGTAGCAGCGATCGAGTTATTACCCTGTATTGCGGCGGCGATTAGTGATCCGTGTGTGTTAATTGTGATAAACAGAAGATATCTCGGAGCGTATTATGAATTGGTTCGTCGCTCAAATTCCAGAAATCAAGTCCCACGACCCTCTATTTATACCCAAAATTTGTCACCCCTTGCGCACCGTAACACTCTAACCCTTACGGTGCGCAAGGGACACCTAATGGTCATAGGGTTGCCACATTTGGGACTAGGCCTGCTGAGTTGATGAATTTCATAATTTCGAATTTGACCGAGAGATTTTAAGATAAACGTAACTAGGGTTTACCCCCCTGAATTTTAGGGGCCCTGATCCTAATTCTGATTGTTCTGAAAATTTTAGGGTTTGCGCAGAATCACTTGGGTGTCTCAATTAGGGTTTCCTATTGGACAATTAAAATAATAAATATGACTTTTGATGAGAGTTGTTACATCCATGAAGACCACTGGTGCGTTCTTCAATCCGAAAGGCATAACCAGAAACTCGTAATGGCCGTAACGAGTTCTGAATGATGTTTTGGAGACGTCCTCATCTCGGACTCTCAGCTGATGGTATCCCAATCTCAAATCAATCTTAGAGTAATAGCTCGACCGTTGCAACTGGTCGAACAAGTCATCAATGCGTGGAAGAGGATAACGATTCTTTACTGTCACTTTGTTGAGTTCGCGATAGTCAATACACATTCTGAAAGTACCGTCTTTCTTTTTCACAAACAAGACTGGAGCTCCCCAAGGCGAAGAGCTAGGACGTATGAAACCCTTTTGCAAGAGTTCTTGTAATTGCATGGACAGTTCTTCAAGTTCTGACGGAGCTAGTCGATAAGGTGCACGAGCTATTGGTGCTGCCCCAGGAGCTAGCTCGATTTGAAACTCGACTTGTCGATGAGGTGGAAGACCAGGTAATTCCTCAGGAAATACCTCAGGAAAATCGCGCACAATAGGAATGTCTTCAATTCTCTTCTATTCCATTGATGCGTCAGTAACGAGTGCTAGAATGGCAGTGTGGCCCTTTCGTAAACACTTCTGGGCCTTAAAGAAAGAGATAATGCCTACGACAGCACCACTCTTGTCACCATGAATCACGAGGGGTTCTTCACCAGAACGAGGAATGCGGACGATTTTCTCCTTGCAAATAATCTCCGCTTGATGATGAGATAGCCAATCCATCCCAATAACAACGTCGAAACTACCCAGCACGATAGGAATGAGGTCGATAGAAAAGGTCTGATCAGCAAGAACAAGGTTACAACCCTTAACTATGTGTGTGGCTTCAAGACTTTTACCGTTTGCTAGCTCTACCATGTGTTTGGTGTTCAAAAGTGTTGGAGTGCGCTTAAGCATTTGACTAACTTTTAAGGACACATAGCTAGTATCGGCACCCGAATCGAATAAAACAATAACAAAGAAATCATCCAGAAGAAACTTACCCATCACCACGTTGGGATCGTTCCTTGCATCACCCTGACCTAGCACGAAAACACGTCCTCGGGCGCCATTGCCATTATTGTTACCCCCGTTGTTGCCTCCATTGTTGTTCCCGTTTCCTTGGTTGTTGTTCTGATTCTGATTCTGATTCAGCTGTGGACAGTGCCTCTTGAAGTGACCCTCAGCACCGCACTGGAAGCATCCCTTATTACTCTGCTGGTGTTGATGTTGGTTCTGGGGAGCTTGTGGCTGCTGTTGTCGATTCTGATTCACAGGACGTGAGCTCCTGCAATATTTGGCTTCATGTCCCGGCTTGTTACATATCTTACAACGACCCTTGCTGCACGCCCCGCTTTGGTGCAAATTACATCGATTGCACTTAGGGTGATTTCCCCTGTATCCACCCTGACCTTGATTCCCAGAAGAATGCTGACTGGGGCTCCTGTACTCATCAGTCTTTCGCTGCTGAGACTGAACTGAAGTAGAACCTCTGCCCGAATTTCTATCCCACTTGCGCTTGTTATCACTGGGAGCATCAGTAGTAGTAGCGCTAATACGCTTGGGCAGCTTGTTCTGCTCAACTGCCTGATCAGTGAGACGATGAGCCAACTTGATGATTTGCTGAATGGTACCCAGGTTAGCTGAAGTCACGTGACTCTGAATCTCTGGTACAAGACCCTTGAGGTACAGCTCAATACGTTTGATGGGAGGGTCCACCATAGTAGGACACAAGATGGCCAGCTCGTTTGACCTCTTCGTATACGCCTCAATCTCAGACCCCGTCATCTTCAGATTGAAAAATTCTACCTCTAGCTTGTGGATGTCATCACGACTACAATACTCTTTTTTGATCAGTTCTTTGAAATCGTTCCATGGGGTGGCATTAACAACCGCTAGCCCTAGCAGTTGAACCTGTGCTTTCCACCAGGTTAGTGCAGCACCTTCGAGTGTTCCAGTAGCAAATTTCACCCTACGATCTTTAGGGCATTCACACATTTCGAAGACAGATTTGAGCTTTTCGAACCCGTGAAGAAGACCTACGGCTCCTTCTGTGCCGCTGAAAGTACTAGGTCGGCAATCCATGAACCTTTTGAACGTACATACGGGAGGTTGAGCATGTTGACCTCCTGCTGGAACTGCTGCGAGTGCCTCAACAACTCGTTCGTTGATTAGAGCCGTCAGCTGGGCTTGAGTTAGGTTCAGTCGTCCACTCATGATCTTCACAATGAAGTTATCTTCAGAAATACGTTTGCTCGGAATGATTTGTTGAGGTTCAACAGGTTTCTGGACAGCAGCGACTATTGCGGGAATAGCATTAGCTATCCCTTGAGCAACGATATTTTCTATATCCTACCTAGTCATATATTGATCCCCTGGTTGTTGCTCAGATTGATTAACCTCATTAACTGGTTCGTTATTAGCATTTTCCATCTGATATATATATATATATATATAATTTATTAATATCGAATAAATAACAATTAAATATAAAATATTCATGCAAATTTCACATACACACATATGGCCAAAACTATCGATTTCACGATTTCCATTTATATTTAATAGTATGCATCAATACACACTATTATCTTACAAAGTTTTATTTGTAGTTTATTTTACAGATTGATTTTTACTATTACTATTACACAACCACAGTTCCATAAATCCCCTATCCTTTGTCAGATGATATTCTAGTAACGGCGTTCCCTCTCCTCGTATTTCCAGGAGATCTGTCCCCCCATCTCTTGGATCCTATTCCCAGCATCCATTAGTTCTTCTCCAGAGTGGCGGAGTTCAGCTATATTCTTGTTACTCATTGGTGGATTTGGTAAAGGTTCTGGATCGAACTGAGGAAAAAGCTTATAGGGATTGTTTTGTAACTGTATTTCATTAGTTAACCATTCATCTATTTGCGAGTGGATTGAAGGGTTTGGAATAGCTGGTTCTGAGTTCATTGGTAGTTGTGTTTCAAGAAAGTGAATAAAAACATTTTCATTAACAGGCTTAATAGTATTATAGCTTGCCAATATAAAATCTAGCTCTTCCTGAGATGGTAACCCCTCAATTTGCCTAGAGCTTTCCCCAATTTCCATTTTCTTAGGCTTGGGTTTCTCGAGAGGTAAAGCGTTGAATTCTATAGGTTCTTCTATGTCTGGTATATACCTATTGAAATCTCTGGAAACCTCTATTCTTACTGGATATAGATTTAAATTCTGAAGGGCGTCAGACAAGTCACTCATGCTGTTTTAGCAAAATACACATAATTACTACTAAAAAAAATTCATAAAAACTTTTAAATATTATTTCATACTGGGTAACTACCAAAACAACTGAAAATTAAAACACACTAAGGTTTACTTATTTATTTACTGGGTAAGGTTTCTAGACTGTAAATAAATAAAGGTGCTAAAACTTCGAGTCAGATTATTTTAAAGATTTGTATTTATTGCTACAGTGGCTAGCATATAGAGATCTGCCCATACTGTACACAATTAGTCAGATAATAAAACACATAATCACAAAATAGCAATTAATAAAAATTAAGTATTTTCTAAATACTTAATTGGCTTAAATCAGTGGCTCTGATACCACCTTTTTCTGTCACGGCCCCCGACCCGGTTTGACCCGGTTCAGGAGCCGCTGGACAGAAATCCCGTGGTATTTATTTAACAGCGGAAGTTTACTTCAGGATCTTTTAAAAACTGAAATTTCCCGATTTATTTTATTTCACAACTCGGGATAAAACTCGGTAATTTACAATCATAAGATTTCACGTAGAAATCTTTTATTATACAAAACATGTTTCTTTATTTTATACTGAGCCACTTCCTTAAGCTTTTAGTGCTTCTCGGCACTTTTCCTGGATCACAACAGATCACCTGAAACATGTTTGAAAAAGGTTTTGTCAGCGGGAAATACTGAGTGAATCATTCATTTTGCTAAAACGACTCCTTTGTTATAATTTACAGTATTAAGAGAGATTACAATGTTTCCAGATATCAAACCAACTACCCACAGTATTTGTCACTCGAACATCCATCGGTAACCTCATTGTCCAATGGAGTCTGTGACTATGGTCATATCACTCATTGGCTAA
This sequence comes from Helianthus tuberosus, assembly GCA_030545235.1. Taxonomy (NCBI): domain Eukaryota; kingdom Viridiplantae; phylum Streptophyta; class Magnoliopsida; order Asterales; family Asteraceae; genus Helianthus; species Helianthus tuberosus. Next base: position 92,544,368 of record CM060452.1, read on the forward strand.
CTCATTGTCCAATAGTGACGGTTATCAAGTTTAGTATACAAAACCCCACATACCGGCTGTAACTTGGTGATTACATAAACTTAATCACTGTAATTATAACTTTGACAATAAACATGATTTTGAAAGTAATTTGATAAAAAGAGAATGACTCACATTGCAGATTTAATTTGAGCAGAGCCTAGCCTACTGATTAGCCTTTTATCCTAAATTAATAACAGGCACACAATTCGGTTAGTAACTTAATACAGCATGTACGATAACTCACGAGATCAAACCCTCACAACGAATGACAAAGTGCGATACTTAAACATACATCGAATTAACGACGAATGACAAAGCATAAACCCTAATGTGGGCAGCACTTAAACATCCATTGGATAGTTTAATCGATCGGACATTGAATCGTAGCAGCGATCGAGTTATTACCCTGTATTGCGGCGGCGATTAGTGATCCGTGTGTGTTAATTGTGATAAACAGAAGATATCTCGGAGCGTATTATGAATTGGTTCGTCGCTCAAATTCCAGAAATCAAGTCCCACGACCCTCTATTTATACCCAAAATTTGTCACCCCTTGCACACCGTAACACTCTAACCCTTACGGTGCGCAAGGGACACCTAATGGTCATAGGGTTGCCACATTTGGGACTAGGCCTGCTGAGTTGATGAATTTCATAATTTCGAATTTGACAGAGAGATTTTAAGATAAACGTAACTAGGGTTTAACCCCCTGAATTTTAGGGGCCCTGATCCTAATTCTGATTGTTCTGAAAATTTTAGGGTGTGCGCAGAATCACTTGGGTGTCTCAATTAGGGTTTCCTATTGGACAATTAAAATAATAAATATGACTTTTGATGAGAGTTGTTACATCCATGAAGACCACTGGTGCGTTCGTCAATCCGAAAGGCATAACCAGAAACTCGTAATGGCCGTAACGAGTTCTGAATGATGTTTTGGAGACGTCCTCATCTCAGACTCTCAGCTGATGGTATCCCGATCTCAAATCAATCTTAGAGTAGTAGCTCGACCGTTGCAACTGGTCGAACAAGTCATCAATGCGTGGAAGAGGATAACGATTCTTTACTGTCACTTTGTTGAGTTCGCGATAGTCAATACACATTCTGAAAGTACCGTCTTTCTTTTTCACAAACAAGACTGGAGCTCCCCAAGGCGAAGAGCTAGGACGTATGAAACCCTTTTGCAAGAGTTCTTGTAATTGCATGGACAGTTCTTCAAGTTCTGACGGAGCTAGTCGATAAGGTGCACGAGCTATTGGTGCTGCCCCAGGAGCTAGCTCGATTTGAAACTCGACTTGTCGATGAGGTGGAAGACCAGGTAATTCCTCAGGAAATACCTCAGGAAAATCGCGCACAATAGGAATGTCTTCAATTCTCTTCTATTCCATTGATGCGTCAGTAACGAGTGCTAGAATGGCAGTGTGGCCCTTTCGTAAACACTTCTGGGCCTTAAAGAAAGAGATAATGCCTATGACAGCACCACTCTTGTCACCATGAATCACGAGGGGTTCTTCACCAGAACGAGGAATGCGGACGATTTTCTCCTTGCAAATAATCTCCGCTTGATGATGAGATAGCCAATCCATCCCAATAACAACGTCGAAACTACCCAGCACGATAGGAATGAGGTCGATAGAAAAGGTCTGATCAGCAAGAACAAGGTTACAACCCTTAACTATGTGTGTGGCTTCAAGACTTTTACCGTTTGCTAGCTCTACCATGTGTTTGGTGTTCAAAAGTGTTGGAGTGCGCTTAAGCATTTGACTAACTTTTAAGGACACATAGCTAGTATCGGCACCCGAATCGAATAAAACAATAACAAAGAAATCATCCAGAAGAAACTTACCCATCACCACGTTGGGATCGTTCCTTGCATCACCCTGACCTAGCACGAAAACACGTCCTCGGGCGCCATTGCCATTATTGTTACCCCCGTTGTTGCCTCCATTGTTGTTCCCGTTTCCTTGGTTGTTGTTCTGATTCTGATTCTGATTCAGCTGTGGACAGTGCCTCTTGAAGTGACCCTCAGCACCGCACTGGAAGCATCCCTTATTACTCTGCTGGTGTTGATGTTGGTTCTGGGGAGCTTGTGGCTGCTGTTGTCGATTCTGATTCACAGGACGTGAGCTCCTGCAATATTTGGCTTCATGTCCCGGCTTGTTACATATCTTACAACGACCCTTGCTGCACGCCCCGCTTTGGTGCAAATTACATCGATTGCACTTAGGGTGATTTCCCCTGTATCCACCCTGACCTTGATTCCCAGAAGAATGCTGACTGGGGCTCCTGTACTCATCAGTCTTTCGCTGCTGAGACTGAACTGAAGTAGAACCTCTGCCCGAATTTCTATCCCACTTGCGCTTGTTATCACTGGGAGCATCAGTAGTAGTAGCGCTAATACGCTTGGGCAGCTTGTTCTGCTCAACTGCCTGATCAGTGAGACGATGAGCCAACTTGATGATTTGCTGAATGGTACCCAGGTTAGCTGAAGTCACGTGACTCTGAATCTCTGGTACAAGACCCTTGAGGTACAGCTCAATACGTTTGATGGGAGGGTCCACCATAGTAGGACACAAGATGGCCAGCTCGTTTGACCTCTTCGTATACGCCTCAATCTCAGACCCCGTCATCTTCAGATTGAAAAATTCTACCTCTAGCTTGTGGATGTCATCACGACTACAATACTCTTTTTTGATCAGTTCTTTGAAATCGTTCCATGGGGTGGCATTAACAACCGCTAGCCCTAGCAGTTGAACCTGTGCTTTCCACCAGGTTAGTGCAGCACCTTCGAGTGTTCCAGTAGCAAATTTCACCCTACGATCTTTAGGGCATTCACACATTTCGAAGACAGATTTGAGCTTTTCGAACCCGTGAAGAAGACCTACGGCTCCTTCTGTGCCGTTGAAAGTACTAGGTCGGCAATCCATGAACCTTTTGAACGTACATACGGGAGGTTGAGCATGTTGACCTCCTGCTGGAACTGCTGCGAGTGCCTCAGCAACTCGTTCGTTGATTAGAGCCGTCAGCTGGGCTTGAGTTAGGTTCAGTCGTCCACTCATGATCTTCACAATGAAGCGAACATAAGTGAGAAACGTGTGGTGAAAGTGCGTAAGTGTGGGATGACGGAAGAGAGTAAACACACATCGAACATAAGTTAGTTGTTATATTTACTAAGCATCCCATGATCAAATGCGCTACTAGCAGGTAGGCAATACAAACATAAACCATATTACCTATAGTGTTGAGTCTTGCACGTGGAGCGAAGCGTCGTTGTGGATCGTTGAGCACTGTACAGGTTATAGTCTGGTTTTATCAAAAAGCTTTTCCCCTTTTTTAAAAACCAAGTTCACTATAACCAATGGCTCTGATACCAATCTGTCACACCCCCAAAATCAACCATGCGGAGTATCACCGCTTGGAGGCGTGACATGACCAGGATCGAGCCACCAATCATATTGAACAACGTAATTAAGTAAATAAACCAACCACAATACAATTGGTGACCAAAAGAAAGTAACTGACTTTAAGTTAACAGCGGAAGCATAAAACGTAAGTCCAAAGCATGAGTTCCATAGTTCATAAGTTTAAAGTCCAATACGTAAGTTTAATAAGTTCATAAGGATTAAATATTTAGCATGGGACATAACATTCCATATCCCACAACGACCTCCTCCTCGTGCAAGCTCCATAAGCATCTAGCGACCTGTAAGGCATGTAACAACAAAGTTGAGCGAGTTCACAGTAGGTGTTCGTTATAAAGTAGTTTTTCAAAAACTATGAGTTTGTTGCAATTGCAGGTTAAATCAACTTTTCCTTATTTTCCCAAACCATAAACAGTGGGGGCTACCCCATGTTGTAAACCACTAGACTAGGTGTATATATATGTGTCCTTCCCAATCCGAGGACAGAGGTACATAATAAATATGTAGGTTTAGCGCTGGTGTCCTTCCCGATCCGAGGACAGTGGTACGTAGTGAGTACGTAGGTTTAGCGCTGGTGCCCTTCCCAATCCGAGGACAGTGGTATGTAGTGAGTACGTAGGTTTAGCGCTGACGTCCTTCCCAATCCGAGGACGGAGGTACGTATAAGAATACGTTGGTTTAGCGCTGGCATCCTTCCCAATCCAAGGACGGAGGCAAGTAGTCTAGTAGTGGTGAAAGTACAAGTTCCGTCTTAGCTATTTAATCTCATTCCCAACCACCGGGAATCCCATGCCTTAGTAAGGGTGTGAACTCACCTTTGGTTGGTCGGTTTGACTCTCAAAAATAGCTAACAGTCAAGGTCGGTAAATCACGTCCTAGTATGATTACCACTTAGTTTATTAGTGACTTCAAATAAGCACGATGTTCCTACACGCATCTATCACATAACATGCATCACTTTAACGGTTCATGCCTATATAAATTTCCCATCTATTCCCGCCCATAAGCAAACATACGAAATTGCACATAACACATATAACATGTTATATCATTCTCGGATAACCTACCCGACATTTAGACACGCAAATTACTACTTATGTCGTTTCAGCTTTTACATTCGAAACTGGGCTGTTTTCGCGGATTTTAATAAAATAGTTAACTTGTTCCAAAAATTCCCAAATTTTTACAGAAGGTCTTAAACGATCCAAATATTATTGTGTAAAAATCTCGGGATCCAATTCATCACCAATATTTTATAAGAAATCATTTTCCGGACTGAAATCAGATTCATCTTTTTCTGATTGCAGTCCACGGAATAATTTATTTAAAATTCATCGTAAGTCCGATTTATGAAATTCCAGTGGGAGAATTACAAATACATCAGTGGTCATTTACAGTACAAATTTCATGAGCTGATTAAACATAGATTTCAAGTTATTTCTAAAAATATAGCACCCATTTATTGCAGTAAAAACTCAGCTTTAGCTGCTGTTACAAAACGGGTCTTTAAAAATAGTAAACGAAGTCCAAAAATTATGATTCCAATGCCATTAGAACCGTATTTCATAATACATAAATCTAGACTTTAGAAAATGCATTTTTCGTTTTATTAAGGTCCGGTTACAGCCAACTGAAGTTGGCTGTAATCACTAAACAGCCTCCTGTTTTCAGCTTTTAACATTCTAATGCGAGTTATATTGGTTCCGTTAACATGCTTAGTGATCAACAACATTTCTAGTAATTAATATTAACAAGTAAATCATCAAGTAATCAACAACGAAATCAAAACAACTTCATACTAACATTATTACATCATGTTTCATCTTTAATAAAGCTGTATGTTCATCTTCTTGGTTCTTGTTATTTAGTGTTTCAAACATAACCATCATACTACGACTTTTAACTACAAAGACAAGATGAACAAGGGTGTAACAAGGACTTACTACTAGCTTATAGCTAGGGATGATTCTAGTGAAGAAGATGATGAAAAATGATGGTGAAAAGCATGAAACAAAGCTCCTTGAAGCTCCACAAGTTGCAAGCTCCTTAGAGTCACCTCATAGTCTTGTATGAAGCTCAAGAGTGGATGAAGATGGTGGTGAAAGGGTGGTGATGGTGGTGGTTATGGGTGTAGCTGAGAGAGAGAGGAGAGATGTGAGGGAGTGGGGTGTTGATTGTGTGAAGATATGAAAGGACATGGTGATCTAATGCACCTTACTTATAAAGTTCCTTTCAAATATTATGTTCAAGATTACAAGCAACATATCAACTAAAATATTAGAATGAGATCTAGTAGGATGTTGGTGAATTTTTGTGGGGTCCCTATGGTGACCGAATTTGGGCATTGGGGGGGGGGGGGGTTGGGTGTAAATTTTTGTAACAAGTTGGTAGGTATAGGTTAGGATCCAAGTATTAACTTACATATATTAGTTAGTTAACAATTAGGGGGTGTTAGGGTGTTCGGGGATCACGACTAGCCAAGAAATAAATAAACAATGTATTTGACAAAAATTTGGTGTCCCGGGTAATGTCCGGTTAGACACCGTTCCGTTAAAGTGTTTAATTATTCCGTAAAGTGTCTAATATATATATTTTTGTAACACTTTTAATTCCTAATACATAGGAGAATATTCAGGACCATTTAGTAAATTATCTGCACAAGACTAGTATGTTAACAGGCACATGTAAGTATGACACAGTAATCAGGAAACAGTTAAGTGATTCAACACAGTCACCAAGCACTTTAATTATCATTAATAAATCGTACGGATACATGAAATCATGAGGGTTGTCACATTCTCCCCCTGTTAAGAAAATTTCGTCCCGAAATTTAGTGCGCGGTTACTGAGGAAGCTAGTTAAGTTGCGGTGTTTACTGGCTTTTCCTGGGGTGTCACACATGTGGACCAGGGTGGCCCATGAGGTGACTATGTCTTATTGCCGGAGACAAATTTGCTAGGTTTGAGCCTTCCTGCATCACGTCACACATATTAATGGCCTTGCAAACCATTAATGATCTGTTTTTCCTTGTTGCTTTCATACCGGGGTTTACAAACATACATACATACTTTCACTGATTCAAAGGTTTATTCGTGCACACAAACAAACACATGAACTCGCTCAACTTTTGTTAATCTTTTTAAACTACATGTATTTCAGGGAATTAAAAGTGGATCTGGCGGGCGTTTGGAGGTTTCAAGTTGTGTTTTGTTGAGAATAAAAGATGTCATCCGATGTTTAAGGGTTTGGATAGTGTGTCTTATCCTAGATGAGACACATCTTTCAAAGCCTGGTTTATTTAGAGTCTTTTGTTGAGTCCTTGTGGAACTCTAAACAATTTGCATGGTTTGTAATGTGGATTCAAAGTCTGTGATGGGATTTCAAAACAATGATGTTTGTGATATTTTAAACTTATTTAATGGATGATCATCTTTGGTTTTATCATATAGTTGTTTGTTATGGTTGAATGCAATGATATTAAGCAAGTCACACATAATCACGCTTCCGCAAAAGTCAGGCTGTGACAGTTTGGTATCAGAGCTTCGATTGTAGCGAACTAGGATTCTTTCTCGAGTCTAGACTACAATCATTAGGGCTCTCATGAAAATATTTTTACAACATGTTTTCATTGCATACACGAAATGCGCAGATCCAGAGGAACAAACATTTTTACAAAAGGCAAGACAAGAAACACGATTGCAAGGTTTACCTTTGTGGTTCAGTCTGGGAGACTAGGTGGTTTAGTCTGGGAGACTAGGTGGTTTAGTCTAGGAGACTAAGAAGGATAGAAAGGTTTCATGAGGAATAACAAGGATACATAATTTCATGACACATTGTCTTTGATTGTATGCTAAGTGATAGTGGTTAATATATGTACATATGTTATGATTGTTCTGTTACAGACGCTATGTCTTCATCCGAGAGCGGATTGTCCGATACCGATGACCCTATGGCTATGGTCTCCGATGATGAGATTGCACCGGAGCCAGAGATCTTTGCATCCGATACTGAGAGCGACCCAGACATGCTATCAGACGACGACGACGACTTCCAGCCATTCGCGTTGCCTGATTTTGGAGATGACTCACCGCTTGCTGATGGCATTCCATACGAGGATCCTTTTCTCATTCCTATTCCAGTCACCGATCCTCGATCCTGTTCCTCTTGTGGCTATTCTGCCCGAGGATTGGCCTTTCGACGATTTGTTTGATGATGACGTTGATTTGTTTGTTGCTGGTCCTCCTGATGACGCCCATGGTGATGGGTAGCTAGATAAGGACGTTGTTGCTAGTCCACCTCTCGAGGTTCCCGTTATTAAGATTTCCTCTGACACTAGTTTACACTCTGTCTCAGATTCTTTTGAGTCTGTGACGTCTTCAGCCTTGCAGACAGTTGGATTACGACGCTATGCCACTGATTCTGATGACGATATAGTCATGTCAGCTGCACCGGCCCCTCCACACGACCTCGAGCCTGGCCTTGAGCCAGATTTTGTTCCTATTGATCATCCTGATGATGCACCTGCTGATCCTGAGCCTTTACCTGATCATGACCCTATTCCTTTTTGTTTACCAGACATAGCACCCCTTATACCGGACCCAGTTCCTGCACCTGTTGACCCTCCTGTTGTTGAGCCATTTGTTCCTACACCTGCACCCGCTGATGTTGCTCCTTTTCACCCGGTGGAGTATGATGTTCATCGTGTTGATCTACCTATCATTTTCTTGCAGGATATACCCGCACCCCGCCCAGGGGAAGGTACTTCAGGCCAGCAGCCTAGTCATGATCCTCATGTTTCAGCAGCTTATCCACACATCCCTCAGTCTGCACCTTTTGCTCATTTTACTTCTTCGCCACTCAATGAGCCATTCCGATGGTCCCCACCGTATTCCATGCCGACCTCAGACCCCTACTATCCCACGCATTTTGTTGGCTATACGCATGCTGAGTTACTTTATTCGCTTAAGCTTCGATTTGAAGTTATGAGTCGTAGAGTCTTGGAGCTCGAGTCGACACCGCGTCCTTTACCGTGTCCTTATCAGTCTACTTCTGTTCCCCCTCGTTCGTCACCGCCTCCTTTCACTCGTCCACCTGCTCCTCTTACTCCTTTCCCAGAGTTTGATGCTCGATTTCTCACCGTCGAGCAGCAGGTCCGTTACTTGCTTCGTCATGTTCACAAGCTGGAGGAGGAGCTCGCACATGTTCTCAGTTTGATTTTTCTCCCTACTCCTCCTCCGCCATCAGTACAATAGGTTTTTGGTTTTATGCAGACGCATTACCTGTGATGAGAGCACCACCATTGAGCTGAGCTTGTGAAGTCTTTTTGTGATCACTTTTGATTGTATGACTTTTGTAGATTGGTAGACTTGGACAAGGGTAGTGTGACCTTGTGTTTCTTTTGATATGATGCACTTTGTGAAGCATGTAACAATACTTTGTGGTCGATGATTAATGAAAGCTCAATCGTCATGTTCTCATTAATTACGTTGATGATTTACTTGTTTATGTTATGATTGTGCTATATGATGATTGATTATGTGTATGTACATACGACCCCTAGAAAACTATACACATTTATTTAGCAAATAAGACCTGACCAATCCGATCTCCTTCTTAAAAGATGCCTCCTCAGAGATCATTCGGCTGCCCATGATCGAGGCAAAATTACAAGCGCACATCACTCAGGCCATCGCACGGCAAGAGGTTCTTCGCTACAGATACAGCGAAAGTACCTCAGGGAATAACCCACCTAATGGTAATGTTTAAGTCACCTAAGACACATTACAATACGTTTGGACATTCCATGTGCGTATGCTAATGCTTTCTGTGAATGATGTTGCTTGGGTACAGGCTGTACCTACAAGCAGTTTTTGGACAGCAAGCCTCTAAACTTCGACGACACTGGAGGTGCCGTAGCTTTTGTGAGATGGGTTGAGAATACGGATTCAGTTTTGCGAATGAGCGGATGTACTCCAGTGCAACAAGTCACATACGTTTCTGGATTGTTTCAAGATGAGGCTCTGTCACGGTGAAACCTTCGGGTTCAGACAATGGGCGAGGCTGCTGCGTATGCCTTGACATGGGACGAGTTGAAAGAATTGATGCGTAAGGAGTATTGTTCTCAGATGGAGATCCAGAAGTTGGAAATTGAATTATGGAACCTGAAGATGGAAGGTCCGAAGGTGGTGGAATATGTGCAGAGACTTCACGATTTGTCGCGAGTTGTTCCATATCTGGTGGAACCAGAGTTCAAGAGGATAGAAAGATTCGTCTGGGGATTGGCGCCTCAAATTCTGAGCTTGATGACGGCATCAACGCCTCCAACAACTATCGATGCGAGTAACTTAAGTGTGGCGCTCACTAAAGAAGCGATTAGATTGGAAAAACTTTCGACCCCTGACGAGAAGAAGGAAACTCAGGTGGAGTCATCTGGAAAGAACAAAAGGAAGCTCACTGATTTCTCAGAAGGTGCTCGGGCGAATACACGCAACAAGGCCAAAAAGGGGAAAAGGTACTTGGGTAAACTACCTAAGTGCGACAATTGTCTACTTCATCATGCTGGGCCACGCAGGTATGGAAAATGTGATAACTGTGGCAATGTGGGGCATGCCAAGGAGACGTGTTGGCATGGTACTGGACATGGATACGAAGGTCAAGATGGTAGCGGAAATCGCGAAGGAAACAACGACAACAACAACTATCAAGGCGGAAATGGTGATGATCAAGGACGTGATCCAGGGTGTTTTAACTGCAGTGATGTGGGGCATTTCAGGAAGTATTGCCCTAACAACGCACAGGCAAGCGAAAGAATGTTCAACATTGGAGCTAGGGAAGCACGCCAGAATCCGAACGTAGTCACTGGTACGTTCCTATTAATCAACACTATGCACCTGTGCTATTTGATACCAGTGCCGACTATAGCTTCGTACCTCTAGAGTTTAAGAGTATACTTGGGTTAGTAGAAAGTAAGTTAGATATTCCGTACTCAATAGAACTAGCTAATGAGAAGCTAGTGGAAGCTGAGAAAGTGATTAAAGGCTGTGTGATAGAGCTTGGAGACCGTGAGTTTTCGTTAGATCTTCTGCCAGTTGAGTTGGAAAGCTTCGACGTCGTAGTTGGAATGGATTGGTTGTCGAGTAATTGAGCTGAGATTGTTTGCCATGAGAAGATTATCCGCATCCCGATGGCGAATGAAGAAACGATTGTGGTACACGGGGAGAAGCAGGATACGCCTCTACGGACTATTAGTTGTTTGAAAGCACGAAAGTTTTTGAGTAAAGGATGTGTTGCCTTCTTGGCTCATGTCGTGGATAAAGAAGCCGAATAACCGAAGCTGGAAGATATCCCTGTGGTAAGGGAATATCCTGAAGTCTTCCCCGAAGACTTGTTAGGACTACCACCACAACGACAAGTCGAATTCCATATTGACTTGGTTCCAGGCGCCGTGCCTGTAGCCAAAGCACCTTATCGACTTGCGCCGTCAGAGATGCAAGAGTTGTCAACGCAGCTTCAGGAGTTGCTAGATAAGGGATTTATAAGGCCAAGCTTCTCGCCTTGGGGAGCTTCAGTACTGTTCGTCAAGATGAAGGACGGTAGTTTTCGTACGTGCATCGACTACCAGAAGTTGAACAAGCTAACCATCAAGAATCGGTGTCCCTTACCGAGGATTGATGATTTATTCGACCAACTTCAGGGTTCAAGTTACTATTCCAAGATCGATCTTCGATCAGACTATCGCCAGCAGCGAATTTAGGAAGAAAGTATACCGAAGTGTAGTGAGTCAACAATTCGTTTTAAACATACGCTAATATAGTGTTTTATACACGGTACACAAAACAATTATGCACATAATACAAAACTTGGAGAACCTAGGAGACATGTACTTAGGACCTTCGAGAACATAGGTCAAAGCTCATTAAAGGTTGTCACTTAGGAACCGCGTCCATTCACTCGGGCAAACACCATTATTCTGTCATATATGCTATTTTAGTTAACCGAACGGGTGAAGTACTCGAAATTCTATTATCGAAATTTCCACTTTTGCTTCTAGCGAGTAGATTTTTGCATCTCTACTCCTCTTAATGGTAGTTGCATCACGATAATTTTCTTCATTAAAGCAAACACTCCTTTGTCTCGACACTTGATCAATTCATATGTTACGCATGCACCATTTGTTATGCATGTGGTTTCGTTTCGAATAAGCGCTTCATCAAAGTTCAAATATTATTTTGCTAAATCTAATAATTGATTGTGATTCGAATGACCTACATTATTGTAATTGTTGGCTCCTTTGCTATCAAGTCAACACACTTTCTTGAAACTTCTTTTCTTTTAAGTTACATACATGGTTTATCCTTGTAACCATGACGAAATTCCCTTGTCGATACATGTATTTATTGTGAAATTTCGGTAAAACCAAGTTCAGTTGCTTGAACTTGTCCATTTCGCATCTTCAATTCAAGACACCATATGATGTATTGAGAGCATCGTATTCAATTTCATTCTTGCAAGTGTTTCTTTTGTCCTGCGTCGTACTAGACTTGTTTGGTCTACGGCTCCATTAAGTCGTCTGTTGATTTCGACACCTTGTGGTGATGTTTTCACTAAATTGAAGCTTGCGCTAATCTTGTTTATGCATCTCATACACGGATTTAATTATTTATTTATTGATTTGCTCTAGATCCGTTCTATTTTATCATAATTAAAGCAGTCTTAACACAATTGTGTGCTAAGACAATGGTACATAAATTCATTTTACATTCCAATGTACCTCCTAACGGTTCTTTCATTATCGATCGAATACCTTGCGGTATTCATTGCTTTTGCATCTTCAGTCGAAAACAGTAGTTCTTTGGTGTTCTATATTCAATTGAAAAATCCTACGATGCCATTTGAATCAAATTTTCAGGTTTGCTTCATTACACTTTCATTTGATTTCAAACACGGTGAACTTGTTCGGTCACCGCTATTATTGAATTATGTCGTTCACTACGACACCTTGTGGTGTCGGTATTAACTTGTAGCTTGTGCTAATCATGGTCAACCGTTTCATACAAAACTACGTATACCTTTCATTTGACTCATCATATAAACACTCTCAAGACAATGATACACCAGATTCAATTGTATTTCATTTCGGTGTATTCTCGCGATTCAATAATGTCAACACACTAATTTTATCCATTTATTTGTTCGAAAGTTAACGGATCATTTTCATGTCACTCTTACATTTGAGCTTGCTGATTCTGAGTTCATCTAGCGGATGTTTTTGTTTCTAGAACCCATTTGCATATTGTAAACGATCCCTTGGAATTCTATCGTTCGAAACTCCTCTTTTTATTGAACCCCTGTGAAATAAGTTACACTAGATCATGCATCTATACGTCTCGTATCCTTTGACATCAAATTCGGAAACACAAACCTTTTAACCATTGGGTTCTTGTTGTAGTAATATGTCCTTGGATTCACCTGATTCGAATAAGTTTTGATTCGGTTTCGTGGTTAGTCACTTTGGTATTATTCATATCCATACACGCATAAGGTAACCCTAAGGAATTAATGTAGTTTAAATTTCAAGGACAAAATTTTCTTAACAGGGGGAGAATGTGACAACTGTCAAAATTCCGGGTGTCCGTACAATTAATAAACAATGATTAGTGCTTAATGACTGTGCTGAATTACAATTAATTACTTGAATTGCTTTCTGACTATTGCCATATACATACATGTGCATCATATATTGCAAATGACATATCATTATTGCATGCAAACTTTGTTGCTTCGAATGATGCACGAAACACCGGCAGCACAATTATGAGACAAATCAGAAAAATGCTGACAGAGTTCAGTAAATAGACAGACATTGTATTGAGACACAGAATGAGCCAGCAACCAAATATTACACTAGTATAGTGTGTAGGAAAGTAAAGATCATAAAACTGTCTTCCTAGAGATAGTTTAAGTGCAGGAAAGTGCCTAAAACTCACATAAACTGCAGAACTCTGCAGAAAATCAGCAAATTCAGCATTTAAACACACTTATATCATACAGAAATATGGTTAAATGGTCCTGAATGCTTTCCTAAGTGTCGGGAATCGAAACTGTCACAAAAGGTAACATAAAGCACACTAAACTGCATAGTTTAGCATCTTAACGAACCGGTAACCAACCGAACAACCGGACACTACCCGAAAGACCAAATTTTCACTAGAAGCACTGTTTTAACATTTCCAAGCTAAATATGATCCCCGAAGATCATAACACACCATATAAGTAACTAAACCCCTAACTATACACTTGAAATCTAACTAATAACTAACCATCTAGTTACAACCTACACCTATACCCCCCACGTAGTAATCGGCCAACATGGCCCCCACCTCAAGATTTTATAAGATTATTAAGTTTGATCTTGTTTCTTCTTTATTAGACATAGTAACCATTGGTAAATTGTGTATTCATGAATTATAAGAATGACCTTAGTGTTCTAAACTTTCATTTCTCATTCAACACAACACCACACTTCTCCTTCTCTCCCTCTTGGCTTCGGCCGTAACCCAACAACAACACAACCGTCATCATCATTCATCTTCAACCAATTCCAAGTATACTCAAAGGTGATAGAAGGTGCATAAGGAAGCTAGGAGCTTTCGGAAGCTAAAGGACCTTCACCAATTGCTTTTATCCACCTCATTTCTTCTCTTGATCATCCCTAGCCTTGAGCTAGTAGTAAGAACACTAATCTTTCCATTTTACATCTTATTTAAGTGGTTAAAAGGTGATACATGATGTTGATCTTGAAGAACTCTAAGAAACAAGAAGATGAAACATGAACATAAGCTTAAAATAATAAGAAATCTTAAAGAAATCATGTTGTTTAGTGTTGTTGTGGAACTTAATGATTGATTGCTTAGGTAAATGATGTAGATCATCATATGATCTTGCTAGGTGAAAGTGTTAAAGATTCATAGATCATCCTCATGAAAGACATGAACTTGAAAGAATATATTGTTTTCTTGTAAAATGATGATTAAAGTAAGGTGTAAAGTCTTGTAGATCTAAGTTTTCAAGAATGATTTTCAAGAAGTCAAGTTAAAAATACAAAGTTTTACTTAATCTTGGTTCTTAAACAAATAACCCTCATTTTTAGTGGTTAATAAAGTGTAGAAGCACATATGTGACAAGAAAAATCCACGAGGAAACATTTTTAGAAAATGTGATTATAAGTTGTGAAGAACTAACTTCTCTAAAAATGATGTTTTAAAAGAATCAACCACACTTTAAAGGGTAAGAAGACTTGCTAAATACACTAGTAAGTTACTACAAATTTTTGTAAATTTTCAAGTTCATGAAGTGGTAGTTTATGCATGTTTTTGGCAAAATTGGTAAGTATAGATTATTTATTGTTAATTTTTGATTGATTGTGTTGATTTACAAAAGAAAATGATATGCCTTCAAGGTATGGAAACCTTCATTTTTAGGGAAAACTATGGCAAAATTTTTCTAAAAATTAAACACTTAGAAAAATATTTCTAAACAAACATTTACAAGTATACTTCAAACCATGAAATTTTACATAAAGTTTGCCATAAATTTTGTTACAAAATTTATAAATATTGGAGGTTGGTTTTTATAAATAAAAGTGACTAAATATGTATTTAGGGAAATATATATTTAGAAGGCACCACGTGTGTGAATATTTGTATATTATGTGTATTAGTTATATTATTTTAGAACTTGAAATAATATAACTCATCAAAATACCAAAATTTCAATCCAAAATATTATCAAAATTCCAAGGAATAAATATACAAAGAATACCCAATTTATTGGTGAAACCGAACAAAGGAATATAACTCACAAAATATTCCGGAAAATTTATTCACAAGTATATTTTTGGTAAATAATTTTTTGGACACCAAAAGAACAAAAATATGATTTTCACAATTATTACAAATTTATATCATATTTTTGACAAGAAGAAAATATATTGTTTTTGGTGAATAGAAATATATTTTCTTGGAATTAATAGAAGATATATAATTTTTGGAAGAAATATATATTTTATCAAATAAACTGGAAATATACTATTTTTGGGAGAAAAATAAATTTATATATATTTTCTAAGTTAGACTTGGAAATATATTATTTTTGGGACTTGTATGAAGTTTATAAATATTTTTGCCAAGGAAAAATTATAAATAATTTTTCTAAGTAACATTTCTTAAAATATATATATATATATATATATTGATGTATTTTTATTTAAGATATTATTCCGGAAAAATTAATAAAAAAATAAGTATAAGAATACTTAACAATTACAAGAAAATACGTATTTTCGTACGTATAAATACACTCCGGAATACGAATCCGATACTTGGCAAAATATACAAGTATAAGAATACAAATACAAATACACCCATCCTTGGGAAGGATATACATGTATAAATACTTGGAAAGTAACAAGTTAAAGTAAATTATTTTAACTATTATTCCAAAATTTAATAAATATAATTTAAGTTAAAATATTTATTATTTTAACAAATAATTATATAACTTGGAATAATATTGAAGACACAATGAAACGTAACTCAAAGACACTAATTAATACTAAGTCAAGGCACGACCCGCTCATCTAATAGACCGTAGTACGTTGTAGGTAGTCGTATGCACCAGGAGAAGCTTTGAGTTACAGTTGATTACGAAGAACGCAAAACCGTGAGTTCATGTCCCCCTTTTCTTTTAACTGTTTTTGGTTTTATAACTTCGGGGGTGAAGTACATGTTACAAACTGTTTACAATTGTTAATATGTGGTATGGTTAGCTAAGGAAGGGTACTGCTAGATCCTGTGAGTGGTGGGTATAACGCTTAAGACCATTAATCCTCATTGTAGGACCGAGGGACATAAGTGATAGATCTATCTGGGTGTAGCGAGCCCACACCCATGTCGACCAGGGTGGCCCATGAGGTGACTATGTCTTAATGCCGGAGACAAATTTGCTAGGTTTGAGCCTTCCTGCATCACGCCACACATATTAATGGCATTGCAAACCATTAATGATCTGTTTTTCCTTGTTCCTTTCATACCAGGGTTTACAAACATACATACATACTTTCAATGATTCAAAGGTTTATTCGTGCACACAAACAAACACATGAACTCGCTCAACTTTTGTTGATGTTTTCAAACTACATGTATTTCAGGGAATTAAAAGTGGATCTGGCGGGCACTTGGAGGTTTCAAGTTGTGTTGAGAATAAAAGATGTCATCCGATGTTTAAGGGTTTGGATAGTGTGTCTTATCCTAGATGAGACACGTCTTTCAACGCCTGGTTTATTTAGAGTCTTTTATTGAGTCATTGTGGAACTCTAAACAATTTGCATGGTTTGTAATGTGGATTCAAAGTCTTTGATGGGATTTCAAAATAATGATGTTTGTGATATTTTAAACTTATTTAATGGATGATCATCTTTGGTTTTATCATATAGTTGTTTGTTATGGTTGAATGCAATGATATTAAGCAAGTCACACATAATCACGCTTCCGCAAAAGTCAGGTTGTGACACCTGTCATCTCTCTTTAATGCACTGATGTTTCTCTCTCTTCATATCCATTTCAAAATCACAAATCTCATCTCAGCTCTCTCAATTCTCTCTCTCTAAAATCACAGATCTCCTCATTTTCTCCTCCCAAGATAAAAAAAACCTAGCCCCCATGACTTTCCCTTCTCTCTACACAACACTTACAACCTGCAAGCCTAGAGAGAGAGTGAGAGAATTACAGCTCCTGATGCGCCTTACAATGAGGGAGGCACGGTGGTCCTTAGTGGCGGGTGACTATCGACGGACGACGGCTCGTGGTGGGGCCGCCTACTATGGCTCGGTGGGTGCAGGGTGATGGCGGAGGTTGTGCGGTGGCGGAGGAGTGGTGATGATGGTGGGGGTTTCTCTCTCTTCCAGATGCGTTTTTGGGGTTTCTCTCTCTAGAACTCTCTCTCTTACACTCTGTTCCTCATAATACAGTCCTAGATTCTTCATATTTCCCACAAGATTTCTTCAATTTTACCTCCTTTTTTGTTAGGGTTTCGAATGGTTCAAGAAGAGCGAGGTCAAACTCAGTGATTTTGTCACCTGAAAAGATTGAATTGTGTGAGGGGAATCAAAGATGACATCATCAGATGTTGAATTAGAGCGAAGGATTAAGGAAATATGGAAGTAGTTATCACATCCTCCGGATTCTGTTGAGGAATTGCTCACTGTTCTTGATGTAAGCCCTAATTTTGAGTTTTATTGTTTCAATTTGTTCGTTTAATTATGTTAATTTGCATATTTTAATATAAAATTTGATGGGTTTAGAATTTAGAAACAGTGGGATTAGGAATGTGGTTGCTGGTTGAGTGTAGACAATGTGTTTGATAAAATGCCTGAGTGAATATTTGATGTTTGATTGCTTGTGTTTGGGTTGTGTGATTGTGTGTAATGGTTTGTGGGTTGCAGAAAGTGGAGAAGCTTTTATCGAAGGTTGACCAGTCGCCGAAAAGGCCGATGATTGATGCGCTTAGGCCATCGATGAGGGCGTTGATTAAAAATAATAACCAGTACATTGATGGTATTTTTTAAAGCATTTTTCTGGTTTTTTACTTTCATATTTTTCTGCATTAAATTGAGCTTTAAAGCAACCTTGTTTAGTAATTTTCATTCATTTGGAAATTGCTCATTTGAAAGTTAGAACACAAGCATGTTTTGTAGTTAAACCTCACATTCAGTTCATCGCATCTGAGCTAAAACCCTTTGTTGAATGTGGTTTAAACAGGATTATGTCCCAATGGTATTTGATAATTTCAGTACCAATGTGGTTGTCAATGGCAGCACAGTTAATCTAGGCTTGTGGGACACTGCAGTTAACCTTTTGAAAATCTGTATTATTCAACTTCATACTATCTGTTTAATTCACACATTGATCATGTGTTGTATGAAACAGGACATGAGGATTATAAAAGATTAAGACCGTTGAGTTATCGTAGGGATGATGTTTCCATTTTGGCGTTCTCTCTCATTAGCAAAGCCAGCTATGAAAACGTCTCCAAGAAGGTGAAAGTCCTCTTTTTTATATGTCTTTCTGTAACTCCTAAAATAACTGATAATTTGGACTTAAAAGTTATTGCGTATTTTTGTTATTTATGTTATCAATAGATTCCAGAATTGAAGCATTACGCCCCTGGTATCCAAATCGTTCTTGTTGGGACGAAACTGGGTGAGTCATTTTTTCAGCCATAAAACTTTTCATTCGTATAATAGGGGGTAGGGTTGTAAACGATCCCAGTTACTTGAGGTTGGCTCGCTAAAAGCTCAAATTGAGCCGAGCTTAAAGGGGCCTGAACGCATGCTCGAACCTGAATGAAGCTTGTTTAATAAACGAGCTCGGGCCAGACCTTATATCTTGAGCTTGATTAGATTCACGAGTCTAAATGAGCCTATTCTTTTTGTAGATATAAAAGTTTAGTATTTAGTATAATGAATTTATATTACATAGTTAATATTATTATGTAAAATTATAAAAATAATATCTAGAACCAAACTCAAGCTTTAAAAGTTTCACATGAGCCGATTTCGAGCTTTGGATGTAAAGCGAACTCGAGTCTTGATTTGGGCCATACAAGATTTTATTTGTTCTTCTCTTTTTATGATTTTCTATATATTTCTCCCATGACTATTGCTTCATACATATCTTTTTAATAGAGTTGAGTTTTAATGAATTGTAGATCTACGAGACGACAGTCAATTCTTTGTAGATCACCCTTGAGCAACTCCCATTACTAATGCTCAGGTGCTAAACTCATACCCAAAAAGTCGTATAACTTTTGACCCATTAACATATGAATGGGTCGACTCGTATCAGAATTCTGATCCATTTACCCCCCTCTACATAAAAGCTTAAGTTTTTCATAAGTAAGAACACTAAATATTTACAGGGAGAGGAATTGAAGAAAACAATTGAAGCTCCTGAGTACATTGAATGTAGTTTAAAAACACAGTTGGTAAGTTCGGTCTTGCTTTGCTGCTTCTTTTTTTAAGAGAATTTGTTATGTTAAACCGAGTTTTTTTCTATATTTTCCTTGTTCAAGAATGTGAAGCAAGTTTTCGATGCTGCCATTAAAGTTGTTTTGGTGCCTCCAAAAGCGAAGAAAAAGAAAGGAGGAAAGGGTCAAAAGGCTTGCTCGATATTGTGATCGAAAAACAAAAACAAAACGAGTTGTATTTCACTGTTCTTCAACCCTTGGACCCAAGGTAAAAAATTTTGGTTGTCATTTCTTTTGGTGTTAGCGTATACTTTTTTTACGTGTAGCGTAAAGGTTTAATAAACTTATTTTTAGGGGGTTTGTTTAAATTCTTGTAATTTTTTTTTTAAATCTTACCTTGGGTGTATAAAGTATTTTACGGGTGGTCATAGGTTTCCGAAAAACTTTACATAAAAAAAACCTTTTCCACATCGTTGTAAAAAAGTTTTAGTGTATAGTTTTACGTGTAGCGTAAAGCTTTAAAAAACTTTTTTTATTACGGGTTTGTTTAAATGTTTGTATTTTTTTGAAAAAAATTACGCATGTGGTTTGAGTATAAATTAGTTTTTTACGTTAATTTTTCTTATGTAGATTTTTGTACTTAGAGTTTTTTTCGTAAAATCTTAAACCACCCGTAAAAAACGTTCTAGATTAGGTGTTTACGGTTAGTGTATACTTTTAATATATTTTTTACGCGTGGGTTAAATTATTAATGTTAAAAAAAAACATTTTTACATGGATGTAAAAAAGATTTAGCGTATACTTTTTACATGTAGCGTAAAGTTGTGAAATACTTTTTTTGATGGGGTTGTTTTAAAGCCTTGTATATTTATATACTATTATTTTGAAACAAGTTTATGCATATATGAGTTGTACATGTTGCTTTAGTGTTTTTTTTTAAACCAATTTGTTCAAAAATTTACATAATATAAATAAATTACAACAAGTTGAGATATTGGGTGTTGTACCCCATGTTTTGGGGGGTTTTCAAAAAAAAAAAGATATTTCACTTTAAAACCAAAACTACTTGATTTTGTAGTTTTAACCTAAAAGTTTTTAGTTTTTCCAATTTAACCTCACAGCCTTTTTACTTTCAACTTTGATCCCCTATGTTTTTCATATTTTGCAAAATTTTTTGTTTAACGTTTAGATCTAAATTTTGCGACTTAACACGACACAAAGTGTGTGTGTGATTCAACGATTTTACGTTTTGTTATGCGCTTCGTTCTAAATTTTGAGAGTTAACATGGGGCAACGTACGTGTGTGGTTCAGTGTGTTTACGTCGTCTATTTTTTTCCCGGTTAATAAGTTTGTCACAACGCGCGAGTCCTAAATCGAGTTAGTTATTATTTTCTATGTTTTATACGCCGGTCTAATCTTTCCACTTCAATGTTGGTGGTCGTTGGCTATAGTGTGGCGTTGGTGCTATTTGTCACGGTTTTACGCGCCCGCCGCAACGCGGTAAGCTTAATACAATAGGTTATTTATATGGATACAAGTCATGTAACGTAGTAATTATGATACCATTAATTGTATTGAGCTTATTTGGTGAATTACTTATTTGTATAAGATAGTAATACCGACTTAATCGACAAAAATATCTTTAACACATTGTAAATGTGAATCTGATCAACAGCATGTCAATTTCGTTGGCCGCAGCGCAACGCGCGTGGATGAATCTTCTATTATTATTATACATATTAAAATGAACTTCTGATGAACAGTAGAAAACTATTTTTAAGTATTTATTTTATTTTGAAGTATTTAGTTTATGGTTTTCGGTTTTGATAGTAATTTATTTATACAACCCTGTCAGCGACAATGATGAATATTAGATAACTTTTGTTAAGTATTTATTTTATCTTTTAATAATGTCGGTGTCAATGCCCGTATTCATTTTTGTGGTTTTTGGTCTTCATAGTATCTTATATATGAAACCCTGTCTGCGACAATATATGAATACCAGCATTGGTGTTCGTTTTTATGGTTTTTGATTGATGTGAAATACGTGTTGATTATTATACAGGTACCCATATCGATATTGATACCTTGACGAAATGAACCAGTAGTGCCCGAACAACATCGGTACCGAAGTGGGTTTTTATGGTTTTCGATTAATGTAAAACACGTCTTGTTAGTATTAACCAAACAGACACGATTGAAAACCCGTCGTGATAGTGCGGGAAATCCCCACTAATTATTATTTGGGAAGAATTTTATATTTTTAGATTTAATAAATAAAATAAAATATAAAATGAAGCATGCAAGTCATAATAGAGCGGTGGTATGAAACCCAGAAATAAATAATAGGGTAAGTGGTTAACCAACACGAAACAAATTATTGATAATGATTTTGAGACGGGTTTTTTAATTGATCAAAAAGCATTGTGCAAAGAATCTTGATTATGATTAATTGGTGACAATATAATAAAAATCTATAACAAAAGGTAAATGTCTATTTTAATGCAAACTTATTTTTTAGTTAACTAGTTTTTTTTAATTCTAACACTTTGGTGTAAAAAGTTTTTAATTCTAACTTCGAGAATACGTATATTTACGATTATAGTAGACTTTTAATATAGCTTTTACGCATGGGTTAAAAGGTTTTTATTTTTTTTAATTTTAAACAATTGATGTAAAAAAAACAGTTTACATTGATGTAAAAAAATGTCAGCGTATACTTTTTTACGTGTAGCGTAAAGGTTTAATAAACTTATTTTTAGGGGGTTTGTTTAAATGCTTGTAATTTTTTTTAAATTTTACCTTGGCTGTAAAAAGTTTTTTACGAGTGGTCATAGGTTTCCGAAAAACTCTACATAAAAAAAACCTTTTTACATAGATGTAAAAAAGTTTTAGTGTATAGTTTTACGTGTAGCGTAAAGCTTTAAAGGTTTTATTGTATTGTTTTACGTGTAGCGGTTTAAAAAAAGTTTTCAACGGTGGTGTAAAAAAGGTTTAAATTTTTTAACAGGGGCGTAGAATTTGTTGTTGCAATCGGGGCGTAAAAAAAATTTGCAACAAGGGGGCGTAAAATTTTTGTGATTTTTACAACTTTTGTGTGGTGTCCGCGCAGATTTCAAACGATGGAGGTGCAAACTATCATTTACAAGAAACGAAAAACGACGACTTCGCTTTATTTAATTTAGTTTATTTTACTTTTTATTTTAGTTTATTTTTTGGTGATTTACTAACAATGTTATTGTAATTTATTTATTGTACATGCTTTGAAAATTGGCGTAAAAATGAGCTTAAAACGGGGCGTAAAAACGGTGTGTAAAAACGGGGCGAAAAAAATGGGCGTAAAAACGGGGCATAAAAAAAGGGAGTAAAATCGGGGTGTAAAAACGGATGTAAAAACGGGGCGTAAAAATGGGTGTAAAAACGGCGCATAAAAACGGAGCGTAAAAAACAAGCGTAAATTTTTTTTACTAAAAGTCACATTAATTAAATTATATTAATATTTTATTAATTAAATTTTACTGTAAAAATTAAATAATTTTTTTTATTAGTTTACTATAAATCAAATTAATTAAATTATATTACTTTTTTGATTTATTAAATTTTATTGTAAAAATTAAATCCAATCATATTAAATTAATCCAATCATATTAATTAATGACACCAACCACTAATAGATTTAGTAAAAGACCTAATTGTTCTTTTATGTCACTAAAAAACAAAATCTCATTAATTAAAACACAATCATTACTTTACTTTATTGTCTTTTAGTCCCATCCATTCAAACACATTTGGTCAATGTTTTCTATTGGTTCCTACGGTTGTGACAACTCAACGTGGTTCTCATTTTACCCAATCCTTATATATCTATATAGGAAGGTTCATTTGAGAAGAAAATTAAATTGAGAAGAAAAATGCAAAGGGTACAATTGTAAAACACTAAATTGTTTTTCTTTCACCTTATTTATTATTACATTTGACTTATTAATTAGTTATAAAGACTGTCATCCTCAACACACTAAATTTTTTTCCTACACACATTGAAATTTATCCTACACAGCTCGTAATTC
Source organism: Helianthus tuberosus (assembly GCA_030545235.1). Taxonomy (NCBI): domain Eukaryota; kingdom Viridiplantae; phylum Streptophyta; class Magnoliopsida; order Asterales; family Asteraceae; genus Helianthus; species Helianthus tuberosus. Next base: position 92,567,897 of record CM060452.1, read on the forward strand.
ATCCTAAACATCTCGTAATTTTTCCTACACTTTAAATTGATTTTTTTCTTCTTTGAAAAATATACTTTTTGAAAACAAGTTACAAATTTAACGTAGTTATCTATTAAAAAGGAAGACTATCATTTAATGATCTATCTAAGTTTACCAATATACCCTTACACTTATATTAAACACAAAAAGTAAATGAAGAAAAATAAAGGATTCTTATTGGTTGAATTTTTTCCTTTTTATTCTTACAAAAAAATTCTTTTCATTTGAACCCTCCACTACATATATATACATATATATATAAATACATATATAGGAGAGCGCTAAAATGAAAAACCACATCCAGTTTTAAGAACCGAGAGTACAAATTTTCAACCATTAGATCTTCAAGATCAATGGATGAGATAAAAAGTAATTAAAAAAGTATTATTAAATATTTTTTTTCTTATTATGTCTTTAATATTTTAATCCAAAAGGTTAGTTTAGTAAATTTACCCAATTTTGTTTTTTTGTCTATATTGTTTTTTATTATTGTTTTTGTATTATTATATTAATTGTTATTTTTTAAACAAAATTTTTTATTAAAAAACAATTTTAAATTCAGATTTTTTAACAAAACAATTTTTTTTTGCGCTCCGTTTTTACGCCCGGCTTTTGCACGCGTCGTTTTTTAACGCGCCGTTTTTACGCTCGGCTTTTTCACGCGTCGTTTTTTTAACGTGCCGTTTTTTACGTTTTACAATTTACAATTTACATAAAAAGGTTTTACGTTTTACGTTAAAAAGTTTACGTTTAGCGTTAAAAGTTTACGTTTTACGTTAAAAAGTTTACGTTTTACGTTTTACATTTTACGGTTTTACGTTAAACTTTTTACATTTTGCGTTAAAAATTTACGTTTTACGTTAAAATCTTTACGTTTCTTACATTAAAAAATTTACGTTTTACGTTAAAAAGTTTACGGTTTTAACATTTTTTTTCTAAAAGTTTTTTACAAAAAACGAACGCCCCCAGAAAATCGCAACTCGGTAGATGTCTCAGATAGATTGCTATCATCATCGACGCCTCAAAAAAAAAACCCACATCTGACCGTTGACTAGTTGACCCGAACCAGTCAAACCTGACTTTGACCAGGTTTGACCAAACCGAAACTTTGACTGTTGACCCGTAAAACCCGAACACTAGTCTGAACCGTAACTCGAATCACCGCCAAACTTGAAGTTGAACCAACTTGAATCTGACCCGAAAGAAATCAAACAAAGCCAGTTGAAGATGATAACCACCACCTCTGCCGCCACTGTAGACGGAAGAACGGGGAGGTCGCCGGGCCTCCACCGCCGTCTCCGTGAACATCATCAACAACACCATCATCAAATTTTTTTTAAAAAAATAACAAAATAAAATAAAGAGAACCGGGTGGCGGTGTTACCGGAAGCTGGTAGTAAACAAGAACACCATGCCGCCGTCACGGCGGCGCTGCCGTCGCCGGCTCCGCCGCTTCCCTCTCTCTTCTTCTCTGCTTAAACTGTCTCGATTCATCATCACCTTCATCTAACCTCATCCATCATCGGAAAAACGAGAAAAAGGGGCCTGTGCCGTCGTTCCGACTCACCACCGCCGCCGCCGTGAGCGGCGACGCGTCTTCATCTGCCACCTTCGGTGCTTATCCGCCTGAGAAGGTGTCGGGAGGGAGACATAGGGGGTGGGGGGGTGTCGGCTATGTTGAGAGAGAGAGGGTCAAGATTTTGATTTCATGTGTGTGTGTGTGTTTGAAGATAGATCGAGAGAGAAGAGGGGCCTGTTGTTATGTGGGTTGTTAGGAAGGATGATGAAATTTATGTGTGTATAGGCTTAGTTTTTAGTTGCAGAGAGATTTGAGAGATGAGAGTTGAGGATGAGAATGAATCTGAGATATGAGAGAAGAGAGATGTAAATTAGAGATGAGAGAGGAGAGAGGTATGTTAAAAGTCAGAGACTTTAAATGAAGAAAGATGGGAGATTTGACATTTGGAGTAAATAACCAAAATACCTCTTTTTCTGATTGGTTGAGAGTGGTTCTCCCGGTTCTTACAACTGGGGATGGTTCCTATTTTAGCGGCTCCCTATATATATATATATATATAGGGGAAAGTTCATTGGGGAACACTAAAGAAGTGGGGAACAGCGGGGAACCGAATCAAACGAACTCCGATTGGACTCATTCCAGCGGCGTTGGAACCAGCTCGTCGAACCCTAACTAAGATCTCTTAACCCTAAACCCCAAATCCTAACTCCTAAACCCTAAAGCTAAAAAATAAGGCTAAAACCTAAGCTAAACCGTAAAATCTAAACTATAAACCCTAAAAGCTAAACCCTAAAGGCTAAACCTAAAGCTAAACCCTATAGCTAAACCCTAAAGCTAAACCCTAAAGCTAAACTCTAAACCCTAAAGCTAAACCCTAAGGCTAAACCCTAAAGCTAAACCCTAAAAGCCAAACCCTAATATATTTAGGGTCTCGTCCTAGTTAGGGTTCGACGAGACGGTTCCAACGCCGCTGTAATGAGTCAAATCGGACTTCGTTTGAGTCGGTTCCCCACTGTTCCCCATTTTTTTAGTGTTCCCCAATGAACCTCACACTCTATATATATATATATATATATATATATATATATATATAGGACAAAGATCCGTTAGGAACCACCCTTTATTGCGAGAACCGCGAGAACCAGTGTGAACACAAACAGTAATTCCTAAAAAAATCTAAAAAACGCCCAAAAATTTTTTTTTTTTATTTTTTTTTCTATTTTTTTTGAAAAAATCGCAATATTTTGTTAATAAAAAAAAATTTCAAAAAAAAAAAAAAAAAATTTCGAGTAACAGTTATCCATGCACATGTGCATATGTATGGTTTCTTTGTCAAATTCCGTAATTCATTACAAATAATAGTCAATTGCACTTTCATTTACACTACCACGTGTAATACACTACTTTTTACGTTAACAATGTTAGAAATGCACATGTGCATCTATATGTATCAACATGAAATAAGGTGTTTTGGTACACTACTTTCTCTTTCATCTATCATTCCATCCATAATACACAAGCATGCACATGTGCATTTTTGTCATTTCTTTGACAAATTCCGTAATTCATTACATATATTAGACAATTGCACTTTCATTTACACTACCATATGTAATACACTACTTTTTACATTGCCAATATTAGAAATGCACATGTGCATTTATATGTATCAACATGAAATAAAGTGTTTTGATACACCACTTTGAATACACTTTCCCTTTCATCTATCATACCATCCAAAATACACTACCATTACCACCTACCATCCATAATACAATACCATTGCCTCCTACCATCCATAATACAATACCATTAACTCCTACCATCCATAATACAATACCATTAACAATATTTTCACTTTATTACATGTATGTAAACACCATTTATACCATCCAATCAACATATTACATAAAAAATTGACAACTATAACCAAACCATCAACCACTAGATATAACTAACCAAAAAACATGTATATGGGCCTACTTCTCCATTCAAAATCACAAACTTTTTGTACCAAAACACGTTATATCATGGTTATACCTAATTATGCACATGTGCATTTTGAATATTGTTAATGTAAAAAATAGTGTATTACTAATGGTATTGTAAATTAAAGTGCAATTGTCTATTCCTGATAACGTATTACCGAATTTGTTGAAGTAATGATACATATGCATATGTGCATTGATAACTGTTACTCGAAAAAAAAAGTTTTTTTTTTTTTTTTTTTTTTTTTATGGTAACGAAATATAACGATTTTTTTTATTAAAAAATATTAAAAAAAATAAAAAAAAAATTTTGAGTGCTTTTTTGATTTCTTTTAGATTTTATTTTGTGTTCATATTGGTTCTCGCGGTTCTCGCAATAAGGGTGGTTCTCGCATGAACCTTACCCTATATATATATATATATATATATATATATATATATATATATATAGGGGGCCGCTAGAATGAGAACCACCTCGAGTTATGAGAACTGCGAGAACCACACCGTACGGGGCGAGGTGGACCAATTTTTTTTTTCAAAAACGTAGATGCATGTATTATAAACGCATTCGTAAATTTTTTTTTTTTTAAAAAATGCCGTGTGGGTAGTTTTTTACACCACAAGTTTGTCGTTTACGAGTTCCGTAAATTTACGGAACTCGTAAACCACAACTTTGTGGTGTAAAAAACTACACACACGGCATTTTTTTAAAAATTTTTTTTACGAATGTGTTTATAATACATGCATCTACGTTTTTGAAAAAAAAATTTGGTCCACCTCGCCCCGGATCAAGTAGTTCTCGCGGTTCTCATAACTCGAGGTGGTTCTCATTCTAGCGGTCCCCTATATATATATATATATATATATATATATATATATGGAAGCGCTAAAATGAAAACCACCTCCAATTGTAAGAACCGAGAGAACCACTTTCTAGCCATTAGATCAACAAGATGGATGGATGAGATTAAAAGTAACTAAAATTAATATTAAATACATTTTGTCTTATTATGTCTTTAATATTTTAATCTAAAAAGGTAGTTTAGTAAAATTATTTATTTTTTTCTTTTAGTCTTTATTATTTTTTTTATTACTTTTTGGTTTTATTATATTACTTTTTAGCGCGCCGTTTTTTTTGCAATTTTTTTGGGTTTAGGGTTTTACGGAACTCGTAAACCACAAACTTGTGGTGTAAAAAACTACCCACATGGCATTTTTTAAAATTTTTTTTACGAATGTGTTTATAATACATGCATCTACGTTTTTGAAAAAAAAATTTGGTCCACCTCGCCCAGGATCAAGTAGTTCTCGCGGTTCTCATAACTCGAGGTGGTTCTCATTCTAGCGGTCCCCTATATATATATATATAGGGGATCGCTAGAATGAGAACCACCACGAGTTATGAGAACCACGAGAACCGCGCCCCGCGGGTGGCCGTCGGCGACGAAATTTTTTTTACACCTAGATCCGTATATTTTAGCGGGGGGTTTAAATTTTCGGTTCAAACGGCGCGCCCGAGGGGGTAGTTTTTTACGCCCAAAGTTTGGGTTTTTTTAATTTTTCTTTTTTTTTACCAAACTTTGGGCGTAAAAAACTACCCCCTCGGGCGCGCCGTTTGAACCGAAAATTTAAACCTCCCCGCTAAAATATACGGATCTAGGTGTAAAAAAAATTTCGTCGCCGACGGCCACCCGCGGGGCGCGGTTCTCGTGGTTCTCATAACTCGTGGTGGTTCTCATTCTAGCGGCTCCCTATATATATATATATATATATATATATGGAAGCGCTAAAATGAAAACCAACTCCAATTGTAAGAACCGAGAGAACCACTTTCTAGCCATTAGATCAACAAGATGGATGGATGAGATTAAAAGTAACTAAAATTAATATTAAATACATGACAATTTTTTTTGCGCGCCGTTTTTTGCACGCCGTTTTTACACCCGGCTTTTTCACACATCGTTTTTTAACAGTCGTCTTTGCACGCCGTTTTTTACGCTCGGCTTTTTCAAATGTCGTTTTTTTAATGCGCCATTTTTTACGTCCCGTTTTAACGTGCCATTTTTTACGTTCCGTTTTAACACAACGTTTTTTACGTCCCGTTTTAACGCGGCGTTTTTTACGTCCCGTTTTAACGCGGCGTTTTTTACGTCCCGTTTTTTTCGTGGCGTTTTTATGCGCCGCATTCACGCCCCTTGTTTAGGCGCCGTTTTATCACACGGTTTTTTACGTTTTACAATTCACGTAGAAAAAGTTTTACGTTTTTCGTTAAAAAGTTTACGTTTTACGTTAAACTTTTTACGTTTTACGTTAAAAATTTTACGTTAAGCTTTTTACGTTTTATGTTAAACATTTTACGTTATAATTTTCACGCCGTTTTTTACGCTCGGCTTTTTCAAGCGTCGTTTTTTTAACGCGCTGTTTTTTACGTCCCGTTTTAACGCGGCGTTTTTTACGTCCCATTTTTTTCGTGGCGTTTTTATGCCCCGTATTCACGCCCCTTGTTTAGGCGCCGTTTTATCACACGGTTTTTTACGCTTTACAATTTACGTAGAAAAAGTTTTACTTTTTACGTTTTACGTAAAAAAAATTCGTTTTACGTTTTACGTTAAAATTAAGTTTTACGTTAAACTTTTTACGTTTTACGCTAAACTTTTTACGTTTTACGTTTTACCTTAAACTTTTTACGTTTTACGTTTTACCTTAAACTTTTTACGTTTTACGTTAAACTTTTTACGTTTTACGTTAAACTATTTACGTTTTACGTTTTTACGAAAAACGGACATAGTTTCCTCTGTTTTTGGAATAAGCCGACAACTCAAGTTGTCGTTATCTTTTCAAAACTCAACAATTTTCAACAATATAAACACAATATATAAAATTTCTATCAAAATGCCAAACGTAACAAGTCACTAAAGTATCGGTTCGAGCTCGGTGCGCGTTAACTAAATAAAATCTAAACAAACGTAATAATAACTCGCTACGTTTAAACTTTACTGATCCTCAGTTGACCATCTTTGACTTGTTTGACTGCTGCTGACCCGAACCGGGTCCGTTGACTGCTTTCGACCCAAACCAAAACCCAAAACTGATCCGAGTTCCACCGTGTCGAGCCGAAACCCGAGCCGCTACTGAACTATGTCACCGCCAAACTCAGCTGAAACCCGAAACTCCCGAACCTGCTGAGCCGAAACAGGAGACGTAACCCGAACCAAACTTTGACCCATGCCTGATGTCAAACGAACCCCAAACCATGACCCGAACTGGAACCACATAGCTGATGTTAAAAACTCAAACCGAAGCATGACCAGATCTGAACAACAAAACACCACCGCCATCATCAGACGGTGAACAACACCACCACTAACCCGATATCACAATCACTCCGCAACTCCAATCTTGAACCTCAACCACCACCGAAGCGCCGCTGCCGCCGTCGTCCACACACGCCGTCGCGTATGGTTGTCTCCGCCACCTCTCTGTTTTGCATATGCATTTTGGGAAGAACTTTATGGGTTTAGTTATTGAAAAATACTTTTTATCACACACAAATGATGGAAATAATGAAACGAATCTCATACAACTATGAGAGCTATAAACACAAACCTGCTGTCCAAACGTGTAGTTTGGGATTAGAGACCCACCCCACAAAGGGTAAACTTCAATTTTCAAAATCTTGAAATTGTAACATTGGTGAGTTCTACACCAAACCCACTTCAACTCACCAACAAAAATCAATAAAGATGAAAGCTTTGTTCTGGGTTTGTCTAAAATCTGAAGTAAATTGAAGAAAAAGGGGGATGTTTGATGAACAAGAATCTGTGATTTTGAATATGGATGTCAAGAGAGAGATAGACCAGTGGTTTTAAAAGAGAGATGAGAGATGTATAAAAAGACTGATGACTTTAAATGAAGAGAGAGATAGATTTGACATTTGGGGTAAATGACTAAAACACCCTTTAGGTTGGCATAATCTTATTGGTTGAAAATAGTTCTCATGGTTCTTACAACTGAGTTGGTTTTCATTTTAGCGGCTCCCTATATATATATATATATATATATATATATATATATATATATATATAGGGTAAGGATAGTGTAAAAAGGGTCTAAAGTGTGAGAAGTGTATTATAACACTATATATAATACTATATAACACCATATAAACACCGTATAACAATATGTAACACCATATAATACCATATAACACTATGTAACACTATATAACATTATATAACAAATATAACACTATACATCTATCATAGACATGCTATCAGACAACCTATAGTGTTATATTTGTTATATAATGATATATAGTGTTACATAGTGTTATATGGTATTATATGGTCTTACATATTGTTATACGGTGTTTATATGGTGTTATATAGTATTATATATAGTGTTATAATACACTTCTCACACTTTGAGCACTTTTTACAGGATCCTCTACATATATATATATATATATATATATATATATATATATATATATTATATATAGGTGGGGTTCTAGGGTGAGCACTAGTATATTTGCGAACTGAGTAAACAAATCCTGGTCATTGATCTACAAACGTGTATGGCCAGGATCTCATCATCAAATCGTAAAATACACTAGTGTATTTCAACATCAAATCCTGGCTGTTGATCTACACACGTGTATGGCCAGGATTAGTTCACTCAATTCGCAAGCTACACTAGTGTTCACTCTTGAACCTAATCCTATATATATATATATATATATATATATATATATATATTGTAACACCCCTAAAATATAAATCCTTTTATTATAAATCCGACGTTGATATTGAATGAAATAAACTAACTAGGAATAAAAGTAACCTAGTTAGATAAGAGTTTAGTGATAATAAGTTAGAGTGTTAAAAACACTTAAAATAAAAACCTCATGAAAGTAGGAGGGTTAAAAGTGCCAAATGTGAAACAAGTTTTATTAAAAACAAAAAAATTAAAACTCCAACACACACTGGTGTGTGTGGATCGAATAGAACACAGGAGGGGGCGACTAGACTTCTCCAAAACCCTAACTCACACAAAATTCACAAATTGAAGGCACAAATATGTTCCAAAACAAAATCCGACCATAGATTGGTGATCTCCTTAGTAAAGGGATCATAAGGTATTTGAAATTTCGTTGAATGATTCCAATTAAAATTCTGAATCAATACTTGAAATTCGAAATTGATGATGCATGATGCTTGCTTGGATGAAATAGGAATGAAATAGTGTCTAGGGATAAACCCTAGTCTATTTCTTGTTGAAATTTTGCTTAATACTTGTGAGATTCATAATCACCATTGTAGGTGATTAATGGGTTTTGTAGAAACATGATAAACACTAGGGTTATGGTTGTTGTTCTAGTGTAATCTGAATTCTATGAAGTGATTTCTGAATTGTTGATGTTAAAATTGATGTGAATTTGTCTAAATAATGTTAATCTTGGCCAAATGACAAGAATTGAACTTCATTATAAATGGTGAGAAATTATGCCCTTAAGGTGTTTGTAAAAATGCCTAAAAGAAAGCTTAAAATTGGAAATTTGAGCTAGAACGCATAATTGTAAGTTTTGGCGAATTATGCGTCATATGTTAAGAAAAGAGTTCTAAACGGTTTGCGGTTGAACTCTATAGGAAAGGAAACCGGAGCGTCAAGTGGACAAGCCGGTGGTGACGCGCGTTTGAAGGGTGTGCTTTGAAGGTATGTAACTTGTTTCGTTACATTATGCAAATTTGATATTATATTCATTCATAGTTGTGTTCTAGAGTAAAGAATTGTATTAGTTGGAGTGATAATGATCACTATGTAATTGAACGAATCAAATTAGCTTAGAGAAACGTTTGGTAGTCATTGGAAATGGAGGATTTCCATAAATGAGCCAAACGGGTCGAATAATTTTTAGTATGTAGTAAAACTATGTTTCGAATAGCATTTGGCGATGATGGATCACAAGAGCGCGAAACCATATATTTGTAATGAGACGCCGGTGATCGTAAGCCCCGGATGTTGGGACAAATACGCCTTGCGGTCATAAAATTTGTTAGTGATTAAATTAGTGCAAAACTAAACGGGTAAAATAAATACATTATGCATTTATAGACTTCCAGGCCATACATTCTATTTTTCACACCATGATTATGATAGACACGTTGGTAATTTTTTTACGAACGCATAGGAAAAAGAATCACCTAAAACGGACTTTCGGATCAAAAGTTATGAATGTTTGAAGTTAGAATGGTGCCAAATTTAAGAGCTAGAAATCTGCAGCTCAAAACAAGCAACAGACTGTGAAAAATAGGGTGTCGCGTCACGCGACACTGAACCTGGTTCATCGTCGCATAGCGCGCGGGCCGTGAAGGATAGCAAAGGGTCCGTCGCAGGGCGCGACAGACCCAAACATGCATAATTTTGTTTCGTTTTCATTGTTTGATTTCAGAACTTGTTTATACCCATCCTAACATTATCAAAACTAACATTTGATGTGGTTTTTATCTTAGGTGATGTTGGTCATGCTCCGGATGTCGATCAAGGAACAATTCAAGAACCGAATACTATCTTTTGAAGCTTCCGCGCTTGTCTAATCTTGTTGAAAACAATGTTTTATGTTATAATCACTTAACTTGATGTTTTGGGATGTTAAGAATTAGTTGGTAGTTAACTTGAATACGGTTATGATGTAAACTTTCATTTTGTTTAACTTTTGGAACGAAGTATTATCTTTTAAAATGCGTATTTTATATTAAAGTCCCAATTAAATAAGACGGGTGTTACAAGTTGGTAATCAGAGCTCAAGCTTGTCAACAAAGTGTGTTCGGTTCAAGCTTGATCAATCATCCGGTAAGAATTAATTATTTTAGTAGATCTTATCATATGTGAGAAAAAGGGATGTGAATTAATGTGCACGGGAAGAGCGTGTTAACACACTCAAACCCGGAAAGTGCACTAAATGAGAACGATCTAAAGCAAGTTATGAACTTGGCTAAACCGAAGCAAATAAAGTATATATTGTAAATGAAATGTTTAATAATTGATGTAAACATTTCAGTTTCAAGATGACGGAAAGGGGTAACAATGATCCGGTGCCGATAGTCACCGAACAAATGAAAGAGGTAATTACCGAAGAAGTGGGGAAGGCAATTGAGAATAGTCTATCCGGTTTCATAGACAAAATCCAACTTACGGTGCTGTCATTAGTTGAGGAGCGGGTTAAAAGGTTGGAAGACAATATCAACCTTGTGAAAGAAAAATCTGGAGAACGTAAGGGTTGTTCATACAAAGAGTTTATGGCGTGTAAACTGCCAATTTACAACGGGGAGGTTGACCCGATAATATACTAAAGATGGCTAAGTGATGTTGAAGGGGTATTCGAGAGGACCCACTGCGACGTGAGCGATTTTGTGGCTTACGGAACGGGTCAATTGAGGGGTCAAGCCAAAGACTAGTGGGATAACAAAAAGAAAGAGATTGGAATCGAAGCGGCAAGGGCCATGACATGGGACGAGTTTAAGGTACCATTCCTTAAACATCACAGTCCCAAGGCGGTCATCAAAAGAATCAAGGAGGAATTCATCCAGTTAAGGCAAATGGGTGAAATAATTGATAAAATCACTGGCATATTCATGGATAAGCTGAGGTTCTGCGATGAGCTAGTGACTACGGAGGAGCAGAAAATATATTATTATTATTATTATAATATGTTAAGCGCTGAGTATCGAGAGTTCATGACTCCTTCCAAGTACGAGACGCTCACCGAGATCTTAAATACGGCTCAGGAAAGAGAAATTGAACTTAAAAAGCAAATAGAACGAGGTGAACGAAGGGTAGTGGAAGTTAACCCGAGCCCTACAAAGAAGGCTCGAACGACTGAGTCGGTAAAGAAGATGGATGCGAAGGGTGGATCGCCGAGTTGCAAAGTATGTGGAAAGGGGCTCAAGGGTGAATGCCGCTTCAAAGACAAACCGTGTCCCAAATGCGGGAAGACGGGGCACACCGCGCCGTTATGACCGGGAAAGGTCTCTGTTTGCTACAAGTGTTACCAACCGGGCCATAAAAAGTCCGAATGTCCGGACTTCGTTGGAAAGAAAGACACCAAAGAATCTCTAACAGAAACTCCGAAGGCGAAGGCTAGGTCCTTCCAACTAACAGCGGCTGAAGCGAAAACAGAACCCGATGTGGTCTCAAGTATATTCGTAATAAACTCGATTCCTGCACGTGTATTATCTGATACGGGTGCGAATAAATCCTTTGTTTCACATGGATTATTCAACATCCTTCATTTGTATTGACGAAATTATCTGTGCCCTTAGAAGTTGAAATAGGAGATAACAAAAGTTTCATAGTGTGTGACTTTTGTCAAGGTTGTAAATTGAGTATCGATGACGAGGAATACTCAATAGATTTAATGCCGATGTCGATGGGAGAATTTCAAGTGGTGGTCGGGATGGATTGGTTATCCCGACACCACGCAAAAGTCGTGTGTTTTCGTAAAGAGATAAAGCTAACATCTCCGAGCGGAAAACACGTTACCATCTATGGCGAGAAAGGAGGCAATCCTATGATATGCTCGATGTTGAAAGCTCACAAGCTCATGAGGCATGGATGTAGAGCGTTTATTATATACGCGAATGAACCCGAGAAAGAATCACCGAAGATTGGAGACGTACAGGTGGTACGTGATTTCAAAGATGTGTTTCCGGAAGACTTACCGGGAATACCGCCCAAACGGGACGCAGAGTTCGGAATCGAATTGGTTCCGGGCGTGAAACCCGTAGCTAAGGCGCCGTACCGAATCGCGCCATCGGAATTACAAGAACTGATGTCGCAGATTCAAGACTTGCTGGATAAAGGGTTTATAAGGCCGAGTGTGTCTCCTTGGGGCGCACCGGTATTGTTCGTGAAAAAGAAGGACGGGAGCATGCGAATGTGTATCGATTACCGGCAGTTAAATAAACTCACGGTGAAGAATCGCTACCCGCTTCCGAGAATAGATGATTTATTTGACCAACTCCAAGGCGCGAATTGGTTCTCAAAAATTGACCTTAGGTCGGGATACCATCAGTTAAGGGTCAAAGAAGAAGATGTGTCGAAGACGGCTTTCTGTACGCGATATGGACATTACAAGTTCCTCGTGATGTCTTTTGGATTGACGAATACACCCGCGGCTTTCATGGACCTCGTGAACAGGGTTTGCAAGCCTATGTTGGATAAGTCGGTAATCGTGTTTATCGACGACATTCTAGTGTATTAAAAAAAGTGAGGTGGATCACGTACATCATTTACAAGAAGTGTTAGAGACGCTCAGAAGAGAAAGATTGTATGCGAAATTTTCGCAGTGTGCCTTTTGGTTACGAGAAGTACAATTCCTCGGCCACATCATAAGTGCCGATGGAATATTGGTAGATCCGTAAAAGATAGAAGCTGTAACAAAATGGAGTCTTCCGAAGAATCCTTCGGAAATTAGAAGTTTCTTAGGGCTCGCGGGATACTACAGGAGATTCATTCAAGATTTCTCCAAGATTTCTTCGCCGTTAACTAAATTAACTCGAAAAGAGGAAAGATTCTTATGGGGCGTTGAACAAGAAAAGGCGTTCCAAATGCTAAAAGAGAAGTTAACTCACGCTCCGGTATTAACGTTACCGGACGGAGTCGAAGATTTGGTAGTCTACTCAGATGCGTCACATTCGGGGCTCGGATGCGTTTTGATGCAATGAGGCAAGGTGATAGCTTATGCCTCGAGGCAATTAAAGGTGCACGAAAAGAAATATCCCACACACGATCTCGAATTGGCGGCGGTGGTGTTTGCATTAAAAATATGGAGGCACTATTTATACGGAGTAAAGTGCACCATATTTACCGACTACAAGCGCTTGAAATACTTCTTCGATCAGAAGGAGTTAAATATGCGGCAAAGGCGATGGTTGGAAATGGTAAAAGACTATGACTGCGAGATACATTACCACCCCGGAAGGGCCAATGTTGTGGCGGATGCCTTGAGCAGGAAAACAGACTATGTTCCAATACGAGTGTGGTCGATGCAGCTTGTCATAACCTCGGGTTTACTTGAACGAATCCGAGAAGCACAAGCCGAGGCGGTAAAAGAGGAAAACTTGAAAAAGGAAAGGATAGTTGGTCAATTGAAAGATTTGGCAGATGGTAACAACGGGTTAAAGACTCGGTTCGAAAGAATATGGGTCCCAAACTCATGTGGAGTTAAGACGCTTTTACTTGATGAAGCTCATAAATATCGTTATTCTATCCATCCGGGGGCAACCAAGATGTATAATGATTTAAAGCAAAACTATTGGTGGCCTGTAATGAAGAGAGATGTTGTAAAATATGTATAGAAGTGCTTGACTTGTTTACAAGTCAAGGCGGAGCACCAAAAGCCGTATGGTAAACTGCAACCATTGGAGATTCCAGTTCGGAAATGGGAACATATCACCATGGACCTGTTGACCAAACTGCCTAGGACAAACCGAGGATTCGATGCTATATGGGTGGTTGTTGATAGACTGACGAAAAGTGCTCACTTTATTCCTATAGGTGAGACTTATACGTCAGAAAAGATGTCGGAGGTGTATACCAATGAAATAGTGGCACGCCACGGAGTACCGATATCCATTGTGTCTGACAGGGATAGCCGATTTACTTCACACTTCTGGCGAGATTTCCAAGAATAGATGGGAACAAAACTTTTTATCAGCACAGCATACCATCCTCAGACGGATGGACAGAGTGAGAGAACGATACAGACACTAGAAGACATGCTGAGGGCGTGTATTATAGATTTTAGGGGCAGTTAGGATGTGTATTTGCCATTGGCAGAATTCTCTTATAACAACAGTTATCATGCCAGTATCGGCATGGCTCCGTATGAGATGCTATATGGTAGAAAATGTAGAACCCCGGTATGTTGGGGTGAAGTGGGTCCGCGTGAACTGGCCCATAAAGATGTGGTCCAAGCCACTAATGAGAAAATTGACGTGGTACGAGCTCATTCGAAAGCGGCCCAAGACAGATAAAAGTCTTATGCCGACAAAAGACGGAGACCGATTGAATTTCAGGTAGGTGACATGGTTATGCTAAAAGTTTCCCCATGGAAGGGTGTTATCCGATTCAGAAAAAGATGGAAACTAAGCCCGAGGTTTATCGGGCCATTTAAAATCATCGAATGGGTTGGCAAAGTGGCATATCGCCTTGAATTACCGGACGAATTGAGCGGAATTCGTGGCACGTTTCATGTGTCACAACTCCGAAAGTGCTTAGCTGAGGAAACGGCTTATATCCACTACGAAGATATCGAAGTGGACAATAGCCTTAATTATGCGGTATGACCAATTGAGATTCTAGACCTGAAGATTAAAGATTTGCGTAATAAGAAGATTGATCAAGTTAAGATCAAGTGGGAGCATAGAAAGGGTTCGGACCATGGGAGTCCGAAGAGGAAATGCGGCGTCTCTACCCGACCCTATTTGGTACGTATCTCAGTTTCGAGTACGAAACCCTTTTAAGGGGGGTAGACTTGTAACACCCCTAAAATATAAATCCTTTTTATTATAAATCCGACGTTGATATTAAATGAAATAAACTAACTAGGAATAAAACTAACCTAGTTAGATAAGAGTTTAGTGATAATAAGTTAGAGTGTTAAAAACGCTTAAAATAAAAATCTCATGAAAGTAGGAGGGTTAAAAGTGCCAAATGTGAAACAAGTTTTATTAAAAACAAAAAAATTAAAAATCTAACACACACTGGTGTGTGTAGATCGAATAGAACACAGGAGGGGGCGACCAGACTTCTCCAAAACCCTAACTCACACAAAATTCACAAATTGAAGGCACAAATCTGTTCCAAAACAAAATCCAAGCATAGATTGGTGATCTCCTTAGTAAAGGGATCATAAGGTATGTTAAATTTCGTTGAATGATTCCAATTAAAATTCTGAATCAATACTTGAAATTCGAATTTGATGATGCATGATGCTTGCTTGGATGAAATAGGAATGAAATAGTGTCTAGGGATAAACCCTAGTCGATTTCTTGTTGAAATTTTGCTTAATACTTGTGAGATTCATAATCACCATTGTAGGATTATTAATGGGTTTTGTAGAAACATGATAAACACTAGGGTTGTGGTTGTTGTTCTAGTGTAATCTGAATTCTATGAAGTGATTTCTGAATTGTTGATGTTAAAATTGATGTGAATTTGTCTAAATGATGTTAATCTTGGCCAAATGACAAGAATTGAACTTGATTATAAATGGTGAGAAATTATGCCCTTAAGTTGTTTGTAAAAATGCCTAAAAGAAGGCTTAAAACTGGAAATTTGAGCTAGAACGCATAATTGTAAGTTTTGGCGAATTATGCGTCATATGTTAAGCAAAGAGTTCTAAACGGTTTGCGGTTGAACTCTATAGGAAAGGAAACCGGAGCGTCAAATGGACAAGCCGGTGGTGACGCGCGTTTGAAAGGTGTGCTTTGAAGGTATGTAACTTGTTTCGTTACATTATGCAAATTTGATATTGAATTCATTCATACTTGTGTTCTAGAGTAAAGAATTGTATTAGTTGGAGTGATAATGATCACTATCTAATTGAACGAATCAAATTAGCTTAGAGAAACGTTTGGTAGTCATTGGAAATGGAGGATTTCCATAAATGAGCCAAACGGGTCGAATAATTGTTTAGTATGTAGTAAAAGTATGTTTCGAATAGCATTTGACGATGACAGATCACAAGAGCACGAAACCATATATTTGGTAATGAGACGCCGGTGATCGTAAGCCCTGGATGTTGGGACAAATACGCCTTGCGGTCATAAAAATTGTTAGTGATTAAATTAGTGCAAAACTAAACGGGTCAAATAAATACATTATGCATTTATAGACTTCCAGCCCGTACATTCTATTTTTGACACCATGATTATGATAGACGCGTTGGTAATTTTATTACGAACGCATAGGAAAAAGAATCACCTAAAACGGACTTTCGGATCAAAAGTTATGAATGTTTGAAGTTAGAATTGTGCCAAATTTAAAAGCTGGAAATCTGCAGCTCAAAACAAGCAACAGACTGTGAAAAACAGGGTGTCGCGTCACGCGACACCGAACCTGGTTCATCGACTTGTAGCGCGACGACAGTCGCGGGCCGCGAAGGATAGCAAAGGGTCCGTCGCAGGGCGCGACAGACCCAAAAGTGCATAATTTTGTTTCGTTTTCATTGTTTGATTTCAGAACTTGTTTATACCCATCCTAACATTATCAAAACCAACATTTGATGTGGTTTTGATCTTAGGTGATGTTGGTCATGTTTCGGATGACGATCAAGGAACAATTCAAGAACCAAACACTATCTTTTGAAGCTTCCGCGCTTGTCTAATCTTGTTGAAAACAATGTTTTATGTTATAATCACTTAACTTGATGTTTTGGGATGTTAAGAATTAGTTGGTAGTTAACTTGAATACGGTTATGATGTAAACTTTCGTTTTGTTTAACTTTTGGAATGAAGTATTATCTTTTAAAATGAGTATTTTATATTAAAGTCCCAATTAAATAAGACGGGTGTTACATATATACATATATATATACATATATATAGGGGAGCGCTAAAATGAAAAGCACCTCCAATTGTAAGAACCGCGAGAACCAGTTCCTAACCACTATATCAACAAGATGGATGGATGGATGAGATTGAAAGTAACTAAAATTAATATTAAATACATTTTGTCTTATTATGTCTTTAATATTTTAATCCAAAAGGGTAGTTTAGTAAAATTATTTTTTTTGTCTTTTTAACTTTATTATTTTTTATTACTTTTTTGTTTTATTATATTACTTTTTATTTTTTTTAAATTTATTAAATCATTTTTAAATTCAAAATTTTTTAACAAGATAATTTTTTTGCGCGCCGGTTTTTGCACGCCGTTTTTACGCCCGGCTTTTTCACGCATCGTTTTTTAACGGGTCGTTTTTGCACGTCGTTTTTTACGCTCGGCTTTTTCAAGGGTCGTTTTTTTAACGCACCGTTTTTTACGTCCCGTTTTTTTTTCGCGGCGTTTTTATGCGCCTCATTCACGCCCCTTGTTTAGGCGCCGTTTTATCACACGGTTTTTTACTTTTACAATTTACGTAGAAAAAGTTTTATGTTTTACGTTTTACGTTAAACTTTTGACGATTTATGTTTTACGTTAAACTTTTGACGTTTTACGTTTTACTTTAAAATTTTTACGATTTACGTAAAACTTTTTACGTTTTACTTTAAAATTTTTACGTTTTACAATAAACATTTTACGTTTTACGTTAAACTTTTTACATTTTACGTTAAACGTTTTACGTAAAACTTTTTACGTTTTATGTTTTACGTTAAACTTTTTACGTTTTTACGTTTTACAGTAAACTTTTTACGTTTTACGTTAAACTTTTTATGTTTTACGGTAAACTTTTTACGTTTTACGTTAAAAAATTTACGGTGTGGCTCAGATTTTCCGTAAATCAAAAGGCTGCAAAGTGGGGTTGCAGGTTCAAAAACCTACCCTCCACCATCGTTGCCGCGCCATCGTCATCAAAATCTAGGTTTTTTTTCATCATCGCCACCCAAATCCAACCGATCAAAACCCACATAGTTCACTTATCAAAAAATCACCAGAACATCCACAAATCAGCCGTAAACATCAAAAAAACCAGCATCATCAAAAAATCAGCGTAAACATCAAAATAACCAGCATCATCAAAAAATAACCAGAACATAAAAAAATCAGCCGTAAACATCAAAAAATCACCAGAACATTAAAAAATCAGCCGTAAACAGGGACACAAGATCAAAACCAAAAACATTAAAACCACCAGATCAAACCCCAACCAAATAATCCCAAAACTTAAACCAAAATTCAAACCCACAAAATTAAAAAAAAAAACCCACATTTTTTACAACAGATCAATCCCACAAAAATAAACAAACCACGAAGAAATACCAACAGAATCAAAGAATCGCTAAATTTTAATTTGCTCGAACTCAAACCAAAACTCAAACCTGCAACCGGCTCAGCCACCGCCTTCGCTGGCTCAACCACCATCGCCGCCGCTGGCCCTCTCCACCCACCCACCATCCTTAACGCCACCGCCATCAACCCCCAAACGCCACCACCACCAAACACCAGTCTTAAAGGGGGGCAGCGAAGAGGAAAGGGAGGCAGAAGATGCCGCCAGAGAGCCGCCGCCACCAACCCCCAATGTTATAAACAACCATGACCGACAAACACCGGCTCGGATCTTGAAAACACTGGAACTCGAAACAGTGGAGAGGATGATGGGTTTCAAATGAGGCTTCACAACTCAAAGAACCCACTTGGACTTCTTCAAAAGATGTAGTCTTTTTTCAGTTGGGTAAGTTTCAGACTCAAGATTTGCAGAAAGCCCAAGTTTTTGCCATCTCAAAAATTGTGAAATTGGAATGAAGAGTTTGTAGATCAAGAAGGGGTTTTGTGTGTTTCAGTAGATTTGAACAAAGGGAAACACAAGGAACGAAACCCTTGGTCTCTAAAAGATGAAAGAAAAAAAAAAGGGAATCTGACAATATTAAATGAGGAGAGAGAGGAGGGATTTGACATTTGGGGTAAATGACCAAACTACCCTTTTGGTCGGCAGAATATGATTGGTGGAGAGTGGTTCTCATGGTTCTTACAACTGGAGGTGGTTTTCATTTTAGCGGCCCAACACGTGCATATATATATATATATATATATATATATATATATATATACGGGATCAGGAGAAAAAGCCTGAAAGTGTGAAAACGGATCCTGGCCCAACACGTGCAGGGGGCGCTAAATGATATGCAGGGGTACGATTGTCATTGTGCACGTTTCCCCTCCATATTTCGCGTTATAAATCTGTTTCAAATAAAACTCCAAAAATTTCCTATTAGCAGTTACCTCTTTTCCAAGCTTTCTAGATCTAAGGCGTCTAACGTGGATTTCGTTCGACAAAGTAATATTTGATGACGTTTTCATATTTGTTCCAGCAAATCATGCAACACATATACAACACATATGACGTTTTGTTCTTTATGATTGTTTAATTGTCTTTTTTTTCTTCCAAATTAATATTTTACAATGTGTTGTATGTTTTAATGGCGTTCTTCATGTAGTTTGGCGTTATATATTTAATGGCGTTTAGATGAGGATGATGTGTGCTTTGTACTTTAAGGCGAGAATTTATTGGCGTATGAGTTTGGCGTTTTGCCTAGAGAAGTCTAAAGACCTTTTTACCCTTAATGAAGCGCGTCCACGTAATAAAATTGATTTATTTACGAAAACGCCACCATGCCAATCTAGTCCATAAATTGTTTTGATCTGACGATCCATAAGCGTTGTCACCGTTCTCACAGTTTTCGCCGTTTTCCCTAAATCCTGACCCTATATATATATAGGAGAGGATCATGAAAAAACTACATATAAATGAGAAAACTAGAAAACTAACTAAAAAAACCTAAAGAACATACCAATTTTTTTCTTTTTTACAGTTTCTTTTTTATAAAAAATTGCTATTTTTTATATATAAAAAAATTAAAGAAAAAAAACTTGTACTGCACATGTGCATTATATGTGTACTACACATATGCATTACATGCTTAAAATTAGTTTTTGAGTTTAGTTTAACTGTTAGGGTTAGGTTTTTTGGAGGTTTAGGATTAGGATTAGGTTTTTGGGTGTGGGGGGGGGGGGGGGGGGTTTAGGATTTTGGTGGGAGGGTGAATTTAGGTTTTTGGGGGGTGTCGGTGGGGGGTGGGTTAAGTGGTTTAGACTTTCCGTATTATTACACATGTGCAGTACATTTTTTTTATATATAAAAAATACCGATTTTTTATAAAAAAATGGTATGTTTTTTAGGCTTTTTTAATTAGTTTTTTGGTTTTCTCATTTAAACTAGTTTTCTCATGATTTATCCCCACACATATATATATATATATATGAGATCGTTCAAATGAAAACCACTTTTAATGCGAAAACTAACTAAAAATGCCTAAAAAACACACAATTTTTTTTCAATTTTTTTTATTAAAAATCGCTAGTTTTTGCATATTAAAAAATCTTTTTTTGCAATTTTTTTTTGTAGTGCAAATGTGTAATAGTTCACATGTGTAGTATACATACACATGTGCACTACAATTTTTTTTTAATTTTTTTATATACCTAAAATAGCGAAAATTGGTATGCACAAAAAAAAGTTTTGGAATGTTTTTTAGGCTTTTTTAATTAGTTTTCGAGTTTTCGCGTTTAGTAGTGGTTTTTATTTGAACCTTCCCCAACAATGTAATATTTATTTAATTAACTAGGTGCAAGGTCCCTAACATCGTGGCTTTCTTGGTTCGCGATTTGCTCGAAATTCACAACTTTCTGGGAGTGAATGACTGGAAGAAAGAGGCCTTGCTCGATATAATTAGAATAGGATGTTGGAGTATTTGGTGCGCGAGGAACAATTTCAAATTTAGCAACCGACCGGTTAAGATTGTAGAGATTGTTAGCAAAGTTAAGTCGGTAGGGTATCTTTGGTTTAAAAATAGGTCCAGATTGAAGTCGTTGTCATGGGAAAAATGGTGTAAGTTTGATTTTATGTAGTCGCGTTCTGGTTGAGTGCCCCTTATTTGGGGCAACCTGTTTTAATGAAGTTAACTTAAAAAAAAACTAGTTTGATGATTAATAAAACTCATATAGTTTTGAATGTGGGAAACTATAGTGACTTGAATACTAATTTCATAGGTTCGTACAAATGAATTATTGAATACTAATTTCATAGGTTCGTACAAATGAATTATTTTGAATTCTTTGAGATCTTGATAATTAATATGTTATGCGTATAGCACTCTCCGCCGTTGGAAGTATTAATTAAGCCAAAGAAATTGACATCGTAATCATTTAAGATAAAAAATGGTGGTTAGTCTTAAGCATATAAGCAAGTTTGAAAACTTTTTTTGAGTTAATTGCCATTTTCGCCCCTGAGGTTTGGGCACATTTGTCATTTTCGTCCAAAATGACAGTTTGGTACCATTTTGCCCCTCACGTTTGGTCATTTTTGCCATTTTCATCCAAATCTCTAACCTAGTTAAAAAGTTCTGTTAAATGAGAATTTTTTTAATTTAATTTTTTATATTTACTCTATAAAATATAATAAACAATTATGCTCTTTTTAAATAAATAAAAAAAATATATGTATATATATAAAAATACACACAGATCACCATCTCCATCTCTCTCTCTTCTCTCTCTCTTCTCTGTCTTCTCTCTCATCTCCTATCACCGCCACCACCGTTCCCCACCACCTCCACCACCATTCCCCACCGTTACCCACTTCATCTTCAACATTACCCCCACCACCACCACCATCAAATCGCATACGAAGACCACCACCACCACCACTATCAAATCGCTGGTCAAACAATACGGAGACCACCACCACCACTATCACCCCACCACCACCATCAAATCGCATACGGAGACCACCACCACCACCATCAGATCTGAATCTCAGGTAATGTGATTCTTCAACAAACAACAATCTTTAAACAAAAAACAACAAAATATCAATGACGGTCTCTAGATCTGTATCTCTTTCTCTCTAATCTGGGTAGCGGTGTTGGTTGGGGTGATAGTAGAGGTGGGGTGATGGTGGTGCCAATGGTTGTTGTGCAGCAGTTGTTGTTGTTTGGGTAATGGCGGAGGCGATGGTGGAGGTGGGGTGATGGTGGTGCCGATAGTTGTTGTGGCAGCGGTGGTGGCTGTTGGGGTGAAGTTAGAGATGGTGGTTGTTGGGGTGATGGTGGAGGTGGCGGAGCTGATGTAAAGGGATTTGGGTTTTATTGGATTTTGATTGAATTTGATTAGTTGGAGATGATGTTGAAAAGTTATCGACGGAATCATCGCCGGAGAGAGGTGATTTAGGTGGGAATCGAGGGTTTTGGGAGCTTCGAGGGATGCAGTGGCTGACGGATTTGGGGGTTTTGCCCTGTTCTTCGTCTGCTGATGATGTTCTTCGTCTGCTGATGATGTTGCCCTGTTCTTTTAGTTTCTGATTCGTCTACTGATAATGTGTTTGTATAATGAGAGATGAGAGATTAGAGAGTGCAGTATGTATGTATGTGTTGTGATATATTACAAGTTACCCCCTTATTATTAACAAATTTCAAAAATACCCCAATTTGACGTTATAAATAACTAGGTTAGGCATTTGGATGAAAATGGCAAAAAGTGACAAACGTGGGGGGCTAAATAATACCAAACTGTCATTTTGGACGAAAATGGCAAATGTGCCCAAACCTCAGGGGCGAAAATGGCAATTAACTCACTTTTTTTTAACTGCTAATTTTTTTTGAGTAAATTACAAAAATCGTCCTTTATGTATGTCACTTATTGAAAATTATATCCTTTATCTTCAATAAATACAGAAAACGTACTCGATATTTGCAAACCCTTGCAAGTTTTGTTCTTTAACCCTAACTCAATTAATTTTTGTGGTTAAATCTGATCAAATGGACCTCACATGAGGGTATTTTGGTGAGTTTACTCTCATGTGGGGTACATTTGGTCAGATTTAACCACAAAAATACCCTCATGTGAGGTCTATTTGGTCATATTTAATCAAAAAAATTAACTGAGTTAGGGCTAAAGGACATAACTTGCAAGGGTTTGCAAACATCGAGTGTATTTTCTGTAATTATTGAAGACAAAG
The DNA here is from genome assembly GCA_030545235.1 of Helianthus tuberosus. Lineage (NCBI taxonomy): Eukaryota > Viridiplantae > Streptophyta > Magnoliopsida > Asterales > Asteraceae > Helianthus > Helianthus tuberosus. The sequence goes on from CM060452.1 coordinate 92,591,169, forward strand.
GAGACAATTTGCAATAAGTGACATACAAAAAGGACGATTTTTGTAACTTACTCTTTATTTTAATTCCATGTTTTTTTTGAACGGCTTTTTTTTTTAATCCTCTGTCGTCTGTGAGACTTGAAACCAAGATCTTCCCCTTTTCAATCTAGGTGTTTTAAAGCCTTTGCATTTGCCAATAGATTATGCAAACTAATAAGTCTGGCGAAATAATATGATGGTCTTTTTCTTTGCGTGGCTATGGTTCCGTAATCCAAATGTCACTTAAAAGCCAACAAAATCGAAAGAAGAAAACTACATAATCTACTATTTTAAAGGAATTATATTATTAGTTTAGATAATTATATTGTTTTATAAACTCTTGTTTTTATATATACAAGTTTTGTAATTTAATGTAAACTATTTTTTTTTTTAAATTAAACTTCATTAAAACAACCTCCGACCCAAACGGGCAAAAGGCCAAACACACAACAACACCCCCGACCCAAACGGGTGAAGGGCAAAGAAATTACAACATATACATAGGGTATTTACACCACTCCGTCCATCTAATATAATTACATGAGGATCTATTTTTAAACCAAGCGAAACTTCTAGATTTAAACTCCCTTATGATATCTTGAGGACTACATCTTTTCTGTTTAAAAACCACTTCATTCCTTTCTTTCCATATGCACCAAGCCGTTATCAAAGCCAACCCATAAATGATCTTCTCCTCCTTCTTACTACGCTTAATGAATTTGTGAATCTCTAAAATATCTTTAAACTCAAATAGGTAGAGCGGCGGAATTTTGCACCAATCACTGAAAGCCGTCCACACCCTCAATGCAACCGAACAAGCAGTGAACAGATGCTCAACCGATTCCTCGGCTTCTTCGCAAAATGGACACATAGAAGAAGATATGACCACATTCCTTCTTCTTAAATTTAATCTAGTAGGAAGCCTATCCAGATTGCCTCTCCAGTTCATAATATTGCATTTAATTGGAACCCACTTACACCAGACATAATTTGGAGGGTGATGGACACCTCTGTCCTTAATCAAAGCCGATTTTACAGCCTTCACCGAGAAACCGATCTGACTATCGCCACTCCAAAACCAAGCATCCTTTCCAGTGGAAAGACTCACCATATTAAGCGCTTCGCAACATTCCTTCCATTCCTTAAGCTCCTCTTCAGACTCAGGATTCCTAGACCAACGCCAATTGAACACTCCATTTCCTCTTCCTGTTTCCATTCTCTCTGCAACCCTACATGACTTAAACAACTCCAAACAAAATAAATGGGGCCACATTTCCATGAAGGGGCGATCACCCACCCACGTATCTATCCAGAACCGCATATCGACCCCATTCCCAACTTTACCCTAAATCATATGATTTATACCTTTCCCATTAATTTTCATTTTGGAAATCAGAGTCACAATGTTTTTCCAACACCCCGATATATTCTCGTTAATAGGAAGGAAGCTCCTTTGGTTATACTTACAGTGACACGCTTCCACCAATTTACACCACAGATTATGATTTTCCGCCCTATATCTCCACCCCCATTTTACAAGAAGGGCTTCATTGACCTCTTTTAACCTGCTAATACCCAACCCACCTTTTGTCTTGGGCCAAGTAACCCAATCCCAAGCCACCCAGTTCATTTTAGAGATATTACCAGACCCGGCCCATAAGAACTTTCTCATCTTGGCCTCGAGGGCCTTTAGAACACCCATCGGGGCTTTATACAAAGACAAATAATAAATAGGCAGGCTTTCCAAGACAGAATTTATCAAAGTAAGCCTCCCCCCCCATCGATAAAGTTTTAGCTTTCCACATCGACAATCTATTATCAAAAATCTCAAAAATAGGAGTCCAATTGTTAATTCTGTTCATATTCGACCCCACCTTAATTCCCGAGTATGTAAGAGGAATAGAATCCGGTTTACACCCAACGACTTTAGCCATATTAGACATAGACCCACTATCGACACCCAACCCGAATAAGTTAGATTTTTGAAGATTAATTTTTAGACCCGAGCATAAGTAAAAAATTCTCAAACATCTAGCCACATTCTTGACATTATCCCTGTCCCACTCCCCCAACATAAGAGCATCATCAGCATAGAACAGGTGAGAAATTACCGGACCGTTATTTGGCGTTTGAATACCTTTAAAGAGACCTTCCATCCTTGCTTTAGACAAAATGTTAGACAGGGCTTCCATGACAAGCAGGAACAGAAACGGGGAAAGCGGGTTGCCCTGTCTGACCCCTTTGGAGCAGTTGAATTCAAAGGTGGGGGACCCATTCACAAGAACCGAGGATCTAGCCGAAGCAAGGTTCCCTTTGATCCACTTACACCATAAATTTGGAAACCCCATTTGCCCCATGATGTCCAAAAGAAAACTCCAACAAACATTGTCGTACGCCTTCTCGAAATCGATTTTAAGCAAAAAAACCTTTTTATCGTATTTTTTAATCCAGGCCATAATCTCATTAAGCATTAGCGGACTGTCATGAATGTATTTCCCTTTGAGAAAAGCAGTCTGGTTTTCCGAGATGATGGTCCCAATAACCGTTTTAAGACGAATAGCCAAAATCTTCGAGATAGTTTTGCTTATCACCCTGATCAAATTAATAGGTCTATACTCTCTTAGCCCCATCGGATCTTTGTTTTTAGGAATGAGAGTTATGAAGGAAGAACTGCATCCCGCTGCTATCGTACCTTTGCTGTAAAAAGACGTCAACAAGTTATAGAAATCCAATTCGAAAACGTTCCAATACCTTTTGATGAAATTAAAGTTGAAACCATCCGGTCCTGGAGCTTTGTCTGACCCACATTCAAACACCGCACATTTAATCTCCTCTTTACTAAAAGGAACCGTCAGAGAAGTCGCGTCCGCTTCCGAAAGACACTTAGCGTTCTGGCAAATGAATTTAGGTCTATCTCTAATCTTTTCCTCAAACGCCCTTTTGAAGAATCTCATAATCTCTTTTTTTATCATAGACGGTTTAGTGGTCCAAACATCATTGATCAAAAGGCCCGGTATATTGTTAGTAGCTCTTCTACTTTTAATGTATCCATGAAAGAACCTTGTATTCTCATCACCTTCTAAATTCCATCAAGCTCTAGCTCTTTGTATGATATCCTTCAACTTGTAGCCTTCAAGCCCTTAAGATCTTTAAGGCATTCCGATCTGGTCCACTCCTCCTCTTCAGATAACTCTCTATCTTCTGCCACCTCTTCCAAATGTTCTAACTCTTCCTTAATAGTCATCTCTGTTTCCCCTTCCTTAGATAAGACCTCTTTTTTCCAGCTTCTTAGAGCTTCCCTGATCTTTTTAAGTTTTTGATATAAAATCTCGCCCGGATCCCCAACCCCGTTAAAATTAACGATCACCTTACTGACCACCTCATCGAAATCCTTTCTTTCCAACTAAGAATTGAAAAATCTGAACGGCTTTGGGCCAAAGTTTTTATCCGAGCAACTCAAAATAAAAGGACAATGATCCGAAAACATTCTCGGCATCGCCCTAAGGCAAGCCACCGGCCAATTTAGGAAGAAATCTTGACACACCAGAACTCTATCGATTTTACGCTTGTTGTTGATTAGTTTGTTAAGTCATGCATATCTACATATCATCTAAACAACAAAATAAACAACCATACAAGCATAACAATAGGTGCATAACCATAGCCAACTATTTTGACAACACTTGTTAGCCGAAACAAGTGTACCAAAAGGTCCTTCCTAAAGGGTGAAAAATTGACACAAGCAATGTGTCGTTGAACTCCCACTTGATCCCGCATCCAAATGCTTCAAGTCTCCTTCTTGTGTTGTGATTTCTCCACCTTTTTTGAGCTTCCAAAAGTCTTTTATTTTCAGCTCCAAACTCCTTTGGACTTCAAAAATGTGTTTTGGTTATCGGGTTAAAATCCCGTTGAGAACGATGAAGTTCTTTGGACCGAATATTATGGTCCAAACCAAAACCGCATTTTTGTGTGCATCTTCTTTTACAAAATATATCCTAATACATTTTTTTTCTAGTAAAATAAAATGCACCTAATCTATTTATTTTACATACCAAATGAAATAAATAAATTACATATCTTCTAATGGAAGAACAAAATAATAATTATTACAACCCATTGAAATAATAAATCACAACACAATCATTCAACACAAGGTCATGGCTAGGTCATATGTACCAAAATATATATCCAAATATATATATATTAATTTCAAGAAGCATAAAAAATGGTTCCCTTTTATAAACATTTTCGGCTATTTTCAAAAAACCGAAAAGTTAATTTTTGTCCAAACAAACAAATCATCCATATGAAATAAATTTTTCAAGATTCTCTTATGCATGTAAGAAAATAATCTTGAAAAACAAAGGGTTAACCATGTTAAAATTTTCGGCCATAGGGTTTTCTTCAAACCCGAAACCCGAAATTTTAATCTATTGAAGTATGCACTCATATAAGCGGCTCTGATACCATTGATGGGATTTTAACATGTTTATCAAAGCAATTTCATCCATATGAAATAAAAACGCAGCGGAAAAATAGTTTAAAACATGTTACTTTTAAAAGATATAAAAGCATTTATATGAAAAATCCCAAAACCCGGATCCATATATGAACATGCATACTATCAAACACAACCATAGGGTGTTTAGGAAACTACCTTCTTGTAATAAAGAACTTGATATAGATGATGCTTCTTGAATGGTTGTCTTCAAGAGTAGAAGACCTCAAGCTCGTATACCCTAAGCTTCCAACAAACACCACAAGTTTAGCTAGGATTTAACACTTGAAGATCAAAATTGAACACTTGAAAAAAAAATTCTTATGGCCAAAAATTTGAGCATAAGAACTAGTCCTCCTTTTTTTTTATTTTGGTCATCCATTGTATTTAAAATACAAGAAAGAATATTATCAAAACCAAGACCCAATCAAAAACTCTTACACATGCAAAATTGCATGTCATATCATTGGACCAACATGGGTCTTGGGAAGACCCCCATAGTGGACGGCCCTTAGGGGTTTTTAAAAAAAAAATTCCAATTTTTTTATAACAAATAAAGTCTTGTTTAATTTTATAACTTTTATAAAATATAACACTATGTTTGCAAGACTTTATATAATCTTTTATAATGTCATTTAACCTATTAAATAACAAAATAAAATATTCTCTCAAAATAAATTATCCACATAATTTATTGGTTTCTCAAGTGTAATTATTTAGAAAACCAATTTCTAAATATTGTAAGTGTTAATATTTATTTGTTTGATCACATCACAAATAAATAATATAAGTGTTTGTCTAGCTTGTTATTGGGTATGACTCGACTTGGATCATAACGTACTAGCCACATCAATTTATTATGTGTCTTGGGCATACAGAGTCCAACAATCTCCCACTTGCACAAGATACATAGAAGATTGATGCAAGCAGTAAATGACGCCTAACTACGGTTTACTACCCCCAATACGTATGACTATATTTGCCATTCAATAACATCATCCCTTTCAAGTCCCTTACTTGAACATGATTTAGGTGAATTTATCATTTATCCTTTCGTTACAGATGTCATGTTAAATCCAGAGACATAGAGTGATCACTCTCAGTTGATTTAACTTTATCAGGCCTTAGACATCTTACTCTCAACGAATAAGAGGAACAAATCCCATCTTGACTACATACGTCTCTCACAATCACCTTGTACCACACCTGAGCTTAGCCTTATGTACTGTCATATTACTAACAGCGAAGAAATAAGTCAAGGCATAATATTTGGTGAATATCAAGACCCAATATGTATCTCAGGTCAGAGGATACTATGATATTCGCCTTAACTCAAAATTTACTTATGATCAATCACAAATGATTCCATGCAGTAATATTTGAGAGCGAGTCAGTCCAATATTTGTATCCCACAAATATCTATGAACTTTGGTAGCAACACTTTGCTCTATATTCATATCTAATGAATATCCTCCAATCCAAGTTCATAATAGTCTTACATTCATATTTGTTCCCACAATTATGATCGACTACGGACATTTAGAATAATTAACTTATTCACGGATTTAAACATGCTAATATGAAACGTAACTCGACATACCATAAAAGAGTTAAAATAACAATTGTTTCAATATCCAAATACAAAATAGATCAAATCCAATCACTAGAATATCGAAGTCCTAAGGAACATGTATGACCCTCATGTTTTCCCCTGTCAAGGAGCTTCGTGAGTGGATCCGCAATGTTTTGATCTGTGTGAACTTGGCGGATACATATCTTTCCCTTTTCAACTTCATCCCTTATGTAGTTGAATCTCCGCTCGATATGTCTAGTCTTTTGGTGCGCACGAGGTTCCTTGATTTGAGCAATCGCACCCTCGTTATCACAAAAGATCTCTAGGGGGTCTTGAATGGTAGGGACCACCCCTAGGTCGGCTATAAATTTCTTCAGCCATGCAGCTTCCTGGGCTGCCAATGAAGCGGCGATGTATTCTGATTCTGTAGTGGACAATGCTACCACGTCTTGTTTTGAGCTCTTCCAAGAGACTGCTCCTCCATTTAAAATGAAGACATACCCCGATTGCGATCGAGAATCACTTCGATCGGTTTGGAAACTCGCGTCCGTGTAACCCTTTACAACGAGTTCCTCCTCACCAGATCCATATATTAAGAACATATCCTTAGTCCTCCTAAGATATTTCAATATACTTTTAACAGCCATCCAATGACTGTTACCTGGAATCTGCTGGTATCTACTCGTCATGCTCAAGGCGCATGACATGTCCGGTCTGGTGCATATCATTGCATACATGATGGATCCTATAGCTGACGCATATGGGATTCTTTTCATTTTCTCTTGCTCATCCTTTGAGCTTGGACATTGAGATGTGTTCAATATTGTCCCCTTTTGAATAGGTACAAAACCTCTCTTAGAGTTTTCCATTTGGAACCTATTCAAGACTTTGTCAATGTATGCACTTTGGTTTAAACCTATCAAGCGCCTTGATCTATCCCTATAGACCTTTATTCCTAGAATGTAGGCGACTTCACCAAGATCCTTAATGGAAAAACAACTTCCAAGCCAAGCTTTTACACTTTCCATGGTTGGAATGTCATTCCCAAATAGTAGAATGTCATCGACATACAGTACTAAGAAAGTGATGATGCTCCCACTAGCTTTCTTATACACACAAGCTTCATCACCATTCTTGATGAATCCAAAATTCTTAATTTCTTCATCAAAACGGTGATTCCAACTTCTAGATGCTTGTTTCAATCCATAGATTGATTTCTTCAACTTGCACACTTTGTCAGGATGCTTTGGATCGACAAAACCTTCTGGCTGAACCATATAGACATCTTCATCAAGATATCCATTAAGAAAAGCCGTTTTGACATCCAATTGCCAGATCTCATAGTCATAATATGCAGCTATGGCAAATAATATCCTGATTGACTTTAGCATCGCCACAGGCGAGAAGGTCTCATCATAATCAATCCCTTGAGTTTGAGTGAAACCTTTTGCTACAAGTCTTGCTTTGTAAGTATCCAAGTTACCATGCATATCCGTTTTCTTCTTGAAAACCCACTTACTTCCAACTACTTTGGAGTTGAGTGGTGGCACAACCAATTCCCAAACTTGGTTGTCATACATGGATCGCATCTCTATGTTCATGGCTTCAAGCCATTTGTCACAATCGGATTTTGACATTGCATCATGGTATGTGGTTGGTTCATCTGAATCTACCACGTAGCATCCATCCATGAAAAATCCATATCTTTCAGGTGGATTACTAATTCTACCAGATCTGCGAACATTTTGTATGTTCCGATCAACCTCTTGATCATTTTCAACAACCTCTTGTCGAGTGCTAGTATCAACCGAACGTGTATCGTCTTGTGGTTCTTGATCCTCTTCAAGTTCCACTGTTCTACTACTAGTTCCTTCCATAAGGAATTTAGCTTCTAAGAACTTACCCTTTCGAGCAACAAATACCTTTTGCTCGGTTGGATCGTAGAAATAATATCCTATATCATCTTTAGGATATCCTACAAAGATACACTTAGTAGATCGGACTTCCAATTTATTTGGAGTGTATTGCTTAACATAAGCTTCACAACCCCAAACCCTTAAGAATGATAATGATGGAGGGTTTCCATGCCATATTTCAAAAGGTGTCCTTTCTACTTTCTTGGTTGGGGCCATATTTAGTATACGGACTGCGGAGAGCAAAGCGTAACCCCAAAATGATAGAGGTAATGTGCTTCTAGCCATCATAGATCGAACCATATCTAATAGAGTTCGATTTCTCCTTTCGGACACACCATTGTGTTGTGGTGTTCCTGGTGGAGTAAGTTGTGAAATGATTCCACAACTTCTAAGATGATCTTGAAAAGCACCACTTAGGTATTCACCTCCTCTATCGGTACGAAGGACTTTAATTGTTTTCTTGAGTTGATTTTCTACTTCACTTTTGAAGTCTTTGAACATTTCAAATGCTTCATCCTTGTGTCTTAGTAAGTACACATATCCATAACGACTATAGTCGTCGGTAAAGGTAATGAAGTATCTTTCACCATTCCTAGTCATCGGCTTAAAAGGACCACATACATCTGAATGTATGATGCCTAGTAAGTCTTTTGCCCTTTCAAAAGTTCCACTAAAGGGTGTCTTGGTCATTTTGCCTTGTAAACAAGATTCGCATACATCAAATGAATTATCTTCATTTGTATTCAGAAGACCATTTTTCTGAAGTGTATGCATGCGATTCTTGCTTATATGTCCAAGGCGACAATGCCAAAGATAGGAATCACCCAAATCCATTTTGAGTTTCTTGTTGGTTACTTGGTACATTGAGCTATCATATGATGCGTTATCATGATCTAATTCATAAATACCATTTAAAGACATAGCTTTAAAATAAAACACATCATTCATAGAAACATAAATGTCTTGGTTAATAAAATCAAATTTAAAACCACATTGTCTCAAAAGGGAAACTGAAATTATGTTCCTAGTCAAACTAGGAGCATATAAAACATTCTTCAAAATCACTTCCAAACCACTTGGAAGCTTTAAAACGTAGTCTCCTTGAGCTTCGACTTCAACTTTTGCTCCGTTGCCCATAAAGAGACTACTGTCTCCCTTCTTGTAATGTCTACTTCTTCTGAACCCCTGCAACGAATTGCAAATATGAGTTCCACATCCGGTATCTAGTACCCATGTGTTAGAAGAAATAACATTAAGCTCAACATGTATCATAAAGATAGTACCTGAGGTTTGCCCTGCATCCCTCTTGTTTTTCAACTCCTTGAGATAGGTTGGACAATTTCTCTTCCAATGTCCTATCTCACCACATTCAAAACATGGGTCATTTGTAGCAACCTTTTGCTTCTTCTCCTTCGGTTTGGTGGGTTCTGCTTTAGCTTTTCCCTTCCCTTTTCCTTTGACGTGTCCCTTTCTTTTAGCATAGGTTGCTTTAGAGTCGGGGTGGGGCCTCTTCTTGTTGCCTCCTTCATTGATCGTTAGGACGGGTAAAGCCTTTTTGCCCATACTTGCTTCGGCCGTCTTGAGCATTGCATGAAGTTCACCAATGCTCTTGTCCCATCCATTCATGTTGTAATTCATTACAAAACTCTCAATTTTTTTGTTAAAGAGTTGAGGATCAAATCCGTAGCCAACTCTTTAGAGACGGGACAATTTAGCCGTTCGAGGCGATCAATGTGGCTTTTCATCTTGAGAACATAAGATGATACCGATTGGGTTTCCTCCATTCGACATGCATGAAGCGCCCGAACAGTTTCGAAGCGTTCTACCCTTGCTTGTTGTAGGAACATTTCCTTTAACTGGGTAATCATGTCGTATGCCCCGTGGTGTTCAAAATCCTTTTGAATTTCGGGAATCATAGTTCCCAACATGAGGCATGAGGCTTGCATGGAGTCCTCGGTATACTTAACCCAATCGTTGTAGGCTTCCACATCTTCCACGTTAGGTTCATCGGGAATAGGATCGTCCAACACATAGGATATTTTCTCTTGCTTGAGAACGATTCTCAAGTTTCGAAACCAATCCATGAAGTTGTTATGGTTGAGACGATCCTTTTCAAGGATGGTTCTTAGTGACAGGTTTCGGACGGTTTGGTTAATCGGGTTTGCATTGTTAGCAGCCATCTACAAAATTTAACAAGTTCAATTTTAGTATTTTCGATATTATTATATTTTAATCATTAATACCCTTTTGTGTCTTAAAGACAATTAATAATTAAAATCTAGAATCCAACGTTAAATTTAAATATTGGTTAGGTGACCTTTATCCCTCTATTTAAATTAACAAGGTAGTCAACGTTTGACAATTGCAACTCTTTGCAACTTCTAGCCATATGGGATCGGTTAAACATCTTTATGTTTAGTTGGCATGTTTAATCCCATCAACACCTTTGTTCCCCATGCTTCGGTGACCCTAAGTTCATGGTTTCCAAATCAAGTCGTCCAACTTACACACACATGTGAGTTTATACACATAAGTGGTTAGGTGACCTTTATCCCACAAACATGGTAAACCCACCTCGAACATACAAGTTCCCTCAAATGTGGTTAGGTGACCTTTATCCCACAATAAGAGTTCCCAAGTGTTTCGAGTGTTGTATAAAAGGATGGTGTTTGACTTGTTTTATAAAAGGGTTTTTAATATTTCAAAATTCTAGTTTAGAAAATATTATGTACCATATATTTGCATGCATTCAAATTAATGGTACTTTGGTGAAAACAAATTTTCAAGGTTCTATTTAATAAAACCCATTTTATTATAAAATCATTAATTTTTAATAAAACCTTTATTAAACATTTTAATGACTTTTTCAAGAACCAATTTTACGCTTGTTGTTGATTAGTTTGTTAAGTCATGCATATCTACATATCATCTAAACAACAAAATAAACAACCATACAAGCATAACAATAGGTGCATAACCATAGCCAACTATTTTGACAACACTTGTTAGCCGAAACAAGTGTGCCAAAAGGTCCTTCCTAAAGGGTGAAAAATTGACACAAGCAATGTGTCGTTGAACTCCCACTTGATCCCGCATCCAAATGCTTCAAGTCTCCTTCTTGTGTTGTGATTTCTCCACCTTTTTTGAGCTTCCAAAAGTCTTTTATTTTCAGCTCCAAACTCCTTTGGACTTCAAAAATGTGTTTTGGTTATCGGGTTAAAATCCCGTTGAGAACGATGAAGTTCTTTGGACCGAATATTATGGTCCAAACCAAAACCGCATTTTTGTGTGCATCTTCTTTTACAAAATATATCCTAATACATTTTTTTTCTAGTAAAATAAAATGCACCTAATCTATTTATTTTACATACCAAATGAAATAAATAAATTACATATCTTCTAATGGAAGAACAAAATAATAATTATTACAACCCATTGAAATAATAAATCACAACACAATCATTCAACACAAGGTCATGGCTAGGTCATATGTACCAAAATATATATCCAAATATATATATATATTAATTTCAAGAAGCATAAAAAATGGTTCCCTTTTATAAACATTTTCGGCTATTTTCAAAAAACCGAAAAGTTAATTTTTGTCCAAACAAACAAATCATCCATATGAAATAAATTTTTCAAGATTCTCTTATGCATGTAAGAAAATAATCTTGAAAAACAAAGGGTTAACCATGTTAAAATTTTCGGCCATAGGGTTTTCTTCAAACCCGAAACCCGAAATTTTAATCTATTGAAGTATGCACTCATATAAGCGGCTCTGATACCATTGATGGGATTTTAACATGTTTATCAAAGCAATTTCATCCATATGAAATAAAAACGCAGCGGAAAAATAGTTTAAAACATGTTACTTTTAAAAGATATAAAAGCATTTATATGAAAAATCCCAAAACCCGGATCCATATATGAACATGCATACTATCAAACACAACCATAGGGTGTTTAGGAAACTACCTTCTTGTAATAAAGAACTTGATATAGATGATGCTTCTTGAATGGTTGTCTTCAAGAGTAGAAGACCTCAAGCTCGTATACCCTAAGCTTCCAACAAACACCACAAGTTTAGCTAGGATTTAACACTTGAAGATCAAAATTGAACACTTGAAAAAAAAATTCTTATGGCCGAAAATTTGAGCATAAGAACTAGTCCTCCTTTTTTTTTTATTTTGGTCATCCATTGTATTTAAAATACAAGAAAGAATATTATCAAAACCAAGACCCAATCAAAAACTCTTACACATGCAAAATTGCATGTCATATCATTGGACCAACATGGGTCTTGGGAAGACCCCCATAGTGGACGGCCCTTAGGGGTTTTTAAAAAAAAATTCCAATTTTTTTATAACAAATAAAGTCTTGTTTAATTTTATAACTTTTATAAAATATAACACTACGTTTGCAAGACTTTATATAATCTTTTATAATGTCATTTAACCTATTAAATAACAAAATAAAATATTCTCTCAAAATAAATTATCCACATAATTTATTGATTTCTCAAGTGTAATTATTTAGAAAACCAATTTCTAAATATTGTAAGTGTTAATATTTATTTGTTTGATCACATCACAAATAAATAATATAAGTGTTTGTCTAGCTTGTTATTGGGTATGACTCGACTTGAATCATAACGTACTAGCCACATCAATTTATTATGTGTCTTGGGCATACAGAGTCCAACAAGTTTTGCTTATCACCCCGATCAAATTAATAGGTCTATACTCTCTTAGCCCCATCGGATCTTTGTTTTTAGGAATGAGAGTTATGAAGGAAGAACTGCATCCCGCTGCTATCGTACCTTTGCTGTAAAAAGAAGTCAACAAGTTATAGAAATCCAATTCGAAAACGTTCCAATACCTTTTGATGAAATTAAAGTTGAAACCGTCCGGTCCTGGAGCTTTGTCTGACCCACATTCAAACACCGCACATTTAATCTCCTCTTTACTAAAAGGAACCGTCAGAGAAGCCGCGTCCGCTTCCGAAAGACACTTAGCGTTCTGGAAAATGAATTTAGGTCTATCTCTAATCTTTTCCTCAAACGCCCTTTTGAAGAATCTCATAATCTCTTTTTTTATCATAGACGGTTTAGTGGTCCAAACATCATTGATCAAAAGGCCCGGTATATTGTTAGTAGCTCTTCTACTTTTAATGTATCCATGAAAGAACCTTGTATTCTCATCACCTTCTAAATTCCATCAAGCTCTAGCTCTTTGTATGATATCCTTCAACTTGTAGCCTTCAAGCCCTTAAGAACTTTAAGGCATTCCGATCTGGTCCACTCCTCCTCTTCAGATAACTCTCTGTCTTCTGCCACCTCTTCCAAATGTTCTAACTCTTCCTTAATAGTCATCTCTGTTTCCCCTTCCTTAGATAAGACCTCTTTTTTCCAGCTTCTTAGAGCTTCCCTGATCTTTTTAAGTTTTTGATATAAAATCTCGTCCGGATCCCCAACCCCGTTAAAATTAACGATCACCTTACTGACCACCTCATCGAAATCCTTTCTTTCCAACTAAGAATTGAAAAATCTGAACGGCTTTGGGCCAAAGTTTTTATCCGAGCAACTCAAAATAAAAGGACAATGATCCGAAAACATTCTCGGCATCGCCCTAAGGCAAGCCACCGGCCAATTTAGGAAGAAATCTTGACACACCAGAACTCTATCGATTTTGCTAAGTTTATTCTCATTGTCTTTAAGATACGTAAATTTTCTCCCTCTCATATCGTACTCTCTTAACCCGTTCTCAGAAATAAAATCATTAAAAATAGACGCACATTTTTTATTAAAAATAGAATTTATCCTTTCCTCCCAAAAACGCACTGCATTAAAATCTCCTAAGATCACCCACCATCCCGGATGGCTACTGTTAGGATCGGAGGCTCTCATGATTGTGTTTGTTTGTATAATTAGAACAGATCAAATAGAGTTTTAATAGAGTTTAAGTGCAGCGGAAATAATTACAAACTTTATAATCACAATCAATGAAGAAAATAGTTTAGATAAACAAATTCTTTTCATCAGTCAAAAGATTACAAAGCAATTCAAAAGATTACAAGCATGCTTACAAACTAAGCTCCCCCTCAGCCCGATACTCCAGTGGTTGGTTGCACAAGATGAAAGGATTGAATTGAGGAGAAGAACTCACTCAAAATGATCAAATGTAACAGTACAGAGTACTGTTCCATTTATAGACAATCCACACCGCTGAGGCATCTCAGCAGACGTCACCATGAAAGCGACGTCTAACAGTCTAACAACCTGTATCTACTGGTCTTATACAAACACTGCTAAACCTTAACTACTGACTATACATGAAACAGATGATATACTAAACTACTGCTCTCTCTTCATGTCAGTGCTTTCCTCAAGGTTGATCAGTCCTTGATTGGGCAGGGTTTTGTCATCAGTAGATTGTACCAGCAGTGTTTTCTTCTCAGCAGTTTTCTGGTGTCATCAGTAGATAGAAGAGCAGCAGCAGTTGTATCCGGGTAGTGGATGTAGGACCATCAGATGTTATAATCACTTTCAAGGGAGAAGACTTAGTGTAAACTGCTGCTTGTTGTGAATCCACTGTCATGATCCGGTTTTGGCTTTCATTATCTGTTCCTCTGGTAGGGTTCAATCCCAACAATCTCCCCCTGGAACAGATAATGCCAAATTTTAGTTGCTGCTCCACTTGAACTACCACCTAGAGTTACTTGTAACTCAGGGGGTGTAACCTCCTCAGTTGTTGCTGGGATAGCAGAGGTATAAGCATCAGACCCAGTCACTTGTTGGAGTGTACTCTCTTTGATGAGTGATTGAGAGGAACTGGTTTGTGTCTGAGCTATAACAACTGCATGCAACAAAGGTAGCATGGATTGTGGTAATATTATTGGTGAGGGTATGGGAGTTGAAAGAGACATGTCCTTGGGATCAGGACTGAGGAAGATGGATCCGATTGAATCCAGAGCTTCATACTGTGGGGTCCCTGTGCTTACAACCTGATCCTTTTGTGAGGATGTAGGAGGAGTATGAGGCAAAGGTAGAGATCTTTCTACCAACTGCTGTGAGGAAGTAGCAGCAGTAGTTTGTGGTGACATTTGTGTTGTCACTGACATTTGCTCTGGGATCTCATCTTCCAGAGTTGCCTTTGTTTTGGGGGGTTTTCTGGATGTTTTCTTTTTAGTCTTTTTGGTAGTGGCAGGTGTGGGTTTCAAAGCAGGGGTAGTGCTGCTATGATCACCTGGAGCAGTAGGCTCAACAACAGATGTCTGAGGAGCAGTGGTAACTGCTAAATTCTGCTCAGACACCTCTGCTTTTGTTTTTATTGGTGCCAACATCCTAGTGAATGTTTCAGGTGTTAAACTTTTTATTTGAAAATAAACACCTTGTTTTAGCAAATTTTCATTTTCTTTTTCAAATTTTTGTTTAAAATAGTAGCTTAGAAATCTTGGAAAAAGTAAAAATGCTTTGCTATCAACATTTTTTACCAAGTCATTAAAGATCTCATGGGAGTAGTTGTAATCTTTATTATTTAAAATAGCATAGCCCAGGCATTGAATCTTTAATGGTATTTCGTTAAACGCTGTTGTTTTATTTGAAACACACGACAAAAGTGTGTGAAATAAAAACCTTGGTGCAGAAGGGAAGTAACCTTTTTGTAAGGTATCTACCTTTGATTGTTCTGCATATCCCCTTTTCAGAAAATCAGCTTTCAACTCGTTTTTATCGAAGGAAGTTTTACCTTTCTGATCATCGAGTTTGAAGACTTCTGAGATTGATTGCAGAGTAATTTGAATCGCTTTACCCTGTATCGAGGAGTTTATGGCTACTACTTTATCATCTTGTTTCTCAAGTGTAGCATTTTTCCAGAACTCTCTCTGGGTTTGCAAGTAAATGGGAGCATCTGCTAACAACAAAGTTTTGTACTTTGATTCAGATAGTGTGTCGATGATGGAATCGAAGGTGTGGTTGTTTGAGGGTTTTGTAAGTAAACCCAAATAGTTATTAGGGGATTTGTATGGTATCTCAATGGATTCAGCGGCCGTTTGATCGACCTCTTTGGAAGATGATGGTGATTTTGGTTTTGATTTTGATTTTGACTTTGATTTCGTCATTTTTAAAAAGGAAGAAGAAGACCAGAGTATGATTTGAGATGGAGGGTTTGGAAACTGCTTTGAGAAGAGAATTTTAGAATTCAATTCGACAGTGTAAAACCCTGTTTGGGGTTTTGATCAAGGTTTTATTTAGGGGAAAAAATGATCGCTGATGTGGCAGCGGTTATTAGGATCTGATGGTTAAAAACTGACCACGTGTCAACCTCTCATGATATGGATGAAAAATGGAGAACAGTTGTTTTGAGAGCCACTGATGTACCAAGCATCAGTAGTTACAACGGTAATAATGTGACATCAGTGGATGATTTTTACTATTAGTAGATAGTATATCAGTGGATAGGACACTGATTTTGAGCATCAGTGCTTGCCAAGAAAATTGAAGGATCAGTGGCTGACTTTCAGCAGTGGACAGTATTTAGTAAAAAGATGTTTGAACAAGACAGTGGTTAAAGGTAAAGTAATGGTGATGATTTGAAAACACATTATATCAGCAACTTTTACAGGAATTTTCATTCAAGGTTTTACCACAAGACATTTGCACATTTGAAGCTTTTTCAAATTTCTGACAGTGGTTTAGTACCCCAGATGATGTAGACTTTTTACCAAGGCAACTCATCCTTGTTATAATATTTGAATTAAAACATGAGTGCCCAAGTATTTTAAGATCTGTTGACAATCAATCCTTTTTATAAAGTAAGAACAAACTTGAGTTTGTCATGACCTTGACAACAATACCATTTTCTTTTGATCTGCTTGAGGATAATTTAACCAACAAAAATAAAGGTTATCTATCCTGACAGGAGATTGAAACTTTTACTATCAAAAACCAGTAAAAGTTCCAAATATATCATTCAAAAAAATGGAGAATAATATATCCTGCTTTATTCGAGAAAATCCTTTTTAGAAAAAATAATTGAAGGATTTTCTAAAAACAGCACCAAAGGAACCTGGTAAAACAATAATAAAGCACATAATCATCTCATGCTCAAGTTTTTGAGAATGGTCAGTAGTTGAAGACAGTGGTATGAATTTTAACTGCATTTTGTCCACTGTTTGGTACCATTTTCTTGTAGATTGATTGACAACAGAAATGAGGACACATGTTCACATAAGTTTTTCAAAATCCTGTTATAGACTTCGTTACTACGTGATTATTTAGAAAAGTTTGTCTAGTCCTCTTTTGAAAGCTTATTCACTGGAAATACCATGGTTACCTGAACCTTTTCCTAAACCAATGACTGCACACAGTTGCTTTGATGACCATTTTTACCCCAACTTTTGACTCTAAAGTGTTTTGTGTTTATACTTTTTTCTTCTGACTTCAAAAGTTTTGAGATAAAACACACTTCTGAGTTTTTGTGAAATTTTTTCTTCCCTTTTTACCCTTCCCATTCATAAGTAATGAAATACTTACTGGGAGGTGTTTATTGAAGGAATACTTAATCCAGAATCATTTTGCAGTAATGTTTTAAGAGGTTTAGCCATATTTTTTACAAAATTTTGACCAATCTCACATTACATAAGATACAGACTATCTTGACTCCTTAATGTATTTTAACAGAGTTGATTTGTTCCTTTTGAGGATCTCAACCTGTTTTCAACACATAGGATCTAATGACTAAAGATTTAATTTCCCTCTTTATACGTTAGCAAAAACACTAATGTTTTTATGAACATAGGCTTTTGTTAATCTGAGGTTCAACTTTGTCATCTAATACAGCGACATCACAGATTTCATAGCAACAGTTGAAATCAATTTTGAAAATAAGAAATAATCCCGTAGTTTTAACAGATATGTTTTCAGATCTAAAACCATGAGTGTCTTGTGCATGAAATCACTTGTTGTGTGAGATTTGTGTGTCATATGACATCTTGGTTCATTTACAGAGTTTTTGAATAACCACTTTGAACATGGTTTACTCGGTACTCTGTTTTTCAACTAAATGCACCCAACCTCAGTGTCAATGAATTATGAGCCGAACTGTTATGTCAAATTGATTGTTAGATCGAATTTGACTGTCCAGGCTCTGATACCAATTGTTAGGATCGAAGGCTCTCATGATTGTGTTTGTTTGTATAATTAGAACAGATCAAATAGAGTTTTAATAGAGTTTAAGTGCAGCGGAAATAATTACAAACTTTATAATCACAATCAATGAAGAAAATAGTTTAGATAAACAAATGCTTTTCATCAGTCAAAAGATTACAAAGCAATTCAAAAGATTACAAGCATGCTTACAAACTAAGCTCCCCCTCAGCCTGATACTCCAGTGGTTGGTTGCACAAGATGAAAGGATTGAATTGAGGAGAAGAACTCACTCAAAACGATCAAATGTAACCGTACAGAGTACTGTTCCATTTATAGACAATCCAAACCGCTGAGGCATCTCAGCTGACGTCACCATGAAAGCGACGTCTAACAGTCTAACAACCTGTATCTACTGGTCTTATACAAACACTTCTAAACCTTAACTACTGACTATACATGAAACAGATGATATACTAAACTACTGCTCTCTTTTCATGTCAGTGCTTTCCTCAAGGTTGATCAGTCCTTGATTGGGCAGGGTTTTGTCATCAGTAGATTGTACCAGCAGTATTTTCTTGTCAGCAGTTTTCTGGTGTCATCAGTAGATAGAAGAGCAGCAGCAGTTGTATCCGGGCAGTGGATGTAGGACCATCAGATGTTATAATCACTTTCAAGGGAGAAGACTTAGTGTAAACTGCTGCTTATTGTGAATCCACTGTCATGATCCGGTTTTGGCTTTCATTATCTGTTCCTCTGGTAGGGTTCAATCCCAACAGCTACCTGTCACCCCCCATTGACATCCCAAAGAGCCTTTTTTGATTGACTTTATGCGGCGCATATACATTCACAATATTAAGACTTTGATTGCCACCTTTTAAAGTCCCCATAGTTAATAAAAAAATAGGATGTTTGAAAGAGTCGTGTACCTTGAGAATACCAGGGTCCCACATGCTAACCACCCCTCCAGATCTACCAGCTGCTGGAACGTGATCCATCTCGAATTTTCCAGCTCCCCAAAATTTCTCGAATTCAATACCTGAAATGTCACTAAATTGAATTTCTTGCAGCGCAATAAAATCGATACCATTTTCACGTTTTAATTTTTTTATCCAACCCGCTTTATTTTTATCCCCCTCTCCTAAACCTCTAATATTAAGGGAAAGAAAATTCATCTGTCTCCTAATTGGATTCCTTCTTCCCTGATCACTTCTTTAATCAAATGTTCGTGTCTCTGCAAATCAACTCCCAGAGTGCCTCCCATGACAGATGTAATGTGAATTTCCTCGTTAATATTTTCCTCCACCTCCTCGATTGGCTCTAAATTTAGATCTTTTAGCACCTCTCCTTCTATTTCCTTTCTAATAACACTTGACTCCTCCTGTTGTAACTCGATCTCTCCTGCGCTCCCCATACGAATATCAACGCTGATTTCCGGTTGAACACTATTATCACTATCCTCCTGTATGCCAATTGTTTCGTTCAAATCAAAAGGATCGTTGTCTCTCACTCTTTTCCAGGGCCTCATCAACTCACCAACTTCCTCTACTGTAGTCTTTTTATGAATGGGCTTCCTACCCTTTTTACTCCTTTTGCAAGGCCCAAAATGGTTTAAGTTAAAATTGAAAATATTCTGACCAAAGCCAGCTACCCCATCGCCTCCTCCTATATTGTCTTTTTCAATCCTACTCCCACCCCCATTAATCCATTGGACCTTTTCAATATTTCTTGGAGAATCCAAAAATACCCCTTCCTCCATACGTAAATTATCACCCATATATCCGTTATCCTTTCTTGGAACTCCTTCCACATTTAATGCTCCCACCTAAACCTCTTCGGCTGATTCCGACGAGAACCTTTCCTCTCCGGTGCCGGAATTCACCTCGAGGATCGGACTGTTCAGCTGATGATCATCCGGCTCATCATAAACCGGTATTTCGTTATTCCGTTCAACATTATACTCACGGGAATCCCCGACATTCGACGCTGCCGCATTACCGGCGACAACCTCTTACTGACTCCGCACTCCGTCCACGTTACCTTCCTCCCCCGGCATCGACTCCCCGACTACCTTACATATCTTCTTGTTGTTGTTGTGGGTTTCTGACTCCGACATGAGATCCCACTCTTCGCTTCCTTCCGAACACACATCCTGTTTGTCAACCGAATCAGGTATCCAGTCCCCCCTTTCTTATTCGACCCAAATCCTGAATCGTTTTCCTTTCTCAATAATAACGATTTCATCTTCGATCCTTTTTACCATGTCCGTCAAAACGCACACACAATCGGACGTAAGGATATTATCCTCTGTTTGTCTTTGTGAAGCATGCATAACTTTGCCGAAAACTCTCCCAACCGAATCATAGGTTTCGTTACCGGACATATGAAGAGGTACACCGTGAATGTTAAGCCATGCCAGTCTTTCGAAAGCGATCGATTGCCCCTTCCAGATTTCAACATTGACAAACCAATCAAAGCCTGCTGAGGTAGCTCTAAAGTTATCGGCCTCAACCGACGACTGGAAAACCACCAAAACATTTAGTCCGCCAATGTACTTAATCCCCGCGTCCCCAAAGTTTGCTTCCTTCAACAAGATGTCTAGCTTTCTAAGATTCCATAAATCTTTTAGCTTTCCAACAATCTCCTTGTCATGCAGTTCCACAAATGCCTTCGCATACTTAGAAACCGTCACCTCTTTCGCGTCGCCCGGGTCCTTAGACTTACCGGACACCATGTCGGCATAAGTAGTTCCTTTGTTGACGGATGAGCTGCCCCTAAAAACCTCCTGCTCCTTGAAGAGGTGAATTTAATGTAAACTATTAACCGAAGAAAAAGATACTGGATGATTAAAGTAGAATGTATCGGTTGACCAACTTAGTGTTTCGTAAATTATGTGAGAACCAGTGATTTACGGCTCCTAATTACATGATTAACAGATGATTAACGCGACAATAAATAGTGTTTAAGATGCAAATTAATGTAATTAGGCCTTTGGAGTGCCTAGAAATGGCTAACCAGCTTTATAGGGCGTGAACAGTGGTTTACGAAAAGATCCGGTGAATATTAAGCGACAACGAACTGATGCCGTAAAAAATACTGACAACGCCGACAAGTATGAATGTTACACGAATATTTTATGTCTATGAAATTAATTTTGTGAATTTATTGGGCTTCCGTGCGACACAAATGCAAACGTGAACTAAAAACGCGATTGTAGGAAACGCATCGGCAACGAAACGGAAGCGATGGAGACGCCTGCCACCTTCAGAACTTACATTTTATGCTACATTTAGCTCCGCAATGAAATTTTAGTAATTACAGTCGAAACCGGATCAGAAAAACGGTTTAAAACAACAAAGCACGCTCTTTACGCGATTTAACACACCCGACGAACGAAAGCGTCAGAACCGACCTCCGCTGTACGTTTTACTTGTTTTCGACTTTAAATATATGCGCTACTATTTTAAACGAAGCACGGGAATGAAAACGGGCCTTGAGGACGAGATCGGGCCGTTCGAAATAACCAGAAACAGGCTTGCGGGCCTTAGGCCCATGCTCATAAGACACTCACTATATAAAGGGATTTTAACCCAAAATCCTCATTTCCCACCCACACTTTCTCTCTCTAACTTACAAACTCTCTCTACTCTCTGTCTCTAGAACAGGATTTCCGGCGAACACCCGGCAAGAAGCCGGTGAATCACCGGCGACGATGGCCAGCGACCGCGGCGGTGCGGCGGAGGTCCGGCGAAGTTCCGGTGTCATTTTTTCTGACCAAACACCCCTACCCCCACTAAACTAAACCTTCCGAGTGCGATGGCGGTGTCCGTTTCCAACGATTTTTAGCCGTTTGAGCTCACGCGCAACTCCGGTGAAGATCCGGTCAAAATTCTGGCGAACTATTTTTGGAACTCTAGCACTATGCATGTGTAGATCGGGCACCTAGAGACTTTCCTGCAGAGTTTTACGAGTTTTTATTTTCCGACGACAATTCCGGTGAGTTTTCCGGCTCTGTTATACGACTCTTCTTTTGGTATTTTGACGCGGTTAATGGAAGTGGTTACTTGAACCGTTTTTGGTAGGCGGAAGGGGGGGGGGGGTTAACGGAAGTAGCGGCGGAAGATGGTGGTGATGATGGCCGCTGCGGCGATGGTAGTGGTCGTCGGAGACGACGGCTGACGACAATGACGAAGGACTCTGGTTCACGTCAGTGGGCTTCGGGTTCAGATTCAAGGGTTCGGGTTTGTTGCGGATTGAGTGTGAGAAATCATGTTTTGGGTTGGGTGTTCATGGAAGGCTAGGGTCACGGGTTAGCTTGTGGTCAGTTTCGGGTTTAGTTGACTCGGTTAAACCGAGTCAACTCGGTCAAGTTCAGTCAACAGTGAGTCGAATCCGGTCAACAGCAGGTTAAGCGGGTCAACTGGTCAACGGCTCGGGTCAACAGAAGTCATCGGTGTGGTTCGGGTCAGATTTTGGTTCGATTGACTCGGTCAACTCAGTCAAACGTCACGACGCGAAAGATTTGGTAAATAATTTCGGACACGATAATTATTTACGTAATTAGCTTTCATTATTACATGTGAACGAGCACGAACCATCATTTTTTTATGATTATATACCTTTAATATTTGGCGCATTTTGACGAAAATTACATATACATATATTGGTTAATTGACAATTGTTGAGTTTCAATAAGATAACGACAACATTGGGTTGTCGGGGTTATTACAAAAAACAGAGGAAACTCTGTCTGTTTTTCCTAAAAACTCGTAACACGAAATGTACTTACATTCTAAAAACGACATATATTAACCATTCGAGTTTTTCCTTCTAAGATAAAATATGGAGATATATTATTTTTGACGACATTATAAAATTTCGAAACCGATACTTAGTTAAAATAAATATAACACTTATAGATATTTCGAACTTCTATATTTCCGACGTTTTCTTTTCAAACAAACATAGTGTTTATTTCAAACACCAAAAAACTCGATATTGTTTTATAAAATAAATACATTTAGTTGTTTAATTCAAACATCAAGGTTTGGACGTTCTAATAAATAAACATAACCTTTTTATGTTTAGTTTGAACATCGAAACGCCGAAACGTTTTTATAAAATAAATATAGTTTATATATTTATTTCAAACATCGAACAACACGTGTTCTTTTATAAAAAAAATAATAAATATGGTTATACATATTTATTTACGAACACAACAACTCGACGATTCCTTTATAAAATGAATGTAACTTTTTATATTTACTTCAAATGCATAAACGACATATACATACATGTTGATAATCATCATATTAGACACAATATATGATACGAGTTTATTATATATTATTTTCACACGAGTTGTTATATATTACTTTCATATTGATATTCTTTAAATAAACGTGCGACTTCACGAGACGTCTTACGCGATTATAACAATATATTTATATATTTGTATATAAATGTTTATATGTTTTAATTTCTCGAAAACTAAGTCTTTCAAAGACTTATTAATTGTTACCGACGTTAAACGAAACTTAACCAGTATAACTTCTTCGCTTCTTTCAAGTTAACAACTTACCGTCGAATCGTTCGGTTAACGATTCGGTAGAGCTCGATGACACGTAGTTTTAGTTACTACGTTTACTTAGAAACTTATAAGATATTCCGTGTTAGGAATATTGTAGAATGCATGCTAGCAAGTCAAGTCTTGGGAACGACATCACGAAGTCGTAAATAGCTAGCTTTGCACATGGAAATCCAGGTGAGTTCATAACCCCACCTTTTTACGGTTTTACATTTTTCTAAATGTTTTCGGGGTGGAAAGACATGCACGTTTTGCAGAAACATACAAAATTTTCGATGAACAAAGATTGCATATTTTAGACAAAGCACGTTTTGCAAGAACATACAAAGTTTTTGAATGAACGAAAACTCATATTTCTAAATTATGTTACGAACGGATTTCAAGGAACTCAAATGGTTCACGAATGAATCATACGAAATATACCGGTTTTTACAAAACAAATGCGTATTATTGAAATGTGAATGATTTTCATGACTAGGGATGGGATCGTCTAGTTATAATAATGGGACTTGGTTGGTCTGCGTTTGAGAAATGGGACACCCAGTGAGTGCATGTTACTAAATGTTTACAGACAATTACAAATGGTATGGTTAGCTAAGGAAGGGTACACTTAGATCATGTGAGTGCTGGGTACAACACTTAAGGCCATTAATCCTCATTGTAGGACCGAGGGACATGAGTGATAGATCTATTTGGGTGTAGCGAGCCCACACCCATGGGGACCAGGGTGGCCCATAGGGTGACTATGTCTTCCAGCCGGAGGCCCGGTACAAATTTGCCAGGTTTGAGTTTTCCTGCATCACTTCACACATACCATTGGCCTTGCAAACCATTGGTGATCTTTTTTTCCTTGTTGCTTTCATACTGGGGTTTTACAAATTACATACCATGTTTTATACAAGTTCAAAGCATAGGATTATGCAGGCATGAAGTCAAAGTCAGGGTGGGCATTGATGGTTATACAAACTTTACAAATACATGGTTTTACGAACATAATGCGTTACACGTACAAAGTTTCCATATAACTTGACAAGAAAATGATTTTTAAATTCGTTTTCTCAATAATATTTCACAAACCGGTTATTCATAAGATTTATTTCAAATCTTTTACAAACAAACTATGAACTCGCTCAACTTTTTGTTGATTTTTCGCATGTTTCTTTCTCAGGTTACATTCGAAATTATGGCACGGTTGGAATAGGAGAACCATTGGGGATTTGAGTACTTAGTGGCGTTCGTTTTCTAAAAGTCTTAGCTTATTTGCTTCTGCTGTGCAATGAAGATACCAGTCCAGTCACGCCAGCTCTGATAATTTCGGGGTGTGACAGATTGGTATCAGAGCTATAGGTTACAGCGAATTAGGTTTCTGTAGAGATACCTAGGCTCTAACCTCACTTTCCTCTGGGGACTTAGATTATTAAAACCTGAATACATACAGAACGCCTAAGACTCGAATATGGTCTCCAACCGTTGCCGAAAAACAAACAGTCAAAAAATTTGTTTTCGAACATACGCTAAAGTTGTGTTTTACACACGGTACACGAAACGATTACATACAGTACACAAAACTCTGAGACTTTAGGAAACATGCATTTAAGACCTTCGGAAACTTATGTCTAAGTTCATTAAAGGTCATCACGTAGGAACCGCGAATATTAGCTCGGGCACACACTATTATCCATGTTGTCTATGATATTTTAACTTCCCGAGCAGGCAGCCTACGCACAACGAAATGCTAGTGCACGAGAATACATGGAACTCAAATTTTACGTCAACGGATGTCGGAGTACATCACATTCTACGCGGAACAAAACGCAAGTGCACAAGTGTACGTGAAACTTAAGCCATACATCAACGGAGGTTGAAGAACGTCACATACGACTATCAAGGAGAGGCCTTTGAAAAGAAACGATGGTGCAATTCAACGACGACGCTAGATTCTTGTCAGCAGGAGAACTATCGACCAGGAAGCGGCGGTTTGGCACGCGGTCCTGCAACGACACGAATCACTCCAAGGAGAAGACGCATGTCTTTGCATTCCCCCTTTCTCATTAATGACGAATACGCTATGTTCGACATTCCATGGTAATGTCACCTAACAACCGGTCATCACACGCAACCCCAGGTAGAGTCCTCAAATTTCTTTTATTGAAATTTCGACTTTCACATTTACTGAGTAGATTTTCGTACCTCTACTCCTCTTAATGGTCATTGTATCACGATCATTTCTTTCAGTATAGCGAATATTCATTTGCTTCATTTCTTGAAAAATTCATATGTTACACATGCATCGGTTTGTTACGCATGTGGTTTCGTTTCAAACAAGCGCTTCATCGGAGTTCAAATATTATTTCGCTAAATCTAATTATTGATTTGTGATTCGAATGACCTACATTATTGTAATTGTTGGCTCCTTTGTTATCAAGTCAACACATTTTCTTGAAAGTTCTTTTCTTTTCAAGTTACATACATGGTTTTTCGTCGTAACCATGTCGAAATTTCCTTTTTGAAACATATATATTTATTGTCGGATTGCGCTAAAACCAAGTTCAATTGTTTGAACTTGTCCATTACACATATTCACTTCAGAGCATCATATGATGTATTGGGAGCATCATATTCAAAATTCGTTTTAACAAGTGTTTCATTTGTTTCGAGTCGAAGTAAACTTGTTTGGCATTCGACTCCATTAAATTGTTTGTTGATTTCGACACCTTGTGGTGGTATTTTCACTTATTTGAAGCTTGCGCTAAACTCGTTTACATATCTCATGCACGGATTTAATTATTTATTTATTGATTTAGATTAAATCCGCTTTGATTTATCACATTACAATAGTCTTAACACAATCGTGTGATAAGACAAGGGTACACAAAATTCATTTCATATTCCGGTGTACCTCCTAATGGTCCTTTCAACATCGATCGAATGTTTTGCGATATTCATTGCTTCTTCGTCTTCGATCGAAAACATTATTTCTTTGATGTTCAAATTTCAATTAAAAATCCTATGATGTTGTTAGAAACAAATTTTCATATTTACTTCATTGCGCTTTCAATTGACTTCAAACACGGTGAATTTGTTTGATCACCACTATTATTGAATTATTTAAATCACTACGACACCTTGTGGTGTCAGTACAAACTTGTAGCTTGGGCTAATCATGATTGAGCGTTTCATGCAAAACACAGGTGATACTTGTTCGATCACCCCTATTATTGAATTGTTTCATTCATTGTGAAACCTTGTGGCGTCGGTATAACTTGCAGCTTGTGCTGATCACGATCGAGCGTTTCATGCAAACTAGTACATTTGAGATTGTTGATTCTAAGTTCATCCAGTGGATGTTATTACTTCTAGAACTCATTTACTTATTGTGAACGTTCATATGGAATTCGATTGGTCGAAGTTCCTGTTCATTGTTGGATCCCTGTTAACTTAGTCACATTAGTGACTGTACCTATACGTCTTGTTTCCTTTGACATCAATTTTTGAAACACATTTCTTTTAAACCGTTGGGTTCTTATTGTTGAGGAATGTCATTAAATTCACATGATTCGAATAAGTCTTGTTTCGATTACGTGGTCATTCACTTTGTTATTATTCGGACTTACCTGCGAACAACACAATTCTGAGGAGATAACATAGTCTAAATTTCGAGGACGAAATTTCTGTAACAGGGGGAGAATGTGACAACCGGTGATTTACGGCTCCTAATTACGTGATTAACAGATGATTAACGCGATAATAAATAGTGTTTAAGACGTAAATTAACTTAATTAGGCCTTTGGAGTGCCTAGAAACGACTAACCGGCTTTATAGGGCGTGAACGGTGGTTTACAGAAAGATCCGGTGAATATTAAGAGACAACGAACTGATGTCGTACAAAATACTGACAACGCCGACAAGTATGAATGTTACACGAATATTTTATGTCTATGAAATTAATTTTGTGAATTTATTAGGCTTCCGTGCGACACAAATGCAAACGTGAACTAAAAACGCGATGGTAGGAAACGCATCGGCAACGAAACGGAAGCGACGAAGACGCCTGTTGTTGGTGCATGCGTCTATTGACTTCGTCTTGTATCGAGTCTTGTACTAAGAATGTTAGATCAGAGCACGTAGTTCAAGATAATATGTAATTCCGCTTGAGAGGGTAATTCCGCTTGAAATTGTCATGCATGTAATTCCGTGCGGAATTAGATTCCGCTTGGAATCTAATTTCGTTTGGAGCTGTTTCAAACGGAATTAAGAGCCTATATATACTCCTTCAAGCGAAATCATTTGTAACAATTCCGGTTTCAGTACCGAACTACCACCGAAGTGTCGACTCGCTGTAAATTGTCATCAAATCAATAATATCGACAGTTAATGAGTATATCTTGCTGAATTAAACTCAATACGTCTGTTTCCCCTTTTCGTATTGAGAAAAACTCTTCTGATCGACTCGTTCGGGTCCAAAAACAATCCTACAAGTGGTATCAGAGCCCAGGAGGAAGAGTTCTTACCAATTCAGCTGCAAATTCTGATTTCTACACCTTCTTTTTCAAAATTAATAATTTTTCACGGTTAAAATCAGCTAAATTTCTCACATCTTGTGCGCAATTGTGTTTTAATGAATCCTTGAGAAAATTGGACTTAAAATCGATCTAAAACTGGTAATATTGGTAATTTCGTTTCAAAATCAGTTCGAGAATGATGACGTCAGCCGCATTTCAAACGGAATTAGATCTTAATTCCGCTTGAAACCGGTATTCCGTTTGAAAACAGTATTTCCGCTTTAAGTTGTAATTCCGTTTGAAATTTCAAACAAAATTAGGGATTTCGTTTGAAAGGGGTGTTCGTTCATACGGAATTAGGTATCCCGTTTGAAACTGGTATTCCGCTTGAATACTGATTTTGCTTGAAGTTGTCTAACTGTTGATTCCATTTGAACTGTGTAATTTCGTTTGAACTGGGTATTTCCGCTTGAAAGGAATTCCGTTTGAACAGGACTGTTTTGTAAACTTTGAAAATCCGAAACATAGAAGAGGAATTTTATAACGCCTTTGCTACCCCGATTACTGTTACACAGCAGACAATGTTGGAAAATGAAACGGGGACTATGCAAAAACCGCCTAAGCTCATGAACATTGAGGAGTATAAAGGTTGGGAAGGACGTTTTGAAAACTGGGTTCAAGCAAATTATTTAGATGCTTGGGAATGTGTTGAGACGAAATATGTTAGACCGATGACTGATGATGAGGAGATTATAGCAATAAAAGACCTTAGTGCTGAAGATAGAAAGAAATACAAAGATGAGAAAATGATGTTAAGTCTACTACCACAAGCTGTGAAAGAAGATATTTTGGTTTTATTGCAACACAATGGAACTTCTTATTCAATATGGAAAGCTTTAAGATCAAAGTTTGTTGGAAGTCAAGAGATGGTTAAAAACAAAAAATCACTTTTGAAGAAAGAGTTTGATATGTTTCGTGGTTTGAAAAATGAAAGCACAAAGCAAATTATTGAAAGATATTGCAATCTGTTAGCTAACATGAAGAGATTGAGCATCAACAAAGATAATGAAGAGTTGATCGAAAAATTGGCTAATGCATTGCCATATGAGACTTGGGGCACATATCTCATGATGTTGAGAAACAAGAAAGGTTTTAGCAGTCTGACATTGAGCAAGTTCATTGAAAAAATTGAGGCTCAAGAGATGGAACAAAGAAAGATCTCTAGAATGAAAGATTTTGATGGTGAACAAGACATTGGGCTTTATTACAAAGCAGGGTTGAATGACAAAACTACCAACATGTCACCAAAGGTTGAGACTACATTCAATGCAAAGAGTTCATCAGGAAGTTCATCCAAAGGATCAAACAGCAACACAAGTTCTTCATCATATCCATCTTTTGATCCGAACATTTCAGCAACCAAGAATGGCAGAAAGCTACAATGCAACATTGTATTAAATCTTGAAAATGATCAGGATTATTCTGAAGAAGTTGCAAAAAGCCATATGTCTTTATTGGGAACCGTGTTGGAGTCGTATTGAAGTTTTGTGGCAGGTCGGATCGGGAATCCAATGCTTACAAAAGAGGATTACGATCAGATTGATGCTGAAGAGATGGAATTGATGGACATAAAGTGGTGTTTGGCAAGTGTGTTGAGACGAGCTGAGAAATTTAAGCAGATCACAGGAAGAAATGACTTACGTGATGCTAATGTTTCTACTTTGGGTTTTGATAAATCTAAAGTCACTTGTTTTCGTTGCAGGGAAAAAGGACACTTCAAGAGGGAGTGCACAAATCGCGAAGCAAGTGGAGCTCAAAATCCGTTTAACAACAGTGATTACTACCGGAAGGCCATTTATCATCAAGCTGCTCAACAACAACAAGAACCACAAGTGGCACATGGTAGAAAAGTAATTGAGGAGTCTTCAAAGAGAGCATGTTTGGTGAATCAAGAAGATTTCAGTTGGGACAAATATATTTCAGCCAACAACAAAGCATGCCTAATCAATCAAGATGATGAAAAATTGCCAGAAGGTTTTAGCTGGGCAAATTTTAATTGGGATTATTATGATCCAAATAAAACTTCAAATCATAAAGCATTTGTTGCTCGAGTTGAAGAAGATAGTGATGATGATAGTGAGTATTATGCAAAACGAATGGCACCTCATTTGAAAATGATGGCAGAAAGTGATAGTGAAGATGAAAAAGCTAAAAAGAAAAAGAAAAAGGTCAAAACACCAGTCAGCAGTGATGATGAAGAAGTTCGAGTGGTAAGGAAAAAGGTGAAAGACATTCCAGAATTCAAAGTTGAAGAAGAAGCTAATGCACAAAAGGTTCTAGTGATATGTGAAAACTGTGAAGCACTAAAGAAGCAGAACAGTACTTTGATTCATAACATGAACAGATTGAAAGAATCTTATGATGTTCTGAACAAAGCCATGAATCAGTACAATCAAACAAGCAGTGAACAAGCAACAGCCATGAAAACACTACAAGGAGCTCTTATGACAAAGCAGAAAAGTGTTAACAGTTACATTGAAAAATGTGCTGTGCTTGAGCAGAAACAGGAAACACAAAGGATTGAAACAGAAAGAGTTAATCGGTTGTTATAAAGTTACCCATGTACTTCTTATGTCATTGACAGGATTTATCTAACTGTGGAAGGCATGAAGGCTTTTGAGGAAGACATCCCTGAAGAGAAAGAAAAAAAGATTGACACAGAAGAAGAGACATCTGAGAGAAAGAATTCTGAAAAGAAGAAGAGTACTAAAGTGAAGAATTCTGGTAAGAAACAAGATTTCAGTTACAACAAGTGTCCACCCCCGCTTGAAAATGGATATTCTCCGAGAAATCCAAATTCAGAAAGAGTCGAAAAGGCAACAAATTTATAGTGGGAGTCGGAGTCTTCAGTTAACCTGCCAGAAAATATTGATGTCACTTTTACATCGTCTGACACTGATCAACAATCTCAATTGATGAAGAAAGTAGTGGATCATGTGTTAGATAACGATGAAACTGAGGAGCCAAAGTCGGAGTCTATGTCAGAGTCAAAGTCTGAGTCCAGCACTCCGAGTCAAACCGTCAAACAGGGCAAAAGAGTTTACAATAAAGAATTCCTGTTATCAAAATCTAATTTGGATGACGAAACGTTCAAAGTTGCATATACTTTGAATGATTCTGACAAATTATATTCTGATGAGGAATTTCCAATAAGAGGTATTAAAACTGAAATGATCAGAAAGGTTTTCAAACTAACAGAAATTAATATTTCTGAAATAAAAGATGTAAATCTTAATGATAAACCTAAAAGGTACACCTCAAGAGTTCAACAAAGAGAAAACAAGAAAAAGGGTTACAGTTCTGGTTCTGGTTATCGAAAGAAACCAAATCATAACCGTAATTTCAAAAGGAAAGGTCTGGGTTTTATTCCACCAGAAAATCATAAAAATGAAAAATATGTTCGAGATTTTAAATCAAAAATGATATTTGTTTCAGGTACATCATCTGAAGAAGAGAAAGAAAATCTATTCAGAAATCAGTCAAACAAAGATTTCCTTGCGAAGAAGGAAGAAGAAATGAAGAATGCTGATCAGATGAAAGAAACGAGAACCTGTTTCCAATGCAACACTGTTGGTCATATTGCCAAGAATTGTTCCAAGGCAATACAATCAAAACAGGGAGTTTCTCGTAAACTGAAAGAGAAAGTGATTGAGTTTGAACCACCAATTGATAGAACTAAACTTTTCAAAAATTCAAAATTTGAAATTGGTGAATGTTCAAACAGGTTTTACAAGAAAAGAGCAAACCTTGACAACCAGAAATGGGTTGTAAAGAAGTCTGATAATAGTTCTAGTAATGATTCCGATTCGTCAAAATCAGGGGAGCTATCTTCTGGCGATGAATCTGATTCCACAAAGTCAGAGGAGCCACAAATTGGGGTTAAAGGTGAGAATTCAGTTCCTCCAATGGATGATGCAAATTTTCCACCATTGAGGGCTGAAAATTTTAAACAAAAAGTTGGTAAAATTGAGATTTCAAATCAATTTTTCTCAGAAAAGAAAGAATTTGATGTTGAAAAGGCCTTTAATTCTAAAGTGAAACACATTTTTGGAAAAATGGTTGATGGGAAGGTCAAAGGGGTGAAGGAGTTTTATGAGAAAAAATTGAAGAAACCAGGTAAGTGTGTTTCGTCCCAGGTTTGTGACTGGGATGGAACCTGTTATGATCAGTAAAAAACCGGACTTGCCGGAGCTCCCAGGTTGGTAAGTGTGGAGCAGGTATCGGCATCTTTCTTGAGAAATTCATGAAAGTGATTTCGACTTACAAGTGGTAAATCAGGGACATTAAGTTGTACTTGATTTTCTACAAGTGATGTTTGTTGATTGATCTAAAAATTGTTAAATATTTCAAGTGGTAAAATGAAAAAGGTGATGAATAAATCCCCTAACCTACAAAAGGTTTATGAAATCAGCAAAACTAATTTTCCAGAAAAACCATTTGATTAAAACAAACTTAAGTGTTTTGAAATCATAATGGGAAAATGTTTTGTTGTGAGGGGGAGTTCTGATTGTTTATGCCAAGTGGATGGCGAATTGAAGTGATTTGATATCGGTTGTCAATTTACTTGTACAGTTTGTTTTCAAATTTCTTTAAATGATTTTGAATTTTAGGGGGAGTAAGTATTTCAAAAAATCCAAAAACATTTGAAAATTTGAAAAATACAAAAGCATGATAAAATTCAAAATGAGTTTTGTTGTGAAAAAGAGGAAATGATAGTACATCAGTGGACTATCACAACATGCTAAAGAATTGGAAAGTCAAATGTGATAAACGGTCTCACTGATGATGTGCCCGTAGGTTTTTATACATTTAGTAAATTGTGACGAGATATAAACCTAAATTTCAAACTTACTTATATCGTGGGGAACATCTCTCGGATATATGGGTAACCCCCGAAATCTTGTTTGAAAGGTCCCTCTTTCTGAGATACTAGGTCTTTATACTCAGTGATATCTGGGGTATTATCCCGGGACTTCTGATTTTGCGGAAGCAATGGCCTAGTCCCCGGAGAATACTTTACGCTTGCTTGAAATATAGCCCACCCTCAGCATAAAAAATGATGAAACATTGAAAAAATGCTAATCATGTGCTGTTGAAGAAAAGATTCTCTAAAGGGGACCCACCAAAAGTCGAAGCCGTCATTTCTCTGCTGAATGGAAGTTCTGACCTGAGCTCTCACGGTCCTTCATAAATTAACCCCTTACAGATATCATCTAGGTATACTCACCTGTAAGACTGAATATTGGGATCTGGATACGGGAGTATATTCTGAGGTGGGACACGCGAATAAGTTTAAGTGCTTAAAACATTAATCTCGTATCTCGAAACAGTTGAACTTTGTGTGAAAATTTAAGTGGATTAGTATACTGACAATCTAAGTGAATCGTTTAGAACTTAAAATGATTAAAGCTTAACGGTGTTGGTGATTTGTCTCAAAAACTGATATGATCCTCTTACACAAACTCACAAAAATATTGGTCTGTAAATATTTCTTATCTGCATTGCATTACAAATAATAATCCAAAAAGATTTTCGGAGTGTTTTAGCATAATTTTTTTGAAAATAGAAAAAGATTTTCGACAACTGGTGTTGATGAGATGATTTTCAAAATTCCAAGTGCTAGACATGATGAACAAATGGTTTGGGAAGTGTGTTTTTGTAAAGAAAAATGATATCTCTTCAAATGGTTCATCAAAGTTTAACATTGTAAAATCATTCATTGATTGAATAATTCCTGCAAATGGTTCATCAGAGTTTATAAATGTTAAATCATTTTGGAAATTATATTTACAAGTGGTTAGCAGAGTGTAAATTTGTCAAATTTGAAATTTATTTTTGGGTAGGGATTTGTGCAGGAAAAATAGAGCCAGCTTCAGATCTTGAGATAAATAGATAAAAAGCCAAGTTTCGATCCAGAACAGGATGTAAGCCAGGTCACGATCTTGAATCTGTGGAAGTCAGACTGTGATCCCAGTGTATTGAAAGGGAGAATCTGAATGTTGAAGAGCCAGATTCTGATCCTGAGATTATTGATGCTGATGAACTTAAAGAATCAAGAGATCTGATCAAGAGAAGATAGAGCCAGAGAGGAGGAGGTTATCTGTTGGTGCTGATAGAGAAAGGAGAGAGAATTGAGGATGCTTTACAGTGTCAGATACTTTAGAGAGCACGAGAAGACTGATAAAGACTGAAGATGCGAAGACTCGACACTTTAGACTCGTCAACATTCGAGGGGGAGTCTGTTGGTGCATGCGTCTGTCGACTTCGTCTTGTATCGAGTCTTGTACTAAGAATGTTAGATCAGAGCATGTAGTTCAAGATAATATGTAATTCCGCTTGAAATTGTCATGCATGTAATTCTGTGCGGAATTAGATTCCGCTTGGAATCTAATTTCGTTTGGAGTTGTTTCAAACGGAATTAAGAGCCTATATATACTCCTTCAAGCGAAATCATTTGTAACAATTCCGGTTTCAGTACCGAACTGCTGCCGAAGTGTCGACTCGCTGTAAATTGTCATCAAATCAATAATATCGACAGTTAATGAGTATATCTTGCTGAATTAAACTCAATACGTCTGTTTCCGCCTTTCGTATTGAGAAAAACTCTTCTGATCGACTCGTTCGGGTCCGAAAACGATCCTACACCTGTCACCTTCAGAACTTACATTTTACGCTATATTTAGCTCCGCAGTGAAATTTTAGTAATTACAGTCGAAACCGGATCAGAAAAATGGTTTAAAACGACAAAGCACGCTCTTTACGCGATTTAACACACCCGACGAACGAAAGCGTCAAAACCGACCTCCGACGTACGTTTTACTTGTTTTCGACTTTAAATATATGCGCTACTATTTTACATGAAGCTCGGGAATGAAAACAGGGCTTGAGGACGAGATCGGGCCGTTTGAAATAACCAGAAACAGGCTTGCGGGCCTTAGACCCAAGCTCATAAGACACTCACTATATAAAGGGATTTTAACCCAAAATCCTCATTTCCCACCCACACTTTCTCTCTCTAACTTACAAACTCTCTCTACTCTCTCTCTAGAACCGGATTTCTGGCGAACACCCGGCAAGAAACCGGTGAATCACCGGCGACGATGGCCGGCGACCTCAGCGGTGCGGCGGCGGAGCCGCCGTAGGCGGCGGAGGTCCGGCAAAGTTCCGGTGTCATTTTTTCCGACCAAACACCCCTACCCCCACTAAACTAAACCTTTCAAGTGCGATGGCGGTGTCCGTTTCCAACGATTCTTAGCCGTTTGAGCTCACGCGCAACTCCCGTGAAGATCCGGTCAGAATTCCGGTGAACTATTTTTGGAACTCTAGCACCATGCATGTGTAGATCGGGCACCTAGAGACTTTCCTGCAGAGTTTCACGATTTTTTATTTTCCGACGACAATTCTGGTGAGTTTTCCGGCTCTGTTAAACGACTCTTCTTTTGGTATTTTGACGCGGTTAACGGAAGTGGTTACTTGAACCGTTTTTGGTAGGTGCAAGGGGGGTTAACGGAAGTAGCGGCGGAAGATGGTAGTGATGACGGCCGCGGCGGCGGCGACGGTGGTAGTGGTCGTCGGAGACGACGGCTGACGACAACGACGCAGGACTCGGGTTCACGTCAGTGGGCTTCGGGTTCAGATTCAAGGGTTCGGGTTTGTTGCGGATTGAGTGTGAGAAATCATGTTTTGGGTTGGGTGTTCATGGAAGGCTCGGGTCACGGGTTAGCTTGAGGTCAGATTCGGGTTTAGTTGACTCGGTCAAACCGAGTCAACTCGGTCAAGTTCATTCAACAGTGAGTCAACTCGGGTCAACAGCAGGTTAAGCGGGTCAACTGGTCACGGCTCGGGTCAACAGAAGTCATCGGTGTGGTTCGGGTCAGATTTCGGTTCGATTGACTCGGTCAAACCGAGTCAACTCGGTCAAACCTTGTCAACTCAGCGAGTCAACCCGATTGACTCGGTCAACTCAGTCAAACGTCACATCGCGAAAGATTTGGTCAATAATTTGGGACACGATCATTATTTACGTAATTAGCTTTCATTATTACACGTGAACGAGCTCGAACCATCGTTTTTTTTTATGATTATATACGTTTAATATTTGGCGCATTTTGACGAAAATTACATATACATATATTGGTTAATTGACAATTGTTGAGTTTCAATAAGATAACGACAACATTGGGTTGTCGGGGTTATTACAAAAACAGAGGAAACTCTGTCTGTTTTTCCAAAAAACTCGTAACACGAAATGTAGTTACATTCTAAAAACGACATATATCAACCATTCGAGTTTTTCCTTCTAAGATAAAATATGGAGATATATTATTTTTGACGACATTATAAAATTTTGAAACCGATACTTAGTTAAAATAAATATAACACTTATAGATATTTCGAACTTCTATATTTCCGACGTTTTCTTTTCAAACAAACATAGTGTTTATTTCAAACACCCAAAAACTCGATAATGTTTTATAAAATAAATACATTTAGTTGTTTAATTCAAACATCAAGGTTTGGACATTCTAATAAATAAACATAACCTTTTTATGTTTAGTTTGAACATTGAAACGCCAAAACGTTTTTATAAAATAAATATAGTTTATATATTTATTTCAAACATCGAACAACACGTGTTCTTTTATAAAAAAAATAATAAATATGGTTATACATATTTATTTACGAACACAACAACTCGACGATTCCTTTATAAAATGAATGTAACTTTTTATATTTACTTCAAATGCATAAACGACATATACATACATGTTGATAATCATCATATTAGACACAATATATGATACGAGTTTATTATATATTATTTTCACACGAGTTGTTATATATTACTTTCATATTGATATTCTTTAAATAAACGTGCGACTTCACGAGACGTCTTACGCGATTATAACAATATATTTATATATTTGTATATAAATGTTTATATGTTTTAATTTCTCGAAAACTAAGTCTTTCAAAGACTTATTAATTGTTACCGACGTTAAACGAAACTTAACCAGTATCACTTCTTCGCTTCTTTCAAGTTAACAACTTACCGTCGAATCGTTCGGTTAACGATTCGGTAGAGCTCGATGACACGTAGTTTTAGTTACTGCGTTTACTTAGAAACTTATAAGATATTCTGTGTTAGGAATATTGTAGAATGCACGCTAGCAAGCCAAGTCTTGGGAACGACATCACGAAGTCGTAAATAGCTAGCTTTGCACATGGAAATCCAGGTGAGTTCATAACCCCACCTTTTTACGGTTTTACATTTTTCTAAATGTTTTCGGGGTGGAAAGACATGCACGTTTTGTAGAAACATACAAAATTTTCGATGAACAAAGATTGCATATTTTAGACAAAGCACGTTTTGCAAGAACATACAAAGTTTTTGAATGAACGAAAACTCATATTTCTAAATCATGTTACGAACGGATTTCAAGGAATTCAAATGGTTTACGAATGAATCATACGAAATATACCGGTTTTTACAAAACAAATGCGTATTATTGAAATGTGAATGATTTTCATGACTAGGGATGGGATCGTGTAGTTATAATAATGGGACTGGGTTGGTCTGCGTTTGAGAAATGGGACACCCAGTGAGTACATGTTACTAAATGTTTACAGACAATTACAAATGGTATGGTTAGCTAAGGAAGGGTACACTTAGATCATGTGATTGGTGGGTACAACACTTAAGGCCATTAATCCTCATTGTAGGACCGAGGGACATGAGTGATAAATCTATTTGGGTGTAGCGAGCCCACACCCATGGGGACCAGGGTGGCCCATAGGGTGACTATGTCTTCCAGCCGGAGGCCCGGTACAAATTTGCTAGGTTTGAGTTTTCCTGCATCACTTCACACATACCATTGGCCTTGCAAACCATTGGTGATCTCTTTTTCCTTATTTCTTTCATACCGGGGTTTTACAAATTACATACCATGTTTTATACAAGTTCAAAGCATAGGATTATGCAGACATAAAATCAAAGTCAGGGTGGGCATTGATGGTTATACAAACTTTACAAATACATGGTTTTACGAAGATAATGCGTTACACGTACAAAGCTCCCATATAAGTTGACAAGAAAATGATTTTTAAATTCGTTTTCTCAATAATATTTCACAAACCGGTTATTCAAAAGATTTATTTCAAATCTTTTACAAACAAACTATGAACTCGCTCAACTTTATGTTGATTTTTCGCATGTTTCTTTCTCAGGTTACATTCGAAATTATGGCACGGTTGGAATAGGAGAACCATTGGAGATTTTAGTACTTAGTGGCGTTCGTTTTCTAAAAGTCTTAGCTTATTTGCTTCCGCTGTGCAATGAAGATACCAGTCCATTCACGCCAGCTACGATAATTTCGGGGTGTGACAAATTAAACCTGATAACAATGAAAATGTAGGCTCTATTGCTCTAACGAATTAAAGACTTCTTGAGTTTATGTTGTTTTGAATGACCTAAACTAAGGTACGGATTATGTTTTCATTCATCATATTATACTTTTCAATTTCTTCTATGGGTACGAATTCTTAGGTCTTGATATCGTAGCATAATTTTATTTTTCATTACTCTTTAGTACAGATCTTTGTCTTTGTCTTAAAGTTTGATTGCCATGGTTTGATAACTATATCTTTTTGATATGTAATACATGATACGTGGTTGAAAGTCCAGTGTTTCACGTATTTAAATTTGTAATTTTACGCGAATTTGAGTTTTGAATGATCTACTTTGATGTGATTTGCATTTCTAACGGAGTTTAAGGAACAATTTTTGAGCTTTATGGGATATTAGGACAAGGCTAGGACCATCCAGACATGTGAAACGAATAAATCGGGCGAAAACATCAAAAATCGCGTCGGTGTGTAACAACCCTCAGTAAAACCGACACTCTCGAATATTTTCGACACCCTAGTATATTTTAAAATGTCCCAATATGTCTTTAAATACACCCCGTATTTGAAAGCCGAGGCCGAAATACAATATAACATTTAGAAATAAAATTTAAATCTGAAATATAAGCTGAGGCGGGCCGCGTAGACCCACCCCAAGCCTTTACGCGGGCGGTATCAAGGTTGGAAACTGACTCCGTTGATTTCTTTAGTTCAGGCGGGCCGCGTAAGCTTTAGCTTACATTCACGCGGGCCGCGTGAGATCAAAATAGTGGCAACACCCCAGGCGACACGTGTCATCATCGTGTCAAGTCTATACGCTGATCCGGACGAGCTACGCATTGACTGGAGTTTGACGCAGGCCGCGTAGACCTTCGTCTACTCTTACGCGGGCCGCGAGAGACCCAGGTTCAGCACC
This sequence comes from Helianthus tuberosus, assembly GCA_030545235.1. Taxonomy (NCBI): domain Eukaryota; kingdom Viridiplantae; phylum Streptophyta; class Magnoliopsida; order Asterales; family Asteraceae; genus Helianthus; species Helianthus tuberosus. The sequence continues at coordinate 92,630,793 of CM060452.1, forward strand.
TATATAAGCAGGCATCGAGTTTCGGTATTACTCGTTCATTTCTTTTCTTTCTTAAGCGAAATTCTGAGTAGTAGAAGTAATACGCGGGTATTATATCCCCCTAATTAGCGAGGTTCTGCTCCGTTGTAAGTATTATAACCCCAGTTTCGTAATAGATACGCTGCCCGATTGATTTAGGGTTCCGTAATAACTGTCGTGGTTCTGCCCGACGTAGTTGTTGGAATGCCGCCTCGGGGAGGGTATCATTAATATTTTCAAAGGGTTATGATACTAACCAATGTACATTTGTATAAATTATAGATTATATCCAGGAAACCCTTACGCGAAGTCTAAGATAGCAATGTGAGTTTATCCAATTTTTGTTAACCTTTTTGTAATATTTTACAAAACCTTAATTGTTTTACAATTGTGATTAAGCGGTGATTGAGTCTTTGTAGTTCTTTAATTACTGCCGGTATGTTGGGGTTTTGTATACAAAATTTACTACACTGTGAGTAGTAAGTCGGGGATGACAGTACGTTACCATTGGACAACGAGTTAGCCAATGTGTAATATGACCCACAAGTCAGGATTGACAGTACTGAATGAGTAATTGTGTAGAAATAAACAATGTGATCGCTCTCAATATTGTTTTAACTGATAAAATGTTTCTTGATTAAACTGGGATTCACTCACCAGTATTTCCCACTAACAAATGTTTTTAAAACGCGTTTCAGGTAACACAATGTGACAGCCAATTAGTAAAAAGCCAGCTAGAGAGCACTGAAGGCTTGGGAAAACTGTGGCTATAAAAGTTACCTAAAAGACGATGTTTTAAATTCAATAAAATAGGGTTTATCCCTATAAACGTATTGAAATAAGAAACTTGGGTTTTGCCCATGTGATTATTAATATTAAATGAGGTGGTTTTACTCTGATAAACATTTCCTAACTACGGTCCTGATGTAATTTCCGCTGCCAAATTAACAAGCTGATACCACCGAAACTCTAAGTTCGCGTCCGCCCGTTCCCGGGACAGATAAGGGATCAGGGGTTGCGACACGGTGACTCGCTACTAACATGTCGCTGATGCGGCGACGGAGTTTTGTTGTGACAACTGGCACCAAACCGGTAATTTCCGTACTATTTTAATTATTATTTATTAACTGCAATTATGTGATTAAGCGTCAACATTATGTGATTACTTTCTTTACATATGAATTCATGCATGTTTTATACTTCAAATATTGCCTTGTGCATTACCTTAAGCGTTGCGTCAGAAAGACTAGTAAACTCACCGGTAAGTCACACTGTGTCAGCACTTTGCAGAAAGTAGTCAGACAACAGAATTAGGGCCCAGGAGTAGGTCCAACATCTAAAACACATAAAAACCCAAGTATGGATACAAGGGTTAGCATATAAACTTTCCGGAATCTAAACTATGCACTAAAAGACACCCGAAACTCACTTTAAATGCTGAACTCTGCAGAATTCAGTAGAAAATCAGCTAAAAACAGCAATTTAACACCAAAATATTATGCAGAACTGATGTTTTAGTGTCCAGAATAACTTACAAAGTGTCAGGAATTGAAACTGTCACAAAAGGTGCTTCATACCTAGTAAAACTGCGCAATTTAGCACTTTAATGAACTGTAACGAAACGAACAACCGGACAATACCCAAAACATCGAAATTTAACTAGAAGCATTGTTTTTATGATATTAAGCTAGTATTGGTGATAGAACACCTTAAAAATCATAAAAACACCTAAACATACTTAAACTAACTTAGACCTTCTAGTTTTCATTTATAACCTTCAACTTTCAACAAATGACACTTTACCCCCCCTTTGTTCGAAAACCGGCCCCAAGGGCCCACATATCTTTTGATTATTATAATCTTCCATGTTTGCTAGATATTATACATATCAACCTATGTGTAACAAGTTGTTGGAGGATAAAAGGATAAGAGACCATATTAACTTCATTATCATCTTTCACATTCAAAACACCATACACTTCTCTCCTTCCTTTCTTGCTCTCGGCTCACCCACACCACACTACCACCATCATTTTCAATCCATTACAAGGCAATCTAAGGTCACTACAAGGTGTATGGAGGCTAACTAAGATGGCTTGAAGTGCTAGAACTTGAAGGACCACTTGGAGGAGCCATTAACCACTCACTTTCTTCCATCTTCATCATCTTCCTTCTTGTGCCACTTCCCTAGCCAATAGAGCTAGTTGTAAGCCTCCTAATCACTAATTTAGTTCATGTTTATGTTATGTACAAGTCTCACCATCTATGTAACTAAACTTTAAAAGATGAAAATGAGAAGAACTAACATAAACATGAAGATAACAAGTGATTTTAGTAATTTTTGGTGTATGTGATGAAGTTGATGTTGTTGAATCTTGTGTGTATACTTAGATCCAGTATGTTAAGCTTGTTAGAAGCTTAGATCTAACAAGTTTAAGCATGAAGGCTTGGAAAAAATGTGGCTATAAAAGTTACCTAAAAGACGATGTTTTAAATTCAATAAAATAGGGTTTATCCCTATAAACATATTGTAATAAGAAACTTGGGTTTTGCCCATGTGATTATTAATATTAAATGAGGTGGTTTTACTCTGATAAACATTTCCTAACTACGGTCCTGATGTAATTTCCGCTGCCAAATTAACAAGCTGATACCACCGAAACTCTGAGTTCGCGTCTGCCCGTTCCCGGGACAGACGGCAACGGATATCTCGGCTCACGCATCGATGAAGAACATAGCAAAATGCAAAATACGCATAAATACGCATTTTGACCGAAACTATGACTCGTCACTACACCTAATCCATCAATTAGGAATCTGATGCCGTCACTAAACACATTCCTTAAATAAGGGATTGGGGGTTGCGACAGAAGGTGGTATCAGAGCCTAGCCACTGGTCTAAGCCAAAGAAGTGTTCTGCTGACACTTAAATTCTAAATTTTGTGTTAGGAAATAAATTATGGAAATACGTGCATAACTGTATTTATTTGTTATGTGTTATTTGACTATCTGTTAGTTTACAGTATGAGTGATCAAGGACCCTCAGACATGTGTCGTCAGTTGTCTGATTCACCTAGGAGTGAAGGTACCTCTTCACAGCCTGCCCTTTCTGGGTATTTTGTTGATCAGGAAGAAGGGATGTTTGCTTTTAAAGCCCAGTCAGAAGAGCCATTCCCTCATAAGAAAAGAGGATGGTTCAGTAAGGAAGCCTTTGCACGTAGGAAAAGAATGCGAAAGTTGCAACAACAAAGAGTTCTAGCAGCTGCTAAGCGAAAGACAGATGCCCATACACAGGATATGCTTAATAGAAGCCTAGCCAATTTCCATATCCTAGCCACAACTGCTGCTGACCCAAGTCTGGAACAACTAGTAGCCCCACAACCACTAATCACAGACCAACCCATGGAGATAGAAAACCCTGAAAACCAAGTGGAGATGCATAACTTTAACCCAGAAGAAATCCCTAGGGTACAAGCACCAAACCCTCTAGACCCAAATTATGACCCCTGGTGGGATGATAATAGGGACTATGTGCAACGTTACCCGATCCATGAAGACACACCTATACAGAACATAGGAGCCTACCCAGGTATGGACCCTTTAGATCCCTATTACCATGATGAATACATTAGGGAGATCTTAGAAGATCCTTACCAATTTCAAGCACTTTCACCCCCATATCAGGAACCCGCACCCCAGATTCCGAACCCAGTCCTAGAACCTGCACCCCCAATGAGTGCAGAAAACGTGCAAGAACTTAGGACTTTTGGTGAAGAAATTTTAGAAAGTAGTGAGAGAATGCGACAGGTAGGAGAGCGTCTCGTATGGAAATACGATGAGCGCAATATGGATTTTTGGATAAATCCATATTCGTGATGTGATAGAGGAGATGGTAATAGTAATAATAATATAATATAATAAAATAAAAATGAAATAAAATATGTGTGTACGGATGCCTGTTACTATTAGTGTGATTCTATTTCTGTTGGTATTGTAATTTTTATTTCAGTACTAGTGTGTAACAGATACATGATGGTATATAGAAATAGAGTAAAAGTCGTAATGATCGACGTTTTTGGATAGATTGCGTGTCATATGATTAACTATATTAAATATTATCTTGTGATATTAATATGGGGTAAATGTTTAAAATTCAGATGGCCGACGAAGGAAATCAAGGAAATCTGAATAATGATAACCAGAGTAACATTAACATGGTTAATGAGAATCCAAGCATCAATAACAATGGAAACCAAATGGATAATAGTGCTGTTCAACATATAGTGGCTCAAGGAATCATAGATGCAATGCCATTTATTATTCAAACGATTCAAGAAGCGAATAATAAAAGTAAGCATAGCAGTAAGCGACCCATCGAACCCGAAAACAGTGTAAACAATGGACCTTTACTTCAATTGCCTATTCCCAAAAGAAGAAGAACCGTGCCTTGCGGTTGTTCTTATAAATAATTCTGGTCTTGTAAACCAATGGAATTCTCGGGCAACGAAGGAGCCATTGCAACCCTACGCTGGATAGAGAAAACTGAGGCAGTCTTAAGAATAAGCAAGTGTGCTGAAGAAGATAAGACACTGTTTGCTTCTAATCTGTTTAAGAATTCAGCACTAGAATGGTGGAACACTATCCTCCAATCAAGAGGAAGTGATAGAACTTACAATATGGAATGGGAAGAATTTAAGAACAAGGTAGAAAGGAAATTCTGCCCACCCAATGAGAAGGAACAGATAGCAAACAAATTCTTAAACCTTAAGATGACTGGTGTGGATAGTAAGGGATACACTAAATTATTCTTCGAATATGCTAGAATAGTGCCAACTCTTGCATCACCAGAACCAGTGTTAATCTCCCGTTATATTTGGGGATTAATTGGAGAGATTAGACACGTAGTCAAGGCAGCTAGACCTCAAACCATAGAAGAAGCTGTAGAACTAGCAAATACCTTGACAGACGAATTAGTCCGTACCCGAGAAGAAGATCAAAGGAAGAACCTAACCCAGAAGCTCACACAAGAATTTCGTTCTGGATATTCTAACCATGGGAGAAATATAGGTTCTACCTCTACACCTTACTGTAAGAATTGCAAAAGAAAGCATTCAGGAAGATGCTCCATATATTGTAACTTTTGCAAAATATCGGGACACAAGGAAGAAAACTGCAGGAAGAAAGCTAATAACAAGATATGTTACAACTGCAGAGAACAAGGTCATATCAAGCTAAATTGTCCGAAATTAGCTCCAGTTACAAACAACAAGAATACTCAAAATGCTAGAGCATTTGTTCTAACTGCAGATGAAGCCAAGATGATTCCAGATGTCAGAGCTGGTACGTTTTTAGTTAATGATGTTTTTGCTAAAGTATTATTTGACTCTGGTGCAAACCAAAGTTTTATTAATACATCATTTTGCAAATTTCTAAATCAGTCATTAACTAAACTACCACAAGTATGTATAGTAGAGACAACTAATGGAGAAACCGTTAGGATTTCTGAAATCTTGCAGGGAGCAAGAATAGAAATTTTAAATCAGAAATTTATTGCAAACCTTTATCCCATGACTCTGGCAGGATTTGATGTTGTATTAGGAATGGATTGGTTAATAGCCAATAAAGCCAGTATTTTATGTGATCAAAAGTCAATTCAAGTCAAATCACCAACAGGTAAAACGATCACAATTAAAGGAGATAAACCATCTAGATCCACAAAAATTATATCTGTGATGAAAACTGCAAGTTATATAAGAAAAGGTTCTTTAGTGTATTTGATTTCTATAATTACTAACACTAAAGGAAAGGATTTAAAAGATATTCCAGTAGTATCTCAGTTTTCAGATGTATTTCCAGAAGAATTGCCAGGGCAACCTCCAGATAGAGAAGTGGAATTCAGGATTCATTTAATACCAGGAACGGCACCGATTGCTAAAGCACCTTACCGTTTGGCACCCGCCGAAATGCAAGAATTGAAGAAACAATTAGACGAATTGTTAGAGAAAGAATTTATACAGCCAAGTTCATCGCCATGGGGAGCGCCAATACTATTTGTTAAAAAGAAGGACGGATCAATGCGTATGTGCATTGACTACCGTGAATTGAACAAAGTCACGATTAAGAATCGGTACCCATTACCGAGAATCGATGATCTGTTCGATCAACTGCAAGGAGCTCGATTTTTCTCTAAAATCGATTTAAGGTCAGGATATCATCAATTAAAGGTACATGAAGAGGACATTCCTAAGACCGCATTTAGAACGAGGTACGGACATTATGAATTTACTATCATGCCATTTGGTTTAACCAATGCCCCAGCTGCATTTATGGACATGATGAACCGAATATGTAAGCCATATTTGGATAAATTCATAATTGTTTTTATAGATGATATTCTCATTTACTCTAAGAATAAAAAGGATCATGCAAAGCATTTGCACGCACTTTTAAGTTTATTAAGAAAGGAAAAGCTTTACGCTAAATTTTCCAAGTGTGAGTTTTGGTTAAAACAGGTACAGTTTCTTGGACATTTAGTTAATCATGAAGGAACTCATGTGGATCCCACAAAGATCGAGGAAATTACTAAATGGAAAACCCCTGAGTCACCAACCGAGGTTAGAAGTTTCTTAGGATTGGCCGGTTATTATAGAAGATTTATTCAAGATTTTTCTAGAATAGCCATTCCTTTAACTAAGCTAACATGTAAATCTGTTAAGTTTGAATGGGGATTAAAACAAGAAGAAGCCTTTAGAATCCTTAAGCAAAGATTAACTAATACACCCATATTAGCGTTACAAAAAGCAACTGAAGATTTTGTAGTCTATTGTGACGCTTCCAAATTAGGTTATGGATGTGTATTCATTCAACGACAAAAGGTTATAGCTTACGCATCTAGACAACTTAAGAATCATGAAGAGAATTATTCAACCCATGATTTAGAATTAGGAGCTATAATTTTTGCCTTTAAGATTTGGAGACATTACCTTTATGGTAGTAAGTTTACCGTATTCACTGATCATAAGAGTTTAAGGTATGTTTTCAAGCAAAAAGAGTTGAATATGAGACAAAGACGCTGGATGGAGATGCTTAGTGATTATGATTGTGATATCCAGTATCATGAAGGAAAAGCAAATGTAGTGGCAGATGCTTTAAGCCGAAAGTATCATGAAAAGCCAAAAAGGGTACGTTCTCTTAAATTAAATCTACAAGTAGATTTAAATAATCAGATAAGAGAAGCACAAGAATCAGTAATCAAGGATGATACTGAAAAATTAAAAGGTATGCTAAAAGAATTAGAACAAGGAACAGATGGAATTTGGAGATTCCATGAGAAGAGAATGTGGATACCTAAATTAGGAAACCTGCGTCATCGTATATTAGAAGAAGCCCATAAATCTAAGTATACGATGCATCCAGGAAATGATAAAATGTACCAGGATTTAAGGAAAAATTTCTGGTGGATAGGAATGAAAAAGGACATAGCAGCCTATGTTTCTAAATGTTTAACTTGTTCACAAGTCAAAGCTGAACACCAGAAACCCTCAGGTTTGTTACAGCAATTAGAAATGCCAGTGTGGAAATGGGAATTGATAACAATGGATTTTGTTACCAAATTACCCAAAACAAAGAAAGGTAATGATACAATCTGCGTAATTGTAGATAGCCTAACCAAGTCAGCCCATTTCTTACCAATGAAGGAAACTTTCAGTATGGAACAGTTAGCTAAATTATATGTAAATGAAATTGTTTCTTTACATGGAATTCCTTTATCAATTGTTTCTGATAGAGATAGCCGATTTACCTCTCATTTTTGGTCAAGTTTCCAAAAAGCCATGGGAACTAAGTTAAATCTAAGCACAGCTTATCATCCTCAAACGGACGGACAAAGCGAAAGGACAATTCAGACAATGGAAGACATGCTTAGAGCTTGTGTAATTGATTTTGGATGTAATTGGGATGATCACTTACCTTTAATAGAATTTTCTTATAATAATAGTTATCACACAAATATCAATGCTGCACCATTCGAAGCACTTTATGGACGAAAGTGCCGAACCCCAGTTTGATGGGCAGAAATTGGGGAAAAGCAACTGTCTGGACCTGAGATAGTTTTAGGATCGGTTTTGACACCAAACGATTGCGTAACGAATGTGTGACGTGTGGAATCCGTACACGAATGTGACCGAACACACGAGAACGTACAATAACCGTGATTCTATTGAATTAATATGACGAGTACATGCACCGAGAATCACGTAGAGAACTTTCTCTCTCTAGACTTTCTCTCTCTAAGATTAGCTCTCTAATTCTCAAAATGAGCAAAAGTCTCTAATCTATGACATAACCTCCCTATATATAGGCCTTGGTTTTTAATGAGATTTCTCATTATTACAATTATGCCACCTTGCCTTTTTGTCTAGCTATCACTAATATAACAACTCGTTTTCTTCTGTTTCTCGCTACGGCTCGGATTGACGAAGGTGATAGACATAAGTGCACTAACAGACTCCCCCTTGGATATTGCCGTAGTCAATCTCGTAGCGTCTTGTCTTTCTCTCTCTCTTTGAGTCTTCTTGAAGCTTTAACACGTTTTCATCAACGTAGACTCTCTCTTGCTTGAACAAAATCCCCGTGGATCTGTATTCAGCTTCAGCTTCTCCTTTCTGTAGGCTCTTTTCTTCATCAGGCTCCCCCTTTCTTCAAGCTTCCGTGCTTTTGGGATCGACACCTTGCTTTTCGTATACAAGCTCTTTCAGGATAGTTACATGACTCCTTGAATCCACGCTTCCTTTTGCGTTGAGCTCGTCTTCAAACTCCCCCTTAGACTCAGCTTTCGGGATCGTTGTCTGGTATAACATCTGCAACACTCAAACATTTATAAGTAACAACCTATTGAACATTCAATTTTCCAGAAATCGTAATCTGGCTCTATTCAACTTTCTAAATCACTCCCCCTATTAACAATCTTTACAGATTTGGCAGTGTTAAGTATCCAAAATCCCTCACAGTTAATCATCCAAGTCCAAACTAATGACCTTGGAGATATCACAAACTGTTTTTGATTTTTGATTTTTAATTCAAGTTTCAAATTAATGAACTTGATTTATTTTCAGAAACACAATCAGCTTACTTAGATTTTGAAACTCAGCATTTCAGACATCGGTTGTCGAAAATAAAGCAGAATCAAAAATCTTTTTGTATTTTCTGAAAATATAAAGCAATAACGAAATATGTACAAACATATTTACAGACAATATTTTTGTTAGAGTATGCGTCAGAGGATCATATCAGTTTTTGACAAGTTACAAGTACCGTTGAGCTTAGTTACACATTAAGAATTAAACAATTCACTTAGATTGTCGATATACTGATCCACTTAAATTTTCACACAAATTTCAACTGATTCAGGATACGAATTAGGTGTATTAAGAACTTAAACTCATTCATGTGTCCCACCTCTTGAATATACTCCCGTATCCAGATCCCAATATTCAGTCATACAGGTGAGTATACCTAGATGATATCTGTAAGGGGTTATAAATTACGAAGAACCGTGAGAGCTCAGGTCAGAACTTCCGTTCAGCAGAGAGATGACGGCTCGAATTTTGGTGTGTCCCCTTTAGAGGATCTTTTTTACAACAGCATTGATTAGCAATTTTATTGTCTCATCATTTTATGCTGAGGGCGGCGCTATATTTCAAGCAAGCAGTAAAGTATTCTCCGAGGACTAGGCCATTGCTTCCGCAAAATCAGAAGTCCCGGGATAATACCCCAGATATCACTAAGCATAAAGACCTAGTATCTCAGAAAGAGGGGTCTTTCAAACGAGATTTCAGGGGTTACCTATATATCCAAGTAGTGTTCCCCACGAAATAAGCAAGTTTGAATTTAGATTTATATCCCGAAAAAGTTTACTAAATGTATAAAAATCTACCGACACATCCACGGTGAGATCGTTTAACATATTTTAACTTTCCAATTCTTTAGCGTATAGTAACTGTCTACTGATGTACTATCATTTCCTCTTTTTACACAAACACTCAATTTTCATTTTTTAATGTTTTTGTCTTTTTGCCAACAGGTTTTATCATGTTTTTGTCATTTTCAAATATTCAAATGTTTTAATATTTTCTAACAACAATACTCCCCCTAAAATGCAAAATCATTTAAAGAAAATTTGACAACCAATACTGATAGCTTTGTCTCGCCATCCATTTTCTGCTTCTTATGCACTGAATTTGCAGAAAATCTAACATACCCCCATGATTTACAACACATTGATATTTACAGTTTGAAAACCGTTTTTCAATCTTGTGAAATTAATCATGTTTGTTCAGCCGTGAGGGTTTCGACGTATTCAATCAACACATATTTTTGTAATTTTCTATTTTTGACAAAAATTAAAAACAAACATATTTTTGGTTTTTCAAGTTTTTAACAAACTAAAACATATTTTTGGTTTTTAATTTTTTTTCAAATTTTTAGGGTTTTTGAAAATATTGTTTATTTATGTACAGAAAAACAAATAAACTCCCTGTTTCAACCAACACAGGGTCCAGCAGCCTCTTCCTCCTTTCCATGTGCCAGGCTGCTCCAGTTTTCATTTTTCTTGAGCACCTGCACATTCAACTAATTCAAATACTTGAACAATTTAGCCCAGGCCTGCTTGACCTTAGGCATTTCAACACAATAAACTTCATTCAATGCCGGAAAGTCTTTGTCATCTTTCAAAAAGACCTTATCAACTTTGACTTCAACTTTTTCATCTTTTACAAAAGTCATCGGTTTCTTAGCACTCCATGTTTGACCTTTAGGAGTACCTCGTTTGTAAAAATGTGATTCTTTTTTAACACTTTGTTTTTGAACAACATTTGGTTTCCAAAACTGTTGGGGTTTTGTCATATCAACTGATGTTTTCCAACTTTGTGTTGTTCTGAATCTGGGTGTGTGAGAATTCCAGGTCTGTCTTGAATCGAATCTGTTCGGGTTAGATTTCCAATTTTGATTTGAAGCAAACTTGTTTGTATTATACCTCCAAGTTTGTTTCGAATCAAATCTGGTTGACCTTTGTTTCACATCCTCAGATTTCTGTGTTTCCACATTTTCAGATTTCATTTTGTCAACATCAACAGGTTTGAGATTTGGACACTTTCGTGCAAGATGTCCTTTTTGATCACATTTGAAACATGTTCTCATGGACACATCTTTGACCTGTGGTTGTTGCTTTTTCTTTTGAGCTAAGAACTCATCATTAGACTGTCTCAATTTGAGTTCTTTTTCTTCTGCTAAACTTATTCCTTGAACAAAACTCATTTTAGCGTGAAAATTTTGTGTTTCATTTTTATTCCAACTTTGTTTCCTTTTATAACCCAACCCAGCCTTCATGTTTTTCTTCTTGAAACCAGGTTTGTTATAAAAAGTTTTGTGACCTTTACCAGCAAACTTTGGAATCTCAGATTTTTCAATTTCAACCATTTTGAAAACTTTATCAATCTTTTCTGAAATCACATTCTGAATCGGGAATACAACATCTAAGAATAATTTGTCCGATCCAATCATGGTATAAACCAATCCCTTTGAATCATCATTCAAATTCTTCTCGGATTTTGTGTTTTTCAGATATCCATCATGAAAATTACCTTCATTTTCATCCTGTGATTTAGAATTACCTGATTCAACCGACTCTTCTTTCAACACACTTTTAACGACCTTACCTACCACCTCTGAATCACTAGAATCATCAGATTTGAAATAGGTTACGTCAATGTTGTCTGGCAATTGATCTACCATGTTGAAAGCTTTTTCGACCTTTTCATCATCATAAAACACAAACTTTTCCGGTGGTGGAACTTGATGAAACTTTGAGCCAATACCTTTCGTGTTTTGCTCAGAATCTTTCCCATCCGGTTTTATGTTGAAAATACGTTCAAGCACATATGACGACGCGTGATAACTTTTTAATTTGTTGTTATCCTGTTCTAAATCAGCAATCTTACGCTTAAGTTTAGCAACATCTTCAATATAAGAATTTACAACTTGTTGTTTTATTTCATACATTTGTTTTAGTTCATTTGATGTTTCAGAACAATATTTCAATCTTGATTGAACAAGTTTCATTTCACTTTTTACTTTTTCATATGATTCTTTTGTAATGTGATAAGCCAATTTTATTGAATCATACTCCTTTTTCATTTCTTGGCAAATATTTTCTTTTTGAAAACATTCTTCTGTCATTTTAAAAACATTTTCTTTCAAAACTTCATTCTCTTTCTCTAATTTTTTATATTTTTCTGAAAGCGTTTCATTATTTTCTTTTAAAAACTTTTCATTTTCAAACATTTCTTTGCACTTATTTTTGAAAACTTCTTCAAGTTTTGTGAAATCAAGATCTCTTGTTCTGATCTTTTCGTCTTTTTCAGTACAAGCACTGCACGTTTCCATGCATTTCTTGCACTGTTCAACAATTTCAGTCAAGATGTTAGAATCAGAATTTACCTCAGTGATTGGCACTTCAGTGTTTGTTGCAGTCTCTGTCTGCTTCTGATCAGCATCATTCTGCTTTTCTTCAACACTAACTTCATCACCAGCATCACCAGCTTCCAAATTCTCATTCTTGACTACTTCAACTTGTTGTTCTTCAATAACAGCTTCTTTTTCAACAACCTTCTCTTTTTCTTCAACCTTGACTTCCTCAGCAGCTTTCTTCAAATCATCAACTAAATTCTCAATGTTCTTCTTCATTCTTTCTTCATTCCTCTTCCTCAGTTTTGTTGTCATAGCATCCTTGATGATTTTATCCAGCCTTTTCACATATGTCTTGTCTTTTGCAACATTGGAATAATATTCGCCGGATCGAGGAATAACAAGGAGAACATCATCATGAACTATGTCACTTCTTGGAACAACCGGTTCACCTTGTTTGTTGACATAACATTCTTGTTTTTTATCACATCTTTTGTTCGCAACAGCATTCTCATATTCTTCCTGCATTTTCTCCATTCTGCACCCTACAATAAATCTTTCTCTTTCAGTCTTCTCTTTCAAAATCTCTTCTCGAGTTTTCTTTTTTATCTCAGCTTTGCCTTTTTCTGCTTGGTTTTCCTCTTTTATTTCAGCAACAAAAACATAATGATTGCTCTTTGATGGTTTTCTGCCATGAGCTGTAACTATATTTTCCAAATGATCTACTTCTGGACAAATCTGGCTCCAATAAAATCCTTCATCATGATGGATTACAGCACAAGCTCTTGACTTATCTCTGGGTTTGTCTTCAATCATTTTTGGCTCTTCTTTGCTTCGGTGGTAGATTGCCTTTCGATAATAATCATCATTGAAAGGACGTTCATTTCCTCCAGTTTCAGAATTAGTACATTCTCTCTTGAAATGACCTTTTTGCTTACATCTGAAGCAGGTCACTTTGGATTTGTCAATTCCAAGCTTTGTTGACGGACCACCTAAAGATTGCTTCCCGGTAATCTCCATGTATCTTTGAGCTCTGCGAATGCAACTTGCCAAACACCAACGGATGTCAATGAGTTCCATCTCTTCCGGATCAATCTGGTCGTAGTCTTCTTTGGTTAATTCGGAGTTTCCAATTTTTCCAGCTACCAGACCTTCATACGATTCCAGAACAGATGCAAGAAAACTCATTTGCTGCTTAGCTGCATTGATGCTCATTGCAGGAGAATTCTTCAGTTTGAGAGCAATGTTGCACAGAATCTCCTCAGTTTCATCAGAACTTGATTTTGAAGATGAATGATATCTAGAATGGTAACTTGATGAGGTTGTTTGTGGTTCTTTCATCTTTTCACCACTGAATGCTGTCTTTGGTGAACTAGCAACTTTCTCCGAAGGTACATTGCCTTTGTAGTATAGACCAACATTTTGATGATGTGATGAACCACTCATCTTGTTTTGCTTTTGTAGCTCCAGATCATGACTCTCAATCTTTTCTAACAACGCATCAAGAGAAATTGTATCAAATTTATCATCATTTTTCAAGATAAAAACAAACGTTTGCCACTGATCAGCTCGTGGTAACGCTTCAATTACTTTGTCTACAATTTCTTCTCTAGTTTTTACAATTTTAAATCTTTCAAGTTCAATCTTTAAATGGCAAAACCTTTCAATCATTTGCCTCACTGTCTCTCCTTTTAAACTATCAAATAAATCAAATTCCTTTTTTAATAACGCGATTTTGTTTTTCTGAATTTGTTTACCCCCCTTAGCTTTTGCCTTCAAAGATTTCCACACAGACTGCGATGACCCATCATGTATTAATAATGAAAAAATGTCATCTCGAACTGATTGCTGAATCAAAGCAATCATCTTCTGTTCGTATGAAAATTTCTTTTTGTTTTCCTCTGAAAAATCTTTAATCAGAATTTCTTCTCCTTTGTCATTTCTTGGGTTAGCATATCCAAACTTCAAACAAAACCAACTCTCATGTGCATATGCCTTCGTCCAATTGACAAACCTCTCCTTCCACCATACATAATCTTCAATGTTATCCAGCTTCGGAGGTTTTGAATAGGTTCCATAAAAGTTGTCATGTTTGATGTTGTCTTTGATCGTTTTAGTTATCGCTTTAGGTGTAACCTCTGAAACATCCATTGTATCCGAAGTAAACGCGTTGTAAAACGTGTTGAAAAACTCTTCAGCCATGGTTTGAACTTCTTGAATTACCTTGAATCAAACAAACAAACAAACACTTATCAGTTTAAACACTATCAAAACAACTGAATCAAACTGATACTTTGACTGTTGAATATTTTGTGCAAACTGAAAGTTGACAAACTGTGCAGACTGCTATGACCCAGACCAAAATCAAACGACCTGAAGACGTTCAATTCATACGAACTGGTTCAGTTTCAAGCGATCTGAACTTAATTCAAGTGACCTTTTCAAATGACCTGTCTAAACCACATGACCTGGAACGAGTTTGAATTCAAGCTGACTGATTAATTTCTCAAACGAACTGAATCAATTCCAAGCGACCTTGTGCAAATTAGGTTGATGTGACTTGAATTTGGTGCAAACTGACCACGATTGTAAGCACTTGACGACAAAAATGACTTGATTACCTTCGACTACAACACATGTAAACTGATAATTCACAATATCGATGACAAGAATTAATGTCTGGTCGTTTTTGATTGGACCTAGATGATCACATGGGCTGATGATATAATGAGCCGACAATATGACACTTAGAATCAATGAATTTTACTTTTGAAATTTATGCACATGGGCCGACAACAAATGCTTTTTAAAGTCAATCTAATTGGGCCGCTTATTAACACATTAATTGCTATAATGGACCTGACAATCAATACATGCAACTGAACATTTCTTGATTAATGGGTCGACAACTTCAATGTTTTGATCAGATCAACATTTAAATGTCAGACAACTTTAAAGCATATCACAATTCTAATTGGACCTCAAATTTTAAAATGGCCAACAACAGTTCAAACCATTCAATACACATTCACTTCTTCAATGAATTTTAATTGGACCTTCATTCTTATTATTTTAATACACATTCAATTCTTTTATTAAGTGGGATGATGGCACATTTATCAAATTGATATGTCACAAAGCTGATGCCACGAATTAATGTCTGATTATATAATCAAAGTATGGCCGACAATCTATTTCTTTAAAAGTTTTATATGCAACTTTGACAAACACAACTTTAATTGGATCTTAATTTGTATTGGACCGTCTTTTAAGTAAGTCAAATTGTTTTAATTTGATTGGGCCAATAAGATGTATATCATTCAAAGCACATGGGTCTGACAATTATGATTCACGAGAACACTTTAATTGGGCCGATTACTGAATAATCTTTTCAAGCGAAATCAGGATAATAATGTTCAAGCGGAATCTGATTTTTCAAGCGGAAACAAATTTTGAAGCGAAATAACTTATTTCAAGCTGATTTCGCTTGAAATTACACAAGCTAGTTCAAGCGAAATATGCTTTTTCAAGCGAAATTAAACGTTTTTTCAAGCGGAATCAGGCTGTTGATGCGAAATCGGACCTAAAAACTCAGATTTCTCCTAAACGGCTTTGAATTAGGATTTGAAACTTTGTAGGGTTGTAGATCAGGTGTTTTCGCACAACATATCAAAAAATCATGAATTTTGGACGGTAAAAACCCGTTCAATTTGACGATTTTCAGTGAAAAACATAAAAAATATGAAAAAGATGAAGAAATAGAAGAAATCCGGATCTGAAATCGATGAAATCACGAGCGGAATTGTGTGTTGGATCAGTGCAATCGAGCTCCTGCTCTGATACCACTTGTAGGATCGGTTTTGACACTAAACGATTGCGTAACGAACGTGTGACGTGCGGAATCCGTACACGAACGTGACGAACACACGAGAACGTACAATAACCGTGATTCTATTGAATTAATATGACGAGTACATGCACCGAGAATCACGTAGAGAACTTTCTCTCTCTAGACTTTCTCTCTCTAAGATTAGCTCTCTAATTCCCAAAATGAGCAAAAGTCTCTAATCTATGACATAACCTCCCTATATATAGGCCTTGGTTTTTAATGAGATTTCTCATTATTACAATTATGCCACCTTGCCTTTTTGTCTAGCTATCACTAATATAACAACTCGTTTTCTTCTGTTTCTCGCTACGGCTCGGATTGACGAAGGTGATAGACATAAGCGCACTAACAATAGTGCAAGAAACAACTGATAAGATTATTCAAGTCAAGGAATGACTGAAAATAGCACGGGATCGACAGAAGAGCTATGCTGATAACCGATGCAAACCATTGGAATTTCAAGTAGGAGATAAAGTATTATTGAAAGTCTCTCTTTGGAAAGGAGTAGTAAGATTCATAAAAAGGGGAAAGCTAAGTCCCATGTTGTCACACCCTCAAAATCCACACGCGGAGTATTACCGCGAGGCATGTGACGACCAGGATCTTAGCCACTAATTATTTTGAACCGTTTAGTTATTATTACAAATAATGGTGTAATTAGTGACCTAATTTAAAATTTCATAAAACATGGTTCTAGTTTGCAGCGAAAGGGAAAGTAGAACATATCGTAATTTAAAACCACAAGTTTGTTATCATGAAACTTACAAACCACGCACTCCATCCGATTGCAATGTCCGTCCAAAACTGTATCGAGCAACCTGCAAAGCATGCAGTAGAGTGTCAACATAACGTTGGCGAGTTCACGTGTTTGTAGTTTTTTAGTTTTAATTCCAAAAACTTGTTTTAACCAGTTAAATTATCCGTTTATACATGCCATGGGGAGCTACCCCATAGGTGAGCAACTAAACTGTTTTTCCAATACCGAATACTTACTTAACCGTACGTTTCCGCAGTGCCCCGTTTGTCAATGTTCTATCATCATTGACGGTTTGCCTGAGTCTATTAGTTCACGCCCGTTCCCAGTAACAAGGGTCGGTGTGAGGCTGGTCGAACCTAAATAGCGTTATCAACTAATATCCCGTTCGCCTGGCCCCGACGATTAATCGGTATTAAGTAGTAGGGACTTGAGTGATAGAGTTTCGTTTAGTGTTGCTCGTTGCATTTCCGTACAAACAGTAATTAACTAAGAGTCCCGCATAAGGGGAGAAAAGTAGTTTGTATCCCTCACAAGGGGATAGCGTTGTTACCCGTATCCCACACAAGGAGATAGAAATACCGTATCCCGCACAAGGAGATAGTAAGCAATCCCAAACCAGGAAAAGTGTTTCATTCCGTTTCCCAACCACCGGGAACGCATGCTTTAAGTAAAAAGTAGTGAACTCACCTTTGCTTTGCTCGGTTGACAATTTACTCATGTTACGTTGGTCAACCATACCCTATTATGGTTGTTAAATATTTATTAGGTTCGCATGCAAGAATTGTCACGTATAATTTACACGTATCTAACATGTAGCACGTAAATCCACATTTCATATAATACACACACTTTGCATAATGTACAGTAATTGTAACAGTAACACGTATCATACCAGCATGAACGATTAAATAGCAGTCGCACAAAGTCCAGTTAAGCAGTGGAAAATAACACACAGTCCAAAACAGGTTTATCACATAGTGCGGCCCAATAACGGAGTCAAGCAGTCCAGTCGAAACCGGATAGTCTCGACTCGAGACTATGAGGTCTCGAGTCGCAACCACTGGATTCTAAGTCGAAATCAGCTGGTCTCGAGTTGTGAACAGTTGAGTCGCAACCGTAGAGGTCTCGAGTCGAGATCAGGAGTTCTCGAGTCGTAACCAAGCTTGTCTCGACTCCTGGAACATGATGACTGGTTTCGAGTTGTCAATCGATGGTCTCGTGTCGCAACCATAGGGTCTCGACTCGTAAACTTATGCAGATGTTTCTAGAACCCTTATCCAGATCAGTACTATCCAATACATTTTCATTAACATGTACTGTCCAATCAAATTTCATTAACATGTTTTCAATACCGTACAATCCTAGAATCGGATCAAAACACAACAATTTCAAACATTCATAGCACCTTCAAACAGTTCATCATGTTCTTCATTTTATTTATTCACATCTGTCCAAACAAATCTAACCCAAATAATTCTAACATTGTTTTATCAACATAATACCCTCATCTATTTCACCTACGAGGACTCCTACGATCATCGCCATCCACAGGATCATGTGCACCATCTAACGGGATTTAATGTTTCCAATACTAGCTTATAATCACTCAAAAACCTTAATCAAATAAACATCTGGCTAAAACCATCAGGTTGGTTATAACTTATAGCAAAACTAAAACCTAAATAAGTCAATCAAACATGTAACTGATTGTCATGAGATAACCCTACCATTACACATCAGGTTGAAAAGGAAACACATACTACGAAATCCACACTTTATCCTTTTTGTCAAATTACATTCAAAACAGCTTATGCTCAAATTTTATTATAGCTGTATCATCATAACTGATGCAATTTGTGGTCATACACTAGCCAAGAATCACAAAATGTAAGAAATCAAGGATACTTAACCACAACAGTTAACATACATGACTACTTAACCAAGATTCACAACAAACCCAAATATTTAAACATAGCATAATACTTACCGAAAGTCACAACAAACCCAAATATTTAAACATAGCATAATACTGACCGAAAGGGTTTCTCCTTTTTTTTTGAACATTGCTGCTGCTGCTACTGGCCAGAGCTCCGGCGGCCACCGCTGCCGTTGGCTCCTCCACCATCATCTCGGCCGTCGGCTCCTCCGCCAGCTCCGGTCATTATCTCAACCGTAAATATCATCTTCATCTTCCTAATCATCATCGATTCGCCATATTCAACCTGCGTCAACATCATCATCAGCGCTGGTGTGGCGCTAGAACTCGGACCAGAGAGAAAGAGTCAGGGGGGTGCGCGTCGGAGAAGCTGGGCGCCGGAGTACCAGCCGATACCCGGCTCCGGTCGCCGGTGCGGTGAGGGAGAAGACAGAGAGGAGTTTGATGTATGTGTCGGTGTTTAAAGAGGAACGAGATGGGGGGGTGTCGGGTAATACAAGAAGGGGGTTGGGGTGTTGCCGGTAGAAACTTCGACCGGCAATCGCCGAAGAGCATCATCGGACTCCGGTGTTCTAGAGAGAGAGATAGCAGTGAGAGGGGTGCATGTGTCGGCTGGAAATTAGTTAGTGGGGTTTAGGGTTTTTAATAAAAGGGTAGGAGGAAGGGTGTTTTAGGATGAATATATATTGTAGGGTTTAGGCTAGTTGGGTTAGGCCAAGCCCAAGTGCGTGAATTCTTCAAACGGTTAGGCTCCTTGTTCAACGGACTGGCCCGGTCTTGTTAACTCATACGTAAATAATAGAATCCCTCGTCATGGATTATTATTTGCGAAATAATAATAGTAATAACAAATACTATCCTAATAATAATAATAATGACAATAATAATAGTAATTATTAGGCGCACGTTTTTACCAAAATACTCTTCTCTTGACAACGAGAGTGCGGGGTGTTACGTTCTCCCTATGTTACAGGAATTTCGACCTCGAAATTTAAGTAAAAGTCATACGACTCGCTCCATTTGTATACATAGATTCCATTACTATACGTAGATACAAGCAGTTTCACGAAAGTCCACAGAACGAACATGCAAGCCACATATCACATACAGTCACATAGCACGTAAAATCATGTAGCGTAAGATTCACAGAGTTTGTACGTATCTCACATAGTACGGATTTTCACAAACTTAACTATAGCATCGAAGAAACGTACAGGAAAACCCGAAGTGTCACATTATCCCCAAGTTCAAGAAATTTCGTCCTGAAATTTTAGCGCGCAATCACTGACAAGCTAGTGTGATTAAACGTTTTCGTAAGGCGTCACATCACCCCCTGTTGGTTTGAAATTTCTTCCCGAAATTTAGTGGTAGCTTCAGAGCTGGAAGTGATGTTTATAAACAACTGGAGATACATGCGCATCATCTAGTTTTCCCATTCCCATGTAAACTCTAGGCCACGGCGTGAGCTCCAACGAACTCGGTCTGTTGGTTACACTACGCTCGAGGGTTTTGATTTCTTGATCCTCGATCTCAACCGGTTTCTCAACGAAGCGTAGTTTGTTGCTGATCACGGGTTCCTAAAAGGAACAACGAATGTTTCATCTGACAGACACTTCTTCAGATTAGGCACGTGAAAGACGTTGTGTACCGCACTCAACTCTTCAGGCAGGTTTAGTCTGCAAAGCTACCTTACCGATCCTTTCGGTAATTTCGAACGGTCCAACATATCGCGGATTAAGTTCGTCCCGTTAGCCAAAACGTACTACACCCATCCAGGGTGAAACTTTAAGTAGAACCCAGTCTCCGACTAGGAATTCAAGAGGTTTCCTATGCTTATCCGCGTAGTCTTTCTGACGGTCTGGAGTTGCCGCCATGTGTTTGTCTATTCTGGGCAATCCTGCCCGTTGTGTCAAGTGCAAGTTTTGGGCCGGTAATTTGGCTTCCGCCCAACACAGAGGTGACCGGCATCTGTGTCCATGCGATGCCTCAAATGGTGCTGCCTGAATGCTAGTGCGGTACCACTTGTTGGAAGAGATTTCTACAAAAAGGAAGTGTCACTCATACCCACGGTCGATATCACATGTTCTTAGCAAGCCTTTGAGTGTTTGGATGGTGCCTTTGGCCCGACCATCAGTTTGCGGGCGATAAGCGGTGCTCATGCCTAACCGTGAGTCAAAAGTCTTTTGTGCACAACCTTGCGACGAATCGGATGCAAAACGTGGATTACGATCATGAACAATAGAAGTTGGCACTCCGTGCCCCGCATCTACTTATCAAGTAGATGGTTACAAATTTGAAAACTTGTCGGTTTCTTTGGTAGCGTGCCGTTACTGGCAGATATTTCATCAATGCCTTGGACAGGATAGAATAAGATAGAAGCACCTCGTAGGCCCTCTTCCAATTGCTGGGGTTACGGATATTTGAGCATCTCCCTAACCTCAGGTGATACTCTTTTGAGTCAAATCGTGAGGGGTTGCGTATACGGTCGAGAAATGCGGGCGTTGCGACGTTAAAAGTCGTACATTGAAAACTCAGCGCAGGTGGTTTGGGTCGCAGAAGTACCAGGGTAAGGCGGAGGAGTCGCTCGGACTACCTCGGGTTTTCGGAGTAGGTTCAGATGTTGCCGAAAGAAACAAGCGTTGAATTTTGATAGGATGGAATAAATTCGCGTTTCGTAAATAGATGTTGATCGAATCGAGTTCGAAGAATAGTGCTTGCGATACCCTTTACCCCCGGGGTATCTTTGGCTCGTTGCTCCAACGAGTAACATTTGTAGAAAGTAATTCGTCCAAACGGAGATTTGTGCAGAATAGAATAGGATAAAAATCAGGGAATTCATAACACGAGTGGCGAGATAATGCAAGAAGGGTAGTCAAAATTGATGCGTTCAACCTGAGACAAGACATAAATGGCTTTGAGGTCGGCAACAAGGTTTCATCTGATGTCAACGAGGTAGCTGGTCTTACACAAGATGTATGCAGTTAGAATTAAAGAACATCGCTTGTCGATAAGGAGTGTTACGTCGATGTGGTTAGTATAATAAGAAGCAGCTAGAGGGGGACGGTCGCCGTGCGGGTTTGTAGGTTTTAGGATCTACTGAGACGTCTGGCAGGATATGATTCCTCAAATCGGTAAGAAACCAAGTTCGAGTGGATGGTTCTAAGTCGCGCGAATGAGTTTGGAGTAGCGTGTGCGTCGTCAGGGGGGGGGGGGTTGATGTGAAACTGCTGAAACAGGCTTTCGAAAAGCACGATTAAGGTAAACGTTGCCAAATTTCAGGGTTTATGAAGTTTGTCGACTAAAGGTTGATTCTTGCTGAATTCGTCAAACTGGAGAGAGATCTGGTCAAGGTTCCTATACGAAGAAACATGGACGTCGTGATAAAGAAACGCCGGAAGCGAGGATACTGTCCCTAAGTAATAATTGTTGGTTCGTATGAAAGCTAGCGAAATTATTAACAGAATCTGAAAAGTCGTCAAGGAATAATGACTCTGGAAAATGAAGGATAAGGTAAGCGTCTAGGTCACCGTGCTCGTCGGTGGGTTGACTGGTTCGTGTCTTGGTCATGTCACGCCTCTCAAATACACAGATTTGTAAGGAAGATATCAATTTGCTGGGTTTTGGGGCGTGCTGAGGCATAAGGTTAAACTTGGATAAGGGTTAACCATGTAACAAGGAATTAGAGGAAGTAGTTTCGCGGTCGGTGGGAATGTGATACGATTGTTGGCACTGCAATGAGAAGCATACACTGCGCATGCTTCTCGTGTTCGAGACGTGCAAACAGAAATTCAAAAAGCGTAACTTATCAGAATGCTTCAAGAATCCAGGTGATCTGTCAGATGGGGGAACAAGTCTCACTACTTAAGTTGGGAAAAGAAATACGCAAGTAAAAAGGATGCGAATGACGTCGTCGTTCCTTCTAATATCCCATGATATAGGGGTGGCTCCCCTTCGTCGATTCGTTCTCGTAACTTCTCTATGTGCTTCGTAGCAGGCCTTTCCTGGGCAGGTCTATTGAGTGGACGTCCTTCGTGTCGATTCGCAGTCCAGGGATGATATCAGGAATTACATGGACGAGGGCTTGGAATAACTGGTTCCTTGCCCTTAGTCTATCGTGGTTTAGGAGGACTCGCTCCTGTTTACTACGTAACACGCTAACCTAGCCTTCGTATGATCCACTGTGTTAAATACTAAATATACACATACGTACTAACACATATAAGCTAATCATACACATACACACATGCGTGTTCACACACATAAGTTATGCACAAGTAAATGCCGTTAACCTACCATTACCAGGTGAGCATTTGAGATTGACGAACCTTGCAATCCGGAGTGTGGTGTCGTTGTGGTTTTCATTAAAGAACGGTTATAGCCTGGTTTTTTTCTTTTTTCATATAAAACATTTTTCATCTTAAAAATATTTTATATCTTAAACCTAGTTCACTATAACCAATGGCTCTGATACCAAACTGTCACACCCTCAAAATCCACACGCGGAGTATTACCGCGAGGCATGTGACGACCAGGATCTTAGCCACTAATTATTTTGAACCGTTTAGTTATTATTACAAATAATGGTGTAATTAGTGACCTAATTTAAAATTTCATAAAACATGGTTCTAGTTTGCAGCGGAAGGGAAAGTAGAACATATCGTAATTTAAAACCACAAGTTTGTTATCATGAAACTTACAAACCACGCACTCCATCCGATTGCAACGTCCGTCCTAAACTGTATCGAGCAACCTGCAAAGCATGCAGTAGAGTGTCAACATAACGTTGGCGAATTCACGTGTTTGTAGTTTTTCAGTTTTAATTCCAAAAACTTGTTTTAACCAGTTAATTTATCCGTTTATACATGCCATGGGGAGCTACCCCATAGGTGAGCGACTAAACTGTTTTTCCAATACCGAATACTTACTTAACCGTACGTTTCCGCAGTGCCCCGTTTGTCAATGTTCTATCATCATTGACGGTTTGCCTGAGTCTATTAGTTCACGCCCGTTCCCAGTAACAAGGGTCGGTGTGAGGCTGGTCGAACCTAAATAGCGCTATCAACTAATAACCCGTTCGCCTGGCCCCGGCGATTAATCGGTATTAAGTAGTAGGGATTTGAGTGATAGAGTTTCGTTTAGTGTTACTCGTTGCATTTCCGTACAAACAGTAATTAACTAAGAGTCCCGCATAAGGGGAGAAAAGTAGTTTGTATCCCTCACAAGGGGATAGCGTTGTTACCCGTATCCCACACAAGGAGATAGAAATACCGTATCCCGCACAAGGAGATAGTAAGCAATCCCAAACCAGGAAAAGTGTTTCGTTCCGTTTCCCAACCACCGGGAACGCATGCTTTAAGTAAAAAGTAGTGAACTCACCTTTGCTTTGCTCGGTTGACAATTTACTCGTGTTACGTTGGTCAACCATACCCTATTATGGTTGTTAAATATTTATTAGGTTCGCATGAAAGAAATGTCACGTATAATTTACACGTATCTAACATGTAGCACGTAAATCCACATTTCATATAATACACACACTTTGCATAATGTACAGTAATTGTAACAGTAACACGTATCATACCAGCATGAACGATTAAATAGCAGTCGCACAAAGTCCAGTTAAGCAGTGGAAAATAACACACAGTCCAAAACAGGTTTATCACATAGTGCGGCCCAATAACGGAGTCAAGCAGTCCAGTCGAAACCGGATAGTCTCGACTCGAGACTATGAGGTCTCGAGTCGCAACCACTGGATTCTAAGTCGAAATCAGCTGGTCTCGAGTTGTGAACATTTGAGTCGCAACCGTAAAGGTCTCGAGTCAGGTCTCGAGTCGAGATCAGGAGGTCTCGAGTCGAGATCAGGAGATCTCGAGTCGTAACCAAGCTTGTCTCGACTTCTGGAGCATGATGTCTGGTTTCGAGTTGTCAATCGATGGTCTCGTGTCGCAACCATAGGGTCTCGACTCGTAAACTTATGCAGATGTTTCTAGAACCCTTATCCAGATCAGTACTATCCAATACATTTTCATTAACATGTACTGTCCAATCAAATTTCGTTAACATGTTTTCAATACCGTACAATCCTAGAATCGGATCAAAACAAAACAATTTCAAACATTCATAGCACCTTCAAACAGTTCATCACGTTCTTCATTTTATTTATTCACATCGGTCCAAACAAATCTAACCCAAATAATTCTAACATTGTTTTATCAACATAATACCCTCATCTATTTCACCTACGAGGACTCATACGATCATCGCCATCCACAGGATCATGTGCACCATCTAACGGGATTTAATGTTTCCAATACTAGCTTATAATCACTCAAAACCCTTAATCAAATAAACATCTGGCTAAAACCATCAGGTTGGTTATAACTTATAGCAAAACTAAAACCTAAATAAGTCAATCAAACATGTAACTGATTGTCATGAGATAACCCTACCATTACACATCAGGTTGAAAAGGAAACACATACTACGAAATCCACACTTTATCCTTTTTGTCAAATTACATTCAAAACAGCTTATGCTCAAATTTTATTATAGCTGTATCATCATAACTGATGCAATTTGTGGTCATACACTAGCCAAGAATCACAAAATGTAAGAAATCAAGGATACTTAACCACAACAGTTAACATACATGACTACTTAACCAAGATTCACAACAAACCCAAATATTTAAACATAGCATAATACTGACCGAAAGTCACAACAAACCCAAATATTTAAACATTGCATAATACTGACCGAAAGGGTTTCTGCTTTTTTTTTTCAACATTGCTGCTGCTGCTACTGGCCAGAGCTCCGGCGGCCACCGCTGCCGTTGGCTCCTCCACCATCATCTCGGCCGTCGGCTCCTCCGCCAGCTCCGGTCATTATCTCATCCGTAAATATCATCTTCATCTTCCTAATCATCATCGATTCGACATATTCAACCTGCGTCAACATCATCATCAGCGCTGGTGTGGCGCTAGAACTCGGACCAGAGAGAAAGAGTCAGGGGGTGCGCGTCGGAGAAGCTGGGCGCCGGAGTACCAGCCGATACCCGGCTTCGGTCGCCGGTACGGTGACGGAGAAGACAGAGAGGAGTTTGGTGTATGTGTCGGTGTTTAAAGAGGAACGAGATGGGGGGGTGTCGGGTAATACAAGAAGGGGGTTGGGGTGTTGCCAGTAGAAACTTCGACCGGCAATCGCCGGAGAGCATCATCGGACTCCGGTGTTCTAGAGAGAGAGAGAGATAGCAGTGAGAGGGGTGCATGTGTCGGCTGGAAATTAGTTAGTGGGGTTTAGGGTTTTTAATAAAAGGGTAGGTGGAAGGGGGTTTTAGAATGTATATATAGTGTAGGGTTTAGGCTAGTTGGGTTAGGCCTAGCCCAAGTGCGTGAATTCATCAAACGGTTAGGCTCCTTGTTCAACGGACTGGCCCGGTCTTGTTAACTCATACGTAAATAGTAGAATCCCTCGTCATGGATTATTATTTGCGAAATAATAATAGTAATAACAAATATTATCCTAATAATAATAATAATGACAATAATAATAGTAATTATTAGGCGCACGTTTTTACCAAAATACACTTCTCTTGACAACGAGAGTGCGGGGTGTTACACATGTATATTGGACCTTTTGAGATTATTAGAAGAATAGGACCTATAGCCTATCAACTACAACTGCCAGAGGAAATGGCAGGAATACATGATGTGTTTCATGTATCTAATCTCAAGAAGTGTTTAGCTGATGAATCACTGATAGTACCTCTTAAGGATATAGAGATAAATGAACAACTCAAGTTTGTAGAAAGGCCTCTACAAATTGAAGCCAGGAAAGTCAAGAACCTCAAGCATAAGAGATTAGTTCTGGTCAAAGTGAAGTGGGACTCCAAAAGAGGACCTGAGTACACATGGGAGCTTGAATCTGAAATGCAAAGGAAATATCCGCACTTGTTCCAGTAGATCTCGAGGACGAGTTCTAATACAAAGTGGGGAGGATGTAACAACCCTCAGTAAAACCGACACTCTCGAATATTTTCGACACCCTAGTATATTTTAAAATGTTCCAATATGTCTTTAAAGACACCCCGTATGCGAAAACCGAGCCCGAAATACAATATAACATTTAGAAATAAAATTTAAATCTGAAATATAAGCTGAGGCGGGCCGCGTAGACCCACCCCAGGCCTTTACGCGGGCGGTATCAAGGTTGGAAACTGACTCCGTTGATTTCTTTAGTTCAGGCGGGCCGCGTAAGCTTTAGCTTACATTTACGCGGGCCGCGTGAGATCAAAATAGTGGCAACACCCCAGGCTGACACGTGTCATCATCGTGTCAAGTCTATACGCTGATCCGGACGAGCTACGCGTTGACTGGAGTTTGACGCAGGATGCGTAGACCTTCGTCTACTCTTACGCGGGCCGCGAGAGACCCAGGTTCAGCACCTATATAAGCAGGCATCGAGTTTCAGTATTACTCGTTCATTTCTTTTCTTTCTTAAGCGAAATTCTGAGTAGTAGAAGTAATACGCGGGTATTATATCCCCCTAATTAGCGAGGTTCTGCTCCGTTGTAAGTATTATAACCCCAGTTTCGTAATAGACACGCTGCCTGATTGATTTAGGGTTCCGTAATAACTGTCGTGGTTCTGCCCGACGTAGTTGTTGGAATGCCGTCTTGGAGAGGGTATCATTAATATTTTCAAAGGGTTATGATACTAACCAATGTACATTTGTATAAATTATAGATTATATCCAGGAAACCCTTACGCGAAGTCTAAGATAGCAATGTGAGTTTATCTAATTTTTGTTAACCTTTTTGTAATATTTTACAAAACCTTAATTGTTTTACAATGTGATTAAGCGGTGATTGAGTCTTTGTAGTTCTTCAATTACTGCCGGTATGTTGGGGTTTTGTATACAAAATTTACTACACTGTGAGTAGTAAGTCGGGGATGACAGTACGTTACCATTGGACAACGAGTTAGCCAATGTGTAATATGACCCACAAGTCAGGATTGACAGTACTGAATGAGTAATTGTGTAGAAATAAACAATGTGATCGCTCTCAATACTGTTTTAATTGATAAAATGTTTCTTGATTAAACTGGGATTCACTCACCAGTATTTCCCACTGACAAATGTTTTTAAAACGCGTTTCAGGTAACACAATGTGACAGCCAATTAGTAAAAAGCCAGCTAGAGAGCACTGAAGGCTTGGGAAAAATGTGGCTATAAAAGTTACCTAAAAGACGTTCTTTTAAATTCAATAAAATAGGGTTTATCCCTATAAACATATTGTAATAAGAAACTTGGGTTTTGCCCATGTGATTATTAATATTAAATGAGGTGGTTTTACTCTGATAAACATTTCCTAACTACGGTCCTGATGTAATTTCCGCTGCCAAATTAACAAGCTGATACCACCGAAACTCTGAGTTCGTGTCCGCCCGTTCCCGGGACAGATAAGGGATCGGGGGTTGCGACACGGTGACTCGCTACTAACATGTCGCTGATGCGGCGACGGAGTTTTGTTGTGACAACTGGCACCAAACCGGTAATTTCCGTACTATTTTAATTATTATTCATTAACTGCAATTATGTGATTAAGCTTCAACATTATGTGATTACTTTCTTTACATATGAATTCATGCATGTTTTATACTTCAAATATTGCCGTGTGCATTACCTTAAGCGTTGCGTCAGAAAGACTAGTAAACTCACCGGTAAGTCACACTGTGTCAGCACTTTGCAGAAAGCAGTCAGACAATAGAATTAGGGCCCAGGAGTAGGTCCAACATCTAAAACACATAGAAACCCAAGTATGGATACAAGGGTTAGCATATAAACTTTCCGGAAGCTAAACTATGCACTAAAAGACACCCGAAACTCACTTTAAATGCTGAATTCTACAGAATTCAGTAGAAAATCAGCTAAAAACAGCAATTTAACACCAAAATATTATGCAGAACTGATGTTTTAGTGTCCAGAATAACTTACAAAGTGTCAGGAATTGAAACTGTCACAAAAGGTGCTTCATACCTAGTAAAACTGCGCAATTTAGCACTTTAATGAACTGTAACGAAACGAACAACCGGACAATACCCAAAACATCGAAATTTAACTAGAAGCATTGTTTTTATGATATTAAGCTAGTATTGGTGATAGAACACCTTAAAAATCATAAAAACACCTAAACATACTTAAACTAACTTAGTCCTTCTAGTTTTCATTTATAACCTTCAACTTTCAACAAATGACACTTTACCCCCTTTGTTCGAAAACCGGCCCCAAGGGCCCACATATCTTTTGATTATTATAATCTTCCATGTTTGCTAGATATTATACATATAAACCTATGTGTAACAAGTTGTTGGAGGATAAAAGGATAACAGACCATATTAACTTCATTATCATCTTTCACGTTCAAAACACCATACACTTCTCTCCTTCCTTTCTTGCTCTCGGCTCACCCACACCACACTACCACCATCATTTTCAATCCATTACAAGGCAATCTAAGGTTACTACAAGGTGTATGGAGGCTAACTAAGAAGGCTTGAAGTGCTAGAACTTGAAGGACCACTTGGAGGAGCCATTAACCACTCACTTTCTTCCATCTTCATCATCTTCCTTCTTGTGCCACTTCCCTAGCCAATAGAGCTAGTTGTAAGCCTCCTAATCACTAATTTAGTTCATGTTTATGTTATATAAAAGTCTCAACATCTAAGTAACTAAACTTTAAAAGATGAAAATGAGAAGAACTAACATAATCATGAAGATAACAAGTGATTTTAGTAATTTTTGGTGTATGTGATGAAGTTGATGTTGTTGAATCTTGTGTGTTTGCTTAGATCCAGTATGTTAAGCTTGTTAGAAGCATGGATCTTGAAAGATCCATGGTTAAACTTGAAGATGAACATGTGAAACCCTTATGTGAACTTGAAAAATGAAATTTAAAGCATGAACTTGTAGTCTTGAAGTAACAAAGTGTATGTAAAACTAACTTTTGAAACTAAAATCCATGAAAAGTTTGTTAAAGTGCAACATGAAGCTTGTTTATGCAAGATCTAAAGATGTAAAGTATGGATCTTGAAAGATCCATGATGAAACAAGGTTTTAAACATAAAGATCTTTCTAATGTACATAAAAATGGTTTTAGAACATGATTTGCAAAACTTTGAAACCATAAAACTCATGGATGATTTGGTTAGTAAACTAAAGTTTCATGAAAGTTTGTTTAAAATTCTCAAGAACACTTGTTTTTTTTTTGGAAAAACCATTGTAAGTTAAGTGTAAATCTCAAAGACTACACATTTTTAACAAGAATCAAGTTCACCATAATGTTTCACATGAAGTATTTAGTGTATGATGTTGGTGAAAATTGTTGAAAATTGGTTTTGATGATAAAAAGAAAATAAAAACATGTTTTGAAAACATGGGAAACCTCCATTTTTAGGAGAAACTATGTCAAAATTTTTATAAAATTTTGACACTTAGAAAAATATAAGTTTTGGTGAAACTTATTCCCCAAAAATTCACCTAAAAATATTTACCAAGGCTTCCCTAATTTTTGCATGAAATTTCAAGTTAAAAGATAGTGATTTCTTCAAGTAAAATTTATATTAAGTATGTATATTTTAGGAAAAATATATATATTTAGTGATCACCAAATTTTGTGCAAAGTGTATATTGTGTGTATTATATATAGTAGTGTATTAGGGACTTGAAAAATACACAAAATACTCCCAAGGAGTATAAATACCAAAATACACATACAAACACATGAGAATACCTAACTATTCAAGTATATAAAATCCTCTTAAGAAGAGTATTTGGACAATACAAGAAAATATATTTGTAAAAATGTATTCCACAAATATTTGGACTTTGGACAATTTTTGGACATAAATATATGTTTGGACAAATATATATATATATATATCCATTACCAAGTAATGGAAATTACACAAAAATCGGGTGAATAACAAGAATAATTATATATATATATATATATTATTGTATGACAAAATATATATATTCCCTACAAGACCTAAAAATACATTATTTTTAAGAAACATAATTCCGGAAAGTAATAAAAATCAAAGTACTGATTTTTGGCAAATAATGTAAAATACACAAGTATTTACATAAAAATACAAGTATACTTTCCTAAGTATACTTGCACAAAAATAAAATTGAGAATATTATTTCACAAAAAATACTTATATTTATTTTTGGAAAATAATATAAGTAACATATATGAAAAGTTAAAAATATAGTTTATTTTTAACACTTATATCGTTGATAAAGACTACATAAACAAATATATATTTTGATAAGTAAAAATATATATTCACAAATAAAGAATACATATTCAAAGTGCAAGACACAACGAACGGGCAAGACCCGACAAACAAGGGCACGACCCTCACAAAAGATGAACATACAAAGAATAAATACATAAACTAAAGATGGTGACTTGTACCTCGTGTGTTACAAGTCTAGTGGCTAACGTGTATAGAACACATATAGGTCACGACGCTCACGAAGCAAACCCGGTGAAGTTTACGACGCGAGTTACGCAAAACTGTGAGTTCATATTCCCACTTTTAAACATTTTCTTGTTTTCTAAACTTGGAGAAAATACATGTACTGTGGTATGTCAAAACAAAACTAAGGAATGACTTATAGATCATGTCACGGATAGGGTGTCATAAGCACCATTAATCAACGTAAGTCCTAGACCGCGGAACAAAAGGTTAGATCTAATGGATTTCAGGCAGCCACACTCTTGGCCACACTTTTACCGAGAGTGCTTTTGTGTCTCTAGTCGTGAATCGACAAGTAAAATGCCTATGGTTTGGATGCTTCCTATGTCGTTACACATGTTAATGGCCTTACAAACCATTAGCGATCTCGATTTCCTTACATTTACAGTATACATTTTCAGGTACAATCTCATACTATGATTCTTACAACAATACTTAAATGTTTTACACAAAGCTGCATGAATTCACACCAACTTTTGTTGACGATTTTCCAAAACTTACATGTATTTCAGGTAACTAAGTGGATGTACGTGCGGTTCCTCTTGCTCAAGAATGTTGTTTGTGATATTAGATATTTTGTGTCAGGACTCCAATGCCTCTTTTGTGGGATTTAGTTGTTATATTCCAACTCATGTGGTGATATAATGATCATGATATTTGTCATTGAAATGAAGTTGTAAACTTTTCAAACAATTATCTTCTATGTGATGTAAACACTTAACTTTTATTTTGGATATTTAATATCAATGGCATTATGGAGTTTGTTTTATGTTCATGTAGTATGTTTACCATTCGTATGCAATGAGAACCTTTCAGGATCACACCTCGTGCTTTTGCCTTAGAAAGGGGTGTGACATTTGTGACGCTGGGTTTCCCTTTTGACCTGCTTTGGCTGAAAACTATAGGTTTTATTATGTGAAAAACACTAGTCTAAGTTCCCGCGAGTTTCGCGGGTGGCTTAACATAAACATATAATATCTACTGACATTGAAGCCCATGTAGATCATTTTTTTTCTAGGCCTTTCCAAACATAGGCTTCATGTCTAAGGGTCGCCAGATAGATACCTTCTCCACTAAATATTAAAGCATTGATGAAGCATGTCGGAACTAAATCACAACATACCACTATATTTTGCGCTTGAATATATGAACACTCATGGTGTATCAACTTAAAATTAGATTTATATACGCTAAAATATACATATAAGTTTCCTAATATGCAGTTTGTTGCCATCCCGTTCCAATTTAAGGAGACATTTGTAAACATCATTTAGCTGAATTTGTAATACACTTATAATAATAAAAAAAACTTTGAAGACATTTATTCACCTGGAAGCTGAACACAAACTGTCGCGCTTTCTTTCTCACGCCCACATTTGGGTGAGACTGCAGCTTCTCATACATAGCGCGAGCTTCATTGGATCTGTCAGCACAGGAAACAATTAAATATCTGATTCTAACAAAAATATA
Source organism: Helianthus tuberosus (assembly GCA_030545235.1). NCBI lineage: Eukaryota > Viridiplantae > Streptophyta > Magnoliopsida > Asterales > Asteraceae > Helianthus > Helianthus tuberosus. The sequence goes on from CM060452.1 coordinate 92,663,873, forward strand.
TAAAACAGTAATTCTCTTTTGTGTATTTTAATCTTTGCGTGGTCTGCAACTAATTTTACGAAGATCCATGAACTTCCATTTATCTTATTAAAAATTTTGATGTTAAACTTATCAAAGTATAATTTTGTAGATTATTATTTTTTATGTTAAATAGAAATATGTAAACTTATCAAAGTATACTTAATCTTGAACCATAAGCGGTTTCACATAAGCATAGCTAATACAAACACAAAGTATAATCATTGTATAAAATTCGTTGAAAATCTCTAAACGGGTTGGGTTCGTGTCAACCCAGACAGGTTGACCCATTTAACCCATGTGTATTATATTTTATTATTTCACAATATGTTTTATGTTGTAAATTAAATTGGGTGGGTATTTTATGTTATAATTATAACTTAAAATGAGAAATTAACATAAGATTTTATAACTAAAATAGAATTGTATTATATATTTGTGTTTTTTGTAGTAAAATTTTAATTTTAACATACTAATTTGCGAAAAAAAATTAAAAAATTCAGTTTGAACAGGTCGTGTTCGGGTTCATATGTATGATACGATTTTCGGGTTCGGGTTCATCTAAAATTTTCGGGTTCGGGTCGAGTTAGACCCACCAACCCGACCCGTTTGGCGTTTACCCAACCTGTGACTACATGTACCATAACATTAACAATTTTGACTCTATACCCAACACGATCATTATTAGATAAATGGCCTGCTTTAGAATATTTGACATAAATTTATCTATATACATGCACAATGGAGAGAAGGGAGTCAAGGCCATCCAATGTTGAAACGCGTACAGGAACTCCCATCACGTGTAACTGTGTCAGGGCAGCTACCATACCTAACCACACATTAAAATATTAGCAATACTGTCTTTATAACATACTAGAGTGTTAATATCTATGGATTTTGATATGAAAAATGGAAGAAGAGGATAAACCTGGCAAATGGGCTGGACCCAGCACAAGCAATAATAACCTGAACACCTCGTTCTCGAGCAAGTGTTGCATAAGAAAACATCAGCTCAGGCGTCCAGTGTGCTGACACTATTCTTACCATAGAAAAATGGCAAGAAAAACTATTTTTAAGAAAATAAACCTGGAGTCTCCTTTGAACTATCTTCTTCGAGAAATGACTTAACATGCGCTTCAACAATTCCCATTGAAGGCCCGACAACAGTTATGTGGCCCATCTTCCGTTGCTTTCGCATATCTTGCAGTTTCATCAATAATACATTTTTAGTATTTGGCCGTGTTACATACCAAATGAGAGAACTCAACCCAAAAGACTAGTCTGGTGGGTGAGAGAGCCCATTTGGTATATAAACCCCACATCAGTTGCCCATACAACCGATGTGGGACAAGTCCCATACCTTGCAATGGTATTAGTCCATAACAATCGACCCTCCTTAAGGGCCAACGTCCTCGTTGGTCACGGCCATGTTGGTCACGGCTGGCTCTTTCCAGGCCACCACTCCATGGGCCACCACTCCGAGCCTCGTTGGTCACGGCCACGTTGGTCACTCCAGGCCACCACTCCGAGTTCTGGCTCTGATACCAATGTTACGTACCAAACAGGAGAACACAACCCACAAGACTAGTCTGGTGGGTGAGAGAGCCCATTTGGTATATAAACCCCAGATTGGTTGCCCATACAACCGATGTGGGATAAGTCCCATACCTTGCAATGGTATTGGTCCACAACAATCGACCCTCCTTAAAGGGCCAACGTCCTCGTTGGTCACGACCATGTTGGTCACGGCTGGCTCTTTCCAGGCCACCACTCCATGGGCCACCACTCCGAGCCTCGTTAGTCACAGCTACGTTGGTTACGGCTGGCTCTCTCCAGGCCACCACTCCGAGTTCTGGCTCTGATACCAATGTTACATACCAAACGAGAGAACTCAACCCAAAAGACTAGTCTGGTGGGTGAGAGAGCCCATTTGGTATATAAACCCCACATCAGTTGCCCATACAACCGATGTGGGACAAGTCCCATACCTTGCAATGGTATTAGTCCATAACAGGCCGATGGCATGAAAGTGGAATATGTTTTAGAAGTGTGTGTATGTGTGAATATACACATGAATACATATTTATGAATACACATATACCTGATTTGTCATACCAATGAATGGCGGCCCCTAGAGTACACAACGCTCGTTTTATAATCTGATTTGCCAGAATAAAACCTGCATCTCCCTGCACAAACAACCATCATTACGTTGAACTTTATGAATAATTGATAAATCTAATATACTTGCAAAACTATATAATAACAATACTAATAATTTTTTTTACATCATCTTCACCAAAGAGGTAGACTGTAAACATATAAAAGTTTAATAAAAACAACTATTAGTAACCTGGCCATCTTCTGTCAAACGGTTCAACTGCAAACACACCAGCACCTTCTAACGAAGCAACAGCTCGGGAAGCGATATCTGTTGGGAGTTTAATATTATGATTTTGGATGGAGTTGGAGGCAGGGAGCAAAATGAGAAAAACATAGTAAACAATTGGAGGAAAATGACCGTTTTTAAATGATTGGGGCAAAATCATTAAAACGACCAAACCACAGGGAGCAAAATGGAAGTTTACTCTAATAAAAAATTAGATATACAATTAAAATACATATAAGTAAAAAATAGTATATTTAGTTAATTTTATTAAACTAAGGATTAAGCTTATGCATCCACACTTATTGAATGTGTTGATCAAAAGTTATATTAATAATTTTAATATAGCTTGACAGGTCTAAATGGCTTTAACTTCTGATTAAGGAATAAAAGTTTGGCTACCCGGGTAACCCAATAGCAAAAGACGACCTCATATGCCTACGCTTACAGACAACATTGGGTACCCCAACAACACCATCTCCAGTTCCGGGGAAAACCCGCAGCAAGAAGGCCCACGACAATAAAACCCGACTAGGATCGGATTCAAACTTAAGACTTGTGGCCTTCAGCCCAAATCCTCACTTCCTCGAATGCCTGTGCTAAAACTTATTGGCCAATATTTTCTACTAAATAACCAACATTTGACAAAAAAAATCAACGTTCTTCTTTCTAATTTGGACATTTTCATCCAAAATTGAAGTTAAAGAGCTTGCAAAAGGAAAAAAAACTCACTACAGTAGAAAAACAAAATTCAGCTATCATTCCTAATTTGTAAAAAAAGACAAACTTTGCTTTCAAGCTCAATAGAATAATGTGAAAGGATAATACCAACCTCTGTAATAAAAAAAAACACAAATTTTAGTTATAAGCAGTGAATTCATGAGGACAAGAAAATATACTAACTAGCATAAATCATTTTTCTCACCAATTGAAATGCTTAAATCCACGGAGTTGTTTGTCTTCATTTGCTTTTCTTAGCATACCAAATATCTCTTTTGTCATGAAAAATTCACCACTGAAATAGACACCAACTCTTCATTTAATATATGTCATAGTAATTGTAATAGAATCCCTAAGAGACCCATCAATATTGCTTCCAAAAACTCATCAGTCTTGACCATATGCTTCCTACACCTCTTTCTTGATGTTGCCTGTAAAAACACACAATGTTTACCCAAATAATTAAAACGTTAGACTACTAAGCATAAAAAAGAAAGGGAAGAAATTTATAAGCCCTATTTACCATGGATCTAGATTTGTCCTAAAATGCATCAGAGGATCCACATCCGCCAAATAGTGAATGGCGCATCCTGTGGAAAAAAGGACACCATTAGAAACTATAACCAGTGAATTATAAGGTACACAATCAAGATGACCATGCCAAAGTGGCACTGAGAGGGGTGTATCTTTATTCAAGTTACACATAAACTCCTATTTGTTATTTCCACTTTCTGAGCTATGTCTATGTGAGAACACGAATATAATGCAAAAGGGAGAAACCCTATTACGTTTGTGATTCTTTAACCCACATGACCATACATGACTATGAGTCTTGACTCACATGATCACAAACACAGTTATGTTTCATAGTTTTTTTTTTATCACATTTGCAGCTTTTATGGTTTTTTTATGACATTTGCAACATGTACTAAGTTAAGTGGTTGTAACTAAACACATAAAACACGGTATTTGAAAAAAAACATAGATTCACTTATCAATGAGTGGAAAAATACAATAGTAAGATCAATGAAATGAAAAAAAACTACACAAAATTGGATGATCAATCCTCACCTTGGAAACAGAGTTGGAGAGCAGATTACCCATTTTATTCTTAGATATCACAGCCTGCAGAAAAGACACAACAAAATCACAACATTTAGAGCAGTTAAAAACATAATTAAAAAAATGCATTATCATAAAAAACACACTAATCCCATAGTAGATCCATGTATTGGGAGTTATCACACTTAATCGGACCTCTCGATGAGCCATTTTCATTCAAACTAACACCAACAAAATCTAAGAAACCAAATGTAGGGTAAAGGTTTCTCTATGAGAAAGTATATCAAGTAAGTAAAATAAATGGAAAATCAAATTCTCCTAAAAGTGGATGGTGTAAGACTATGAAGAATTAGAACATTAGAAGAATCAAAAACTCAATCAATCAATCAATAATTAGCATATTAATCTTCAATCATATCACATGAACACCTTTCATAATCACATTTACCATTCTGTATGAAATATGGAAATGGGGATAAAAGATGATACCGTATTGGCTTCAATCTTAATGGTCTTCAACCTCTGCGTCTCTTTATCAACAACACTGAGAGCATAAGAACAAAATTGAGGAGCCGTCCTATCTTACCAATCCTTTAATACACAAATCAATCAAAGAGGATTAGAATCCCGTTAGTATTGTGCAACTTCCGATAAATAGATTTCGATTAGAAGAAGCGAATTTGGACAATAGAGACCCAATAATTGTTCTTCAATTAAATAATATGAAGGGGATAAATAGAAACCCTAATTTGAAAGAGGATAAGGACATAGAAAATGTTGATGAAACAGAGCAGACATATTAGATATCAAAACATAGAGAAGCGGCGAGTTTAGATGAGAATTAGGGTTTGTGAATCTTACTATGCAGGAAGAAGGCATTGTGTAGGAGAAAATTATGAATCGTACCGTGGAAGGAAGGAGGAGGCATTGTGTGAGATAAGAGAAAAGTTTTTCCCTCCTGAAGCAAAAAGAGGTGGTGTAAAAGATTGCCAGGTGGCAATAAATGGTTTAAGAGGCTGACAAGTGGCCTAAGCTTGTTTTGCTTTATTATTATTATTATTTATAGATGAATTGAAGACATTCATTCAGAACTTGGAGCCAAAAACACTTTTCAAAACATCTCTCCATGTACACCTACATCTACCAATCATCTAACATCTCATCCATCATCCTAAACCAAATACCACCATCTCACATTTATCATCACCAATCATCATCCTTGAATCATTGCAATCATTCACCAATCATTACTCTCAAAACCCAAACCCTAATCATCAATCCATCATTATTCCAAGAATCAAGGTCATGTCTTGGTTTTCATGCTCATCATCCGGTGATCAAGCTTTGCACACCATGTGCGGCTAGTCTACTAGGGTTTCCCCGTAGTAGATTTTTGTAAGATTGACATTTGTTTATGTTTCCAATTTGTGACTGGTTGTGTGAATTGTTTAAAGTTTATATTAATTGTTTGCATTTGTTTTCGATTCATAAATTGTCGACTGGATTATCAAATTTGACTTTGTGAATGGGGATCATGCAACTACGCTTTGATATAAAGTATGGTTTAGATGTTCTAGGTAACAAAGTGCATTGTTGTCCATTCTTTGTAACGTTAATAGCTATCGGTACCTAAGCCTCGTAACATTAAACTCTTTAATAAGAATTTGCAACTAAATTGAATCTAAACGAGTAGGAACCCTAGTGTAACCCCCGCGAAAATTTCGAGCCTTCGAAAACTTTTATATTTCTTTCGTGAATATTTTGCTAACCGAAATTTAAACATAATGATTTCTAATGTAACGTGCATTCCAAGTCAAAGATATAAGTTACAGATACCCTAAATACCCTTCATATAGCTTAAGTAACAAGTTAGAGGGGTTAAAAATGTCAAAAAGATGATAATACAAGTCCAGGGGCCAAAACTGTCAAAAATGAAAATTTTGCCCGTCAGAAGGCCTTGCGGACCGTAAGGCAAATGTCCATATGGTCCATATAGGGGTCCCCAGAAGCAAAATTTTTCTTGTTCACCAAGCATTGCCAATTTTCTTGCTTGTGTTGACACCTAGCTCATTCTATGCCACTTCTAATCTGGTTAGGACACATGTTAGGATATTAAGCATCATCATAACACACTTGGCAACACCTCCTTCATCCAAGATTAGTATAAATAGGTCCTTGTTCTTCATTTTCATTCACACCATTCTTCTTCACTTCTTAAATCTCTCATGGAGCTTGCTATAGCCATTTGGAGCCTCCTTTTCTGAGTTCAATCTTTCCATTCTAACACAAGTAAGTGTTTCTCCTAGTCTATTTCATTTTCTTAGTTAGTTATGAGCCAAAAGTCAAGCAAATTGACTTTTGCTTTAACTTTAACTTCCAGTTCCATCCTTTTCGGTCAAGTCAAAGTTCAAAATGAACTTTGCTACGTGATCGTAATAATGGAGATGGTAATCCCTAACGATTACACCCTCTGATCATCACGTATCATAGGTGAAATCACGAGTCAAACTTTTACGAACTAAAAGTCAAAAATGTAAAAAAATGCATATTACGAAGAATGAGTTTTCGGGTATTAAAACTTAAAGTTTTGACACCAAATCTGTTTTATAACATTATTAGACATGTTTTAACATGTCTAGCTCGTCATTTCTAGTTTAGTGTTTCATTCCTAGTTAAAAGTCGAGTAGTTTGACTTCTACTTTGACTTTCGAATCTGACCCGTTTAGTCACCCTTAGGATCCGACCAAGCCCATTTATATGACCATAGTAATATGGGGAATAACCCTCTGAGGTTATACCTTATGGTCATGTCGTTTGGTTAGTCAAATGGTGAGTCAACTTTAGATACTTTTAAAAGGTCAAAATACCTTTTTTTGCGTAAAATAGTTTTAAATCTATATGAGCAATATTTTTGGCATCTAAACTGATCATACAACATTATTAAACATGTTTTGACATATCAGATTCGTCATACGACTCATTTGATCATCCCGAACCCCCCGTATTTATGCATACGACCCGTTAAAGTGGCGTAAACCACTTCAACAAGTCGTAACGGGTCAAAACACCTATAGACACTTTCCAAATCAGAATGTAAGGTATTATGAACCATATTATACGAGATCCTTCACTCGTTTGGTTACTAAACTACATTCTATCCATTCTTCTATTTAAGCCACGATACACACTAACTATATAACAATCTGATACATTAGGAAACACTTGAGCTTTGCATACAAGATTGAACAAGACATCTACACAAACCTGTGAGTACATAGTTCCCCACTTTTCCGTTTTTAAAATGATTTGGGGTGATTCATATGTGGTAACCGCTTTCTCAAATAATATGTATGACATATATGTTTACTAAGTGCTTTTTATGTATATAACTTATGAGACAAAGCAAGAAACAAAAGCCAAAATCTTGTAGGATCTTACTATATTAATAGTTAGATTCTTAGAGGATACTTAAAGTACTATTTTAAATCCTTGATTGGATTTCTAAGAGTACTTTCCTACGTATGAAACAAAACAAGAAACAAATGTCAAATCCTTGTAGGATCTTTCTATATTAATAGTTAGATTCTTAGAGGATACTTAAAGTACCATTTTAAATCCTTGTTTGGATTTCTAAGAGTACTTTCCTACGTATGAAATAAAACAAAGAAAAAAGTAATTATGTGTATAGTTGTGTAAGTGATTTAGATAATGAAACGAGTGTAATACGATAAGAGCATGGTGGATACGTCGTTGGTACTTCCTATATATAAGTGGTCTTATTGTATTACTCATCGTAGCGTTATCCAAATCACTTGAGGAGTTTATGATTTAATGAAACAAAGTACAATTGCCAAATCCTTGTAGGATCTTCCTATATTAATAGTTAGATTGTTAGAGGATACTTAAAGTACTATTTTTAATCCTTGATTGAATTTCTAAGAGTACTTTTCTTAGCATGAAATAAAACCGATGAACGTGTATTTATGTGTAGAATTGTGTAGTGTTATATTATGGAATCTAGAGTGATTTAGATAATGAAACATGTGTAATACGATAAGAGCATGGTGGATACGCTGCCGGTACTTTCTATATATAAGTGCTCTTATTGTATTACTTATGGTAGCGTTATCCAAATCTCTTGATGATTCTATGAGTAGGTAAGACAAGGTACAAATGCCAAATCCTTATAGGATCTTCCTATATAAATAGTTAGATCCTTATAGGATACTCAAAGTACTATTATAAATCCTTGATTGGATTTCTAAGAGTACTTCCACAAGTCCTTGGTCAAATTCTATGTTATGTGTTTATGTGTTGTGTGGTGTTATAACCTAGAATCTAGAGTGATCTAGGATAACGAGGCAAGTGTAATACGAAAAAGGGCATGGTGGATACGCCGCTTATACTTCCTATATATAAGTGCTCTTATAATATTACCCTTCGCAACGTGATCCAAAATCACTTGATGATATTGTGTTATAACGAGACAAAGTACAAGAGAAACAAAGAACAAAGACTTTTCATTAACACAAAAATTTCTTGGTATTAATCATATTGCTATTTACAAAACATTTTTGTCACATGTTTTATTATCAAAACAATATATTGCAATACTAAACTTTTTGCCATATATTGGCTACAAAAATCCATTTTCATTCGACAACTCGTGTAGTTGGATAATGTATTGCAATACCAAACCTTTTGCCATAAATTTTTGCCTACAAAACCTATGTCACTCACCAACTTTATTGTTGACCCTTTATTTTCATATATGTTTCAGGTATTGACATTACAAGTATGCTACACACAGGAACGCACTCGGCCCTTAGATTATTGCTTCTAAATATAAAAACAATTACTTGTACTCTTTTTGTTGTGAAACAATATTATTAATACAATGAAACTTTTAGTGCCATGTGTTGTGAGCAATTTGTAAAGTGACTCTCCAACGATTCCGCTGCGGGTTGTTTTTACGCGGTCGGGGTGTTACACCTAGGTCTTGTGATTATCGAACCGGGTGTGGACCATGTTCTGAATTATATTTTCTAATCAAGAAATCACGTTTTTACAATTGCATTCATAAATCATTTTCATGGTTAGTAGTAATTTGTCAGTTCAATCCGATTTATTTTCAAAACCTAACAAACAAACAAAAAGAAAATTAACAAGCTTCATAAGTTGTTTAAAAATTGATGATCATATGAATCTTGATACAGACCACAAACTCTTCGTGGTTCGACACCCTGACTGCCACTAACTATTGTTTGAAGTAATTTGGGACTTATAAAAATTATCTTTGATATGCCCTTCGATAGTCCAATGAACTAGTTAACCAAGACCAATCGGTTCACAATAATCAACAAATTCTCAACCTCGATGAGTTAAGCAACAACATAGATGATGATGCCTCGTTTAATGTTCCATGTTACCAGTCACTGAAGTGGGTTAGCGTGTATACCGATTATTCGGGTGACGACAGATATTACGACAACGGGAATAATAATGGGGTTGAAAACGAGGGATTTGGGGAGTATAAAGACAATGGGAATTATGATGGGGTAGGTTTTGAAGACAAGGATGGCTACCAAAATGCCAATTTTGAGTACGAAAATGATGATTGGGGTTATGGGAACGACAACGATAACGGTATGGCAACAACCGCCAACCACAGCTAGGTGTTTAAAGGAACTGAAACAACGTTAACACAACAACAATGTTAACCGAAACCGGATGCCTCAATTCCTGGAGATGGCCAATCAAAGAAACAATCGAGGACCACCGGTTCATCAAGAGGTAAACGGTCTGCCACGTCATCAATGTCAAAAACCACAACCAAAGAGCTCAAGCCGTGAATGGTCGGATTAGGCCGATTATCTCTGACAACGTTTCACTTATTGTCCCGCCACCTACTGGGGAGGCGTTCATTTGATTGTAAGCCGCATTATATCGATATCTTTCCACATTTCTATGGGTTAACTAATGATGAGCCATACACACATTTGGACGAGTTTTCTGCCTTATGTGAAATAATGTGTGGCCATAACTTTCCACAACATGAGGTACGATTACCCTTATTCTGATTCTCTTTGAAAGACACAGCAAAGCAATGGTTCATGACATTGCCAGCCCATAATATTCGAACGTGGACAGGATTGAAACAAGTATTTTTAGAAGAATACTATTCAATAGCCAAAACAGATGATGCTAGAGGTGAGACCTGAATATTTAGGCAACAACTAGGTGAGCTGTTGCATGAAGCATTCACTTGATTCATGGAGTTGATTCGGAAATGCCCTCATCATCAATTTGAGTTGTGGGAATTGGTGAAGATCTACGTTAAAGGGTTACATATGGAAGAACGCAAGTACCTTCAATCTACGTGTAACTGTACGTTGCTTAACAATGACGAAGAAGAGGATTGGGAATTTTTGGAGAGAATGAGAAAGAATTTGAAAGTCAATGAGTTGGCTGACCGAGCTAAAAAGCATCCCATATCAAAATTCTTCCCGATATCGATTCTAGTGCTAAGGATCGAATTGCTACCTTAGAGAGAGAATTGGCCAGAATGAAAAGGAAAGATGTTAACGCGGTCTAGTTCACGGTTTGTGAAGATTATGGTGACATTGGTCATTGAGCAGAAATTGCAAAAGAAGTATGGACTCATGCAAGCATGTATTTACAACTTTAAAAGCAATCTACTGATGCTACTCACAACATGCATATGGAGATGATAAGAAACATGGTGGATGCTAGGTACAAAGATACCCAAGCAGAGCTAAGAGCCATTAAAGACCAACTTCTTCAAACCACTGGTACTTCTATTACTCTCCTTAAATTCATAGACGATGATGCCAAAAAGGAGGAGAATGACAACATGAGAAAGCTCCATCCTCTTGTCAAGAAAGTTCAAAGAGACCTAACACATCTGCAGTAAAAAACGCCAAAGCAGATGCTCTTGAAAAAGAAAAGAGGAGAGACATAAGGGAAGTTAAAGATTTGTTGACAGTTCAAGAAATCCTAGAAAGCAAAAGGGTTGAACAGAACTTGGGCTTTTCAACAACAACCACAACAAATGCTACATCTATTAGAAGGCAACCTCCAAGATAGGCCAAGCCTATTCAACAAACATCTATTGCTACCACCCAAACCACTGATCCTTCCACCAAACATAGGTTGGCACTACAACAGTGACAACAGATGTTGCATCCACAACAACACTCACCGCTCTTCCACACACTCAAAAGGCTCATACATGCTTACTTATCAAAAGAAAACCACCAACAGAAACCCCTGCACAACTAACAAAAACACCTACACCACAATCCAGAACTAGAAAAGCCAAATTCATTATCTAAGAAGATGATTAAGGGACTCCCCAAGCTTCAACGATCTCATCGCTTCCACCGTCAACGACTACAACAATTACCACTTTCTCACACCCACGGGAAATAGAAACCGTGTCACAATAAATACAGTCCTTCTATTCCACAGGTGTTCCAAGCCAGCTCTCCTTCCCATCTTTGCATGATCTCCCAAAGCCTACAAATGTCAAAGAGTATTTGGAGCCAAAGCTCAAATAGGTAGAAGTGATTTCAGCAGAAACAAACAAAGGGAAATGAGACAAAGAGGCTTAGCATATTCTCTCTAAAGAGTTCACTAAAGTGAATAGATTAGAATATTTTGCTAAAGATGTTAGTAAAAAGGCTTCACAAGGCCTTGTAAGTGACCATGATCTCAAAAGAGCATCAAGGAAAGATTACATGGAGTACATAATGAAAAACAAACCTTACAAAGCGACTAAATCCTGAGCTCAAGCTCACTCCTCCCAACTAGAGAGCTGGCAAAAAGCCAACATGCAAAAAGGAACTATAGTTGAAGAGAATGAAGGAGGAGGTAGTAGCTACACGTTTCGGCTTTATGAAGTCAATGGCTAAATGAGATGAGCCAACAATCTAAGAAAACTACAAAAAAATTGGAAGTTTTAAGAGAAAAGGATTCCCTAGTCCCTAGAAAGCTAAATTATAAAGAAGTAGACTTCCCCATCTAGTCTCCGGTTGATCCCTCAGAACTTCCTACTGCAAAGAACATTTCATCAGCAATCATTGGCTATCTTAAACAAAAAAGAAATGTCTGCAGTAGATAAATTGAACTGCTATATTGGCATCTAGAGACAAATCTAGAAGATATCTGCTTGGTCAATTCTTGGGAAAACAATTTCCCTCATCTCATTAAATAACTTCTGCCTCAAGAAATCCATCAAGCTAAAAAATTCTCAGATGGATGTCTAACAGTACAAGACATGAATTGACTATAGTTAGGGCTAATGGAGAAGTTGAAAACATCTCTATGAATAGTTTCTTCGAACTAAAAAATGAAGATCTACAAGTCCTTCTTGGACTTAAACTTGAAAGGGATCTAGATGACTATCTCTCCATGAAGTTTGAGCACCAATTCAAGGGCCAGCTCAGAGAGAAGATGATGAGGAATAAAAATTGATATAAAAAAACATCTGTTTTGGCATCATCTGTTCTAGAGGGAGATTGTTGGACCTACAAAAGTACATATGTTATTCAAAAGTCAAAACATCACTTCTAATCAAGAAATAAATAGACAATTGATACAATTCTCCTCCCAAAGATTATGAATCTTGAACACTAATAAGAACATCTGTCAAAGACATCTAAACATTTGTTCAAGCCTGGAACCACTGTTGAAGAAGAACCAAGCATTGATTAATAACCAAAGCCCTATTGATGCAGAGCTCAGCCTATTATGACCAAACATCTATTTTGGCCAAATAGATGTTTGATGCAACACAATAGCAGTTTGAAGATCAGCGGTCTTATTAATGTAAACTTGCTTGTTACAGAGTTTTCTTGTAATAAATCAGATGTTAGATTTCCACAGATGTTTGGTAACATCTGTGGAATATTTTTGGTTAAGAATGTTAGGTGTCACTATCAGGGTGCCGTCAGCTGATCACAAACAAAGCTTTAGTATTTGTATACATAGATCTCATGTGTTAAGGATTTATTTTATCACTTTCATTCATTTGTGCGAACAGATTTGTAAGTGATCAGGACGATAGGGAGTTTGTACAATCATTGTGTTGTAATTGAAACCGTTGGATTCAATATAAAAACAGTCTTGATATAACTTCCTGCTTGTGTGTTTATATTACTTGCATTACAATTTACAAATTGTTTATTCTTTATTGTTTAAACGCACAAGTTCAACATATTCAGATCCTAACATTTCATGAACCAAAATCAATCTGTAGGCACTTGCATGGTTGCTTTGAAGGAGTCTCCAAAACAAGATCCACAAGATCTACCTCATGAATCAGTGGCATACCAAGTGTGACAACTGGCACTTTTCCGTACATTCCGTACAATAATTAGACAGTAATCTGTGCTTTGATGACTGTGCATGATCTAGTTTATAAGACGAATGAATTTCTGATTTCTGTTATATACTTACAATGGCATTTCATGTTGCAAGACTTTTATCATTACTACATGCAACAAAATATAGTTCTATTAATGCACAGAACAGAGTTGGCTCAGTTATCAGACAAACTAGAAGTACCGACGGGAGTTCAGTACTTAGACAGACATGATGTTAAGACACAAAATAAGCCCCAGGACCAAGTGATACACTAGTATAGTGTATAGGAACGTAGGGATTACAGAACTGCCTTCATAGTGATGACATAGGTAAAGTGCCAGAAACACACTAAAACTGCAAAATTCTGCAGAAAATAAATAAATTCAGCAAAAATTCAGCTTTTAACAACTAAATATAATGCAGAAAAGTGGTTTAAAGGTCCAAGATACTTTCCTAAGTGTCGGGAATCGAAACTGTCAAAAAAGACTACATAAAGCACACTAAACTGCGCAACTTAGCACCTTAACGAACAATAACGAAACGAACAACCGAACACAACCCGAAACATCAAATTTTTAATAGAAGCACTGTTTTAGTATTACAAAGCTAGTTATGGTCACCGAATATCATATTACATCTCATAAACACTAAACCCCTAAATACCTAACTTTAATACTTAGAATCAAATTAGATTTAACCAACTAATGTTTGGAATGTTACACTTTACCCCCCCCCCCCCCCATTTGAGGTCGGTTACAACATGGGCCCACTTGGGATTTTTCTTGAATATTTTAATAGATCTTGTCTAGAATATGCCACACATAAGATGCCTTATACCATCTAAATGTTGGGTGGAAGATTATAAGAACCATGAGACATTAAGCACTTACCATTTTCACTTCAAACCAAATTTCATCTTCTCCTCCTCTTTCCCCCATAGCTACGACCAACACCCCCTCACACTACACCTCTATTTCGACCTTCTTCCATACATTCCAAGGTGATCTAGAGGTGTAAGAAGCTAAGTTAGGAAGCTTGGAGGCCTTGGAGATTTTAGGACCTTCACCATTTGCTTTTATCCACTCTATTTCTTCTCTTGATCATCCCTAGCCTTGAGCTAGTGGTAAGAACCTTGATCTTCCTATTTTACATCTATTTCAAGTGGTTAAAAGATGTTACATAATGATAATCTTGAAGATCATGAAGAAACATAAGAATAAACATGAACATAAAGCTCTAAAACATGAAGATCAAGTTGTTTTAAGTGTATGTAGTATACTTGAATGTTGATTTCTTGTGTTTATAATGTTGATCATCATAAGAACCTTGCTAGATGATGATTAAACACATGATCTAGCAAGTGTAAGGATAGATCTTGAGAAATTTGTAATGATCATCCTTTATGTAAATCATGAACTTGAAAATAAACTTGTTTTAGTGCATCATGATTATTTCTACAAGTTATAAGTCTTGAAAATAAAAGATTTCAATAATATTTTCAAGAAACTAAAGTTTACTACAAGAATTAACATGATCATGGTGTTTAAAGGAAGTAAACATGTTTTAAGTGATAAATCAAAGCTAGAAACATTTTGTTAACAAGAAAAATACAAGAAGAAATATTTTTAGAAAATCTTCATACAAGTTGTGAAGAACTAAAATCTTCAAGAATGAGTTTCATAAACTATAAACTATATTTTTAAGGGTAACTTAACCTACTAAATAGCATACTAAGTTACTACAGCTTTTTACAAAATTTCAAGTTCATATCAAAGTGTAAATTGCGTATTTAAAGCATACGGTAAGTCTTGTTTATGTTGTGGATGATTGATGATGATTTTAAAAGAAAATGATATGCTTTGAAAAGCATGGAAACCTCTATTTTTTAGGGGAAACTATGGTAAATTTTTTGTAGAATTTAAACACTTAGAAAAATATTTTTAAACAAGTGTTTGTAAGTAAATTTCAACCATGGTTTTTCACATAAAGCTTGCCATAGATTTTTGCTCAAAACTTATCAATATTTGAGGTTGGTTTTTATAAATAAAAATGACTAAATATGTATTTAGGAAAATATATATTTAGATGTCACCATGTGTGTGATTATTTGTATATTATGTGTATTAGTTATATTATTTTAGGACATGAAATGATATAACTCATCAAAATACCAAAAATTACAATCCAAAATACTACCAAAATTCCAAGAATATGAATATAAAAGTTATACACAAAATATTGGCGAAACCAAACTATGGAATATGACTTACAAAATACTCCAAAAATAATATTCATGTATATATTTTTGGTAAATAATATTTTGGACACCAAGGAAACAAAAATATGATTTTTTTTTTTTTTTTTACAATTATTACAAAGTTACATCATATTTTTGGCAAGAGGAAAATATATTATTTTGGGTGAATAAAAATATATATTTTTCATGGAATTATTAGAAGATGTAATATTTTTGGGAGAAATATATATTTCTTAAACAAACATGAAATACAATATTTTTGGGGTGAAAGATATATTTTCTCCAATAAATATGAAATATATTATTTTTGGAGAAAAACAAGTTTATATATAAATTTTCTAAGTTAGACTTGAAAATATATTATTTTTGGAACTTATATGAAAATACAAATATTTTTGCCAAAGGAGAATTATAAATAATATTTCTTAAGGTATATATTTGGAAATACATGTTGGCGAATTTTTATTAAAGATAATATTCCGGAAGAATTAATACAAAAATTAAGTATAAGAACACTTAACAATTACAAGAAAATACGTATTCTCGTACGTATAAATACACTCTGGAATACGACCCCAATACATGGAAAAAATATACGAGTATAAGAATACAAATACAAATACAAATATACCCATCCTTGAGAAGGATATACATGTATAAGTACTTGAAAAGTAACGAGTTAAATTATATTGTTTTAACAATTATTCCAAAAGTTAATAAATATAATATAAGTTAAAATATTTATTATTTTAACAAATAATTATATAACTAGGAATAATATTAAGGACACAAAGAAACGTAACTCAAAGACACAAATTAATACTAAGTCAAGGCACGACCCGCTCGTCTAATAGACCGTAGTACGTTGTAGGTAGTCATGCACACTAGTAGCAGCTTGAGTTACGTCGGATTGAAGAACGCAAAACTATGAGTTCATGTCCCCCTTTTCTCTTAATTGTTTTCGGTTTTATAACTCTCGGGGGTGGAATACATGTTACAAATGTTTAAACGGTATGAATTGACTATGAAATGAACTATTAGATCATGTGAGCATAGATTAAATTTGAAATCCCTTTAATTCTTAATTAGGGACGAAGGTTAGATCTAACGGGTACGGCCGAACCCCACTCATGGTACCTGTGACCACTTGAGTGCTTCGGTGTCCCGGTCGAGGTAAACCGACAATGGTCAAGGTAAATTGACATAGTCGAAGGGGAATTCGACATAGTCGAGGGAATCGATGAGGGTATAAGCCTACTCATTTTTAGTGCTCCCTATGTCTTCACATGCTTTAATGTCCTTGCAAAAACTTTAATTTGATTTGTTCATAAATGCTTTCATGCCTGTTTTCAAAGGAGTTTCTCAAAGGTTTACAAGGTTTTCAGTACTCATACAAAACGCATGAAATCGCTCAACTTTTGTTGATGTTTTCCAAAATTACATGTATTTCTGGTAACAAGTTGGATCTTGGGCGCTGGTGTTATTTCTAGAAGTAGATTCCAAGTTTAGATGTCATCCACTTTTGTCGATTTGTAACTTAGTCGAAGGTTGTGTTTAAGACTTAAATGAATGGTGTTTGTAATACTTTAAACTTAATGAATAGATGAACATCGTTTTGATCATATAATTGTTTATTATGATTGAATGCAATGGTATTAAACAAGTCACACATCATACGCTTCTGCAAAAGTCACGGTGTGACAGTTTGGTATCAGAGCTTCAATTGTAGTGAACTAGGATTCCTTCTCGAGTCTAGACTACAATCACTAGGACTCTCTCACGAAAACATTTTACAAAAAGGTTTTCATTGCATTCACGTAAGCGTCAAGATCCATGAGTCAAACATTTTTCAAAGGCAAGGACATTAGTAGGGAGGAGGATACCCCAAATTAAAGTGCCAATTAAGGCATAGTCTAAGTGGGATTGACTAGCTAAAGGCAAGATGACCCCCCCCCTCCGAAAGGATAAACGAGAGTTATAGGTGATATGATGCAATTATTTTCCTGTTTATGCTAGGTGACATACTTATTTATTGATATATATATATATATATATTCGTATAAGTGTACGAAATAATTATTGACGTGAATGAGTTACCTTTGACTTTGAATCCTATTATTGTTCTTGGCTCGCACAATGAGAATGCCGACCTCGCGTTTATTACGAAGCTCATGACTGGAGTGATTACCAATCAAGATCCTGAGCTGATTTCCGTAGAAGATGGCTGCTCTCCCCTCTCGATTGTGAAAGTGCCTGACTACGGTAGTGACGGCGAGGCAGAGGCGGCAACCTTGGACAACAACCTTATCAGCAGGACGAGGTCCCTGTGGCTTTTGCAAAGCAAGATTGACGACACACTTGACCAGACAAGGAAAGATGAAGTACTCATCTTGAAGGTGCCCCTCCAACTACTAGGAATTCTCCTTATTCCTATTACGTTTAATCATCGTGCTTATTCGCGCGTAAGGATGACAAATGTTAGCGCATGGACCACCGCAATGGTCCTTTCCATGTCAGAGGAATAAGGACAGTAGTGTCCCCTCTTTGATTGATCATCTGCTTGGACGAGGGAAAGTTGGGGTGACCATGCAAGACAATTTATTATTACTAGGGCCCATGTAATAACGACTTGTAGTGCATGGAAGTCCTGGTGGACTCTGCGGGTCAGGATGATGATCACCATCCCTCCAAAAATAATCTCTAGGTGTTCACACCTTCATCTGGTAGAACAATACCTACACAGTTGCCTTAGCACTTTACAAAGTAGGAAACCTGTCTTTACCTACATCGTGTCAGACACTTCTACGCGTCCACAAGCCGTTTGGGAACCAGTTTCTAAGCAAGTGAAGATGGCTAACACGCGGGAAAGATTCAGTGACGTTACACTCTCTATCACCCTTATGTGTACAACCCCCGTCTCATGGGAAGTATACCCGTCGTTGTGGAGCTAAAGACCCAAGAAAAATCAATGTAGAAGGAAAATAACTACTACTTTCATAATATGAAACTTGCATGACTGAGGTGATGTAGCCTCGAGTTCATTTTGATTTCCCCATTACAAACAATAAGTCAAGTTGTCAAGCCTATATGAAAGCTCAGTGGTTGTTTCCTTACTTATACATTGTTGATTATATATGCATGTGATATTGGGTGATTACATGTTTGCTTGTGGTAATATGTACCCCATAGACAATTATGGAATGTTGTCTAACCTACCCCATACCTTTTGACAGAAGAAAATGCCTCCCAGACGTGACACGGACACCATTACGTTAACTAAGGCCGAACTCAATGAGCGCATTTCCCACGCTATAGCGCAGCATGAAGCCATCCGCTCTGAACGCAGCGGTGGCATTTCTGGAAGTAACCCTCCAACTGGCTGCACTTATAAACAGTTACTGGACTGCAAGCCATTGAACTTTGACGGCACAGGAGGCGCCGTTGCATTTGTTCGTTGGGCAGAAAAGACTGACTCCGTTCTGAGAATGAGTAACTGTTCACCCCAGCGGAGTGTTTCCTTTATCTCAGGTTTGTTTTTGGATGGCGCACTCTCCTGGTGGAACCTTCAGGTTCAGACCCTTGGTGAATATGCTGCTTATGCACTGGGCTGGGACGAGCTCAAGGAATTGATGCGGAAGAAGTACTGTTCTAGGGCCGAAATCCAGAAGCTTGAGGTTGAGTTCTGGAATTTGAAAATGAACGGGCCGAAGATTTATGAGTACGTCCAACGATTTCATGATTTGTCTAGGGTCGTTCCCTACTTAGTCAAGCCGGAATTCAAGAGGATTGAGCGATTCATTTATGGACTTGCACCACAAATCATGAGCATGGTTACTGCCTCAAAGCCTCCAACCATCACAGAGGCTATCGATTTAAGTGTCACACTTACTGAAGAAGCTCTACGTACGGGAAAGTTTTCGGAATCTGAGACAAACAAGAAAGAGACTCATGTGGAGTCTTTGGGCAATAAGAAAAGGAAGTCTTCGAACCTAAAGATAGGCACCCAAGTCAGCTATGGAAGCTCTAAAGCAAACAAAAGAAGGGAAGTGAACCCGCCTTGTGGCAGGAAAGCTTATGGAGCCACTAATAAGGCCGGTGGTAAGGTATACTTGGGGAATAAGCCGAGATGCGAGGAATGCAATTTTTACCATGAAGGCCGATGTCTGAAGCCTAAGTGTGGAAAGTGTGGAAAGGAAGGGCACAACAAGGATGCCTGTTGGGCGAAGGATCCAGACGAAAGAGATAATGGTAAAGTTCCAGGTTGCTACAGATGTGGTGAAGTAGGGCACTTTAGGAAAGATTGCCCTAGGAAGTACCAAGCGAGGAGAGGTCTTCACGATCGAAGCTTGTAAAGCACGCCAGGATCCAGATGCGGTTACGGGTACGTTCCCTATTAACCAACTCTATGCATCTATTCATGGATTAATACTGGCACCGACTTTAACCTTGTATGCTTAGAACTTAAGAAACTACTTGGCCTAGTTTCAAGTAGAATAGACGCCCCGTATTCCATAGAATTGGCATATAGAAGGTTAGTTAAAACGAATGAGATAATTAAAGATTGTCCTTCGGAACTTAGGAGGCAGGAACCTTCCACTACCATTGACGTGGGAAGTCACGATATTGTAGTTAGCTTGGAATGGATATCCAAGGTTAGAGCTGAAGTTGTTCGACATGAGGAAAATCATTCGCATCCCTCTTGCGAATAATGAAACACTTATAGTACACAATCTTCTTGCAATAGATGTGAGGGCACTAGACCCCATAAGGCAGTGGAATTGCGACACCTCACATTGGTCATAGGGACACAAGAGCGCCTCCGAATGGACTTCATAGCCTTCCCTGCTCATGTTGTCGGTAAGGAGACCAAGAAGCCAGAGCCTGAAGACATCCCCGTGGTGGAGGAGTTTCTAGAAGCCCTTCCTGTAGACTTGCCAGGAATACCCCCACAACGACAAGGGGAGTTTAGGATAAACCTCGTGCCAGGAGCTGCACCAGTGACAGATGACGCCTTACCGACTAGTTCCGTCCTAGGTACAGGAGCCTCCGATGCAACTGCAGAATCTGCTAGGCAGAGGAAATCTACCAGACCGAGCCTCTTACTGTGGGGAGCCCCCGGTGTTATTCGTTAGAAAGTAGGACGGCAGTTGTCACACGCGAACACAGTCTAATATGAGAGGGACTCAGAAGAACTAATGTAGAAGAAGTGTTACGCATAATTTACATGGAGATAGACGACTAACCATCAAGAATTAGTACCCCTTACCGAGAATTGATGACTTGTCGGCCAACTACAAGGCCCCATCTACTACTCTAAGATGGAATTAAGGACATGACATCCTTAATTAAGGACACGAGATGAAAGTTGACAGTTTCCATTATGCATCAACTTCAGAGAATTTGATATCAAGGACCGGTATCCTTTGCCAAGGATTGATGACATGATTGAACCAATCGTAAGGTTCTAGTTACTACTCGAAGATCGACTTGAGGTCAGGATGTCCTCAACTGCGAATACAAGAAGAAAGTATCCCTAAAACGACCTTAAGGACTCGCTTTGAGCATTACGAGTCCCTTGTCGTGCCGTTTGGCTTAACACATGCACCGGCAGTATTCATGGACCTCATGAATCAGGTGTGTAAGCCATACCTGGATAAAGTTAAGATTATATTTATTGACTACATTCTTATATGCTCAAAGACCAAGGAAGGTCATGAGCAACATCTGCGAATTATCTTGTGACTCTTAGAGAAAGAACAGTTACGTGCTAGGATGTCTAAGTGCGAACCTTGGATTCGCGAGGCAAGATTTTTAAGATACGTGGTGGATAAGAATGAGATTCATGTCAACCCTGCAATCAAGGACTGAGGAGTCCCAAAGACGCAACTAAGAATTTTGGGGATTATAGGTTGTATTAGGCGACCCCTAGAAAACCTTTCAAGGACTGCTCAGTCGCTAACAACCCTAACCTAGTTGATACCTATCTCGTCTACAGCTAACAGTACCAATAGAGTTACGGTAGTTGGGACGCTTCTCGACAGAGTCTTGATTGCGCGCCGATCCAACGAGACAAAGTCATCGCGTACACGTCACGTTGATTAAAGGATCATAGAAGAGACCTTGAACTAGGTGCAGTAATTGCGCGTTGAAGTTTTGGCACCAGTACATGTATGGGAAAACGCTGCACGATCTTTACTGATCACAAGGGTTGCAGTACACCATTGATCAGGGGGACTTAAATATTAGATAACGAAGATGGACTGAGCTACTGAATGGGTATGATTGTGAGATCGTGTATCCCCTTAACAAGGAGAGCGTTGTAGCAGACGCCTTGAGCCGCAATGAACGCGCAAAGCCTCTAAGGGTGCGAGCCTTAGAGATGGTCATACAGACAAATCTCGTCACCTGGACACGTGAAGCTGAGCAAGTGGCGCTCAAACTAGAGAACCTTCTAGCCGAAGTGTTACATGGAATGGAAGTGCAGTTATTGCCTAAGGAAGATGGAACCTTATACTCCATGAGGCGACTTTGGGATTCCGACTCACGACAATTTACGAACGTTTATTTTGTGGCAAGGCTCATAGGTCAAGGTACTCGATCCACCCTGGATCCGACAAGATGTACCACGACCTGAAGGAATAATACGAGTGGCCCAAGATGGAAGCTGATATAGCTACATATGCGGATAACTGTCTTACCTGTGCCAAGGTTAAGACAGAATATAAGAAACCATCATAACTGCCGCAACAGCCTGAGATTCCCATGTGGAAGTGGGAACGAATATCAATGGATTCCATTACAAAGTGATGCGCGTATGGTGTTATAGATTTTTATATATATTTTTAGCCCTTTTTACACGTTAGTCAAGTTTTAAATTTATAAAACACGATATTTTACTAACACCAAACACACATATGGGCAAGTGCACCCATCGTGAGCGTAGTATAGTGTTGGCAAGATACCGAGGTCGTCCAAGGACACAAGAGCTTTTAATACCGGTTTATCCTCAACGTCTAATCAAATCAAAAGTTTAGAAAAATGTTTTAAACTAGAAAATAAAAACTAAAAATGCTGAAAAATAAAAATAAAAGTAAAAACAGATAGACAAGATGAATCACTTGGATCCGACTCGTGTTTAGTGTAACCTTTGATTATTTCCGCACTTTTGCACTTTTTAAGAGATTATCTTAGTTATTGTAGTAGGCCCCTCTTTTGAAGGTGACATTACCCTCAACCCAGTAGTTTGAGTCAGCAAAGATACAATCCTAAAGGGTTGGATTATTGAAAGATAATTAATTAAGTTATTAATGCATAATGTGGTAGGCCCCTCTTTTGAAGGTGACGTTACTCTCGGCTAAGTAGTCTGAGTCAGCAGAGATACAGTCCTAAGTATCCGGGTTAAAGTTTTAATAGTAGCTTACATATGAGGGGATCAAAGAGTTTGGACCCCCGCCATCCAATACCGGTGGGTATTGAAGGAGGTCCTACTAAATTTGACCCGGTTCCTTGCAGGATCTATACACTGAACAAGGCAAGACTCTTACCAAACCATTCCCTTAACCCCCGACCAGGTAGCCAACATATCTCCATATAGATCATGGAGATATGAATGGTGAAAATCTTTTATTTTATATAGACAGTAAAATAATGCCAAGACACCACGGACAAATGATAAGGAAGATTCACCTTCAACATAAGAAACTAGTTATTAAAGTCATTAATACATAACCAAATAAAAAGTGCGAAAATATTAAAAATAAAAAGTATTACACTAGACACTTGTCTTCACCAAGTGATGTAAGAGACTTAGGCAAACATGGCCTTTGATTGTCAAGAACTCTTACGATCAATCTTGGATCCCGAGACTACTCACACACTCTATGATGGATGATGGATGATGGTGTTATGATGGTGGTGGTGGGTGGGTGAAGTGTGAGAGAGGTGGTTTGCCAATGGATGGATTGCAAATGAGACAAGGACCCCTATTTATAGCCTGATCAGAAGCTCGGGCACGACCCCGTGTTCATGGGCACGGCCCCGTGTCCATTCTCCTTCTCTTTCTTCATTAATTGCAGTTTGTCTTCATTAGTTGACCACGCCCTCGTGTCCGCTAGGCACGACCCCGTGTGTAGAAGCGTATCTGTACTATCAAGATTTCCCCAGATTTTGCGAATTTTAGAGTTGACCACGGCCCCGTGTCCGCTGGGCACGCCCCCATGGTGGGTGATAGAAGCTTCTACAACTTTGTCTTTTCTGTAGACACTTGGGCACGCCCCCGTGCTCACTGTGCACGGGGCGTGTTCAGCCTTCTGTCTTCTTGTTTTTGCTTTGGGAGATGCTATCGGGGGGTCGGGAATGCCACGTTTATTCCTTTTCTTGTATTTATGTTAGATTTAGCTGCCTTTTTGCTTCTTTTGTTCATTCGAGCTCATTTAATCCTGAAAATACAAAAGGAAGACAAAAACACACTTTTCAAACATTAGTACTAAAAAAGGGTTAGTTTTATGCCACAATTGATGTAATTTTTATGTTGCATTTTGCACACATCAAATACCCCCACACTTGAATCTTTGCTTGTCCTCAAGCAAAACTCTTTATAATGTGGCTTTACACTCCCAAATGGAATGGGTAGAAGAGAAGGTTTTTGGGCTTGTCATAGAGTGTCGGAATTTCCAAGATTCTTTATTAGGTTTTATTTTTATTTATTTACAATCCTATTCGTCATGATTTATTTAAAACATTACATAAGATAATTTACTTATTAGGGCATAACATGCCTTTTTTAAAAATTCCATTTATATAAAAGTTCACATACCTCACGGGGGATCACTCAACACTCGGCCGAAGTTGTATTTTAGTGAATCACTCGAGAGCGGCGTGGAACTTACTTCTACCATAAGCTTGCCAAGCAATCAATCCTCCTCCTTTTTAACTATACACCTTTGTAAATATCAAGAGGACTTTTGGGTGAAGGGTTAGGCTTGGGTTAAGGGTAGGTGGTTGGGTTAGTGGTTAGTAAAAGGGCGAAAGGCGTAAAAAACGTCGGTTTTCGTAAGACTTTTTATTTTTTGTAACCTTTTACTTTGATGAAGCACTTCTTCAAACAAAGTTATTTTTGATAAACATGTTTGTTTATTTCTTTTTTTGCTTCATCATCATCATTTTTTTTCTTTTTTTTTATAAGGAGGTCATAAGAAAAACCGAGCTTGTTACTAAAACAAAGGGTTAAAAATAAAAAGGATTTGGTGGGTAAAAGGGCGTTTGTTTTGGGTTAAGAAATGAAAAGGTTTAGGCTCAAAGGGGTTAACTAGGGGGATTTTGGGTAGGTGGTAAAAAAAAGAAAAATAATGGTGTAGAAATAAAAAGGGGTTAGTCCTAATGCCTCCATCATTTACTTATTCGGGTTTAAGTTGGTAAGGACCGGGAATGTATCGTCGTGGCAAGTTCTAGAGTCGTAAGAACTAAGCGGCTATTTACACAAGAAACGAAAAATGAGCATTTAGTTTAAAGATATATATTTGTATGCTCAATAAAGGCTCAAAACTCACTTTTTGTGGGAATGGGTTTTTATGTGATCAAGTATATATAATCAAATTTTAACTAAACTTGTCATGCCGTTTCATAATTTTCTTATGTTGGTTCTTTTTATCACGACGCTATCGGTTATAAATTTGTAAAAATATAACCTTTTTAGAACTTGAAATTCCCAAATTAAACCTAAACAAGTAAAAAAATGAATTTTTTTTTGAAAAAAATTGGGGTGATTAGCGGTTCCAATAGAGTTTTGTGTAAGACTTGTAATTAGGACTTGCAAGATTCAAGGTTTTAGCATCCCCCCCCCCCCACACTTAAATGACACATTGTCCTCAATGTGTCCCAAAAATAAGTTTTTAGGTTGATTGAATGTGTAAAAAGGTTTGAAAAAGCAAAAATTTATGTTACTGGGCGTCTGGACACGGCCCTGTATTCAGATCGCCAGTAACAGAAATTAGTAAAAAGAAACAGAAGCCTGGGCACGGGGGCGTGTTCAGTGAGCACGCCCTGTGTCCAGTTACCTGAACTGGGCATTTTCTGCAGATGGTTGGGCACGGGGCGTGTTGGCTGAGCACGACCCCGTGCTGAACTTGCTGTAATGAAGAAAAATTGTCGGGTGGCCCTGTTTTTGTGCATGGGGTGCTGGTTCAAGTTTCCCTTGGTATCCTTCACCATCCCCGAGTGTGTTTTTCCCATTACAACATCATCCAAACTCTAAATTAATTAAAACTATCATTCCATTAATTAGAGAAAATTACATAATATTCCTAATAAGTTAAAATTCTAGATAGACAGGTCAAAAGAAACACAAGAAGTCTAAACCAAGAAGTTCTAGCCTAAAGTTTATTCTATTAGCAAAATTTTTGAAAAGATAATTCTCTCGGTTGGATGTGGCTCGAAGAACTTCTTCCTCCGGACATGGGTCCCTCACACGTCGGCGAGCCATTCCTCTATCTCCCTTGGGAGAAGAAAGGTGGGCTCATTGGCATCGGGTTGAGGGGGGTGCAACGTCCACCGGGACTTCTTGTAGATCTTCAAGAGGAGGCTCCGCTGGAATGTCATCCCATCCGGTAGGATTGTTGACTCCAAGTGCTAGGTTCCAATCCTCTTGAGGGAGGATTGGTTCCATGGGAGGTGTCACAAGAATGTTCAACCTCTGGTGCAAGAGGTTGATTTCATGAAAACTGCTTTCCAACCCCACCGTAAGATAATTTATACGGTCTATGAGGACCTCCTCTACCGATGTCATCTCATCAAGAGCCTCACGCAATGCCATTACGTAGCGTACGAGAGTTGCTTCAATTGAAGACCTTCTTTCCCTTCGACTGTTTCTGGAGTGCGCAGAAGAGGTTCCACTGTTTTGACTTGACATTCTACGAAAATAAACGGAAAAGAGTTCATTTTAATGAAACAGTAACCTCGGACACGGCCTCGTGCTCAATGAGCACGGCCCCGTGTTCACCTTTTTTGCAGATTTTTTGGAACAAGGAATCTCGGAGTTTTAAATTATTTTTCCAACTTTTAAAGCATTGTTGAGCAGAAATAACTTAAAACAACGTTGCAAAACTTATTTTTAACATGATTCCTTGAACAAAAACCTAACAAACATCACAATAAAGCTTGGGATCATGGTGATCTCAAGCTCTAATGGAGGTGTTGAGGTAAAAGAAATGGAGAAGAAGGTAATGGACAAAAGAGGAAAGGACAAGATGGTTGTTGAGAACCTTCTTTTAGAAAATACCTAGGATGGTATGTGTGAAGATCCCACCAAATCTATGTCCCTCGAATGGTCCAAATGTGCAGGATTCTTGGCTGCATTTATAGAAAACGACAGCACGCTGCACACGGCCCCGTGTCGGCTGGACACGGCCCCGTGTGCAGACAGGATCCTGACACATTTTGTCCGTATTCTGACAAAATGTCAGAAAGGAATCTTTTGGTGGACACGGGGGCGTGCTGACCTGGACACGGCCCCGTGTCTAGAGGTTGTTTATGAAGTTTCATCTATTTCTAAGGCACTTATCCGGATCGGGTGGTTCCTTACTGGATGGAACAACCCCAAAGTGCCTGAGATACCTTAATTGCTCTAGATTAAGATAAGAACGCAAGAGGTTGTCGGTGAGGGTGATTCCTATGCTAAATGTAGGTGGACAAGTCCATCCCTTTCCCGGGCTCTCGTTAAAGAAGGTGTATGCCGAATCGCTCAGGTCTATGTATGCACCGAACGAAGTCGATGGAGAGTCCTTCATGGCACAATCGACACAGGGACGACTATCGCCCAAGTCTTCGCTAGAGTTAGAGGTAATATCAGGAACAATGAAGTTGTTTTTATTCGAATGCGATCCCAACAATTCTTCTTGGGTATCGTCTTGAGATGAATTATTGATATCCATCTTAAGTTCTTTTAACCAATTAAGAATTAGATCTTCCAATTGAAATAGTTCATCTAGAAGCATTTCTCCTAGAAGGTCCGGTTGAGAGCATTCGAGGGAGAGATAGTGATTATTTTTACTTTCGCCCCTCTTAAGGCTACAGGAAAACAATGGGTCTATATAATGGGGCTTATAATTTAGAAAATAACATTCTAATTCTTTATGAGCGCCACCACATATTTGACACCACGTACCATAAGAGTGCCGAAAGTAAAAAATAAAAGTATCACTCATGTTTGTGTCAGAAATTACCAACCGTCGGGATCTTACGGTTCTGTTTTCAGTAACTGAAACTTGGGCACGGGGCGTGTTGAGTGGGCACGGGGCGTGTTGAGTGGGCACGGCCCCGTGTTCAGCTTACTGTCTGACTTAAAACAGGATTGCCAGTTCCAAAGATTGGGCACGGGGCGTGTTCAGCGGGCACGACCCGTGCTGAGTTCTACAGAAGCTGAAAAATCTAAGAAAATCTAAAAAAAAACAGAAAAATTAGAAAAAAAGATTAGGCCGTTGATTCCTAACTTTCTTAAAATCCTTGTGTCCCCGACAACGGCGCCAAAAACTTGATGCGCGTGTGGTGTTATAGATTTTTATATATATTTTTAGCCCTTTTTACACGTTAGTCAAGTTTTAAATTTTAAAACACGATATTTTACTAACACAAAACACACATATGGGCAAGTGCACCCATCGTGAGCGTAGTATAGTGTTGGTAAGATACTGATGTCGTCGAAGGACACAAGAGCTTTTAATACCGGTTTATCCTCAACGTCTAATCAAATCAAAAGTTTAGAAAAATGTTTTAAACTAGAAAATAAAAACTAAATATGCTGAAAAATAAAAATAAAAATAAAAACAGATAGACAAGATGAATCACTTGGATCCGACTCGTGTTTAGTGCAACCTTTTATTATTTCATCACTTTTGCACTTTTTAAGAGATTATCATAGTTATTGTAGTAGGCCCCCCTTTTGAAGGTGACGTTACCCTCAACCCAGTAGTTTGAGTCAGCAAGGATACAATCCTAAAGGGTTGGATTATTGAAAGATAATTAATTAAGTTATTAATGCATAATGTGGTAGGCCCCTCTTTTGAAGGTGACGTTACCCTCGGCTAAGTAGTCTGAATCAGCAGGGATACAGTCCTAAGTAGCCGGGTTAAAGTTTTAATAGTAGCTTAAATATGAGGGGATCAAAGAGTTTGGACCCCCGCCATCCAATACCGGTGGGTATTGAAGGAGGTCATACTAAATTTGACCCAGGTCCTTGCAGGATCTATACACTGAACAAGGCAAGACTCTTACCAAACCATTCCCTTAACCCCCGACCAGGTAGCCAACATATCTCCATATAGACCGTGGAGATATGAATGGTGAAAATCTTTTATTTTTTATAGACAGTAAAATAATGCCAAGACACCACGGACAAATGATAAGGAAGATTCACCTTCAACAAAAGAAACTAGTTATTAAAGTCATTAATACATAACCAAATAAAAAGTGCGAAAAGATTAAAAATAAAAAATATTACACTAGACACTTGTCTTCACCAAGTGATGTAAGAGACTTAGGCAAACATGGCCTTTGATTGTCAAGAACACTTACGATCAATCTTGGATCCCGAGACTACTCACACACTCTATGATGGATGATGGATGATGGTGGTGGATGATGGTGTTATGATGGTGGTGGTGGGTGGGTGAAGTCTGAGAGAGGTGGTTTGCCAAGGGATGGTTTGCAAATGAGCCAAGCACCCCTATTTATAGCCTGATCAGAAGCTCGGGCACGGCCCCGTGTCCATCCTCCTTCTCTTTCTTCATTAATTGCAGTTTGTCTGCATTAGTTGACCACGCCCCCGTGTCCGCTGGGCACGACCCCGTGTGCAGAAGCGTATCTGTACTATCAAGATTTCCCTAGATTTTGCGAATCTTAGAG
The DNA here is from genome assembly GCA_030545235.1 of Helianthus tuberosus. Taxonomy (NCBI): domain Eukaryota; kingdom Viridiplantae; phylum Streptophyta; class Magnoliopsida; order Asterales; family Asteraceae; genus Helianthus; species Helianthus tuberosus. Next base: position 92,693,599 of record CM060452.1, read on the forward strand.
TTGACCACGGCCCCGTGTCCGCTGGCATGCCCTCGTGGTGGGTGATAGAAGCTTCTACAACTTTGTCTTTTCTGCAGACACTTGGGCACGCCCCCGTGCTCACTGAGCACGGGGCGTGTTCAGCCTTCTGTCTTCTTGTTTTTGCTTGGGGAGATGCTGTCGGGGGGTCGGGCATGCCACGTTTATTCCTTTTCTTGTATTTATGTTAGATTTAGCTGCCTTTTTGCTTCTTTTGTTCATTCGAGCTCATTTAATCCTGAAAATACAAAAGGAAGACAAAAAGACACTTTTTCCAACATTAGTACTGTGACAACCCTCAAAATCCCATGTATTCCGTACAAGTTATTAATGATAATTAAAGTGTCTGACGACTGCGTGGAATTATTTAACTGCTATCTGATTTATGTGTTATGCTTACATGTACTTGTTAACACACTAATAAAGTACAGAAAAGTCATTAAATAAGTCCGTTATGATTTCCTAAGTGTTAGAAATTAAAAACGTTACAAAATATATAAATAGGACACTTTTCGGATTAATTAAACGCTTTAACGGAACAGTGTCAAACCGAACAACCGGACTTTACCCGGAACCTAAAAATATTGTCAATGACATTGTTTTTCCTTTTCTGAGCTAGTTATGGTCCCCGAGCACTATAACACACTACACAATACATATAACACATAACCTCCCACTAACAAGTTACTTACCATTTAATTTACAAACTACCCCCCCCCCCTATGGTGACCGTCCCCTAGGGACCCCACATGACAAGATCTACATATACTTCTTAATATCTTCTCTAATCTTCCTTGAGATTATGAAAGATCTTGATTTGATTCATGTATGTACTTTGAGAAACACAAGACTTGCTCTTAACACCCCACTAAATCACCTACTTACCATAACAACTTACATTTAACCCCCCCCCCCCCCCCATGGTAAGTAATCGGCCAAGAGTATGGCCCCACCATGATCTTCATAAGATCACACTAAATCCTTCCATAATATTTACTTGGTATTGATGAGATTTAATTAGATATATGTATGTACTAGAGGGAGCATAATATCCAATAGACAAAGAGACTAGAGAATATAAGTGCAACAAGATCATTCACCATCTCCCACACTTTAACTCCTTCTTCTTGGCCCCCTTGCTCTCGGCTGAAACTTCACCCACACACACAACCATTTTCGATCTTCATTAATTCAATCCAAGGCCATACATAGGTGATACAAGGTGCACAACGAAGCTTGGTGCTCTCGGAAGTGGAAGGACCTCTCTACGACGCTTTTAACCACTCGTTTTTCGCCTAGTTTCTTCCCTAGCCTCGAGCTAGTAGTAAGTGACTCTAAACATCTTCTTGATCTATTCTAAGGTGGTTAATAAGAGTTTCGTCGGTTAAAAATCACTAACATATAAGATCAAAGTCTAAAAGTTTACTAAAGTAATGAACAAGGTGGTTAATGGATGAGTATGTGTGTAAATCATGTAGATCTTGTGTGATTATGATGATTGGGTGATTATCTGATGTTTTACTGAATGATATTAGTATATGATGTTGTTGTGGTCACTAAACTTGTTAAAGGAATCGATCGAACACGATTTAGAAGGTTAAACACAAAAGAATCAGAATCTGTCTAACTTTTACAGCCCACTTCTGTTGGCTGTAAACAGGTCTTAACCTCAACGAAAAATCGATATTTTGAATCTAAAATATGTTATTATGAAATACGATTCTAATGGCACCGGAATCGTAATTTTTGGACTCCGTTTACTATTTTTAAAGTGTTAATTTGTAACAGCTACTTAAGCTGAATTTTGACAGCAATAAATGGGTGTCGTACTTTCAGTCATAACCTGAGTTTTGTGATAAATCGGACCATGAAAATTTTACTGTAGATGATAACTGAAGTATTTGTAATTACCCCACTGGAATTTCTCAAATCGGACTTACGATGAATTTTTAATAAATTGTTTCGTGGACTGTGGTCAGAAATACATAAATCTGAGTTCAGTCTCGAATATGAATTTTTATAAAATATTGGTGATGAACCGGACCCCGATATTTTTACACAATAAAATATGGAACGTTTAAGACATTCTGTAAAAATTTGGGAATTTTTGGAACATGTTAACTATTTTATTAAAATCCCCGAAAACAGCCCAGTTTCGAGTATAAAAGCTGAAACGACATAAGTAGTGATTTGCGTGTCTAAATGTCGAGTATGCTATCTGTGAACGATCTAACATGTTATATGTGTTATATGCATTATTGTATGTTTGCTTATGAGTGGGGAATGGATGGGAAGTATATATGGGCGTAAATCGTTAAAGTGTGTGCCTGTTATGTGGTAGAAGTAATGTGCAAATAAACCGTACGTAGGATACGTGTTATGCATGAGAAACTGATTGTTATCCGTACCTTATTAGGACGCGATTGACCGACCTTGACTGTTAACTATATTGAGAATCTAACCGAGCAAACCGAGGTGAGTTCACACACTTTCTAAGGCATGGGATTCCCGGTGGTTTGGGAATGGGTTAAAGAATTAAAACTAAATCTACATATCCTCCTTGGGTAGGATATGTACGGCCATCCTCCATAGAGCGGATGCCATTATTAATCCTACGAATTCTCCTGGTGCAGAATACGTACGTTCGTCCTCCTGGTGCAGGACAACAACCTTAAAACTAGCTAGACAAAACTCTATCATGAAGTCCCTCAATTTATATCGACTTAATCGCCGAGGCCAATGGCGAGCGGGTCATTAGTTAATAGCGCTATTAGGTTTAACAAACCTCACACCGTGCCAGTCGGACGGGCGTGTACTAATGGACTATGGCAGATTGTCAGTGATGATAGACACTGATATAGGGCACAACTTATTTGCGTAGCAGTCGATATCATTCCGTCTAGTAGTTCAAACGGGGAAAACCCCCACTGATCATGGTTATGGATTGGGTAAAGAAAAAGGAAATGGTTAAACATACTTTCAACTACGGGGTAACCCCCACGGCAAATAAGCCAACGAAAGTCAAACCACGTTTTTCAGAAACAACTTAAAACTAAACGACCAAACGTGAACTCACTCAACTTTGTTGTTGACTAGTTGTTACATGCCTTACAGGTCGCTAGATGCTTTTGGGAGCTTGCACGAGGAGAAGGTTGTTGTGGAATATGGGTTGTTATATCCCATACTTAATAACTGAACTTTATAAACCTACGGAACTTATGTTTGAACTTTAACTTATAAACTATGGACTTATGCTTTTGAACTCTCGTTTATGCTTCCGCTGTTTAAACTAAACAAGGTTAACTAGCTTTGGTCACCAATCGTATTATGTTTGGTTTTATTTACTTAATTGAGTTGTTCAATATGATTGGTGGCTCGATCCTGGTCATGTCACGCCTCCAAGCGGTGATACTCCGTGTGTGGATTTTGGGGGTGTGACAAGTACTAAAAGAGGGTTAGTTTTATGCCACAATTGATGTAATTTATATGTTGCATTTTGCACACATCACACAGCTACCAAAAACCCAAAGAGGTCACGATATGGTTTGGGTGAGGATTGACCGACACACCAAGACTGCACATTTCTTGCCAAACAGTGAGGAAGACAGCGCAAGGGAATTAGCAGAGGTTTAGCCTAGAAGGATTGCGGCATGTCATGGAGTGCCTGATTCTATCTTGACCAACCGAGATGGTCGTTTTGTGCCAAGGATATGGCAGACGTTTCAAAAGGCATCCAGGTCACGATTGGACCTTAGTACTGCATTTCGCCCGCAGATAGACGGCAGAGAAAATGAGCGATACAGGCTTTGGTAGACTCGCAATGTGCTTGTGTGATAAACTTTGATGAAAAGATGGATTACTCACTCGTACTTAGTGGATTTTTCCTACAATAATATTTATCACACCGCTGTTTAGGCCTCTTCGTGTGAAGCTTTATAGGAATGTAAGTATCGGTCCCCCTTCGTGTTGGGCGAAGTCCGGAGATAAACGATTTACTGGCCCAAATTGGTTCAGGAAAGATATAGGTAAGATCGTTCAGATATGTGATCATATCAAGACAGCACGCGATATATAGAAAGGCTACGCCGACGAGCGGCGGAAACCGTTGGAATTGGAGATAAGAAGTATGGTTTTAATGAGGGACTCGCCTTGGGAAGGCGTGGTATGATTTGGAAAGCGTGGGAGGTTGAACCCACGGTATATTAGACCTTTCGAGATCCTGGAAAGGATCAGGGACCATTGCTCACAAACTGAAACTTCCAGAGAAGATCAGTAGTGATCATGACACATTCCACGTGTCTGGTCTTTAGAAGAGCCTGACTCTGGGAACAGTCGTTATTCCCGCAAGCAGGATTCACGTCAACAACAAACTCCAATTTATTAAAGAACCTGTTAAGGTTGTAGACTGGGAGTTCGCAAGACCCGGAGAAGTCGTAATTGAGTGTTAGAATTCTTTGGAATTCATATCATTACCCAGAGTTTACTTGGGAACATGAAGACCAAATTAAGCCTAAGTGACCACAATTGGTTCACTACTCCCCGACGACCGATGGCATCGCTTGAATTTCGGGACGAAATTCTTTTAACGGGGGGAGAATGTGACAACTGGCACTTTTCCGTACATTCCGTACAATAATTAGACAGTAATCTGTGCTTTGATGACTGTGCATGATCTAGTTTATAAGACGAATAAATTTCTGATTTCTTTTAGATACTTACAATGGCATTTCATGTTGCAAGACTTTTATCATTCCTACATGCAACAAAATATAGTTCTATTAATGCACAGAACAGAGTTGGCTCAGTTATCAGACAAACTAGAAGTACCGACGGGAGTTCAGTACTTAGACAGACATGATGTTAAGACACAAAATAAGCCCCAGGACCAAGTGATACACTAGTATAGTGTGTAGGAACGTAGGGATTACAGAACTGCCTTCCTAGTGATGACATAGGTACCAGAAAGTGCCAGAAACACACTAAAACTGCAAAATTCTGCAGAAAATAAATAAATTCAGCAAAAATCCAGCTTTTAACAACTAAATATAATGCATAAAAGTGGTTTAAAGGTCCAAGATACTTTCCTAAGTGTCGGGAATCTAAACTGTCATAAAAGACTACATAAAGCACACTAAACTGCGCAGTTTAGCACCTTAACGAACAATACGAACAACCGAATACTAACCGAAACATCAAATTTTTACTAGAAGCACTGTTTTAGTATTACAAAGCTAGTTATGGTCACCGAACATCATATTACATCTCATAAACACTAAACCCCTAAATACCTAACTTTAATACTTAGAATCAAGCTAGATTTAACCAACTAATGTTTGGAATATTACACTTTACCCCCCCCCCCCCCCATTTGAGGCCGGTTACAACATGGGCCCACTTGGGATTTTTCTTGAATATTTTAATAGATCTTGTCTAGAATATGCCACACATAAGATGCCTTATACCATCTAAATGTTTGGTGTAAGATTATAAGAACCATGAGACATTAAGCACTTACCATTTTCACTTCAAACCAAACTTCATCTTCTCCTCCTCTTTCCCCCATAGCTACGGCCAACACCCCATCACACTACACCTCCATTTTCGACCTTCTTCCATACATTCCAAGGTGATCTAGAGGTGTAAGAAGCTAAGTTAGGAAGCTTGGAGGCCTTGGGGATTGAAGGACTTTCACCATTTGCTTTTATCCACTCTATTTCTTCTCTTGATCATCCCTAGCCTTGGGCTAGTGGTAAGAACCTCGATCTTCCTATTTTACATCTATTTCAAGTGGTTAAAAGATGTTACATAATGATAATCTTGAAGATCATGAAGAAACATAAGAATAAACATGAACATAAAGCTCTAAAACATGAAGATCAAGTTGTTTTAGGTGTATGTAGTATACTTGAATGTTGATTTCTTGTGTTTATAATGTTGATCATCATAAGAACCTTGCTAAATGATGATTAAACACATGATCTAGCAAGTGTAAGGATAGATCTTGAAAAATTTGTAATGATCATCCTTTATGTAAATCATGAACTTGAAAATAAACTTGTTTTAGTGCATCATGATTATTTCTACAAGTTATAAGTCTTGAAAATAAAAGATTTCAAGAATAATATTTCCAAGAAACTAAAGTTTACTACAAGATTTAACATGATCATGGTGTTTAAAGGAAGTAAACATGTTTTAAGTGTTAAATCAAAGCTAGAAACATTTTGTTAACAAGAAAAATACAAGAAGAAATATTTTTAGAAAATCTTCATACAAGTTGTGAAGAACTAAAATCTTTAAGAATGAGTTTCATAAACTATAAACTATGTTTTTAAGGGTAACTTAACCTACTAAATAGCATACTAAGTTACTACAACTTTTTACAAAATTTCAAGTTCATGTCAAAGTGTAAATTGCGTATTTAAAGCATACGGTAAGTCTTGTTTATGTTGTGGATGATTGATGATGATTTTAAAAGAAAATGATATGCTTTGAAAAGCATGGAAACCTCCATTTTTAAGGGGAAACTATGGCAAAATTTTTGTGGAATTTAAACACTTAGAAAAATATTTTTAAACAAGTGTTTGTAAGTAAATTTCAACCATGGTTTTTCACATAAAGCTTGTCATAGATTTTTGCTCAAAACTTATCAATATTGGAGGTTGGTTTTTATAAATAAAATGACTAAATATGTATTTAGGAAAATATATATTTAGATGTCACCATGTGTATGATTATTTGTATATTATGTGTATTAGTTATATTATTTTAGGACATTAAATGATATAAATCATCAAAATACCAAAAATTACAATCCAAAATATTACCAAAATTCCAATAATATGAATATACAAGTTATACACAAAATATTGGCGAAACCAAACTATGGAATATGACTTACAAAATACTCCGGAAATAATATTCATGTATATATTTTTGGCAAATAATATTTTGGACACCAAGGAAACAAAAATATGATTTTTTTACAATTATTACAAAGTTGCATCATATTTTTGGTAAGAGGAAAATATATTATTTTGGGTGAATAAAAATATATATTTTTTCATGGAATTATTAGAAGATGTAATATTTTTGGGAGAAAGATATATTTCTTAAACAAACATGAAATACAATATTTTTGGGGTGAAAGATATATTTTCTCAAATAAATATGAAATATATCATTTTTGGAGAAAAACAAGTTTATATATAAATTTTCTAAGTTAGACTTGAAAATATATTATTTTTGGAACTTATATGAAAATACAAATATTTTTGCCAAAGGAGAATTATAAATAATATTTCTTAAGGTATATATTTGGAAATATATATTGGCGAATTTTTATTAAAGTTAATATTCCGGAAGAATTAATACAAAAATTAAGTATCAGAACACATAACAATTACAAGAAAATACGTATTCTCGTACGTATAAATACACTACGGAATACGACCCCAATATATGGCAAAAATATACGAGTATAAGAATACAAATACAAATACACCCATCCTTGGGAAGGATATACATGTATAAGTACTTGAAAAGTAACGAGTTAAATTATATTGTTTTAACAATTATTCCAAAAGTTAATAAATATAATTTAAGTTAAAATATTTATTATTTTAACAAATAATTATATAACTAGGAATAATATTAAGGACACAAAGAAACGTAACTCAAAGAAACGTAACTCAAAAACACAAATTAATACTAAGTCAAGCCTCGACTCGCTCGTCTAATAGACCGTAGTACGTTGTAGGTAGTCGCGCACACTAGTAGCAGCTTGAGTTACGTCGGATTGAAGAACGCAAAACTGTGAGTTCATGTCCCCATTTTCTCTTAACTGTTTTCGGTTTTATAACTCTCGGGGGTGGAATACATGTTACGAATGTTTAAACGGTATGAATTGACTATGAAATGAACTATTAGATCATGTGAGCATAGATTAAATTTGAAATGCCATTAATTCTTAATTAGAGACGAAGGTTAGATCTAACGGGTATGGCCGAACCCCACTCATGGTACATGTGACCACTTGAGTGCTTCGGTGTCCCGGTCGAAGTAAATCGACAATGGTCAAGGTGAATTGACATAGTCGAAGGGGAATTCGATATAGTCGAAGGGGAATTCAACATAGTCGAGGGAATCGACGAGGGTATAAGCCTACTCATTTTGAGTGCTCCCTATGTCTTCATATGCTTTAATGTCCTTGCAAAAACGTTAATTTGATTTGTTCATCAATGCTCTCATGCCTGTTTTCAAAGGAGTTTCTCAAAGGTTTACAAGGTTTTCAGTACTCATACAAAACGCATGAACTCGCTCAACTTTTGTTGATGCTTTCCAAAATTACATGTATTTCAGGTAACAAGTTGGATCTTGGGTGCTGGTGTTATTTCTAGAAGTAGATTCCAAGTTTAGTTGTCATCCACTTTTGTCGATTTGTAACTTAGTCGAAGGTTGTGTTTAAGACTTAAATGAATGGTGTTTTTAATACTTTAAACTTAATGAATGGATGAACATCGTTTTGATCATATAGTTGTTTATTATGATTGAATGCATTGGTATTAAACAAGTCACACATCATACGCTTCCGCAAAAGTCAGGGTGTGACACCAAGGGGTAACAGTGCCTTTAAGGCTAGATTCACCTCCACCCACTAAGGTCTTAAAATTGCCTCCAATCCTCCCTTACCCAAGGATTGTGAGATGGAAAGCAATGCATAACTCTAATGATGTGGAGATCTTGAGAGAAGATGTATCTAGAATCCAGGTGGATGAGTATGATGTCTAGAGTCTTAGCGTTGATGACATCAAGGCCATTGCTGATCTGCAAATGGGAAAAGTTGAAAAAGATGTTCAACCTCTAAATCTGGAACTTGGCATCAAAGGCATGATCAGAGAAAGACTTTTGGGCATCAACAAATAAGAGAATAAATGACAGGAAAAAATAAGCGTGATTATGGCATCAGCAAATCTAGGGGAAGTTGTTAGGTTATGTAAGATTCGCTGACGATGAAAGCCAAAGCCAAAAGGAACCGTCTTCCATACCCGATGGAATAAGTTGAAGTTTAATCATAATTCCAAAATTTTTCCCCCTTGAAGGCTTCCCAAACTGCTCAAACAAAACTGTTGCATCAAACAATATTGAAGACAAATACAAAGTGTTGGAATGTAAAAGTGTTGGGTCAACTAGACAACAACCAAGTCAACAAGTCAAAGTTGAAGACCAAGTCAACAAGTCAACACAAGAACATGAGTACTGATTTCCAAAAGTGTTGGAATCCTTCCAACAGTCTTTGAAATCCAGTTGTTTTCTTTGTTTAGTGTAGGATCGAATTCTGACCTAAACGAGTCGTGTAGAAGAGTTTTTCATCAAAACAAGAGGCGGAAACAAGTGTTTCGATGTAATTCAGCACGTATACACATAAAACTGTCGATATTATTGATCTAGAAGACGTTTACAACCTGTCGACACTTCGGCAGCACTTCGTGGCTCACCGGAAGACAACACCTCGAACTATGTGTGAGATTCGCTTATGATGACTATATATAGGAGATCTGGTCCGCTTTTACATACATGAACATATAAGCAGACCTCACCTTTGACATATAAGCGGACCTCACTAAATGACATAAAAGCGAACCTCATCTAGACATATGAGCGAACCTGATCTAGTTGACTCATAAGCGGACCTACATCTAGACATTTAAACGAAATCAGAATTACAACTTTGACATAAATGCTTTTATCTCTAGTGAGGTGATGTAATAATGACATCACCATTATGATGTCATCATCCAAGATGGTGACATCATCCTCTTTCATATCCGCAACGAGACTGAGACTCGATATAAGACGTAGACGACAGACGGATGCACCAACAAACTCCCCCTCGGATGTTGACGGAGTCTTCAGTGTCGAGTCTTTGCATCTTTAGTCTTTATCAGTCCTCTCTAACTCTCTGAAGTGTCTGACATTGTAAGTATCCTCAATCTCTATCTTCTCTTCTCTTTTCATCACCAACATACTCCTTTCTTAAAGAATCTTCAGACTCCCCCTTTTGATATGCTGGGATCGCAGTCTGGCTTGATGAAAACACAGAGTCATCAGGTATCGGAACCTGACACTCTATCTTCAGGTTTAAGATCGAAACCTGTCTATACCTGCACATGCTCTACCCAAAAATAAATTTTCTAATGATAACTTGAACACAATCAGACATCACTCAAAAATATCACAAAAATGATCTTAACATTTATAGACTCTGATGAACCATTTGAAAAAAATATCATTTTCATGTTAAAAAAAAAACAACACACTCTCCCAAACCATTTGTTCATCATGTTTAGCACTTGGAATTTTGAAAATCAGCTTTTCAATATCAGTCGTCGAAAATCTTTTTGATTTTTTCAAAATTTATGCTAAAACACACTAAAATCTTTTTGAATTTTTTTAATAGAATGAAATGCAGTAAAGAAATATTTACAGACAATATTTTTGTGAGTTTGTGTAAGAGGATCATATCAGTTTTTGAGACAAATCACCAACACCGTTAAGCTTCATTACATTTTAAGTTCTAAACGATTCACTTAGATTGTCAGTATACTGATCCATTTAAATTTTCACACAAAGTTCAATTGATCCGAGATACGATATTAATGTTTTAAGCACTTGAACTTATCCGTGTGTCCCACTACTTGAATATACTCCCGTATCCAGATCCCAATATTCAGTCTTACAGGTGAGTATACCACATATGATATCTGTCAGGGGAATAAATTATAGTACGAGGGCCGTGAGAGCTCAGGTCGATCTTTCGATACGCAGAGAGATGACGGCTTCGACTTTTGGTATGTCCCCTTTAGAGGATCTTTTGCATTACAACAGCAGCGACTATCAATTTTATTGTTTCATCAGCTTGCTGAGGGCGATGCTATGTTTCAAGCATTTGCAGAAAGCATTATCCGGGGACTAGGTCAGAAATTTCTTTCAGCAGAAGTCCCGGGATAATACCCCAGATATCACTGAGCATAAAGACCTAGTATCTCAGAATAAGGGACCTTTCAAACAAGATTTCAGGGGTTACCTATATATCCAAGTTTGTGTTAACCCACAGAACAAGCAAGTTTGAAATTTAGGTTTATATCTCGTCACAATCTACTAAATGTGCAAAAACCTACTGGCACATCATCAGTGAGACCGTTTATCACATTTTTACTTTCCAATTCTTTAGCATGTTGTGATAGTCCACTGATGTACTATCATTTCCTCTTTTATACAACAAAACTCATTTTTCATTTTATCATGTTTTTGACTTTTTCAAATTTTCAAATGTTTTTGGATTTTCTAAAAATTCTTACTCCCCCTAAAATGCAAACACATTTTAGGAAATTTGAAAACAAACTGTACAATAAAATGACAACCAATATCGAATCACCTCAATTCGCCATTCACTTGGCATAAACAATCAGAACTCCCCCTCAAACTATTTACCCATTTAGATTTCAAAACACTTAAGTTTGTTTTAATCAAATGGTTTTTCCGGAAAATAAGTTTGTTTTTACCACTTGTAAAGTTGGGGATATGGTTCATCATTTTGTCTTCAACCATTTGTAGAAAATCAAATACAAATTAATGTCCTTGATTTACCACTTGTACCAAAAACACAATCAAATACAAAGAATGATGCCGATTCCTGATCCACGATTACCAACTTGGGATCTCCGGCAAGTCCACAGATTTACTATTCATAGTATGAACCATCCCAGTCACAAACCAGGGATGGTTCAACTTTATCTTTCTGCATCTTCTTCTCATAGAACTCTTTAACCCCTTTGACTTTTCGATCAATCATTTTACCAAAAATGTGTTTCACCGCGGGGTTAAAGGCCTTTTCAACATCAAATTCCTTCTTGTCATCATAAAATTGGTTTGAAATTTCAACCTTACCAATTTTCTTTTTAAAATTTTCAGCCTTCAATGGTGGAAAATGAACATCATCCATTGGAGGAACTGAAGTTTTCAATTTTAACTCAACCTGTGGCTCATCTGATTTTGTGGAATCAGATTCATCGCCAGAAGATAGCTCCTCTGATTTTGACCTATCAGAATCATCGCTAGAGCTACCAACAGACTTCTTAACAACCCATTTCTGGTTGTCAGATTTAGCTCTTTTGTTGTAAAACTTGTTTGAGCATTCACCAATTTCAAAAATAGAATTTTTGAATAATTTGGTTCGGTCAATTGGTGGTTCAAACTCAATCACTTTCTCTTTGAATTTACGAGAAACTCCCTGTTTTGATGGTATTGCCTTAGAACAATCTCTGGCAATATGTCCAACAATGTTGCATTTGAAACAGTTTCTCGTTCTTTCATCTCTTCTTGCTTCTTTGCAAGGAATTCTTTGTTCGATTGTCTCCAGAATTCTATCTTTTCTTCTTCTTCTGCTGATGTACCTGAAACGAATGTCATCTTTGCTTTAAAATCACGAACATATTTTTCATTTTTCTGTTTTTCTGTTGGAATAAAACCAAGACCTTTCTTTTTGAAATTACAGTTAGGGTTTGGTTTCTTGTGAAAACCAGAACCAGAACTGTAACCCTTTTTCTTGTTTAATCTTTGTTGTACTCTTGAGGTGTAAGGTTTAGGTTTACCATTAAGATTTAAATCTTTTATTTCAGAAATATTAATTTCTGTAAGTTTGAAAACCTTTTTTATCATCTCAGTTTTAACACCTCTTATTGGAAATTCCTCATCAAAATATAATTTGTCAGAATCATTCAATGTATATGCAACTTTGAATGTTTCGTCACTCAAATTAGATTTTGATAACAGGAATTCTTTATTATAAACTCTTTTAACCGAAGAATTTGGACTGTTGACTGTCGAACTCGAACTTTCAGAACCAGACTTTGACTCTGACTCTGACTTTGACTCTGAGTTTGACTCCAACTTTGACTCCTCAGTTTCATCTTTATCCAACACCTGATCGACGACTTTCTTTATTAATTTGGACTCATGATCAGTGTCAGATGATGTAAACACGACATCAATATTTTCTGGCAAATTGACTGACGACTCCGACTCCCACTGTAAATTTGTTGCTTTTTCGACTCTTTCCTGATTTGGATTCCTGGGCAAATATCCATTTTCTAATGGAGGTGGACACTTGTTGTAACTGACATCTTGTTTCTTACCAGAATCCTTCTTGTCAGTCTTTTTCTTTGAGTCATTCTTCTTCTTGTTCTTCTTTTCTGAAGTCTTTTCTTCAGCCACTTTTTCAGCATTCTTTTCTTCAGTTACTTCATCCTCTTCAAATGCCTTCATGCCTTCAACAGTTGGATAAATCCTGTCAATGACATAAGAAGTACATGAGTAACTTTTCAACAATCGATTAACTCTTTCAGTTTCAATTCTATGAGTTTCAAGTTTCTGCTCAAGCACAACACACTTCTCGATGTAGTTATTCACCACTTTTTGTTTCGTCATAAAAGCTCCTTGAAGTGTTTTCATCGCTGTTGCTTGTTCTTCACTAGTTAGATTGTATTGGTTCATTGCTTTGTTCAGTACATCGTAAGATTCTTTCAAACTATTCAAGTTATAGATCAGTGTACTATTCTGCTTCTTCACAGCTTCACAGTTTTCACACTTCACTGGAATCTTCTTTGCATCGACTTCTTGATCAACTTTGAACTTTGCAACTTCAACCTTTACTTTCCTTTTGATCACTGGAATTTCTTCGTCATCACTGCTCACTGGAGTCTTGACCTTTTTCTTCTTCTTTTTAACCTTTTCATCTTCACTGTCACTTTCAGCAATCAGTTTCATATCAGCTTCGAATTTTCTCTTCCAATATTCAGTATCATCATCACTGTCCTCTTCAACTCGAGCTACAAAAGCCGTGTGAGCTTTAGCTTGATCAGGAATATAGTTATCCCAAGTAAAATTCTCCCAGCTAAAACCCTCAGGTAATTTTTCGTCATCTTGATCTATTATCAAGGCACTACCATTTACTCTCTTTAAAGAATCTTGATTCACTGCACAAGCTCTCTTTCCAGAGTCTTCAAAAATTTGCATTCCATGTGCAGTTTGTGCTTGATGTTGATGTTGTTGAGACGGTTGTTGAGCAACTTGATGGTAGATGGCCTTTCGATAATAATCATTGTTGTTATTGAAAGGATTCTGAGCTCCACTTGCTTTGCGATTGGTGCACTCTCTCTTGAAGTGACCTTTCTCCCTGCAACTCTTGAAGTGACCTTTCTCCCTGCAACGAAAACAAGTGACTTTAGATTTGTCAAAACCTAAAGTAGAAGTATTAGCTTCACGTAGATCATCTCTTCCAGTGATTTGCTTGAATTTCTCAGCTCTCCTCAACACACTGGCCAAACACCATTTTATGTCCATCAGCTCCATCTCTTCAGCATCAATCTGGTCGTAATCTTCCTTTGTCAGCATTGGATTCCCGATTCGACCTGCAACAAAACTACCATAAGATTCAAGAACAGTTCCCAATAAAGACATATGACTTTTTGCTAACTCTTCAGAAAATTCTTGATCATTTTCAATGTTCAACACAATGTTGCATTGAATCTTTTTGCCATTTCTTGTAGTTGACACATTTGGATCAAATGATGAAAATGATGTAAAACTTGTTTTGCTGTTTGATCCTGATGATGAATTTTCAGAAGAATTCTTGACATTGTAAGCAGTTTCTATTTTCGGAGATAGATTTGAAGATTTTTCATTCACTCCTGCTTTATAATACAACCCAATATCTTGTTCACCATCGAAATCTTTCATTCGAATAATCTTTCGTTGCTCCATCTCTTGAGCTTCCAACTTCTCAATGAACTTGCTGAGTGTCAAACTGCTAAAACCTTTCTTGTTTCTAAGCATCATGAGATATGTGCCCCAAGTCTCGTGTGGCAATGAATCAGCAAGCTTTTCGATCAACTCTTCATTGTCTTTCTCGATGCTCAATCTCTTCATGTTTGCTAGCAAGTTGCAATATCTTTCAATAATCTGCTTTGTGCTTTCATTCTTCAAACCACGAAACAAATCGAACTCTTTCTTCAGAAGTGACTTCTTGTTCTTTATCATTTCTTGACTACCAACAAACTTTGATCTTAACGCTTTCCAAATCGAGTAGGAAGTTTCATTATGTTGTAATAACACCAAGATGTCTTCTTTCACAGCTTGTTGTAGAAGACTAAGCATCATTTTCTCATCTTTGTATTTCTTTCTAGCATCGGCGCTTAGATCTTTAATCGGAACCACTTCTTCATCATCATTCATCAGTCGAATGTATTTTGTCTCGACACATTCCCACGCATCCAAGTAGTTGGCTTGTACCCAATTCTCGAAACGACCTTCCCAACCTTTATATTCCTCAATGTTCATTAGTTTGGGCGGCTTTTGCATCGTCCCTGTTTCGTTTTCCATCAATGTGTTCTGTGTAATACTGATCGGCGTAGCCGGGGTAGCAAATGCGTTGTAAAAATCTTCGTCCATGTTTCGGATTCTCAAATGAGCTGTATCACCTTGTAAAAATATACCTGTCGAGTACCTGTCGACAAAACAGACAACAATCAGTTTAACAATTTATCGATTAATTGAATACGACTGGTACCCAGACTAGTGATTTTCTGTGCGAACTGAAAATTGACCAACTGAGCGGACAGCTATGAACCGGATCCAATTCAAATGACGACTCTTTCACAATCACACTGACGAACTTTCAAACGACCTGATGAACTTTAACACGAACTGGATTTTAGTGCAAAATGGACCCTTGTCACAAACTCGTGAACAATACACACGAAGTGAACTATGAATTAGTACAAAACTGGGCCGCACAATAACATTTCAACAATTAAAATCAATCGATGAACTTGGGCCGTCCCTTGTTTCACATGTAATAATGGGCCGAAGAATCAAAATGAGTAACACTAAACTTGGGCTTAACACTGATGAACTTTGGGCAAATAACAAAACAATTAGTCACAATTCTATTTGACCTTCACTTAAACCAATGACATCAATACACTGATCTTCATGCAAACAAGACAACACCTATCTAACTTTCACATGGAAACCTTAAATTCACGTGTAAACCATTTACCACAAACAACCAATATTCTATAATTTTCAACCGAACAAAAAAAAATCACGTGTAATGATAGGCTGATGATTATATCCCACATGAACTTCTTATTGATTTGCACAAATTAATTAATCAAAGCACATGGTTCAGTGATATGTTTCACATGCTAACTGACAAACCGATTGTAGAGTTTATCTTTTCCCAAAATCCGACAACTTCAAATTTCAATCCAATTTAACTGAGCCGCAACTATGAAACACGTGAAGTTCTGATCACCTCTCAAATTTTAGTAAACGACAACAATGCATGAACTGACATTTGATTAATTGTTTAACATAACCATATGAAATCACGTGATTATCCTGTTCAATGACTTAGTATAACAAGAACAGACCCTATTTGACACAAAAGCGGACTTGAATGTTCAAATAAGCGGACCACAAGAGCGGATCAGATGAGCGGACCAGATGAGCGGACCAGATGAGCGGATCAGATGATGTTCGGATAAGCGGACCAGAGAATGATCGTTTGAGCGGACCACGTAGTATCCGTTCGAGCGATTCAGAATATGATCCTTCGAGCGGACCAGATAGTACGTAACAGCGGACCAGACAAAGATTCCAGATCTGAAACTCGCTATGACCGTAAAAGCGAACCACAGTTTTTAACCCATTTTTAGTCCGAATTACAATCTGATACTTTCAAGGGTTGTACTACTCTTAATTCCGAACACAATGATATGTTTATTGTACAGTTTCGACCGTTAATTCGTTCCAGATCTAAAGATGAAGTTTCTGTGCGAAAACCGAACCGTTTTTGACGAAATTGAAAGAGTTTTACTTTGTTTTAAAGTCTGAAACTGTTATTGATTGTTTAAACTACTGTTCCGAACGTTATATTTCAAAATCATTCCATTTCATCCAGAAAATCTTGTTTAAATTTTGAAAAATCGTGAAGAATGGAGTAGAAACAGAAATTATCCGTGAAAAACAAGCTGAATCGGTAGAACTCTTCTTCACTGGCTCTGATACCAATTGTAGGATCGAATTCTGACCTAAACGAGTCGTGTAGAAGAGTTTTTCATCAAAACAAGAGGCGGAAACAAGTGTTTCGATGTAATTCAGCACGTATACACATAAAACTGTCGATATTATTGATCTAGAAGACGTTTACAACCTGTCGACACTTCGGCAGCACTTCGTGGCTCACCGGAAGACAACACCTCGAACTATGTGTGAGATTCGCTTATGATGACTATATATAGGAGATCTGGTCCGCTTTTACATACATGAACATATAAGCGGACCTCACCTTTGACATATAAGCGGACCTCACTAAATGACATAAAAGCGAACCTCATCTAGACATATGAGCGAACCTGATCTAGTTGACTCATAAGCGGACCTACATCTAGACATTTAAACGAAATCAGAATTACAACTTTGACATAAATGCTTTTGTCTCTAGTGAGGTGATGTAATAATGACATCACCATTATGATGTCATCATCCAAGATGGTGACATCATCCTCTTTCATATCCGCAACGAGACTGAGACTCGATATAAGACGTAGACGACAGACGGATGCACCAACATTTAGACGGTAGTTTCAATGAAATAGTGGTTTAATTAAATGTCCAGCAATTTTATAAACTGCTGACAGTTACATCATTTAATGAATTGTTAGGGGTCGCATTGATCATGACATTACCGGCAGTTCTTTCCTCTATTTATAGTTCTTCTTAGTTTGTAATTTTGTAACTCTAAGAGCTGAAAAGCATAACAACTTAGAGCGAGAGAGAGAAAGAGAGAGTGCACCTGGTAAGAGGGAAATAATGTACCTAACTGATAGCACTAAAACATTTGAATTAATTGAAATCATTCTGCGATCATTCTCGAACCCAATTATGTATATGATGATGTGTTTATTATCATTGTTTGATTGAATTTCTATTTCCTTTCAACTTTTCTATAAAAAACACACTATCACACACTCTTAGATCTAACAAGGCTTGTGTTTCGATTATTTGTATATACTACTCATAACACGATCTTAATAAAAATTATATCGAGTCGTAGATAAAACTACGTTAGTCAAATGGAAAGAAAAGATGAAAGTTTAGGAATTGTAGAGTAGTTTTATTAAAGTAAATGAGCAGTAGCGTAAATTTAAAACAAAAAGATAAGAAAAAAATTGGGTAGAATTAATGAATATTAAATATGATATCTTAAAAAGGAAAAAAATGTGCAATGCTCGAGTTTCTAACTTGGGTCCATTAATTTCGCTTGACCATCATTCCAACGTCAAAACCATTACACCACATGTCCTTTTAGTACTGATACCCACTTTTAATTGTATATATACCAACTTGGAAAACGTAACAACCAAAATAATAATAAAGAAACCTAGTGGATGCTATATGGCATCCACTGATTTGTTATCGCCTTTCTCCACCAATAGCAACTTGTCACTATTCCCTTCCATGAAAATTGTATATATAGGTAAAGGTAATTTTCTATGTATATTAAAAGTAAATTTCAAAAATTGTCCTTTATATTCACACCAAATTACAAACTATATCCTTTACCTTCAAAAAATACAAAAAATGTACTTGATTTTTACAAACCCTTGTACGTTATGTCTTTTAGCCCTAACTCAATTAGTTTTTATAATTAAATCTGGCAAAGTGGACCTCATTTGTGGGAAAATTAGACTTTTTATCATTTATATATATAAAACAATTTTGTGAAACTTAAAAAACATATCATTTCTAGGTCTGAAACTTTCACCACTACCACCCTAACCTACAACCACCGCCCATCTCAAGATGTTATTTTCACAACCACCAACACCTTTCTCCAGGCCTGCAACAACAATTAAACTCCTCTTAGCCATCATTCACATCCATCGTTCTCCACCGGCAATCACAAAACACAAATTAATCCCCAAATAATCAACCAACAAAACCTCACACAATTTAAACAAAACCTCAATTTTGCAATGGTACATGCAGGGCTTTGTTGAGGATCAGTTTGGTTTAGGCCTAATTGCTAGGGCAATTGAAGAAGGAATTGACATCGTTTTGAGTTCTTCTTAGGTCGTGTAGAAATTGAAAATGGTTATTTAAGCGTCTTTTTAAGCGTCGTGGGCTCAAGGTTAACAAGACGTGGCAGACCAAAATTCTTCAGGCATCTGACACAGATATTTCAACATTAGTTGAAATTGAAAAGAACAACCCACAATATTTTGAGTTCATGGGTCTTGTTGGAGACCGTCCAATTTGTGCTAGGACTGCTTGGGTCTTCGGGAAGGCTGGTGGGTGATCTTTTTCATGCTTTGTCTGATATTAGGTTTTGATCTTAAAATCGTGCGTGCAGTGGTGGTCTACGATTGGGTTGTGATTAGAGGCGAGTGGTGGTGGTCTCCAATTGGGTTGTGATTAGAGGCGAGTGGTGGTAGTGGCCATGACGTAGGTGGTGGTGACCAGTGGGGGTAGGTGTTGGTGCTAGGGAAGCTAGAGGGGGGGATTTATGTCTGTATATATATATATATATATACTAGGTTATCACCCGGGAAATGCTTCCCGGGCTGGAGAAAGTTATACATGTCACTTATTATTTATAAGCAACACATATCAAAATAAGTATCATTTTCCAAAGTCCAACAACAACAACAACAACCATACCCAGTATATCCCACAAATAGCAGAACTATTCGTAGGGTCTGGGGGAGGTGGGATGTAGGCAAACATTTCCTCTATCCTACGAATAGAGAGGCTGCTTCCTGAGAGACCCCCGGCTCCAAAACAACCAACAGGTAGATATATGAAAGATGGATAAGTAAATAGCGTAGCAGTAGTCAGATAGATCATTAGCATGCACACATAGGCATAGATACAAGAAAATCATCATATGTTAACCTACCTAAAGTGTAAAAGAAAAGTAACCCCCCTTCCCAAAGCAAAGCTAGGGCACGTCTATACCCTCACCTATAAGTCCTTAACCTTAATCCTACGTCTCCACGAACTCCTATCCTGAACCATGTCCTCAGAGAGGTGCAACTCTACCAAATCTTTCCTAAGTCTTTCATCCCAAGTCAACTTGGGCCTGCCTCTACACCTTCTTCCTTCCACTGTTATGGTTTCCACTGCTCTAACTGGTTCTGTTAACTGCCTCCTCTTCACATGCCCAAACCATCTCAATCTCCCCTCTTTTAACTTGTCTGATATACTAGCTACTCCTAACCAATCCCTATAAACCTCACTTCTTATTCGGTCTAACCTCGTGTGGCCACACATCCACCTCAACATTCTCATCTCCGCTACCTCCATCTTGCGCGCTTGAGTTTTCTTGATGGCCCAACACTCTGTCCCGTATAACATAGCCGGTCGAACTGCGATCCTATAGAATTTTCCCTTCAATTTTGTCGGGAACCTCCTGTCGCACAATATCCCAGTGGCTGCTCTCCACTTACACCAACCAACCTGGATGCGGTGAGATACATCACTATCTATCTCCCCGTCCCTTTACACAAACGATCCTAAGTACTTGAACTTAGTCGTTTGTGGGACCACTTGACCTTCAATGATAACCTGAGTGTCCTCGTTGTCACCTGCACCACTGAAATTACAATAAAGGTATTCAGTCTTAGACCGACTAATCCTTAAACCATTGCCTTCTAACGCTATTCTCCAATCCTCTAGCCTCGCATTTAGGGTTTGTCTAGTTTCAGCAACTAGCACTATATCGTCCGCAAAAAGCATGCACCACGGAACTGTCTCTTGAATAGACTTGGACAACTCATCCAAGATAACCGCAAAAAGCAACGGGCTCAACGCGGACCCCTGGTGGAGTCCTACTTCCACGGGGAAGGACTCTGTATCTCCTACAGGCGCACGAACCCTAGTCACAGTCCTATCATACATATCCCTAATTAAGTCTACATACTTCCCCGGAACTCCCCTACCCTCCAAGCTTTCCCAAATCAGTCTACGTGGCACACTGTCATAAGCCTTTTCAAGATCAATGAAAACCATATGTAGATCTCGCTTTTTCTCCCTGTACTTTTCCATTAATCTTCGTAGAATATGAATCGCTTCCGTTGTTGAGCGCCCTAGCATGAAACCAAACTGGTTTACCGTAACCTGAGTTTCTCTTCTAATCCAAGTCTCAATTACCCGCTCCCAAAGTTTCATAGTGTGGCTTAGTAGCTTAATCCCTCTGTAGTTCCCACAACACTGGGCATCTCCTTTATTCTTATACAAGGGCACTACATCATTACTCCTCCACTGTTCCGGGATTTTTCCCGTTTTGAAGATAAGATTAAACAAACTAGCTAGCCATCGAACTCCATCCTCTCCCAAACACTTCCACACCTCTATCAGTATGTTGTCAGGACCAACTGCCTTAGCCCTTCCCATCTTCTTGAGTGTTGTCCTTACTTCTCCCATTGTAATACTCCGGCAATAGCAGTTATTTCGTCGTCGTCCTTGAGTGTTGTTGTTGTCGCTTTCTTGTTGGACTTCCTTCCCCCCATTGAAAAGATTACAAAAGTAGGTTTGTCATCATTTTCCAAAGTCCAAATATACATATATTCTCTATCCTACATAGAAACCAATCGTATATGTAACTGGACGGTGAAACAAAACCACTTTAAAAAAAATCTTAGATCTTAAACTAATCTTACGTCCAAGACATTTTTAATTGTCTTACAAATTCAATGGTTCAAGAGCAAAACTAAAAAACAATACCAAATTAAAGATAAAACCTTAGTTTCCTTCAAAACAATAGATAAAACACTGTTTCTTCTAGTCAAATAAGCTGAATCCCATATCCTGCAAACCAAAACACAACTCATTAATCATGTTAAAAGCAACACAACAACACTAAAACTCAATGTACTTTGACATGTAACACATTTACACAAAGACTTACATCATCAGACTCAATGTATCCGATACCATTTGCCCATCCCTACTGTATGAATAGCATTTGTCTAGACGTATCGTATATAAATAAAATGCGGTTCATGAAATTCATAGAAAAGCATTATAAGATTTGGTCTAGCAGGTTGAATAATGGGCCAATGCATGTAGACCTGTTATAAAACATATACAACACTTTACATAGTTGATTACATATTTGGTAATCCTATTTTACACACCCATTATTTATTAAAAAAAAGTTAAGAACAACTCGCACAAAAAGATTCTGTTTTGACACGTTGCTTGACACATTTATTTGGAAAGTTTCACCGATTTCTAATTACAGCTAAACTACTTGTTTGCAAACTTAGATACTTACATAATTCCTGACGAAAAATCCGAAAATATAGTGCTTGGTTTGAAGACTCGAAAAACTCAAATACCTCTTGATCCGGGAAAGCTACTTGTAAAGTTTCCTTAGCATGGCAGCGCTCATTGGTGGCAAAATCATACCTTTCAGCTAATGCACGGTATGCGCGATAGAACTCCTCGACCAATTTCATGAGCTTCGGGGCATTTCTTATAGTAAATTTAAACTCTTCTTGCAAAGGAACCTGCATCTACTTCAATGAGCTTGATCATGGATTTGACTTTGGTACCATGTCTACAAAAGCAAATTCATGTATATCAACACTCGTGTCATATACAAGAAGTCAAGAAGTGTATAATAACATAACTTTTTTTTTTAAGTGAAGTCAAATTTGGCATATGACTGAGCTAGCGAAACTTAGTAATTCTAGGAAAGATTCATGCATAAAGATAATGAGACATCTACAGCCTAAAAATCAACTAAAAAGGTGACAGGTCAAATAGTCGGATAGATAAAAAGCCATCGAAAATGTATTTAGAAGCATAAATTTCCTGAAATTACTTTACTAAAAGAAGTTATGATATTTATTGTAATTACATAGTTTTTTCAATCATTTAAACATACTATTTATTCATAAAGTTCACAAAGTAGAATAAATCAATAAAAAGCCTATTTCTATCCATACAAAAAAATTGCATTTTTGACCCATTATCCTACCTGGCCATTTGTCGCCCCAAGCTAAATATTATAATAGACAACTTCAAAAACACTATTGGTTCCAGATTCTTTTAGCTAAAATGTAATAATGATGATGATAACATTAGTGAGCCGAACTCGAGCCAACTTTGGCTCGTTTAAGCGATATTGAAGCGAGCTCAAGTCGAGATTTTAGCTCATTTGAGGTTGTTCTAAAAAATAGCTAGAGCCAAGC
The DNA here is from genome assembly GCA_030545235.1 of Helianthus tuberosus. Classification (NCBI taxonomy): domain Eukaryota; kingdom Viridiplantae; phylum Streptophyta; class Magnoliopsida; order Asterales; family Asteraceae; genus Helianthus; species Helianthus tuberosus. The sequence goes on from CM060452.1 coordinate 92,716,941, forward strand.
TCGAGCTCGAATAGGTAGGTTCAAACCGAGCCGAGCTCGAGCTTAGTCGAGCTCAGGCTCGGCCCAGCTTGTTTACACCCCTAGCCAAAACAAACATGAACCAAATTTTATTTGCAAAAGAATAAAGGGCGAGAAAATTCTTACATGAAAATACAATCAGTCCATACTTATCATATGCACAAGTCATGATATCAAAGTTATTGCTATATGCATATAAAAAATAACAGCCAAGTGTACTGAATTCTTACATCATTTACATTTCCTATCACAAGCCCTACAAGGTGTAGTTCCTCAAATTGAGTCCATTCTGAACATGCTACCTCCAAATTTGTACCTGGTTGAAACTAATAGCATCCCATGAAGAGCCAACCATGTGATTGTTGTCCAACTGCATACCTGGTCGTAAAACACAAAGTTCCAACTTCATTGTAACAATACACTTAACCAATTATATTGTTCTCGACATTCATTCTACATAATCTATATCAAAACCACATCCAAATCCAAACATGAAACACCCCTACGAACGGATATCATTTGGCTTCATATATTAAATAGAACAAAAATAAACTTAATGCCTACATTTCAAGTGTCATTCCTCCTCGACATTCAAACGTATACATGCAAAATTCAAATCCTTGATGATACTTTGAATAGTTACCATCCAAGTTAAAACCTTAAAAATTATTCTCTTGGTCCAAAGTTCTATAATTTAATCCAGTTAAAATTAAACTAAAGAAAAAGTTATAGATTAGAAACATATATGTCAAAGTGATATTTTTTCCATCATACATTAAAAGGCAAGGTTATCAAATATAAATGTTAAAACAAAAAATAAAAGAACCTCATGTCCATCATGGCAAAGAAACCTACATGCACATGGCATAAGTTTGTTTTTTCGAGGATCAGTGGCGAAGCTTGAGATTTCCGACCAGGGGGTCGGAAGTCACCGTACCTAGAATTTTACCTAAAAAAATATAAAACCCGGGGGTCGAAAACGTATATACCTAAAAAATTCTATACGAAAACTACATAACGGGACACTAATGAGCACAAAGTTCGGGGGGCAGGCGCCCCCCCGGGCCCCAACTATGCTACGCCCATGCCGAGGATACAACTACAATACGATGAATAAAATCAACGTATACGAAGCATATACTATATAAAATCAAATAATATACAATAAGTATCGGGTCAAGAAAAGAAAAAAAACTCAACTGACCTTAGTTTGTTTTTGCATATATGCAAGTCAGAGACTGACTGAAAGGTCATTCGGGTCATCTCCTGGGAGCTGCAAAACCAACAGAGCATTTGGTACCAGGTACCGGTACCGAATTTCCCGTACCGAATTTTTTGGTAACGGTACCCACTTTTTGGCATTTTCGGTACCGGTAAAATACCGATTTTTACTTTCAAATACCGCTACCGTACCGTTCCCGTAGCGGTACCGGTAACGTACCTTACTAAACATTTTCGGTACCGGTTCCGGTATCCACTTTTGACGATTTTCGGTACGGTACTGGTACTACGCTCATCACAAACACAAAGTACCATTTTTCTTATTAGTTTGTTAACCATACTAATGATATAGAACCCAAAAGAATGACAAAACTCTTTATCTCCTTTGACGTAATACCTTATGTAGTGTTCCAAAAAAAAGTTATTAAATCTGTCATTTACACAAAACGACAGTCGATCTTGGAACAATGCCCACTCGCTTTTGCATCTATCATCATCAAAACGTTGAAGGTACACCTTAGCCTCCAAACCAGAACCAATAAGTTTGCCAGTATGGTCAGTCTTCAAAGCTTTGTTCACCTCGGATCTCAGCTATCGTCAATTGGTATCATAAAGAATTAAAGGGTAAACTTGACATACGTCTAATTGATTACATTAATTTTACATATATTAAATTGTCCTTCTTTTGTTTTTTTGATGGACATAGTTTTGGGACAAAGGAGTGAATCCTAACTACATTAGATTCAGATAAGGCCCAAAAATAAGTTATAATAATAAATAAAATGCCTCTTATCTATACTAAAAGCGTCCGGTTTTGAACCATCCTAAAAATGACTTGCTTCCACCTGAACTCGTTTTGACTTGTTGACCTACGAAGTTGACCCATCCATATATTGGTTATTATTTGGCTCAACTCACAAGGATTAATGTTCTATAATTGATGAGCAGGGAACTGTTGTTCGTGTTTTACAGGACAGCCATCACTCAATGACCTATAATTACATCTGACAAACGTGTCGGGTCGGGTCATACAAATTTATAATTAAATAAAACTAGGTTTTTTTTAGTCGCGCGTTGCGGCGATACGGAATAAATGATAATGTAAAACAAACGTTATTTGAAAACGCAACATGTTGTTTAGAAAATCAAACCGTTATAATCGGTTTAATTTATCATCATATCATTTTACGATACCAAATAAATAATTTATTTTTGAATATAAATTTGGTTTTAATAAAACTTATACCGATCGAGGGTAAAAATTAAGTACAACTACGTACTTAGGTTTTTAGAAAAAAAAATTAACAAAAATAAGTTATTAAAGAAATATCAAATTAATTGATAAAGTTAAGATGATTTAAAAAAAGGAAAAAGAATAATTAAAAACAAAATTAAATGATACAGAAAATTTGGTTTTAGAAAAGAAAAAATAAAAATATGTTAAAAGCTAAAAAAAGGAAAAAATTAAAATATGTTTAATGTTAAAAGTAAATATAATTTTTTTTTGACATAATAATATATTAAAAAGCTATATATTATTTTAAATTTAAAATTACAATTTATGGTCTAAAGAAAGAAAAAAATTAAAATATGTTCAATGTTAAAAGTAAATATAAAAAAGATATTAATATAATAAGATATTAAAAAGCTATATATTATTTTAAATTTAAAATTACTATTCATGGTCCTTCATAAACAATATATATAATATATATATATATATATATATAATAGTATGCTTATAACATCAGAATCCAATATTTTCAGCAACTAAAACTTTAAAAATAAAAAAAATTAAAAAATTAAAAAATTAAAAAAAAACTTTTTGGTTATTTCTGTTAATTTTAAAAAAATGAGGCTTTTTCCTTCCCCTTTCATCATTTTGTTCCACCATAACACAACCCATATTTTTGTTCGTGTTAAAAACATTAACCCTAAGCCGTGCACACTTAAAATCATGTAACAAGCACATGACTCATTTAGCTCATTTATCTAAACGCGCCAAATGGGATGGCTAGTGGTAATCAAGTTGCAAATGTGTTAAACGGGTCGATGGATCGTAAAAAATGAGCTAAACGGATCAAAAACATGTTAGCGAGAGTCAACCAGGTTGGCACGTCGACTTCTTTTAATTAAATGGGTAAACACGACCAATTATTAAACGAGTTAGATATGACAACCCGGTTATTTTCGTGTGGTGTCAGAAACTACCTGCCAACCAGCCTCAATGCTATTGAGATCTTCACCAAAAGAGCCACCCAAAATCCAAATTTGAGACAAACTAAATTCATTTGGTTGCTGTATTTTTGGTTCCCAAACATTCATAGTTGCTTTTGCTCCATAGTATTTGTCTCCTTCCACATAAGCTATTGCATGCTACATATCAACCAAAAGACATGTGCCAACAACTAATATCCAACAAAAACAATGACAAAATTAGTAATCATTACTATTCATTAGAAAATAATAAAAATTAAAACAAATTTTTGTCTTGCTAACCTACCTGATGTCCACTTTCATTATCAAGATCAGGATCCGCAGAGTTAGGGGTGATGCTTCTACTAATAGTGTGTTTCTTCTTCCCATATCTTTTAAAAGAACTTGCTCTCAACACATCATCTTCTTTTGTTCTTCTTATGGGGATTGTATCTTCAGGGCACGTGCCACTCACGTGCCACAGCTGCTTGATTTTGTTCTCTCTTTCATTGGACACTCTGTTCTCATCATAAAGTCCTTTTGGATAATAATTTGGTCTCATCTAAACAAACCCATAACAAAATTATATTAAAATTGCAAAAACAATCAATATTTAATTAAAAATTTTGAAATCTTGAATGAATTTAATATAAAAGACCTGAATTTTGTGGTCTTTGAGAAATGGATGATCAAAAGCGGGCTGGTGAGAGATGTGTACACAATCAATCATATCCCCATCTGGGCTCTGTGAAATCATACAAATAATCGTACATTAAACTGTTAATTTGCAGTAATATTAAAATATGAATATTGCAAATATCATTTAACCAGGAAACTGTAAGCTTGATGAATCATCCCATTCTGCTTGGTTTGAAGAACATCAGCAGCCCGCTTTATACTAATATGTACATCTTATTCAACTGAAGCTATTGATAATAACGCCATGTATTTTTTTCCATCAGATAACTCATGGAAAAACGTTCGATGATTCAGATCATAATTGTTAAAAAAAACAAAGAAAAAACACACATACCATTACATATTACATGGACTGAATCCTTGAATCTCCTTAGCTTTATCTAAAAAACAAATTATTAAATCCAATCCAAACTTGATTAAAAAAATCCATATGCAAAATCCACGAGAAAATCAATTATAAATTCTTCAATAACAATAAAAACTAATAAACAAACCAGATTACCAAAACTTGAACAATCAGAACCGTTGAAAAACATCATAGACTCTCACACACAACTAAGCACGAAAAACTGAGATTCAATTCCAATCCAAAACGCAAACACAAACCCTAGATTTCACATCACATAGCATATTTAAATTAATCTGAATAGAAATATGAACAAAACACCATAAAAGGAAAATCATACCTTGAACTTTTGAATGGATGTTGTTGCGATGAACCGCTATGGAGCCCGTATGCTTTCTCCGACAACCCAAATCTTCCATCACCAGGGCATTAATGTAACAGATACATTCTTACCTTGAACAACATCTGGATCCGAAATGGACTTGAGATTTCAGAGATGATATAATCAATTGATTGATGAGAAGATAGTTAACCAAAATCATACCTAGGTTTTAGAAAAGAAGTGACGGTGAAGAAGTAGATAGAGAGATTAGTAGCTTCTCAAGGAAGAATGAAAGGAATTAGGGTTACAAAAAATATATAGGGTCCGAATAGTCGGGTACCAAATCAAAGAAGTGGAGGTCCGCGTGTGAATTTTAGAGCCCATATCGTTTTCCCGCCAAAATGGATTTCTAGATGCTCTAATCTAATGCCACGTCAGCCCAAATCTTCTTGTTTATTATATATAATAGATATATAAAATCTTATTTATTTCAGTATTTAGGGTAAATTAACCAAAATACTCTTATGGATCTACTTGGTCAGATGTAACCAAGAAAACTAACCAAGTTAAGGCTAAAGGACATAATATGCAACAATTTGCAAATATCAAGTACATTTTTTTTTACTTTTTGAAAGTAAAGGACATAGTTTGCAATTTTGTGTCAACATAAAGGACTATTTTTTGTAATTTACTCATATATTAGTTCTTAACATAATATGGAATAGTGTCTTCTTTTGTATTTTGCAAGTTTTTTTGCATATTAAATTTTTTGGTTTTTAATTTTTGTAACAAAACTTTAGGGTTTTAAAAGAGTTTATTTTTTTTAGTTTTTTTTTTATGCTTTTCTCGAATTTTATTGTCGTTTGATTGCTACTTAGCAGGGTATTTGGTGGTCACATTTGGTTACCCCCTCAACTTTCTAATACGTATCAGTGTAAATTTTAATTTGTCCACATTTTATTTCACGTTGGTTACTTGGTGTTAGAAATTCTCGTTTTTAGTTTACGTTTTTCCCCAGTTTTGGTCGTCGTTTGGTTGCCACTCAGCATGGTTTTATGCCCCGCAACTTAGTCATCAAGATGCTTCAAGGTTCAGAAATACAAACATTTCTTGGATTAGAAACCAAGTTTAGAAGCTCCGACCAACTTCCTAGGTAAATAGCCTCATCTCTTTTACAAATGTATAAACTTGTTCATGTTTGAAAAATGACATTAGTTTATATTAAATATATTCAAGTAAGTTTAATAAAGTATTTGGAACACGTGAGTGTGTTTCAAATTTGATCAAATTGGTATATGTTGCAAAACGGTAAACCGGGCACGTGAGCACGATAGGTAAATTGTACATAAAAACGAGTATGTAATCATCGTAGTACCCGCTATGATACTCGTTGAATGTGTAGTAATTTGAAAATAGCTTTAATGTTGCTTATGCCTTATATGAAAATAGTGTTTGTTAAATGTTATTAACAAGACGTATTATTTTCAATACATTTTCAAGTAAACATGAATGAAAATATTTAGCAAGGGTAGATATTGAAGAGATTATGAATATCACAATTTTGTAAAAACTGTCAGGAAACAACAAATGATGTAATCTTATTACCTCTTGTAAAGAAAATGTTTTGTATAGACAAGTGATATTTAGATCCCCATTTATGAATAATATTTTATTAAACTCAAGAGTTGTGTTTTTTTTAAACGACAAATTTGGATCACTGACGGACCACTGGAGTATTATCGTGCTACCAGCGGAATCACCTGATCATATCCATCTCCACTAGGCATAATGCCAATACACCAATTCATGAGAAAGCCCAAAAAATATAAGAAAAACCCCCCATTGTGGGAATCGAACACAGGACCTGTTGGTCACAAAGCCTTATCTCACCCCCAAGATGCCACTAGGCTATAAAGCTATGGACAATCTCAAGAGTTGTTTAATACTAAAGAAAAAGACATGTCCTCCGCTGCATTATACTCAAGACAGTTATCGACCGATAAATTGCTCACCCGAGTGTCAAAAATCAGGGTGTGATATGGTCATGTTGTAATGCGTGGTACTTAACTACTAGTTGTCAATATATGTCAAAACAAAAACAAATCGTTGCTAAAGAGTAACTTTGTCGTTATTGTTCAAATAACAAACCATCACATAAAGATATAATATTAAATCATCATCATAATACTCGGTAAATCTCATCAATAGCAAAGTTATGGTAAGGTCTGAGGAGAGTAATATGTAGAAATACAAAATTAAAATAATCATTAAAATACCTATATATAATTGGTCTAATAATTAATAATTTGGTTAGTATCGTCCATTCATTACGTAGGGAATTCGGTTAGTATCTTTCACACCCCGATATTTACAGCTCAGCCCGGTGGGCCCGGTGAGGAGTATTGTAACGTAAGATTGATATCGTCATAGTTAAACATACACAGAACAACACAGTTGAAGTCTTGGAATATAAAATATTATTTCAAACCCAATTATCAGAAAATACTGAAATGATAATTACATACGAGCTTGTAATATTATATCCACAGGCGGATCTAAATCAAATACACAACATGTTCAACAGACATAAGGCATTACAGACTTGCAAGATCCTCTACTTAACGCCCAGAAGTTTCCAGCCAATTACGAGTAGTACCTGTCACATAGTCTTTTGAAAATACGTCAGTTTACACTAGTAAATACAATTAACTGACTCATTTGAAAATGTTTATGAAAATTGGTTTAGGGGCACAAGGCACAAAAATATCACTTTTATAACTTGAGACAATTATATAAAAATAATCTTGTATCAGATTTACATGTTTGTCGTACATTTAGGGCTCGGGATAGAAGCCGAGACGTGATTAACCGACACACCACTGATATAAACTCACAAGGAGTTATCTATATCTTATTACATACGCAACTGTCAGGTGTATGCCTATACCCCGTGCTTAAGTCGTGGCCATTTACAAATGAAATGAGCCGAGGATATCCAGGACACGGGCATATTAACCCCCAATGTTTATGTATCAAACAAAACAGATTAAAACGGGTTATGTCAATGAATTAACCACTATACGATTAATGATTCCATACCCGACCAAGTGGTAATATATTTTACCATATCCCAAGCCCGTATAAGGGAAAATAAGTTAAAAGTATTTACCTGAGCTTTTAAATGCAAGATTTATCTACTCAGTCGTATAATGTACTCAAACTAGTGCAAGTAGCTTTTATCGGGGCTCCTAATCTGGAACGAAGGTTTTTATTAACCTATTAGATTACTAACGGGTCTTATTTAAGTTGTAAACTTAGACCGGTTAGTTTAAAGAAGGATTTTACGGTATAAAATGCTAGATTAAGCGATTACCGGATTGGAATGTAATTTAGACCCAACAAGTATGGAGACTTGTATAATATGGGTAAACTAAATACATTCTGGATTTTGAAATTAAAATGATATAGTTTAACTCGTTTCCGCAAACTTACGTAAACTAGTTATGTAAGTCTAACCGTACGCGTATAAGCGATAACGAGTAACCGGATAAGTCATGAACAAGTTCCATATGCCAATATTCTTTAAACAAGTTATAATATCAGTAGGATATCAACTTGTAAGCCCGTTAAGGTTTTAAAATCAAACTATGCCTCATAAGGGCGTTTCGGTCATTTTACGACGTATAGAGAAACTTGCGTACAATCTGATGTTATGACCATACACATTCTTTGAAAATATTTTATTTATGATATAATATCAGTAGGATATCAAAGATATGTGTGTTTTATAGTTTAAAACCAAACTATGCTCCGTAGGGGCATTTCGGTAATTTCACACATAGTTTTGAAGGCTAATTTAGGAATCTGAGTTTATACCATATACCTACTGTAAAAATATTTAAAATGATTTATAAAATCAGCAGGTAACAAGTCTTAATTGGTAGTTATGGTTTAAAACCATACTACGCGCCGAAACTGCGTTAAAATCGTTAAATGACGATATGTGCGATGTTTAAGGAAAACTGATGTTATGACCAGGTCTATATGACTAAAATATGTTAATTAATATAACATATCAGTAAAAAAAAGGTTTTGCATGAAAATTATGCTTTTAAATCATTTTAGGTGCAAGAAGGGCATTATCGTCATTTATAGACATAATTCAAGAACGTATGCGTAAACTCAGTTTGTAAACTGAATGGACATCCAAAATTATCCTAATTATGATATTATATCAGTAATCTATAAGTTTGGTATGATAAATTATTCTTCAAACCGATCTATGCGCCTAAAGGGCATTTTGGTCAATATTAAAGCATAAATAACGATATTGCACGCAAACTCAGTTTATGATCAGGTTCATAACATCAAAATATGCAAAACATGTTAACATATCAGTAGCTAAGTTGTTTGAAAGCTTATTGGTGTCTAAAACCTTATTTTTGCTAAAAAGGGCATATTAGTCAAAGTACGACATATTAACGGAACATATGCAAAAACTCAGATTTCTAGTATGATCGTGTAATATAACATTATAGGGTTATGCTACATTATATTACGATCATAACGGAACCTAAAACCAGTAACAAACTAATCTAATTCGGTTCATAATCGAAAGTCAACGCAGAAGTCAAACTTCGCGACTTTCGGTTGCGAACCGACCCTAAAACTGGAATTGACGAGCCGAACATGTTTACACATGTTCTAATAAATATTACCAAATTGTTTAAATGATAAAACGTAATTTAGAATACTTCTAGACACATTTCGTAATTATTTCAAAAACTGACCCGTTGACTTTTTAAAACAATATTATGTTGAGTCGTCAATTGACCAAGCAAACGTGATTCTTAGGAGGTGCCCTTTTGAGGGTTTAACACCTACCTAATTACGATCACGTAGCCATTTTCGTTGCGAACAATGGCTTGACCGTTTACGGTCTAACTAAAAGTCAAAGCGTTTATCGTAAACGCTTGACTTTTCAGCTTTTTAAGCCAAATAAAATGAACTAGTCACGAAAGGACACTTACAAATGGTTCTAGGGACTAAAAAGAACTCAGAGGATGCTCTCAAATAATTCAGGAGCTTCCATGTTGAGAGAAATAGGAAGAATGGATGAAAGGTGCAAGTGTTCAAGTGAAATTTGAAGCCTGTTTATAGTTTTAGAGATTGGACCAGATCTTGCCAAGTGTTTAGAGGAGTTATAAGATCATTCCAGGTGTAAACCAGATGTTAGAAACCATCAAAGAGGCCCTAGTTTCGAAATTGTGAGTGAAGATGGTATGTGTGGGCTGCAGGTAACAAACCTGCAGCTGCAAGTAGAATTCTCCGAAAATGAACCCGTCGCGTTGTGCCAGAGCAAAAGGGGTAGGCTGTGGCGTCGTGCTAGGGCACACACCAGGTTTCAAAAATGTCCAGTTTAGTCCCTGGTCCTCTAAAACTTCTTATATTCTTTAATTTTTGACATGTTTAACCCCTCTAAAGTATTTTGAGGTATATATTAGGCACAAATAATCTTTGAGATGAATTATAATTATTCTCGGGAGTGAAATCGAGTATCGTTAAGCTTTAGGTTTCGTGTAAAGGTCACTTAGAGGTTAATTTGAACATGTTGACGCTTTTAACCCATCTTCTTGATATTTTGCATAATTATCACATAACGATACCGGAACTTTGTGAATTTATTATCAAGTATTCTCGAGAGTATAATCGAACATTACGAAGCACGGGTTCGTTAAAAGGTCATTCAGAGGTAAGAATTAACATGTTGACATGTTTAACCCCTTGGTCTTTTAAACTTTCGATTTCTTTCGCAAACGGCTTCTTGTCACACCCTGACTTTTGCGGAAGCGTGTTACGTGTGACTTGCTTAATATCATTGCATTAAACCATAACAAACAACTATATGATAGAAACCATGATGTTCATCCATATTTAAGTTTCAAAATAATACAAACCATATTGTTTAACAGAAATCCAAGACTCCAAATTCATAGTACAAACCATCCAAATTGTTTAAAGTTCCATACTGGACTTCACAAAAGACACTAATAAAATGAGGATTTGAACCATGTATATCAAAGATAAAGTACACGATTCAAACCCTTCAATGCAGGATGACATAATTTATGGAAGACACAACTTGAAAATCCTTGTACGACCGCCAGATCCATAATCAATTTCCTGAAATACATGTAGTTTGAAAACATCAACAAAAGTTGAGCGAGTTCATGCGTTTTGTATGTGAGATCGTAATAAACTTTGTAATCATTGTATGTATGTATGTATGTATGTATGTATTTGTAACCCCTGGTATGAAAGCGTCTATGAACAGATCGATTAATGATTTGCAAGGTCATTAATTTGTGTGCAACGGCGTAGGAAGGCTCAAACCTAGCTGATTTTGCACCGGGCTTCCGGCTGGAAGACATAGTCACCACCTTCGGCCACTTCCGGCCCAGGGTGGGGCTCGCAACACCCAAATAGATCTATCACTCATGTCCCTCGGTCCTTATACGAGGATTAATGGTCTTAAGTGTGCGCCTACCCATTCACATGATCTAACAGTTCATTCCTTAGCAACCATACCATTTATAAATGATTGTAAACATTAGTAACATGCATTTCACCCCTAAAGTTATAAAACTGAAAACAGTTAAAAGAAAAGGGGGACATGAACTCACAGTCTTGCGTCTCGAAACTCGGTATAACTCAAAGCGTCTTCTCGGTCGCACGACTACCTACACACGTGCTACGGTTCATTAGACGGATGGGTCGTGCCTTGTCTTTTAGACTTAATTAGTATCTTTGAGTTACATTTCTTGGTGTCATAATTATTATTCCAAAGTATATAATTATTTGTTAAAATAATAAATATTTTAACTTAAATTATATTTATTAATTATTAGAATATTTGTTAAAATAATATATTTTAACTTATTTGTTTTGTAATCCTTCAAAGAGTATTTTCCCCAAGGATGGATATACTTATACATGTATTCTTAACCTTGTGTATTTTCGCCAAGTATTGGTGGCGTATTCCGGTGTGTATTTATACGTACGAGAATACGTATTTTTATTGTATTTACTTATGCTTAATTTTTGTATTTATACTTTCCGGAATATTATTTTTAATTAAACAAAAATCACCAATATATATATTCTTAAGAAAATATATATTTTCCCCAAAAATAATATATTTTCTTCTTGTCAAAAATATGATATATCTTTGTTACGCTTGTAAGAATCATATTTTCGTTCTCTTGGTTTTCAAAATACCGTTTCATTTACTTGTCCATATATATATATATGAACTCAATTTTCGGAATATTTATGTAGGTTATATTCCTTGTTCGGTTTGTCCAAATTTTGGGTATACATTATATATTTATTTTCTTGGAATTTTGGTAATATTTTGTGTTATAATTCTTGGTACTTTGGTGAGTTATATTATTTCAAGTCCTAAAATAATATAACTAATACACATCATATACAAGTAATCACACACATTGTGACATCTAAATATATATTTTCCTAAATACATATTTAGTCACTTTAATTTATCAAAAACCAACCTCCAATATTTGTAATTTTTGTAACAAAAATTATGGCAAATTTTATATGAAAAATCATGGTTAAAATACACTTGTAAACACTTGTTTAAAAATATTTTTCTAAGTGTTTAAATTTTAGAAAAATTTTGCCATAGTTTCCCCTTAAAAATGGAAGTTTCCATGCTTTCAAAGCATATCATTTTCTTTTAAAATCATCATAATTCAACAACAAATCAAACAACACTTACCATAAGCCAAAATCATGCCATTTACACTACTCCGTGAACTTGAAAATTTATAAAAATTTGTAGTAACTTAGCATGTTGTTAAGTAAGCTTAGTTGCCCTTTAAAGTGTGGTTATTTATTTATAAATCACATTCTTGAAGATTTTAGACTTTCAGAACTTGTAAGTTGATTTTCTAAAAATATTTCTTCTTGAATTTTTCTTGTTAACAACATGTTTCTACACTTGATTTAACACTAAAAATGTGATTAGTTTCCTTAAAACTCATGTTTATGTAAATCTTGTAATTTTACTTGGTTTCTTGAGAAAAGAAGTTTTGAAATCATCCATCTACAAGATCTACATTATGTTTTGATCATCATCATTCATGAATATCACTTCATATTTCAAGTTCAAGTTTACATAAAGGATGTTCATCTTGGTTTTTCACAAGATCATCCACTCACTTGCTAGATCATGTGTTTAATCACAATCTAGCAAGTTTCATATGATGTTTAACACCATAAACACAAACAATCAACAATCAAGAAGCATACATACACTTAAATAACATAGATTATTATGATTTTGAGCTTTATTTTAGAGATTATGTTCTTGATTCTTTATGTTCTTCACATTAAGTTACTTACATATACTTTTAACCATCATAATAAGAAGTAAAATGAGATGATAAGAGCCTTACTACTAGCACAAGACTAGGGAAGAGATCAAGGATGATGAAGGTGATGAACTTGGTGGTTAAAAGCACTAGAGAGAGGTCCTTCAAGCTTCAAGGTCACCAAGCTTCCTAGTTAAGCTCCTAGCACCCTTGTATCACTTGAGATTTGATAAACAAACTTGAAAATGATGATGATGGTGTGCTTGGTTTCGGCCGTCAGAAGAGGGAGAGAGTTTGAGGTGAAGTGTTGGTGAAAAAATGAAAGATTATGAGGACTAGTGGTCTTTAAATCATCATCACCAACATAATGTTATCTAGAGGGCAATATGTCTCCAAAGGGTCTTGCAAATACATTAAACAATTGAAATAAAATCAAGGTGGTGGCCCACCTTCATGACCGTCGAAGGGGGGAGGGGTATAGAGTTGAGTTTCAAATGTTAGTTAAGAATTCTAGTTGGAAATCGAAGTGTTTAGTTAGTGATATAAGGTGTTATGTTATTATAAGAGGTGTTATGATGTTCGGGGACCATTACTAGCTCAGAAATGGTAAAACAATGCTTCTAGTGAAAATTTGGTGTTTCGGGTAGCGTCCGGTTGTTTGGTTGGTTACCGGTTCGTTAAGGTGCTAAACTATGCAGTTTAGTGTGCTTTATGTTACCTTTTGTGACAATTTTGATTCCCGACACCTAGGAAAGTATTCTGGACCATTAAACCATAATTCTGCATAATATTAAGGTGTTTAAATGCTGATTTTTGCTGAATTCTGCAGTTTATGTGAGTTTTAGGCACTTTCCGGCACTTAAACTATCACTAGGAAAGCAGTTTTATGATCCTTACTTTCCTACACACTATACTAGTGTAACTCTTGGTTTCTGGCTCATTCTGTGCTCTAACATTATGTCTGTCTGAGTACTGAACTCCCGTCAGCACTTCTGATTTGTCTAATAACTGTGCTAGCTTTGTTTTGTGCATTATTTGAATCATAAAGTGTTGCATGCAATATTGATATGAAATCATGCAATATGTGATGCACTTGTATGTATATGACAATAATCAGAAAGCATTCATGTCATTAATTTAAATCAGCACAGTTATTAAAGCACTAATTATTGTTTAATTAATGTATAGATACATGGAAATTTGGCAATTGTCACATTCTCCCCCTGTTAAGAAAATTTCGTCTCGAAATTTTAAGCTGCGCTATCAGTTGCAGGGGAGTTAGGAAACAAGTGCGGTTACTTGGATTTCATTCGGTCTTCACGCTCCCAAGTAAACTCTGGGCCGTGACACGAGTTCCAACGAACCTTGACAAGCTTAACACTACTCATCCGAGTCTTGTTAACTTTCCAATCTGTAACCTCAACGGGTTCTTCAGTGAAGTGGAGAGTGTCGTCTATATGCACTTCATCCGCAGGGATGATAACTATCTCTTGAGTTGGACTTTTCTTCAGATTAGATACTTGAAATGTATCATGAACATCGTTTAGTTCTTCTGGTAGCTCCAACTTGTATGCAATGGTACCAACCCTTTCCAATATCCTAAATGGCCTAATGTAACGTGGGTTTAACTTGCCACGTTTCCCAAATTGTGCTACACCTTTCCAAGGAGAGACTTTCAGTAAAACCATATCCCCTACTTCGAATTCCAAAGGTTTTCGTCTCTGATCCACTTAACTCTTCTGTCGATCACGAGCCGCCTTGATGCGCTCTCGGATCTGTATGATCTTATCAGTTGTTTCTTGGACCAGTTCGGGGCCTACCATCTGTCTATCACCAGCATCAGCCCAACACAACGGTGAGTGGCATTTACGTCCATAGAGAGCTTCAAACGGTGCGGCTTGTATACTTGTATGGTAGCTGTTGTTATAGGAAAACTCAACCAGAGGTAGATGAGTATTCCAACTGCCACCCAAATCCATTACGCAAGCACGAAGCATATCATCTAGCGTCTGAATAGTTCTTTCGCTCTGTCCGTCCGTCTGTGGGTGAAAAGCCGTACTCAGATTCAACTGAGAACCAAAAGCTTCTTGAAAGGATTGCCAAATCCTTGATACAAACCGTCCATTTCTATCTGATATTATCGAGATAGGCACTTCATGACGTGCTACTATCTCCCTGAGGTAAATCTCAGCTAGCTTCCCTGTGCTATCCTTCTCTCTAATTGGTAAGAAGTGCGCAGACTTGGTCAATCGGTCTACTATTACCCAAATCATATCATATCCTCTAGGGGTCCTGAGTAACTTTGTTATGAAGTCCATAGAAATCTGTTCCCACTTCCACATGGGTATTTCCGGCTGTTGCAGAAGACCTGAGGGTTTCTGATACTCGGCCTTTACTTTGGCACAAGTTAGGCACTTTCCAATGTACATGGCAACGTCACTCTTGAGTCTTGGCCACCAATAGTAATCCTTCAGATCTTGGTACATCTTGTCCGATCCTGGATGGATTGAGTATCTCGATTTATGCGTTGCATTAGCACACAACCCAATCCCTGACGTGAGGCATCGCAATAGACCACAAAGTCATCGGTACCTTCGGGTAGGGATAGTATAGGTGCATCGCATAGCTTATTCTTGAGCAGCTGAAAGGCTTCTTCTTGCTTATCTCCCCATTCATACTTCTTATCCTTTTGAGTAAGGGAGGTCAATGGTTGAGCTATCTTGGAGAAATTCTCAATGAACCTGCGATAATAGCCTGCTAAACCCAAAAACTGTCGGATCTCGGTCGGTGCCTTCGGAGTTTCCCAGTTCTTGATTACCTCGATCTTTGTGGGATCCACATGAATACCATTCTCGTTTACCACGTGACCGAGGAACTGTACTTCGCAAATCCAAAATTCGCACTTCGAAAACTTAGCGTAGAGGTTTTCCTTCTTTAACAGCTCTAGAATGGCTCTGGGGTGTTGTGCGTGATCTTCCTTCTTCCGCGAATAAATCAAAATATCGTCGATAAACATGATCATAAATTTATCGAGATATGGCTTGCACACTTGATTCATCAAATCCATAAATACTGCCGGTGCATTGGTTAATCCAAACGGTATCACTAGAAACTCGTAATGTCCATAACGAGTTCTGAAGGCAGTCTTCGGTATACTTTCCTCTTGAATCCGCAGCTGATGATAACCCAATCGAAGATCTATCTTGGAGTAGTAGCTTGATATTTACAGTTGGTAGAATAATCATCAATCCTCGGTAAGGGATACCGATTCTTGATGGTTAACTTGTTCAGCTCCCGGTAGTCGATGCACATTCGAAAGCTACCATCCTTCTTCTTGACGAACAGCACTGGAGCTACCCAAGGCGAGAAGCACGACCTTATGAATCCCTTGTCTAGTAACTCCTGAAGCTGCATGGATAACTCTTGCATCTCTGAAGGCGCAAGTCGATAAGGTGCCTTGGCTACAGGCGCGGCGCCTGGAACCAAGTCGATGTGGAATTCGACTTGTCGTTGAGGAGGTAATCCTGGCAAGTCTTCGGGGAAGACTTCAGGATATTCCCTTACCACAGGGATATCTTCGAGCTTCGGCTCTTCGGCTTCCTTATCCACAACATGAGCTAAAAAGGCAACACATCCTTTACGCAGACACTTCCGCGCTTTCAAACAACTAATAATCCATAAAGGAGTATCATGCTTCTACCCGTGAATCACGATCGTCTCTTCATTCGCCATCGGAATGCGAATGATCTTCTCATGGCACACAATCTCTGCGCGATTGCTAGACAACCAATCCATCCCAACTACGACATCAAAACTTCCCAAATCAACTGGCAGAAGGTCTATCGGAAACTCACGCTCTCCAAGCTCTATAACACAACCTCTAATCACCTCATTAGCTTCTACTAGCTTTCCATTAGCCAATTCAATTGAGTACGGGACGTCTAACTTACTTGCAACTAAACCAAGTATATTCTTAAATTCTAGAGATACGAAGCTATAATCGGCACCAGTATCAAACAGCATAGATGCATAACGTTGGTTAATAGGGAACGTACCAGTAACCACGTTTGGATCCTAGCGTGCTTCCCTAGCTCCAATTGTGAACACCCTTCCACGTGCCTGATTGTTCTTGGGGCAGTCCCGCTTAAGGTGCCCTACATCACCGCAACCATAACATCCTTGGCCGCGTCCATTGCCATTACCACCCTGGTTGTTGTTGTTATTGTTTGCTCAACGGTTTCTGTTACCAGCTTGGTTTCCAAAACCACTACGATTTTCGTTACGACCGAAATTACCATTTCCTCCCTGATTGCGATTCCCAGTTTGATTTCCATTTCCACCGTAGTTTCCATTACCGTTACCGCCTTGTCCTCCATTTCTACGCCCAGCACCATACCAGCATGCCTCCTTAGAATGCCTAATTTTTCCACAAGTATCACATTTTCCATATCTGCATCGACCAGCATGATGAAATTGGCAAATGTCACACTTTGGTAGGGTACCCATGTACCCTCTACCCCTATTTTCAGCATTTGCAGCGCCAGTCTGTGCCTCAGTTGGCGGATTAGCGTCTCTGCGCTTGTTGGCATTGTTGTTGTTATTTGCCGGAGTACCCTTCTTGAAGTTAGTGAACTTTCTTTTGTTATCCCCAGACGACTCTACATGAGTCTCTTTCTTCTTTGTTTCAGAAATTGAAAACTTGCCCAACCTAACTGCTTCTTCAGTAAGCGCTACAGTTAAGTCAATAGCCTCGGTAATGGTTGGAGGCTTGGATGCTGTCACCATGCTCAGAATCTAAGGGGCCAATCCCCAGATGAAACGTTCTATCCTCTTAAACTCCGGCTCCACCAAATAAGGGACAACTCTAGACAAATCATGAAATCTCTGCACATACTCAGCCACCTTTGGACCTTCCATTTTCAAGTTCCAGAATTCAGTTTCCAACTTCTGGATCTCTGCTCGAGAACAATACTTTTTATGCATCAACTCTTTCAATTCAGTCAACATCAATGCATACGCAGCAGCCTCACCCAACGTCTGAACCTAAAGGTTCCACCACGACAATGCTCCATCAAGAAACAGTCCAGAAATGTACGTGACTTGTTGCTCTGGGGCACATTTGCTCATTCTCAAAACAGAATCCGTCTTCTCAACCCATCGTACGAAGGCGATAGCACCCCCAGTGCCATCAAAATTTAGGGTCTTGCAGTCCAAGAACTGCTTATAGGTACATCCTGTACACAAGCAACATCATTCACAGAAAGCATTAGCATAGCACACTTGGAAATGTCCAAACATATTGTAATGAGTCTTAGGTGACTTAAACATTACCGTTGGGTGGGTTATTCCCTAAGGTACCTTCGGTGTGTTAGAAGCGAAGGGCCTCGTGCTGTGCGATGGCCTGTGAGATGCGCTCTTGTAATTCCGCCTCTGTCGTAGGCAGAGGGTTGTTGGTATCGGTGTTCCTTCGAGGCAGCATCTTTCTTCTAGGAAGAAGATCGGATAGGTCAGGTCTTATTCGTTAAATAAATAAATAGTTGTCTAGAGGTCATAGGTACATATACATATAAGCAATCATCGTAGCAAGCAATCATGCAACAACATAATCATAGCACAAACATGTAAATCAACAATGTATTTAATGAGAACATGACTATTGAGATTTCATTAACGACCAACCACAAGTTACATTGTTTCTACATCGTATCGTATCAAAAGAGACATAGGGTCACACCACCCTTGTCAAATGAGTCTACCAATATACAGAAATCATATAGTCAAAAAGTGGTCTTCAAAGTCTTCACAGTCTCGGCTCAATTGTAGTGCTCTCACCAAAATTAATGCATCTGCATAAAACCAAAAACCTACTGTGTTGATGGCGGGGGAGGAGGAGGAAAGAAAAGCAAACTACGAACATATGCAAGCTCCTCCTCGAGCTCATACACACGGCGGAGCAAATAGCTAGCCTGCTGCTCGACAGTAAGGAAACGGGCATCAAAACCATGAATAGGTGCAGGAGCAGCAGGTGGATGTGCAAAAGGAGATGACAATGTATGTGGAGGGACAGAAGCAGAATGACAGGGACAAGGTGGAGGGTATGAAGGAGTCAGCTCGAGCTCCAGAACTCTGCGACTCAAGATCTCAAACTGTAACTGGAGTGACAAAAGCAACTCGTCCCGTGTGTATCCAACGAAATGTGAGGGATGATAGGGGTTGGAAATAGGCATAGTATAGGGTGGGAACCATCGGAATGGCTCGTCAAGTGGTGTATATGTAAAGGGAGTGAATGGTGTCGTCTGTGGGATCGGAGGGAAAGCTGCTGAAGCAAATGGGTTATAACTCGGGGGCTGGCCCGAGGTACCTTCCCCCGGATGGGGGCATAGTATAGGGTGGGAACCATCGGAATGGCTCGTCAAGTGGTGTATATGTAAAGGGAGTGAATGGTGTCGTCTGTGGGATCGGAGGGAAAGCTGCTGAAGCAAATGGGTTATAACTCGGGGGCTGGCCCGAGGTACCTTCCCCCGGATGGGGTGCAGGGATGTCCTGGAGGAAAACAATCAGTAAATAAGTGCGGTGAACATCAGACTCAACAGGAGGTAGGGGAGCAACATCAGGGAGTGGGGGTGGTGGAATGAATGGCTCAACAACTGGAAGATCAACAGGTGTAGGTACCGGGTCTGGAATAAGAGGTGCAATATCAGGCTGACCAAAAGGGATAGGAGCTAGCTCAGGGACAGGCTCTAGGTCATGTGTAGGTGTGGGGACTCGAGCAGGGAATGGTGCAGCAGACATCGCTGTGTCGTCATCAGAATCGGTAGCATAAAGCTGCAGTCCAGCCGCCCGCAGGGCTGAGGATGTCACAGACTCAAAGGAGTCTGAAACTGAATGCAAACTTGAGTCAGAAGATAACGCAATGACAGGAATAGCAGGAGGTTGTACAACAACAACATCCTCATCAATCTCCCCATCGCCCTGGGCGTCAGCTAGGGGACCGTCCACAAATAAATCGACATCATCATCAAACAAGTCATCGAAGGGCCAATCCTCAGGAGGAATGACCACAAGGGGAACGACATCGAGGATCGGAGCCACAATGTGCTCACCATCGGGGTGACCGATGATGAGGTGATCATGAACATGAACAGGAATATCAAAAGGATCCTCAATGGGAACACCATCAACTATAGGTATATCATCGCCAAAATCTGGTAGCGCGAATGGCTGGAAGTCGTCCTCATCCTCGGACAACATATCGGGATCACTCTCGGTGTCCGACGTAAATATCTCTGGCTTAGGAATGACCTCATCGTCCGAGACGACGAGCATCGGGTCGTGGGCATCAGATAACCCACTCTCTAAGGATGACATGTGTGCCTGTAACATAATAATCATAACATGTGCACATATATTAATCACTACACTCAGCATATGCAAACAAAGACAATCATCACTTAATCATGTATTCACATTATCCTTCATGAAACTTTCTCTATCTTTCCTAGTCTACCCCATGCAGACTAAACCACCAATGTGACCTTGCATTGTGTTTCTTGTCTGTTTTTTTTTTTTTTTTTGTAAAATCGTTTGTTCCGTGGATCTTGGCGTTTTGTGTATGCAATGAAAAATATTTTGTAAAAAAAATATTTTCGTGAGAGAGCCCTAATGATTGTAGTCTAGACTTGAGAAGGAATCCTAGTTCGCTACAATCGAAGCTCTGATACCAAACTGTCACACCCTGACTTTTGCGGAAGCGTGTTACGTGTGACTTGCTTATGATAGAAACCATAATGTTCGTCCATATTTAAGTTTCAAAATAATACGAACCATATTGTTTAACAGAAATCCAAGACTCCAAATTCATAGTACAAACCATCCAAATTGTTTAAAGTTCCATACTGGACTTCAAAAAAGACACTAATAAAACGAGGCTTTGAACCATGTATCCTATCAAAGATAAAGTACACGATTCAAACCCTTCAATGCAGGATGACATCATTTATGGAAGACACAACTTGAAAATCCTTGTACGCCCGCCAGATCCATAATCAATTTCCTCAAATACATGTAGTTTGAAAACATTAACGAAAGTTGAGCGAGTTCATGTGTTTTGTATGTGAGCTCGTCATAAACTTTTTAATCATTGTATGTATGTATTTGTAACCCCTGGTATGAAAGCGTCGATGAACCGATCGATTAATGATTTGCAAGGTCATTAATATGTGTGCAACGGCGTAGGAAGGCTCAAACCTAGCAGATTTTGTACCGGGCTTCCGGCCCAGGGGTGGGGCTCGCAACACCCAAATAGATCTATCAGTCATGTCCCTCGGTCCTTATACGAGGATTAATGGTCTTAAGTGTGCGCCTACCCATTCACATGATCTAACAGTTCCTTCCTTAGCTAACCATACCATTTATAAACGTTTGTAAACATTTGTAACATGCATTTCACCCCTGAAGTTATAAAACTGAAAACAGTTAAAAGAAAAGGGGGACATGAACTCACAATCTTGCGTCTCGAAACTCGGTATAACTCAAAGCGTCTTCTCGGTCGCACGACTACCTGCACACGTACTACGGTTCATTAGACGGATGGGTCGTGCCTTGTCTTTTAGTCTTAATTAGTATCTTTGAGTTACATTTCTTGGTGTCATAATTATTATTCCAAAGTATATAATAATTTGTTAAAACAATAAATATTTTTAACTTAAATTATATTTATTAATTATTGGAATATTTGTTAAAATAATATATTTTAACTTATTTGTTTTGTAATCCTTCAAAGAGTATTTTCCCCAAGGATGGGTATACTTATACATGTATTCTTAACCTTGTGTATTTTCGTGAAGTATTGGTTGCGTATTCCGGTGTGTATTTATACGTATTTTTATTGTATTTATTAAGTATTTTTATGCTTAATTTTTGTATTTATACTTTCCGGAATATTATTTTTAATTAAACAAAAATCACAAATATATATATTCTTAAAATATATATATATATATATATATATATATATATATATATATATATATATATATATATATATTTTAAGAAAAACTCTTATAGAAAATTATCTATAACTTTTCCCTTTGGCAAAAATAATTGTATCTTCATATAACTTCAAAACAATATATTTTCAAGTTTAACTTAGAAAATATTTATAAATCCATTTTTCACCCCAAAAATAATATATTCTAAATTTGTTTAAGAAAATATATATTTTTCTCAAAAATAATATATTCTCTAGTAATTCAAGAAGACATATATATTTTTCTTTACTCAAAAATAATACATTTTTTCTTGTCAAAAATATGATATATCTTTGTAAGACTTGTAAAAATCATATTTTCGTTCTCTTGGTTTTCAAAATACCGTTTCACTTGCTTGTCCATATATATATATATATATAATTAACTCAATTTCCGGAATATTTATGTAGGTGATATTCCTTGTTCGGTTTGTCCAAATTTTGGGTATAAATTATATATTTATTTTCTTGGAATTTTGGTAATATTTTGTGTTATAATTCTTGGTACTTTGGTGAGTTATATTATTTCAAGTCCTAAAATAATATAACTAATACACATAATATACAAGTAATCACACACATTGTGACATCTAAATATATATTTTCCTAAGTACATATCTAGTCACTTTTATTTATCAAAAACCAACCTCCAATATTTGTAATTTTTGTAACAAAAATTATGGCAAATTTTATATGAAAATTCATGGTTAAAATACACTTGTAAACACTTGTTTTAAAATATTTTCCAAGTGTTTAAATTCTAGAAACTTTTTGCCATAGTTTTCCCTTAAAATGGAAGTTTCCAAGCTTTCAAAGCATATCATTTTCTTTTAAAATCATCACAATTCAACAACAAATCAAACAACACTTACCATAAGCCAAAATCATGCCATTTACACTACTCCATGAACTTGAAAATTTATAAAAATTGAAGTAACTTAGCATGTTGTCAAGTAAGCTTAGTTACCCTTTAAAGTGTGGTTATTTATTTATAATTCACATTCTTGAAGATTTTAGACTTTCATAACTTGTAAGTTGATTTTCTAAAAATATTTCTTCTTGAATTTTTCTTGTTAACAACATGTTTCTACACTTGATTTAACACTAAAAATGTGATTAGTTACCTTAAAACTCATGTTTATGTAAATCTTATAATTTAACTTGGTTTCTTGAGAAAACTAGTTTTGAAATCATCCATCTACAAGATCTACATTGTGTTTTTGTGACAACCCGAGTTTTCGAGGTCTTTCCTCGACACGTTATTTGTTTCACAATTGTGTTTGCATAACTTGTTTGCTTTGTAATTGTATACGTTTGATTATATGTTTGATATATTGTGTTGCTGTTTGATGAGTGATAGAAATTTATTAACTGTTTGAGATTATAAACCCACAATCGACGAAACATGGTGAGCCACACACACACCCCTCGACGAAACATACGAAGTTTCACCACCACCTCACTCGACGAAACCTTGGAGTTTCGTCATGTCCGTCACGACGAAACATGGGGTTTCGTCGCCCCCTTTGACGTTTCGTAGACGTGGGCTTTTGGCCCAGGTGTGGCCCATGTAAGAATCAGTTATAAATCTCTTATTCGCGAAACCCTAAGTAGAAATCATAATCGGCGAACCCTAGGCTCTCTTCTCCCTTGCACCCGACGACAACCATCACCTCCTCTCGAATCCTTGCTGGTTCATCTCGAAAGCGGTTAGTGTGCAATTACCTGATTAGACTTATTTGTTTACTGTTTGATTGTTTAGGGTGATGATAGAGGGCCACTGTGAATTAGGATCTTGTTAGAGATTGTACCTTTATAGGTTGTCAATTAGGGTTGACATTCCGTTGGATTAGAACTTGCAGATTAAGACCTGTATGATTTGTATTCATTCATGATTCATTGAGTTGATGTTCCTGTTTGATGTCGATGTTGTATGTTATCAGTTGTTATGTATAGTTAATGGATCGATGATATGGATGTGCGCATGATGATGATCTGGTAATCTAGGGTTCATGTCTAAGGTTGCTTGTTTGATCTGCTTTGGGGAAATTGGGAAGTGTTTATGGGATTTGCGGGAGTAGTTTAGGAAAATGATTGAAACTGTTAATATTTTCGATGAAACCTGATGGTTTCGCCACACTTACTGTCGACGAAACTCCAGGGTGTTTCGCCATCCTTATGACGACGAAACACCTTGGTGTTTCGTTACCCAACTGATCGACAAAAGGCCTTGAGGTTTCGTCTCCTTGAGGTTTCACCGTGGGTCAGAATTTCACAAACAGAATGTAGTTGGTACAAGTATAATAATGTGTGATTATATACTGACCTTTGTCTGTTGAGGATATCAGTTATGCATGAGGAAACATGATTCGTTGATTAGCTTACTTGACTATTAAGTCCTGTTACGAAACATGTGAACTTTAAATTCGTACGCATTGATTAGCTGTTAAGGTGTTCGAATGCACACTGTTATTGCATATTATACGTGAACCTGGTGAATTTAAACTGATTATGTATGTATGCATACTATAGGCTTTGACTGAATTATTTGTGATCAAGTAGTTAAGCATACCGAGCAAACCGAGGTGAGTTCACACTTTCTATAAGGCATGGGATCCCCGGTGATTTGGGAATGGGTTAAGAAACTAAAACGAAACCTGCATATTCTCCTTGAGCAGATTATGTACCTCCATCCTCGTTGGGAAGGATGACAACATTTAACCTGCGTAATCTCCTTGAGTAGATTACGTACCTCCGTCCTTAGTTGGAAGGACGACAACATATAACTTACTAGACAAAACTCTATCATTAAGTCCCTCATTTTTATATCGACTTAATCGCCGGGCCAATGGCGAGCGGGTCGTTAGTTAAATAGCGCTATTAGGTTTGACAAGCCTCACACCGTGCTGCGGAGGACGGGAGTGGACTAATGGATCTGGGCACTTAGTCAATGATGATAGACATTGACGTAGGGCACAACTTTCTCAGTCAGTTGTTGAATGAACTTATGGTTTTTTGAACAACTTTAAAATGGATAACCAACTGTGAACTCGCTCAACTTTGTTGTTGACTCGTTGTTACATGCCTTGAAGGTCGTTAGATGTTTAGCTGGAGCTTGCATGGGAGCAGGAGTCGTTGTGGGACATGGATTGTTGAGTTCCATGTTATCATTTGAACTATTAAACTCGTATTTGGGTTTTAAAACTTTATGCTTCCACTGAATCACTTGAAATTTTCTTTTTGTTTGTGACACCAATTATATTGTTTGGGTTGGATTTTTATTTACATACTTATATTGTTCAATATGATTGGTGGCTTGAGCCTGGTCAGTCACGCCTCCTACGGTGATACTCCGCTTGTGGATTTTGGGGGTGTGACAGATTGGTATCAGAGCCATTGGTTATAGTGAACTTGGTTTTAAAAAGGGAAAATCTTTTTGACAAAACCAGACTATAACATGTACAGTGCTCAACGGTCCACAACGACGCTTCGCTCCACGCGCAAGACTCAACACTATAGGTGGTATGGTTTATATTTATATTGCATGTCTATTAGTTTGTATAATGCATTGTTCATGGTATGCTTAGTCAACATAACGACTATTGTTTGAAACCCTGGGTGCTTACTCTCTTCTGTCATCCCACACTTATGCACTTTCGCGACACCTCTCTCACTTGTGCTTTCTTTGATGTGAAGATCATGAGTGGACGTCTAAATTTGACTCAAGCTCAGCTGACGGCTCTAATCAACGAACGAGTTGCTGAGGCACTCGCAGCAGCCCCTACAGGAGTTCAACATGCTCAGCCTCCCGTATGTACATTCAAAACTTTCATGGATTGCTGACCCAGTACCTTCAACGGCACAGAAGGAGTTGTAGGTCTTCTCCACTGGTTCGAGAAGATCGAATCTGTTTTTGAAATGTGTGAATGCCCTGAGGCTCGTAGGGTGAAATTTGCTACTGGAACACTCGAAGGTGTTGCGTTAACTTGGTGGAACGCACAGGTTCAAATGCTAGGGTTGGCAGCTGCTAATGCCACCCCATGGAACGACTTCAAAGATCTGATCAAGGAGGAGTACTGTCATCGCGACGACATTCACAAGCTAGAGGTAGACTTTTACAACCTGAAGATGACGGGGTCGAAAATCGAAGCGTATACGAAAAGATCAAACGAATTAGCTGTATTGTGCCCTACTATGGTGGATCCTCCTATCAAACGTATCGAGCTATACCTCAAGGGTCTAGTGCCAGAGATTCAGAGCCATGTGACTGCGGCTAACCTTGGTACCATCCAGCAGGTCATACGGCTAGTCCATCGTCTCACCGATCAGGCAGTTGAGCAGAACAAGCTGCCTAAGCTTATCAGTGCTACCGCTACTTCAGATGCTCCTAGCGAAAATAAGCGCAAATGAGATTGAAATTCAAGCAAAGGTTCTACTTCTGTTCAGTCTCAGTCTCAGTCTCAGCAGCGAAGGACTGACGACTACAAGAGCCCCAGTTAGCAGTCTTCTGGGAATCAGGGTCAGAGTGGGTACAAGGGAAATCACCCTAAGTGCAATCGATGTAACTTGCACCACAACGGGCCATGCAACAAGGGTCGTTGTCAGAGATGTAACTTGGTCACGCAACCAAGGATTGCAGGAGCCCCTATCCTGCGAATTAGAATCGTCAACAGCAGCCACAAGCTCCACAGAACCAGCAGCTGCAGCTACAGCAGGGTAATAAGGGATGTTTTCAGTGTGGTGCTGAGGGTCACTTCAAGAGACACTGTCCACAGCTGAACCAGAATCAGAACAACAACAACAACCAGGGAAATGGGAACAACAATTGGGGTAACAATGATGGCAACGGTGCCAGGGGGCGTGTTTTCGTGATTGGTCAGGGTGATGCAAGGAACGATCCTAACGTTGTGACAGGTAAGTTTTTACTGGATGACTCCTATGTTTCTGTTTTATTCGATTCGGGTGCCGATACTAGTTATGCGTCCTTAAAAGTTAGTCGGATGCTTAAGCGTACCCCAATTCCCTTAAACACCAAGCATGTTGTAGAACTAGCAAATGGTAAAAATCTTGAGGCCACACACATAGTTAAGGGTTGTAATCTTGTTCTTGCTGATCAGACCTTCTCTATCGACCTCATTCCTATCGTTCTGGGTAGCTTTGACGTTGTCATTGGGATGTATTGGTTATCTCAACATCAAGCGGAAATTCTTTGCAAGGAGAAAATTGTCCGTATCCCTCGTTCTAGTGAAGAACCTCTCGTGATTCGTGGTGACAAGAGTGGTGCAGTAGTGGGCATCATATCCTTCCTTAAGGCCCAGAAGTGCTTACGAAAGGGCCACTTAGCCACTCTAGCCATCGTTATCGACACCTCAACGAAAGAGAAGAAAATAGAAGACTTTCCGATCGTACGCGACTTTCCTGAGGTATTTCCTGAGGAATTACCTGGTCTTCTGCCTCATCGTCAGGTCGAGTTTCAAATCGAGCTAGCTCCTGGGGCAGCACCAATAGCTCGTGCACCTTATCGTTTAGCTCCATCAGAACTAGAAGAGCTGTCCGCACAGCTACAAGAACTCTTGGACAAGGGTTTCATTCGTCCTAGCTCTTCGCCCTGGGGAGCTCCAGTCTTGTTTGTGAAGAAGAAAGACGGTACCTTCCGAATGTGTATTGACTATCGCGAACTCAACAAGGTGACCGTGAAGAATCGTTATCCTCTCCCGCGTATTGATGACCTGTTCGACCAGTTGCAAGGGTCGAGCTTCTACTCTAAGATTGATCTGAGATCGGGCTATCATCAGCTGAGAGTTCGAGACGACGACATCTCCAAGACAGCATTCAGAACTCGTTACAGGCACTACGAATTTCTAGTTATGCCTTTCAGATTGACAAACGCACCTGCGGTCTTCATGGATCTCATGAACCGAGTGTGCAAACCTTACTTGGATAAGTTCGTTATTTTTTTTATCGACGACATCCTGATCTATTCTAAGAGTCAGGAGGAACACGAGCATCATCTGCGACTTATTTTGGAACTTCTTCGAGCAGAGCAGCTTTATGCTAAGTTTTCGAAATGTGACTTTTGGCTTCGTGAAGTCCATTTCCTAGGCCACGTGGTAAACGGGGATGGGATTCATGTGGATCCATCCAAGATTGACTCGATCAAGAACTGGCCTGCACCTCGTACGCCAACAGAAATCCGCCAGTTCTTGGGTTTGGCGGGTTACTACAGAAGATTTATCAAGGATTTCTCAAAGATTGCGCAACCTCTTACTTCACTAACTCAGAAGGGTGTCACCTATCGTTGGGGTGATGCCCAGGAGTCCGCGTTTTAGCACTTAAAGGAAAGACTTTGTAGCACACCTATCCTCTCGTTACCTGAAGGCACAGACGATTTTGTGGTTTATTGTGACGCCTCAATTCAAGGACTTGGTTGTGTGTTGATGCAACGTGAGAAAGTCATTGCTTATGCGTCATGCCAACTTAAGGTTCACGAAAGGAACTACACTACTCACGATCTGGAGCTGGGAGCTGTTGTTTTCGCACTCAAGATATGGAGGCATTACCTGTACGGTACCAAGTGCACCATTTACACCGATCACAGGATTCTCAAGCATATCTTCGAACAGAAGGAGTTGAACATGCGACAGCGTCGGTGGGTCGAACTTCTGAATGATTATGAATGCGCAATCAAGTACCATCCGGGCAAAGCCAATGTTGTGGCTGACGCTCTCAGTCGAAAGGAGACTAAACCTAAGAGTGTACGTGCGTTACAGCTTACCATCAACTCTAGTCTTCCCGCTAAGATACGAGATGCTCAGATTGAAGCATTGAAAGCAGAGAACATCAGAGCTGAGTCCCTGTGAGGATCGAAGAAACGGTTAGAACAAAAGGAAGACGGCGCTTACTACATGACAGGACGCATCTGGGTTCCATTGTATGGTTATTTACGTGAGCTTGTGATGGATGAAGCACACAAGTCTCGTTACTCGGTACATCCTGGTTCGGATAAAATGCACCACGACCTCAAGACTACGTACTGGTGGCCCCACATGAAAACCAACATAGCAACCTACGTTAGTAAATGTTTGACTTGTGCTAGAGTCAAGATTGAATACCAGAAGCCATCAGGCCTACTTCAACAACCAGAGATACCAACATGGAAATGGGAGCAAATTTCCATGGATTTCGTTACTGGCTTACCTAGATCTCAATGAGGAAACGATACCATTTGGGTGATAGTGGATCGACTAACCAAGTCTGCACACTTTCTGGCTATCAAAGAAAAGGATAAGTTTTCTACTCTAGCAAACATCTATTTGAAGGAAGTAGTCTCGAGGCACGGGGTGCTAACCTCCATCATATCTGATCATGACGCGCGTTTTACCTCTGAGTTGTGGCAAGCGATGCACAAATCTTTTCGTTCTCGCCAAGACATGAGCACGGCGTATCATCCTCAGACGGATGGGCAGTCTGAACGCACCATTCAAACCCTTGAAGACATGCTTCGGGCATGTGTAATCGACTTTGGTAATGGCTGCGAAAGATACCTCCCGTTAGTGGAGTTTTCGTATAACAACAGTTACCACACCAGTATCCAGGCTGTTCCATTCGAGGCATTGTACGGACGGAAGTGCCGATCACCTCTTTGTTGGGCAGAGGTTGGCGACAGCCAAATCACTGGCCCAGAACTCGTCGTAGACACAACAGAGAAGATTGCTCAGATACGACAACGAATGGCGGCAGCTCGGCAACCGTCAGAAAAGCTACGCTTATAAGCGAAGGAAACCACTCGAATTCCAGGTTGGGGATCGAGTACTACTTAAAGTCTCACCTTGGTAAGGTGTAGTTCGTTTTGGTAAACGAGGTAAACTCAACCCGTGATATGTCAGACCTTTCGAAATCGCTGAGAAGATTGGAAAAGTGGCCTATAGACTGAACCTACCCGAAGAACTCAGTGGAGTTCACAACGTATTCCATGTGTTGAATCTGATGAAATGTCTGTCAGATGAGACCCTCATAGTTCCTCTCAAGGAGCTCACTATCGACGATCAGCTACGATTCGTCGAAGAACCAGTAGAGATTACTGACCGAGATGTTAAGGTTCTCAAGCGTACTAGGATACCCCTTGTTCGAGTTCGTTGGAACTCCCATCGTGGCCCAGAGTTTACCTGGGAACGGGAAGAGCAAATGAAACACAAATATCCCCAGTTGTTCAAGAAAAACGAAACCACTACTAAGGCTGAAGCTACTACGGAATTTCGGGATGAAATTCCAAACCAACGGGGGGATGATGTGACACCCCAAGAAAACCAGGAAAACACGCAACTTAACTAGCTTCCTCAGTAACCACGTGCTAAATTTCGGGATGAAATTTCTTTCAAGTTGGGGATGATGTGACAACCTGAGTTTTCAAGGTCTTTCCTCGACACGTTATTTGTTTCACAATTGTGTTTGCATAACTTGTTTGCTTTGTAATTGTATATGTTTGATTATATGTTTGAGATATTGTGTTGCTGTTTGATGAGTGATAGAAATTTATTAACTGTTTGAGATTATAAACCCACAATCGACGAAACATGGTGAGCCACACACACACACCACGACGAAACATATGAAGTTTCGCCACCACCTCACTCGACGAAACCTTGGAGTTTCGTCATGTCCGTCACGACGAAACATGGGGTTTCGTCGCCCCCTTTGAGGTTTCATAGACGTGGGCTTTCGGCCCAGGTGTGGCCCATGTAAGAATAAGTTATAAATCTCTTATTCGCGAAACCCTAAGTAGAAATCATAATCGGCGAACCCTAGGCTATCTTCTCCCTTGCACCTGAAGACAACCATCACCTCCTCTCGAATCCTTGCTAGTTCATCTCGAAAGCGGTTAGTGTGCAATTACCTGATTAGACTTATTTGTTTACTGTTTGATTGTTTGGGGTGATGATAGAGGGCCACTGTGAATTAGGATCTTGTTAGAGATTGTACCTTTGTAGGTTGTCAATTAGGGTTGATGTTCTGTTATTAGTTCGTTGGATTAGAACTTGCAGATTGAGACCTGTATGATTTGTATTCATTCATGATTCATTGAGTTGATGTTCCTGTTTGATGTCGATATTGTATGTTATCAGTTGTTATGTGTAGTTAATGGATTGATGATATGGATGTGCGCATGATGATGATCTGGTAATCTAGGGTTCATGTCTAAGGTTGCTTGTTTGATCTGCTTTGGGGAAATTGGGAAGTCTTTACGGGATTTGCGGGAGTAGTTTAGGCAAATGATTGAAACTGTTAATATTTTCGACGAAACCTGAGGGTTTCACCACACTTACTGTCGACGAAACTCCAGGGAGTTTCACCATCCTTATGACGACGAAACACCTTGGTGTTTCGTTACCCAACTGATCGACAAAAGGCCTTGAGGTTTCGTCGCCTTGAGGTTTCACCGTGGGTCAGAATTTCACAAACAGAATGTAGTTGGTACAAGTATAATAATGTGTGATTATATGGTGACCTTTGTCTGTTGAGGATATCAGCTATGCATGAGGAAACATGATTCGTTGATTAGCTTACTTGACTATTAAGTCCTGTTACGAAACATGTGAACTTTAAATTCGTACGCATTGATTAGCTGTTAAGGTGTTCGAATGCACATTGTGATTGCATATTATACATGAACCTGGTGAATGTAAACTGATTATGTATGTATGCATACTATAGGCTTTGACTGAATTATTTGTGATCAAGTAGTTAAGCATACCGAGCAAACCGAGGTGAGTTCACACTTTCTATAAGGCATGGGATCCCCGGTGATTTGGGAATGGGTTAAGAAACTAAAACGAAACCTGCATATTCTCCTTGAGCAGATTATGTACCTCCATCCTCGTTGGGAAGGATGACAACATTTAACCTGCGTAATCTCCTTGAGTAGATTACGTACCTCCGTCCTTAGTTGGAAGGACGACAACATATAACTTACTAGACAAAACTCTATCATTAAGTCCCTCATTTTTATATCGACTTAATCGTCGGGCCAATGGCGAGCGGGTCATTAGTTAAATAGCGCTATTAGGTTTGACAAGACTCACACCATGCCGCAGAGGAAGGGAGTGGACTAATGGATCTGGGCACTTAGTCAATGATGATAGACATTAACGTAGGGCACAACTTTCTCAGTCAGTTGTCGATATGGTAACGGTCTAGTGGTTACCTGGGGTAGCCCCCACTCGTTATGGTTTGGGAAACAAGGAACTGATTAACTACTGGTTTTCGAATGAACTTATGGTTTTTGGAACAACTTTAAAATGGACAACGAACTGTGAACTCGCTCAACTTTGTTGTTGACTCGTTGTTACATGCCTTGCAGGTCGTTAGATGTTTAGCTGGAGCTTGCATGGGAGCAGGAGTCGTTGTGGGACATGGACTGTTGAGTTCCATGTTATCATTTGAACTATTAAACTCGTATTTGGGTTTTTAAACTTTATGATTCCGCTGAATCACTTGAACTTTTCTTTTTGTTTGTGACACCAATTATAATGTTTGGGTTGGATTTTTATTTACATACTTATATTGTTCAATATGATTGGTGGCTTGAGCCTGGTCAGTCACGCTTCCTGCGGTGATACTCCGCTTGTGGATTTTGGGGGTGTGACAGTTTTGATCATCATCATTCAAGAAAATCACTTCATATTTCAAGTTCAAGTTTACATAAAGGATGTTCATCTTGGTTTTTCACAAGATCATCCACTCACTTTCTAGATCATGTGTTTAATCACAATCTAGTAAGTTTCATATGATGTTTACCACCATAAACACAAACAATCAACAATCAAGAAGCATACATACACTTAAACAACATAGATTATTATGATTTTGAGCTTTATGTTAGAGATTATGTTCTTGATTCTTTATGTTCTTCACAATAAGTTACTTAAATATACTTTTAACCATCATAATAAGAAGTAAAATAAGATGATAAGAGCCTTACTACTAGCACAAGGCTAGGGAAGAGATCAAGGATGATGAAGGTGATGAACTTGGTGGTTAAAAGCACTAGAGAGAGGTCCTTCAAGCTTCATGGTCACCAAGCTTCCTAGTTAAGCTCCTAGAACCCTTGTATCACTTGAGATTTGATGAACAAAGCTTGAAAATGATGATGATGGTGTGCTTGGTTTCGGCCGTGAGTGGGGAGGAGAAGAGGGAGAGAGTTTGAGGTGAAGTATTGGTGAAAAAATGAAAGATTATGAGGACTAGTGGTCTTTAAATCATCATCACCAACATAATGTTATCTAGAGGGTAATATGTCTCCAAAGGGTCTTGCAAATCCATTAAACAATTGAAATAAAATCAAGGTGGTGGCCCACCTTCATGACCGACGCAGGGGGGGGGGTATAGAGTTGAGTTTCAAATGTTAGTTAAGAATTCTAGTTGGAAATCTAAGTGTTTAGTTAGTGATATAAGTTGTTATGTTATTATAAGAGGTGTTATGATGTTTTGGGGACCATTACTAGTTCGGAAATGGTAAAACAATGCTTCTAGTGAAAATTTGGTGTTTCGGGTAGTGTCCGGTTGTTCGGTTGGTTACCGGTTCGTTAAGGTGCTAAACTATGCAGTCTAGTGTGCTTTATGTTACCTTTTGTGACAGTTTTGATTCCCGACACCTAGGAAAGTATTCTGGACCATTAAACCATAATTCTGCATAATATTAAGTTGTTTAAAAGCTGATTTTTGCTGAATTCTGCAGTTTATGTGAGTTTTAGGCACTTTCCGGCACTTAAACTATCGCTAGGAAGGCAGTTTTATGATCCTTACTTTCCTACACACTATACTAGTGTGACTCTTGGTTTCTGGCTGATTCTGTGCTCTAACATTATGTCTATCTGAGTACTGAACTCCTGTTAGCACTTCTGATTTGTCTGATAACTGTGCTAGCTTTGTTTTGTGCATCTTTTGAATCATAAAGTGTTGCATGCAATAATGATATGAAATCATGCAATATGTGATGCACTTGTATGTATATGACAATAATCAGAAAGCATTCATGTCATTAATTTAAATCAGCACAGTCATTAAAGCACTAATTATTGTTTAATTAATGTACGGATACATGGAAATTTGGAAAATGTCACACTTCTTTCGTCTGAATATTTACTCGTTTAAGAATACGTTCATCGTGTGTGGTCAATCAGAGGCATAAGTTTAGCATGTTGACACTTTTAGTCCCTCATATTCAAAGTTTTCGATTTTTGACGAAATTAGTCCCTCATAGTCAACGTTTGAATTTATTAGGGTTTAGTACACGTGTCAACACATCATTGGACACGTTTTTATGAGGTGTTACATCCTCACCCCCTTAAAAGAAATCTCAACATCGAGATTTGCTCAAAAGATAGGAGTACTTCTGCCACGTAGTGAACACGACCCCCCATGTATAATCAGGGCGTCTACGGCATCCTGCTTAACCTTAATAATAGGTATATATTTTCATCGGAGCTTCTTAATCCTTGATGGTTCTTGATCGATACCTGTTTTTCAACAAAACCGAATTTTTTTTATCTGCACATTTTCATGTGATAATGCTATCAACTCATTGGCTAGGTATTCCTTAAATTACAAATGTGGAATACATCGTGGATTCCACCAAGCTCCTCGAATAAGTTTTAGCTTATAGGCTACTAATCTGACGAATTCAATTTCCCTTGAATGGTCTTATATATCCAGGGATCTATTCGCCCCTTTTTACTGAAACGTATCGCAGCCTTCCATGTTGGTATTTTCAATAGAGATTTGTTCCCTACTTGGAACTTTAAGAGATTTGCACCTCCTGTTCGCATTGTTCTTCTGCCGATTACTGGCAGCTTTCAGACGATTATGGATTCGTATTATCTTATCCGTCGTATTTAAGATAATCTCAGATTCTGATAATTGGGTTTTCCCAACTCTTGCCCAATAAACAGGCATTTGTCACTCTCTCCTATAAAAGGTCTCCAAAGGAGCAGCCTTGATGCTTATATAATAATTATGAGTTATAGGAGAACTTAATTTGGGTGAGATGGTCATTTCAATTACTATATGAATCAATCTTAAAGAACAGCTACCCTCATAGCTAGCCAAACAAATTAATTATCCTGGGCAGTTGATAACGATTTTCCCATTGTTACCTATTTAGGGTTGCGGTAATTAATGCTTAAGCGCATTGAACCGTCTTTCTTAAATAATAATATTGGAGCTCTCAGAATGATGAGCTATGCTTTATGAACCTTTCTCTTAAAGCTCATTTGATTGAGGTTTCAACCCTTTCATTATCGTCGGTACTAACCGATATGGAGTTTTTACAATAAATGCAGCCCTAGGTGGGATGTTAATCCTAACTCCACTTCCCTCTCAGGAGGTAAACAAGGTTTTCTTCGGAGAAAACAATCAAGATACATGGAGGTGACAGAGATATTCTAAATCTCAGGCTTCAGTTTATCTATCGTTACCTGTGCCATATAAATGGCACATTTTCCTTACAAATGCATGGATGCCTTAATTAGTGACACTTACTTTGACATTTCTATACTGAATATCTTCTTTGAATACCATTAGCTGACTTTAGTACAATGTGACCATTGGGATATCTCAGTGGTTCCATGCATTAAACCTCCATACTGATCAGGCATTGAAGCAATCTATGGGACACACTAAGATACACCAATCCTCATATGGCGCTTTTATCAATACAGTCTGGCATTCGCAGTTGATAGAAATCAATGAGATAATAAAATAAAATAACATATATTTTTGTGCTCTATCTGGAGACAGAGTACTCCAGATTCTGTGAATAAGGATTTTTTTCGACAAGAATAGAAGAAATGATTCCTATGGTTTCATTGGTAAGTTCTACCTTATACTTAATGTAACAACTCTTATTCAAAAGTCCTAATTATTATTTTATTTTGTCCAAAAGAAAACCCTAATTGAGACCCTCAAGTGATTCTGTATAAACTCTAAAATTTTCAGAACAATCGGAATCAGGATCAGGGCCCCTAAAACTCAGTGGGGGATTTTCCCTAGTTACGATTATCCAAATAAAAAGTTGTCAAAATCGAATTTTACAAATCTGCTGACTCAGCAAGGCTACAAACACACGGGGCTACTCTATGGTAGGTAGTGACCCCTCGCGCCACGCGACGCCCAAAGGGGTACCCCTCGCGTCACGCGAGGGGGTCAAATTTTATGTATAAATAGTGGGGTTTGGGACTTGAATTTTGGCACTTGAACGACGTAGAAATTCAAATTATACACTGAGATATCGTAGAAACAGTTCTAAAACACACACGAATCATGAATTGCTGTCGCAAAACAGGGTAATAACTCGATCGCTGCTACGATTCAATGTCCGATCGATTCAACTATCCAATGGATGTTTAAGTGCTGCCCACATTAGGGTTTATGCTTTGTCATTCATCATTAATTCGATGGATGTTTAAGTATCGCACTTTGTCATTCGTTGTGAAGGTTTAATCTCGTGAGTTATCGTAAATGCTGTATTAGTTACTAACCTAGTTTGTGTGCATGTTATTAATTTAGGTAACAAGGCTAATCCATAGACTAGACTCTACCCATGTTAAATCTACAATGTGAGTCATTCTCTTTTTATCAAATTTGTTTACAAAAGCATGTTTATTTTCAAAGTTATAATTACAGTGATTAAGTCTTTGTAATCACCAAATTACAGCCGGTATGTGGGGTTTTGTATACATTACTTGATAATCTTCACCATTGGACAACGGGGTAGCCAATGTGTGATATAGCCATAGTCAGAGAAACGAGTCGAGTGACATATACAGTGGGTAGTTGGTTGATATCTGGAAACATTGTAATCTCTCTTAATACTGTAAATTATAACAAACGTGTCATTTTAGTAAATAGAATGATTCACCAGTATTTCCCGCTGACAAAACCTTTTTCAAACATGTTTCAGGTGATCTGTTGTGATCCAAGAAAAGTGCAGTGAAGCACTACAAGCTTAAGGAAGTGGCTCAATATAAAATAAACATGTTTTGTAAAATAAAGATTTCTCAGTGAAATCATATGATTGTAAATTACCAGGGTTTTATCCCGAATTGTGAAATAAAATAATCGGGAAATTTAAGTTTTAAAAAGATCCTGGAAAAAGTCTTCCGCTGTCAAATTAATTAAATAAATACCACGGGATTTTCTGTCCCGCGGCTCCTGAAACGGGTTAAACCGGGTCGGGGGCCGTGACAGAAAAAGGTGGTATCAGAGCCACTGAGTTAAGCTAATTAAGTATTTAGAAATACTTAAATTTTTCTGATTACCATTATGTGATTATGTGTTTTATTAAATGACTATTTGTTAGTTACAGTATGGGTAAGCAAAAGCTTTCAAACATCTATCTTAAATTAGATAGATCATCAAACGAGAAGGGAAGTTCATCCCAAACAAATTCCTCAAAACCCTATGCAAATCCTGAAGAAGGAATATTTGTCCGAAAGGCACAATATGAGGAACCACTTTCTCCTAATAAAAGAAGTTTGATTATTAGGAAAAGTCAGGAGAAAATAAAGAAATCTCAATCAAAAGAAAAGAGAGTTAATCAGAAAACCCAAGAACTAGGCAGATGGAAATGCAGTTTGGAGAATACTCTAGGCAGATGGAAATGCAGTTTGGAGAATATTCTAGGCAGATAGAAATGGAGTTTGGGGAAGGTTCTAGGCAAACCAAGATAGAAATTGGGGAAAGCTCTAGACAAATTGAGGAGTTACCATTTCAGGAGGAATTGGATCGTGCATTGGCGAGCTGTGATGTCGTCAGGCCTATTAATAATAATCTATACTCTTATCCTGCTGAAACTCAATTACCAATAAGCTTGGAACCAGCAATTCCAGAACCTATAATCCACACCCAACCTCTAGGAATGGATGAGTGGTGGACCAATGATTGGCAATTTCAAAACCTTCTCAACAGTCCTTATTCCTTTCTCCCTCAGTTTGACCCAGAACCTATACCAAATCCACCAATGAGCAATGAAAATTTAGCTGAACTCCGCTACTTTGGCGAGGAGCTGGTGGATGCAGGAAATAGGATCAGGGAAGTAGGAGAACAGATCTCTTGGAAATACGACGAGAGGAAACATCGTTACTGAAATATCAACTGACGAAGGATAGTGGGTTTGTGAAAATATGGTTGTATAATAATAAAAGTAAACTATAATCTTGTAAAATAACTACAAATAAAACTTTGTAGGATTATGGTGAGTAATGATGCATAATATATAAAATAGAATCGAGAAATCGATAGTTTTGACTATATGTGTATTGTATGATTGTTTTGTGTATAATTGTTATTTATTCAATACTAATAAATTATATATATTAATTATCAGATGGAAAACGCTAATAACGAACCAGTTAATGAGGTTAATCAATCTGAGCAACATCCAGAGGATCAATTTCTAAATAGGCAAGATATCGAAAATATTGTTGCTCAAGGAATAGCCAATGCTATTCCAGCAATACTTGCTGCTGCCCAGAAACCTGTTGAACCTCAACAAATCATTCCTAGCAAACGTATTTCAGAAGATAACTTCAGTAATAGTGTAAACGAAGGCGGTAATCATACTAACCATGACAATAATGATCCACGGCAGGCTCCGCTCCTTAAGAAAATGAAAACTGCAACACCTGGTTGCACTTTCAAAGAATTTCTTGCTTGTAAACCCGCTGAATTTGCAGGCAATGAAGGAGCGACTGCGGCACTGCGTTGGTTAGAAAAAAAACGAGGCAGTAATTACAATAAGTAAATGTGCCAAGGACGATCAGGTCATGTACGCGTCAAATCTCTTTAAAGAAGGGGCACTAGAATGGTGGAACACGGTGTTACAAGCAAAAGGAAGGATGATGGCGTATGCTATGAACTGGGAAGAATTTAAGAGTCTTGTAGAAAGAAAATTTTGTCCCGAATATGAAAAAGATCAAATGGAGAATAAGTTCCTAAATCATCGAATGACGGGTGTAGATTGTCGAGGATATACTTCGACATTCTTTGAATATGCTAGAGTGGTACCAACACTGGCTTTGCCAGAACCGGTACTCATTTCTCGCTATATTTGGGGATTAATTAGCGAAATCCGTAATATCGTTAAAGCTGCGAGACCTCGCACTATTGACGATGCGGTAGAATTAGCTAATACCCTAACTGACGAACTGGTACGCACAAGAGATGAAAACAGGAAAAAGGAACTGGCTCAGAAAATTACCCAAGGATTTCGTACGGGTAATAACAACAGTTTCAAGAAAAGAGGAATAGGGCAATCCTCAACTTCACCATTCTGCAGGAATTGCAGAAAGAAACATTATGGAAAATGCAATATAACCTGCAACTTTTGCAAAGCTGTAGGACATCGTGAAGAAAACAGTAGAAAGAAAACCATAATCTGCTTTAACTGTGGAGAAGCGGGGCATTTTAAAACAGAATGTCCTAAATTGGCCAAACCAGCAGACAACAAAACCAAGATGGCCGACGGAGCTACTAAGAAGAATGCCAGAGCATTCCAACTGACCACTCAAGAAGCAGAACTCATTCCAGATATAATAGCTGGTACGTTCTTAGTTCACAACGTTTACGCAAAAGTATTATTTGACTCTGGTGCAAACCAAAGTTTTATCAATACTTTATTCTGCCAAACTATTAATTTACCCTTAACCAACCTTAGGCTGATTTTTACAGTCGAAACGGCGGATGGGAATTCAGTTAAAATAGATAAGGTTTTACAAAATGTAGAAATAGAACATTCAGGTCATATATTCTCTGCAAACCTGTAACCTACGAAATTAGCTGAATTCGATGTGGTGTTAGGAATGGATTGGTTAGTATCCAACCATGCTCGAATCCTTTGTGACCAGAACTCCATAGAAATTCGTGCACCTACCGGAGAAATAATTATGGTTACAGGGGACAGGCCACGAAAAACCATGAAGTTCATTTCAGTAATGAAAGTTGCTAGTTATGAACGAAAATAAAGAATAGTGTATATGATTTCGGCAGTCATTAGCACTAAGAGTAAAGAACTTAAGGAGATTCCTGTAGTCTCAGAATACCCAGATGTATTCCCAGAAGAATTACCAGGATTACCATCAGATAGGGAAGTAGAATTTAGAATTCATTTAATTCCAGGAACTACACCGATAGCCAAGGCACCTTATCGGTTAGCACCCACAGAAATGTTAGAATTGAAAAAGCAATCAGATGAATTACTAAGTAAAGGATTCATACAACCTAGTTCATCCCCGTGGGGAGCACCAGTGTTGTTTGTAAAGAAAAAGGATGGTTCGATGAGAATGTGTATTGATTATAGAGAATTGAATAAGGTTACAATTAAGAATCGATACCCATTACCTAGGATTGATGATCTTTTCGATCAACTTCAAGGAGCTAGATATTTTTCTAAGATTGATTTACGCTCCGGATATCATCAATTAAAGGTACAAGAAGAAGACATACCTAAAACTGCTTTCAGAACTAGGTATGGTCATTACGAGTTTACAGTCATGCCCTTCGGATTAACGAATGCACCTGCAGCATTCATGGACATGATGAATAGGATCTGTAAACCGTACTTGGATAAATTTGTAATTGTTTTTATCGACGATATACTTATTTATTCCAAAAATCAGGACGAACATTGTCAGCACTTGCATGCACTCTTAACTTTGTTAAGAAAAGAAAAGCTTTATGCCAAATTCTCGAAATGTGAATTTTGGTTAAAGGAAGTGCAATTTCTAGGTCACATGGTGAATCACGAAGGTATTCATGTAGATCCGGCTAAGATAGAGGCAATTACCAAATGGAAGGTTCCGCAATCCGCAATGGAAATTAGAAGTTTTATAGGTTTAGCAGGATACTATAGACGGTTTATTAAGGATTTTTCCAAGATAGTTGTACCATTAACTAAGCTAACCTGTAAAGCAGTTAAGTTTGAATGGGGACCTAAGCAAGAAGAAGCTTTTAGGATTCTAAAGCAAAAGTTAACAAATGCTCCAATCCTAGCTTTACCAGAAGGGACTGAAGATTTTGAAGTTTACTGTGATGCTTCAAAACTAGGATTAGGATGTGTGCTAATGCAACGCAAGAAGGTAATTGCGTATGCTTCAAGACAATTGAAAAAGCACGAAGAAAACTATACGACTCATGATTTAGAATTAGGAGCCATAATTTTTGCCCTTAAAATTTGGAGACATTATCTGTATGGAAGTAAGTTTACTGTCTATACGGATCACAAAAGTTTAAGATATATATTTGGGCAAAAAAAGTTAAACATGAGGCAAAGAAGATGGATGGAAATCCTAAGTGATTACGACTGTGATATTCAGTATCACGAAGGAAAGGCAAATGT
This sequence comes from Helianthus tuberosus, assembly GCA_030545235.1. Classification (NCBI taxonomy): domain Eukaryota; kingdom Viridiplantae; phylum Streptophyta; class Magnoliopsida; order Asterales; family Asteraceae; genus Helianthus; species Helianthus tuberosus. The sequence continues at coordinate 92,758,557 of CM060452.1, forward strand.
AGTTGCAGATGCCTTAATTCGTAAATATCATGAAAAGCAAAAGCGAGTTCGTGCTCTCAGATTAAATCTACAATTAGATTTAATAGAACAATTGAAGAATGTTTAAGCTACAGCAATCAAGGATGATGCTGAAGGAATGAAGGGACGAATAAAAGAATTAGAGCAAGGAAATGATGGAATTTGGAGATTTCATAAGAAAAGAATTTGGGTACCTAAACAAGGAGAATTAAGAAATAAGGTATACCATGCACCCTGGAAACAATAAAATGTACCAAGATTTAAGAAATAATTTTTGGTGGATAGGAATGAAAAAGGACATAGCTCGATATGTTTCTAAGTGTCTTACTTGTTCACAAGTTAAGGCAGAACACCAGGAACCTTCAGGTCTACTACAACAATTAGAAATGCCTGTATGGAAATAGGAACTCATAACAATGGATTTTGTTACTAAGTTACCCAAAACCAGAAGAGGTAATGATGCGATTTGGGTAATTGTGGATCGATTAACCAAATCAGCTCATTTTCTACCCATGAAGGAAACCTTTAGTATGGAAAGGTTAGCAAAGTTGTATGTAGATGAAGTAGTATCCTTACATGGAGTTCCACTCTCCATTGTTTCGGATAGGGATAGTCGTTTCACTTCCCATTTCTGGACACGTTTCCAAGAAGCAATGGGAACTCGACTAAATTTAAGCACTGCATATCATCCTCGGACAGACGGACAAAGTGAAAGGACAATCCAAACTCTGGAAGACATGCTCAGAGCATGTGTGATAGATTTTGGTGGAAACTGGGACGATCACCTACCTTTGATCGAATTCTCCTATAACAATAGTTATCACTCAAGCATCGAAGTTGCCCCATTCGAAGCACTATATGGACGAAAGTGTAGAACTCCAGTTTGTTGGGCAGAAATAGGAGAAAGTCAATTGTTAGGTCCTGAAATAGTGCAAGAAACGACCGACAAATTTTCTCAAATCAAGGAAAGACTGAAGACGGCTCGAGATCGTCAAAAGAGTTATGCCGATAATCGACGCAGGCCACTGGAATTTCAAGTCGGAGATAGAGTACTCTTAAAAGTTTCTCCTTGGAAAGGAGTAGTTCGGTTCGGTAAGAAAGGAAAACTAAGTCCACGATATGTAGGACCATTTTCGGTGATCCAACGTATAGGACCAGTTGCTTATCGGTTGCAACTACCAGAGGAACTGGCAGGAGTACATGATGTATTTCATGTATCCAATCTCAAGAAATGTTTGTCTGATGAATCCCTGGTAGTACCTCTTCAAGATGTAGAGGTAAATGAAAAACTGAAATTCATAGAGAAACCTCTTCAAATTGAAGATAGAAAGATCAAGTTTCTCAAGCACAAGAGACTAAAACTGGTCAAAGTTAAGTGGAATTCGAGGAGAGGATCTGAATACACTTGGGAGTTAGAATCAGAAATGAAGCGAAAGTATCCCTACTTGTTCCAGTAAATCTCGAGGACGAGATTTTTATTAAGGTGGGGAGAATGTAACAACTCTTATTCAAAAGTCCTAATTATTATTTTATTTTGTCCAAAAGAAAACCCTAATTGAGACCCTCAAGTGATTCTGTATAAACTCTAAAATTTTCAGAACAATCGGAATCAAGATCAGGGCCCCTAAAACTCGGGGGGGGGGGGGGGGGGGGTTTCCCTAGTTACGATTATCCAAATAAAAAGCTGTCAAAATCGAATTTTACAAATATGCTGACTCAGCAAGGCTACAAACACACGGGGCTACCCTATGGTAGGTAGTGACCCCTCACGCCACGCGACGCCCAAAGGGGTACCGCTCGCGTCTCGCGAGCGGGTCAAATTTTATGTATAAATAGTGGGGTTTGGGACTTGAATTCTGGCACTTGAACGACGTAGAAATTCAAATTATACACTGAGATATCGTAGAAACAGTTCTAAAACACACACGAATCATGAATTGCTGCCGCAAAACAGGGTAATAACTCGATCGCTGCTACGATTCAATGTCCGATCGATTAAACTATCCAATGGATGTTTAAGTGCTGCCCACATTAGGGTTTATGCTTTGTCATTCATCATTAATTCGATGGATGTTTAAGTATCGTACTTTGTCATTCGTTGTGAAGGTTTAATCTCGTGAGTTATCGTAAATGCTGTATTAGTTACTAACCTAGTTTGTGTGCATGTTATTAATTTAAGTAACAAGGCTAATCCATAGACTAGACTCTACCCGTGTTAAATCTGCAATGTGAGTCATTCTCTTTTTATCAAATTTGTTTACAAAAGCATGTTTATTTTCAAAGTTATAATTACAGTGATTAAGTCTTTGTAATCACCAAATTACAGCCGGTATATGGGGTTTTGTATACATTACTTGATAATCTTCACCATTGGACAACGGGGTAGCCAATGTGTGATATGACCATAGTCACAGAAATGAGTCGAGTGACATATACCGTGGGTAGTTGGTTGATATCTGGAAACATTGTAATCTCTCTTAATACTGTAAATTATAACAAACGTGTCATTTTAGTAAATAGAATGATTCACCAGTATTTCCCGCTGACAAAACCTTTTTCAAACATGTTTCAGGTGATCTGTTGTGATCCAAGAAAAGTGTAGTGAAGCACTACAAGCTTAAGGAAGTGGCTCAATATAAAATAAACATGTTTTGTAAAATAAAGATTTCTCAGTGAAATCATATGATTGTAAATTACCAGGGTTTTATCCCGAATTGTGAAATAAAATAATCGGGAAATTTAAGTTTTAAAAAGATCATGGAAAAAGTCTTCCGCTGTCAAATTAATTAAATAAATACCACGGGATTTTCTGTCCCGCGGCTCCTGAAACGGGTTAAACCGGGTCGGGGGCCATGACACTTAATATCTGGAGCGACCACGGTGAAGTTCTGAGAAGCTTTGCGCTTCTTTGACTTCTTGGAGGATTCAGTCTGCTCATCCTTCGGTTTTGATTCCTCGATCGGTTTCTTGTCACCCTTTCGGAAAAGCTTACCTTTCCTGATCTGAGATTCAGTCAAGGTAGCGGATAGCTCAATGGCCTGTCTAACTGTAGTGGGATTACTACCAGTAACAATATCTTGAACTGAGTTAGGGAGGCCATCAATGTACTTTTCGATTGCCTTATCCAAAGGCGTAACCATGCTCGGGCATAACAGACTTAACTCCTCATAACGGTCAGTGTAGGCTTGATGCTCACCGCTATCTTGCTTAAGATCGTCGAATTCCCTTTCCAATGCCCTAATCACATGACGAGGACAGAATTCCCTCATCATTAGTGCTCGAAGCTCTTCCCTGGTTTGAGCCAGTGCTACCTCGGCACCCCTATCTCTCATCACACCATTCCACCATGTTAGAGCTCGTTTCTCAAAAACACTAGATGCGAACTCTACCTTTCGCTCGTTTGGGCATTGAACATGTCTGAAGGTGCTCTCTAGACTCTCGAACCATTGCAGAAGTGCAGTCGCTCCTTGAGACCCATAAAACTTTGATGGCTTAGCTGAGTTGAACATCATGAAGTTGCATGGGGCATTATTGTTGTTGAGGGCTAGGTTACATTGAGCAATGATGTTTGGGATTGCAGCAGCCATCTGATGCGTGATGATAGCTGCTAGTTCTTCATTGGGTACCTGATTGTCGCATCGTAGAGGCATTCTAAAAGGGGAAACAAGAGAGAAAACAAATGAAATGGCATTGGGTAAGGATGTTACAATTTTCGACCAAAAGGCATGGGTGATGGTCATTTGTTCGAACCACGAAGCAAACAAACGACACAGAAAAGCTGAATCAAAGTAACTAGGTCCTCATAATGTATCGTGAAGACATGCTCTCCTATAAGTGGACACTCACCCCAAGAGTTCCCAGGTAAGAGTGACTGGTCAGATACTGCGGATTCGTACGAACACTCTAGCCTTAGATAGAAGACTCAGGGTACAGGCACCCACCCTTCCAGTTTGCACCTGTTCACATTATTTAGACCCAAACTTTGACGAGATTTTGAAAACTTTGAAGGTTCAAAACCTTATAATTAATCATCCTAGAACAGATGACTAGTTTTCAAAGCGGATTCGAAATTTATGTTCTCATTGTGGTTGTCACCTAAAGATAGGCGACGGTATTGTTTTAAGATCTAAACAAAAGTAAACTCGCGTTAGGGTCCTAGGAAGGTTATAGACTAGGTCAAAGCATTACTAATAACCTAATTCCCTATAACCATGAGCTCTGATACCAACTTTTCTGTCACACCTCGACCACGAAAAACAACAAATCATGGCGGAAACGTCGGGGAATGTTGTAACAGAATCATTGTTTCATAACACATGGATTGAAGTTCTGTTTTATTGAATTGAATGTTTTACATTACATTGAAATTAGAAACAAAACATGAATAAATAGACTTTCATTATTATTAAGTCACTAAGGCCTCGTCCGTTCCTATGTGAGCATGCATCAATATCATCATCAAATTTCACCAACTATGGTACCTGAAACACATGTGAAAATACGTCAGCATAAAATGCCGGCGAGTACATAGGATTTTATGAGAGTGTCAGATTCATGGCTCGTTTATGTTTTGAAAATATAACTTAAACACCTTTGTAAATTGATAATTAGAAAACCAAGTTTTGTAAAATGTTTGTAATGTAAATTGAAATAACTAAGTCAAAACAGATTTGTTTTATAAAACCTCGATACCATGAATCTTAACTCCAAAGCATTTGTTCGTATAAACCCAAATTGTAAATCATTTTTGAAATAAAACTCGAATGTTTTATATTGTTAGAAAAACCTTGTAATATAACTTTATTTTGATAAACTTGCCCAAGTGATCTAGATAACACAACGATACATAATGTATTATAAGCACTTATATATAGGAAGTACCAGCGGCGTATCCACCATGCTTTTAACACATTACACCCGCCCTGTTACCTAATCACTTCCCTAACCCAACGGTTCAAACAATACCAAATGGTTCACACAATCAAACAGTTACAAACGGTTCATATAAATCTAACAGTTACAAACGGTTCACATAATCAAACAGTTACAAACGGTTCACATAATCAAACAGTTACTAACAGTTCATATAAATCAAACAGTTACAAATGGTTCAAAATGTAAAACAATGTGTCCATATGCTGAGTGAACATATGCAACAAAATGTAATATACAAAAATCAATGTGCTAGCATGTTAAGTGAACATACATAGCAAAACATAATGAAATCATGTACTATATATGTACTAATGAACATAACAAGCATATGATATAAAATCATGAAAAACACGAAAGTAACAGGTAGGCACATGTGTTTCACCCCAAAACATTTGAAAACAGTAAAAGAGGGGACTATGTACTCACTTGAGGATGCTTAGAAGTCCTGACTAACAACCAAGCAAAGCTAGAGGGATCACGGAAATCGAACGGCACCTAATATAGGTAACTACGTTAATAAACGGACCTAAATCGGAGGATCGGATAAAATGAGGTTTCATAAACCAAATGAGTGTAGGGACTCATGTAATATGGTTTAACAAAGCCTACATTCTAAAACGAAACCTAACCTAAGTGCTTATGACCCATTACGACTCGTTAAGGTAGCTTACGCCACTTTAACGCGTCGTTCGCGTAAAACGCGTTCGGACCGCCTAACTAGTCCTATGACAAGTATTATATGCCTTAACATGTTTAATAATGTTTCCTAATCAGTTTAGATGCCAAAATTTATGTTACATATGCTAAAAATGAATTTATGCGTAAAAAGGGCATTTTGGTCATTTTCCTAAGGCATATAAACTACCTATCATACAACTAACTAAACGAAGTGACCATAAGGTATAACCTTGGAAGGTTATTCCCTATACAACTATGGTCACAATAAATGCTTGGTCGGATCCTAATGATTGACCAAACGGGTCGGGTTCGAAAGTCTAAGCGGTTGTTTAGACCGCTTATCTTACGACCCTATATAAGCACTAAACTAAAAGCGACGAGTTAAACATGTTAAAACATGTTTAACGAAGTTATAAAACAAGTTTGATATCAAAACAAAAGGTTTTGATACCCAAGAATAATTTGGTTGCAAAATACGCATGAATACGCATTTTGACCGAAACTATGACTCGTCACTACACCTAATCAACGTGGTAATCAGTAGGTATAGTCACAAGGGACTATAACCATCGTGATAACGCTCACGTTGCGAAGTTCAAACAAACTTCGTGTTGACCAAAGACTGGTCAAAGCAGAAAGTCAAACAGAGTTTGACTTTCGTGCTTAAAAACGCATAAAAGCATGAAAGAAACTTACAACGGGTCCAAGCTAGGAAGAACTTGATCTGAATACTTAGGTATGAAGCATAAAGCTTCAACTTAGAACATAAAATCAGATCAAGGTGTGAGGAAAATGGAATGGGAGCTTGGGTATTTATAGATTTCGGAGAACCATTAGGATCCTTTCTCGCAAATCGTGCTTTGATCTTGACCTTACAAGTGGGCACATGGTTTTAGAATACCATGGGAACATGTAAAACCATCAAATACCAGCCCATAGGGTGCAAAACCATGGGTTAAAACCATCAAAATATCAAAATTGGACTAGATACAATGAATCTGGTCATTTGGGCACTTTTTTACGCTTTTAGTCCCTATTGATCAAGAAAGTTTATTTTTGCGCACCAAACACCTCAAAGCCTATTTCTAAGCTATGTAAAGGATATTTAGGGCATATTTAACTTATGATCAAGTTTCGGAATGTTCGTTACAGTACGAATCGGCATACTTTCGCAGTTTGTCGAAATTAGTCCCTGCAAGCGAATAAACTTGATTTTGCCACACCAAACCCTCCAAAACTTATTTCTAAGTTATGTAAAGGTTATTTAAGGTATGTTATGCCTATGTCACTATTCCAGAGTGTTTGTTGCATTAAAATGGTTATATTTACGCATCAGTTCGCGTATAACCTTTTAGAAAGCGATTTAAAGCTCGAAATCGAACATGAATTGATATGTGCACATGATACACATATTTATACAAATCCCAAGTATGAAACACAATATTTCATTGATTTGGTATTTGTTTGATGGTCGCAGAGGCACAAGTGTCACAGTCTCCCCTACTTTAGGAAATTTCGTCCCGAAATTTATTCGTAGGAGCCTGTCTGTGACTTTGTGTTAAATAACCACCAAAGATATGCGAGGAATAATCCTATCATTTCCTCAATGGACATTCTTCAGAAACGAAAATGAATGGACGGAGTCATTTTTTTAACGGGTGCTTCATCAGAAATGGAAATGAAGAAATAATCAAAAGGATATTCATTTCCTCAACGGACATTATTCATAAACGAAAATGAACGGACGGAGTTATTTTCAACAGGTGCTTCATCAGAAATGGAAATGAAGGAATAATCAAAAGGATATTCATTTCCTCAACGGACATTCTTTAGAAACGAAAATGAACGGACGAAGTCATTTTCAACAGGTGCTTCATCAGAAATGGAAATGAAGGAATAATCAAAAGGATATTCATTTCCTCAACGGATATTCTTCAGAAACGAAAATGAACGGACTGAGTCATTTTCAACAGTTGCTTCATCAGAAATGGAAATGAAGGAATAATCAAAAGGATATTCATTTCCTCAACGGACATTCTTCATAAACGAAAATGAACGGACGGAGTCATTTTCAACAGGTGCTTCATCAGAAATGGAAATGAATAGAATTAACTCAAAAGGATATTCATTTCCCTCAACGGACATTCTTTAGAAATGAAAATGAACAGACGGAGTCATTTTCAACAGGTGCTTCATCAGAAATGGAAACGAATAGAGTTAACTCTAGACACATGACAAAACTTGCTGTGGTTTCTGTGCACTAAATTCCATAATTATGTATGCATCCATAATTACGTAATTCCTTGCACAGTCCGCACAGTGCATTTCATAATGTGTAGGGGAAGAAAAATCAAACCTGTGATGAGTGTGACTTGACTACCATAGGGTCCTTTTAATTAGATCGACAAATGATCTCTTTAAATAGACCACCAAGGAGTCTTTTCAGCTATATCATCACATGACATTCCTAATCAGATTTTTGGATCAATCTGTTTAACTAGACCACTCAAGGGGTCTAATTATGGGATAGTACCTTATAATCCAAGGGTCTTAACTATTACGTAGAAGCCTATTAAGGATTTGAGGTAGTATCTTTGGATATCCTATTATGAATCCCTTATACGAAGATATAGAAGATTCTACGAGGATTTGGATAACGAAAAATTCGGATCACGCAAAAACATAAAAGAGAACACATAAGAACATAATCACATAATTGTTTAACTTGACCTTTAATTTGTTATCTTTGGACATGGATATTTAAAGCACACCAGGAATCCAATCCGTGGATTTCATTTGGCACTCTAATCATTTTCAAGAATCTATCTATGAAGATAGGATGATCTTCCAAAAATTCGATTGTTGATTACAAAGAATTATAACATTCGAATTAAGGTACACATCAATTAAGGACTTACGGAAATACCCTTAGGTACCCTATCAAGGATTGGGTATTCGTCCAGAGTTGTAACTTGCGCCTTGTACATCGTTTCCTTGGAAGAAACGGGTACTTAGGATTTTCGTGGAAAACGCAAGGATCATAAAATGGAAGAATTTTGGGGGTAGTCTGTTCTTCAAGGAATACGATTCCTTGATTATCGGTATTGTAGGGGATATGTTGTTTATACATGCAACCACATAAATACATTGCAATGTAAATAAAAGATTTATTTATAAACAACAGCAACAACTGTTTCATAGACCTTGACAACAAAAGAAAATAATACATAAAGCTTGATTATTTCTAAATAGTGTTGTCTTTCAGTCGGTCAGATGTTCATCCTTGCGCTGGATTCGCATTAGCAAGCTTTGGGCAATTTCTTCGGAAATGGACCATCTCGCCATAGTTGAAGCAAGAACCTGGTAGAAAACGAGCTTGACCCGGATTGTTTCCAGCTTGATTTGGTGCAGCTACAGTTGGGCAAACTCTTGCTGTATGACCAATAAGTCTACAAATTTGGCATTTACGGCACTTCACACTAGCATGATGATGAAGGCTACATTGGTTGCACAAGGGTGCAGTTCCGTTGTATGGCTTCCTAGCAGGGGGTTGAGCTGGTTGGTTGGGGACAGGTTGATCATTGTGAGCGAACACGGTGAAGTTCTGAGAAGCCTTTCGCTTCTTTGACTTCTTTGAGGATTCAGTCTGCTCATCCTTCGGTTTTGATTCCACGATCGGTTTCTTGTCACCCTTTCGGAAAAGCTTACCTTTCCTGATCTGAGATTCAGTCAAGGTAGCAGATAGCTCAATGGCCTGTCTAACTGTAGTGGGATTACTACCAGTAACAATATCCTGAACTGAGTCAGGGAGGCCATCAATGTACTTTTCGATTTCCTTATCCAAAGGCGTAAACATGCTCGGGCATAACAGACTTAACTCCTCATAACGGTCAGTGTAGGCTCGATGCTCACCGCTATCTTGCTTAAGATCGTCGAATTCCCTTTCCAATGCCCTAATCTCATGACAAGGACAGAATTCCCTTATCATTAGTGCTCGAAGCTCTATCCAGGTTTGAGCCAGTGCTACCTCGGCACCCCTATCTCTCATCACACCATTCCACCATGTTAGAGCTCGTTTCTCAAAAACACTAGATGTGAACTCTACCTTTCGCTCGTTTGGGCATTGGACATGTCTGAAGGTGCTCTCTAGACTCTCGAACCATTGCAGAAGTGCAGTCGCTCCTTGAGACTCAGAAAACTTTGATGGCTTAGCTGAGTTGAATGTCTTGAAGTTGCATGGGGCATTATTGTTGTTGAGGGCTAGGTTACATTGAGCAATGATGTTTGGGATTTCAGCAGCCATCTGCTTCGTAATGATAGCTGCCAGTTCTTCATTGGGTACCTGATTGTCGCTTCGTGGAGGCATTCTAAAAGGGGAAACAAGAGAGAAAACAAATGAAATGGGATTGGGTAAGGATGTTACAATTTCCGACCAAAAGGCATGGGTGATGGTCATTTGTTCGAACCACGAAGCAAACAAAAGACACACAAAAGCTGAATCAAAGTAAATAGGTCCTCATAATGTATTGCGAAGACATGCTCTCCTATAAGTGGACACTCACCCCAAGAGCTCCCAGGTAAGAGTGACTGGTCCGATACTGTGGATTTGTATGAACACTCTAGCCTTAGACAGAAGACTCCGGGTACAGGCACCCACCCTTCCAGTTTGCACGTGTTCACATTATTTAGACCCAAACTTTGATGAGATTTTGAAAACTTTGAAGGTTCAAAACCTTATAATAAATCATCCTAGAACAGATGACTAGTTTTCAAAGAGGATTCGAAATTTATGTTCTCATTGTGGTTGTCACCTAAAGATAGGCGATGGTATTGTTTTAAGATCTAAACACAAGTAAACTCGCATTAGGGTCCTAGGAAGGTTATAGACTAAGTCAAAGCATTACTAATAACCTAATTCCTTATAACCATGAGCTCTGATACCAACTTTTCTGTCACACCCCGACCATGAAAAACAACAAATCGTGGCGGAAATATCGGAGAGTGTTGTAACAGAATCATTGTTTCATAACACATGGATTGAAGTTCTGTTTTATTGAATTGAATGTTTTACATTACATTGAAATTAGAAACAAAACATGAACAAATAGACTTTCATTATTATTAAGTCACTAAGGCCTCGTCCGTTCCTATGTGAGCATGCATCAATATCATCTTCAAATATCACCAACTATGGTACCTGAAACACATGTGAAAATACGTCAGCATAAAATGTCGGCGAGTACATAGGATTTTATGAGAGTGTCAGATTCATGGCTCGTTTATGTTTTGAAAATATAACTTAAACACCTTTGTAAATTGATAATTAGAAAACCAAGTTTTGTAAAATGTTTGTAATGTAAATTGAAATAACTAAGTCAAAACAGATTTGTTTTAAAAAACCTCGATACCATGAATCTTAACTCCAAAACATTTGTTCATATAAACCCAAATTGTAAATCGTTTTTGAAATAACACTCAAATGTTTTATATTGTTAGAAAAACCTTGTAATATAACTTTATTTTGATAAACTTGCCCGAGTGATCTAGATAACGCAACGATATATACTGTATTAAAAACACTTATATATAGGAAGTACCAGCGGCGTATCCACCATGCTTTTAACACATTACACCCACCCCGTTACCTAATCACTTCCCTAACCCAACGGTTCAAACAATACCAAACGGTTCACATAATCAAACAGTTACAAACAGTTCATATAAATCAAACAGTTACAAATGGTTCACATAATCAAACAGTTACTAACAGTTCATATAAATCAAACAGTTAGAAAGGTTCAAAATGTAAAACAATGTGTCCATATGCTGAGTGAACATATGCAACAAAATGTAATATACAAAAATCAATGTGCTAGCATGTTAAGTGAACATACATAGCAAAACGTAATGAAATCATGTACTATATATGTACTAATGAAGATAACAAGCATATGATATAAAATCATGAAAAACACGAAAGTAACAAGTTGGTACATGTGTTTCACCCCAAAACATTTGAAAACAGTAAAAGAGGGGACTATGTACTCACTTGAGGATGCTTAGAAGTCTTGACTAACAACCAAGCAAAGCGAGAGGGATCACGGAAATCAAACGGCACCTAATATAGGTAACTACGTTAATAAACAGACCTAAATCGGAGGATCGGATAAAATGAGGTTTCGTAAACCAAATGAGTGTAGGGACTCATGTAATATGGTTTAACAAAGCCTACATTCTAAAACGAAACCTAACCTAAGTGCTTACGACCCAATACGACTTGTTAAGGTAGCTTACGCCACTTTAACGCGTCGTTCGTGTAAAACGCGTTTGGACCGCCTAACTAGTCCTATGACAAGTATTATATGCCTTAACATGTTTAATAATGTTACCTAATCAGTTTAGATGCCAAAATTTATGTTACATATGCTAAAAATGAATTTATGCGTAAAAAGGGCATTTTGGTCATTTTCCTAAGGCATATAAACTACCTATCATACAACTAACTAAACAAAGTGACCCTAAGGTATAACCTCGGAAGGTTATTCCCTATACAACTATGGTCACAATAAATGCTTGGTCGGATCCTAATGATCGACCAAACGGGTCGGGTTCGAAAGTCTAAGCGGTTGTTTAGACCGCTTATCTTACGACCCTAGATAAGCACTAAACTAAAAGCGATGAGTTAAACATGTTAAAACATGTTTAACGAAGTTAGAAAATAAGTTTGATATCAAAACAAAAGGTTTTGATACCCAAGAATAGTTTGGTTGCAAAATACACATGAATACGCATTTTGACCGAAACTATGACTCGTCACTACACCTAATCAATGTGGTAATCAATAGGTATAGTCACAAGGGACTATAAACATCGTGATTACGCTCACGTTGCGAAGTTCAAATGAACTTCGTGTTGACCAAAGACTGGTTAAAGCAGAAAGTCAAACACAGTTTGACTTTCGTTCTTAAAAACGCATAAAAGCATGAAAGAAACTTACAACGGGTCCAAGCTAGGAAGAACTTGATCTAAATACTCAGGTATGAAGCATAAAGCTTCAACTTAGAGCAAAAAATCAGATCAAAGTGTGAGGAAAATGGAATGGGAGCTTGGGTATTTATAGATTTCGGAGAACCGTTAGGATCGTTTCTCGCAAATCGTGCTTTGATCTTGACCTTACAAGTGGGCACATGGTTTTAGAATACCATGGGAACGTGTAAAACCATCAAATACCAGCTCATAGGGTGCAAAACCATGGGTTAAAACCATCAAAATATCAAAATTGGACTAGATACAATGAATCTGGTCATTTGGTCACTTTTTGACGCTTTTAGTCCCTATTGATCAAGAAAGTTTATTTTTGTGCACCAAACACCTGAAAGCCTATTTCTAAGCTATGTAAAGGATATTTAGGGCATATTTAACTTATGATCAACTTCCAGAATGTTCATTACAGTACGAATCGGCATACGGTCGCAGTTTGTCGAAATTAGTCCCTGCAAACCAAACCCTCCAAAACTTATTTCTAAGTTATGTAAAGGTTATTTATGGTATGTTAAGCCTATGTCACTATTCTGGAGTGTTTGTTTCATTAAACTGGTTATATTTACGCATCAGTTCGCGTATAACCTTCCAGGAAGCGATTTAAAGCTCGAAATCGAACATGAATTGATATGTGCACATGATACACATATTTATACAAATCCCAAGTATGAAACACAATATTTCGTTGATTTGGTATTTGTTTGATGGTCGTAGAGGCACAGGTGTCACAATACAAGCTTTTTACTGGACTTTTGATAGTTCTTATTGAGTCCGTACTTGCCCCTTTTATCTTTGGTGCTAAACTACCAATATATTATGTATTATGCTTAGATCCTGGGTTAACCAATAGGGTACTATCATAGATAATGAATTAAAGTTGGTGACATACTGTCGACAGCCTGGATTTTTCATTTTGAGAGTCAGAAGATCAGATTCTACCTTTTCCATTTCATGTCGTGGACAGTAAGTTTTTCTGAGGAGGTCCATAAACTGGGACCATTCCATATTGTATAGGGGTATTTTCTCCATGGACTTTATTAATGTCTTCCACCAAGTAAGGGCATCGTCCTTGAATGGCTGTGATACATACTTCACAGTGTGTTCCTTAGCACAACCGCTAATCTCTACAATGGTTTCCATTTTGTTCAACCATCTCAAGTAATCAATGGCTCCTTTTTCGCCATTGAAGTCTCTTTGCTTGCAAAAGATGAAGTACTCGTAAGTACATCATTTGGAGGAACGAAGCTCCTCATTATACATCGCCTTATTTGGTTCATTCTTCACATTCGAAGTGTGAAGAAGGCTCTTCTCATGAGCATAGGAATGTGGTTTTGAATGGGGTTTTGAGCGAGTAATATTCGGCTCTTTGAACTTTTTCATAACCTTCCTCATAGCTTTTCCAACAGCTGCGTCAATCACCGCTTGGAGATTAACTCCACTAACATTGAGGTTCACATTTGTAGCATCATTAGCATTTGTCGCATCATTAGCATTTTTCGCATCATTAGTATCGCGATTGTTATTTGTCTCATCCGAGTTTGCCATACTCGATGCTTGGTACTGAACACCATATTAAACATTTTCTTAGTTGCATTACAATAGCTAGTCATCATCATGACAACCTAACATACATCAGCCATCGTATCATTAAACCATATAGGCTATTAAGCTTTCAAAACATTCCTAATGAATGTTAATTGAAAATATATCAAATTCATTTAGCCCAGGTCACAAAAGGACCATTAATGGCAATTAAGGTTCGGACCGAGTCCATTACCTCTTTGACAGGGGATCGAAATGCCACAACTGTCCTTGTCATATTGACGATTTTGGATAGCTCGAAGGCTCACCACAAGGACTTTTAAAAATATGGAACATAAGCCCGTCATGAAGGACATATAAATGTAGCACATAGGCTTGTCACAAAGGATACATAATGTGGCACATAGACTTGTCATGATGGACATTAATAGTCATATGGCACGAAGGCTTTGCCGCAAAGGACATAAAGGATATGGCACAAAAGGCCTGTCATGGAGGACATTATAAAATACGACACAAAAGGCCTGTCACAAAGGACGTTAACATTTAGCATGTTAACTTGTCACGAACGACAATTTATAGCACATTGACTTGTCATAAATGACGTTTAAAATTTAGCTCATTGGCTTGTCATGAAGGATATTAATTTATAAGTCGCAATCTTATTGGATCAGGGACTTTAAGGTTTGAACATAGTTCTTTACCTTTGGGCAGAGGGTCATAGACTACATCTGTCATTGCTTTGAAAATTGATTTATTTTGCCACATAGGCAAAATAATGGACATCACTAAGGGATGTTTATATATATATAATTAACATATTAAGGGTATTAGTCATGATCTTATCAATCTTATAGACTATAAGGCTTGGGCATTGCCCATTGCCTTGGACGGTGAACCATAACGGTTACAACTGTTAATGTCCCTAGTGGACAATATAATATATAGCCCGTAGGCAAAACATCTCTAAAGGATGTTAAATAGTGTGATCATCGTATTAGATGATATTAGTCATGATCATAGAGATCTTATCGACTATAAGGATTGGACATAGTCCAACATCTTTAGACAGGGGGTCGTAGACCACAACTGTCGTTGTCTTATTGTACAACAAGTTTAGCCCGTAGGCACTTAATCACTAACAGATGTTTATATTATGATCATCAGATTGATGATACTTTCCATGATCTTATTTGATCATATAGGCTTTAAGGCTTGGACACAGTCCAAATACCTTGACGGCTGGTGTGGTTTCTCAAGTCACACTGCCAGGAGTGTTAACATGTTCTTAGATGTTAACAAGGATTAATTGTCTTAAGAGGGTTTTACCATCATAGCATGTTTGTATTGACATATTGGCTAGGTTATACCATTAAGAAGATCTTTTGAAATTATTTAGCAGATCGATAAAGTTCGAATAAAATTGATACTATTGTTTCATGAAGGACGAAATGAATACCTATATAAAATTTTCAAAGCTTCCCATAATTCATTAGGAAATTTACAATAGTTCCTCTATCAGGACATTTAGTATCTTATTTGTCCAAAGAGGACTAAAAGGAAAAATATAAGTCCGTATAAGGACTATAAAATATTATAAGTTCATATAGGGATTATATTGAAACAATTTGCCCATAAAGGGACTATAAATAAATATCATATCTACGAAGGATTTACAATGAAGTAACATGTCCACTAAGGGACTATAATGAAATCTCGTGTCCACAAGTGGACTATTTCAAAATTGCATATCCCTTAAGGGATTTTAAAGAAATAAGACATCCATAAAAGGACTATATTGGTACATCATGCTCACAAAGAAGACTTTGCTGAACAGATGTCCTCACAGGGACTCAAATCGAAAGATATGTTCATTAGGGAATAATAAATAAACAAACGTCCACACAGGGACTATATAGAAGAGATGGGTCCCTATAGGGACTTTGAAGTAATACTAGTCCACGCGGGGACTGAAAGGTAAATATAAGTCCATATAGGGACTATAAGATTTGTCAACACTGCGACTATAGTGAAACGATATGTCCTCGAAAGGACTATGGTGAATTATTATATTCACCAGGGGACTTTAATGAAATAACATGTCTGCAAAAAGATTTTAATGAAATAACATGTTTACAAAAAGATTTTAATGAAATAACATGTCCATGTAAGGACTATAATGAAGTATAAAATCCATGAAATGACTATTTTGAAGTATGATGCCCACGAAGGGACTATTATTAAAGTATAATGTCCTCGAAGGGACTATATTGAAATATAATATCCTCGAAGGGACTATATTGAAATACAATGTCCTCGAAGGGACTATATTGAAATACAATGTCCTCGAAGGGACTACGATAGACAAACGTATATACAGAGTCTTATCAGAAGAGGTAGGTCTATAAGGACTTATGATGAAATAATATGTCCACAAAGGACTACATTAATCAAATGCCCATACAGGGACTTAAAAGAAAAAAATGAAATATGATGGAAGAAGGGTTTTCTAATGTCTTCCTTGCTTTATTCTGATTGTTTCTCTTCTTTATTTATTGTACGCGGTAGCGACACTGAGGATCTTAGTGAATAAAGTAAACATTTCAAATCAGGATCCATTGCAGAAGTAGAATCCAAGGATTCAATGGTTAAAGAAATGACATGGATCATGGATTAGGTTTTGACTGGTATAGTCCAAGTCTGGAATTCCAAAACTTGGAGATAGGAAAATAGTGATCATTGGCATTTACTGGTATTATCTTCAATATAGGAGCCATAGGGACCTTCTGGTATGGACTCTGAAGTCTGGTCAAAAGTTTCAATAGGTTTGGTTTTGAGAATAGGTCCATAAAGGTCTTCTTCCAAACCGGTCGCACGCTTACCCTAGCCGTGGTACGAAGCTTGTCATTCCTTAGGCTTCGGACATGGAGAATTTCCATCAACGGCTTCTTTGCAATCACATAGAATCGAAAACAATGTTTACTTAATAGGGACGAGAGTATTCCTATGTTAAGTCTAGACTCAGAAAAGTCTAAGAAATATGCTGCTGTGTCATTTGAGATTAAACACTAAAGACTAGTGTTTAATTCACTCAAACGTTGGCTCTGATACCAACCTGTCACACCCCGATATTTACAGCTCAGCCCAGTGGGCCCGGTGAGGAGTATCGTGACGTAAGATTGATATCGTCATAGTCAAACATACACAGAATAGCACAGCGGAAGTCTTGGAATATAAAATATTATTACAAACCCGATTATCAGAAAATACTGAAATGATAATTACATACGAGCTTGTAATATTAAATCCGTAGGCGGATCTAAATCAAATACAAAACATGTTCAACAGACATAAGGCATTACGGACTTGCAAGATCCTCTACTTAACGCCCAGAAGCTTCCAGTCAATTACAAGTAGTACCTATCACTTAGTCTTTTGAAAATACGTCAGTTTACACTGGTAAATACAATTAACTGACTCATTTGAAAATGTTTATGAAAATTGGTTTAAAGGCACAAGGCACAAAAATATCTCTTTTATAACTTGGGACAATTATATAAAAATAATCTTGTATCAGATTAACATGTATGTCATACATTTAGGGCCCGGGATAGAAGCCGAGACATGATTAACCGACACACCACTGACATAAACTCACAAGGAGTTATCTATATCTTATTACATACGCAACTGCCAGGTGTATGCCTACACCCCATGCTTAAGTCATGGCCATTTACAAATGAAATGAGCCGAGGATATCCATGACACAGTCGTATTAACCCCCAATGTTTATGTATCAAACAAAACAGATTAAAACGGGTTATGTCAATGAATTAACCACTATTCGATTAATGATTCCATACCCGACCAAGTGGTAATATATTTTACCATATCCCAAGCCCGTATAAGGGAAAATAAGTTAAAAGTATTTACCTGAGCTTTTAAATGCAAGATTTATCTACTCAGCCATATAATGTACTCAAACTAGTGCAAGTATCTTTTACTGGGGCTCCTAATCTGGAACGAAGGTTTTTATTAACCTATTAGATTACTAACGAGTCTTATTTAAGTTGTAAACTTAGACTGATTAGTTTAAAGAAGGATTTGACGGTATAAAACGCTAGATTAAGCGATGACAGGATTGGAATGTAATTTAGACCCAACAAGTATGGAGACTTGTATAATATGGGTAAACTAAATACATTCTGGATTTTGAAATTAAAATGATATAGTTTAACTCGTTTCGGCAAACTTACGTAAACTAGTTATGTACGTCTAACCGTACGCGTATAAGCGATAACGAGTAACCGGATAAGTCATGAACAAGTTCCATATTCCAATATAATTTAAACAAGTTATAATATCAGTAGGATATCAACTTGTATGCCCGTTAAGGTTTTAAAATCAAACTATGCCTCATAAGGGCGTTTCGGTCATTTTACGAGGTATAAAAGAAACTTGCGTACAATATGATGTTACGACCATAAACATTCTTTGAAAATATTTTATTTATGATATAATATCAGTAGGATATCAAACATATGTGTGTTTTATAGTTTAAAACCAAACTATGCTCCGTAGGGGCATTTCGGTAATTTCACACATAGTTTTGAAGGCTAATTTGGGAATCTGAGTCTATACCATATACCTACTGTAAAAATATTTAAAATGATTTATAAAATCAGTAGGTAACAAGTCTTGATTGGTAGTTATGGTTTAAAACCATACTACGCGCCGAAACAGCGTTAAAATCGTTAAATGACGATATGTGCGATGTTTAAGGAAAACTGATGTTATGACCAGGTCTATATGACTAAAATATGTTAATTAATATAACATATCAGTAACAAAAAAAGATTTTGCATGAAAATTATGCTTTTAAATCATTTTAGGTGCAAAAAGGGCATTATCGTCATTTATAGACATAATTCAAGAACGTATGCGTAAACTCAGTTTAAAAACTGAATGGACATCCCAAATTATCCTAATTATGATATTATATCAGTAGTCACTGAGTTTGGTATGATAAATTCTGCTTAAAACCGATCTATGCGCCTAAAGGGCATTTTGGTCAATATTAAAGCATAAATAACGACATTGCACGCAAACTCAGTTTATGATCAGGTTCTTAACATCAAAATATGCTAAACATGTTAACATATCAGTAACTAAGTTGTTTGAAAGCTTATTGGTGTCTAAAACCTTATTTTTGCTAAAAAGGTCATATTAGTCAAAGTACGGCATATTAACGGAACATATGCAAAAACTCAGATTTCTAGTATGATCGTGTAATATAACATTATAGGGTTATGCTATATTATATTACAATAATAACGGAACCTAAAATCAGTAACAAACTAATCTAATTCGGTTCATAATCGAAAGTCAACACAGAACTCAAACTTCGCGACTTTCGGTTGCGAACCGACCCTAAAACTGGAATTGATGGGCCGAACATGTTTACACATGTTCTAATAATTATTACCAAGTTGTTTAAATGATAAAACATAATTTAGAATACTTATAGACACATATCGCAATTATTTCAAAAACTGACCCGTTGACTTTTTAAAACAATATTATGTTGACTCGTCAATTGATCAAGCAAACGTGATTCTTAGGAGGTGCCCTTTTGAGGGTTTAACACCTACCTAATTACGATCACGTAGCAATGTTCTTGCGAACAATGGCTTAACCGTTTACGGTCTAACTAAAAGTCAAAGCGTTTATCATAAACGCTTGATTTTTTGGCTTTTTAAGCCAATTAAAATGACCTAGTCATGAAAGGACACTTACAAATGGTCCTAGGGACTGAAAAGAACTCAGAGGATGCTCTCAAATAATTCAGGAGATTCCATGTTGAGAGAAATAGGAAGAATGGATGAAAAGTGGAAGTGTTTAAGTGAAATTTGAAGCCTATTTATAGTTTTAGAGATTGGACCAGATCTTGCCAAGTGTTTAGAGGAGTTATAAGATCATTCCAGGTGTAAACCAGATGTTAGAAACCATCAAAGAGGCCCTAGTTTCGAAATTGTGAGTGAAGATGGTATGTGTGGGCTGCAAGTAACAAACCTGCAGCTGCAGGTAGAATTTTGCGAAAATGAACCCGTCGCGTCGTGCATGAGAAAAAGGGGTAAGCTGTGGCGTCGCGCTAGGGCACACACCAGGTTTCAAAAATGTCAAGTTTTGTCCCTGGTCCTCTAAAATTTCTTATATTCTTTCATTTTTGACATGTTTAACCCCTCTAAAGTATTTTGAGGTATATATTAGGCATAAATAATCTTTGAGATGAATTATAATTATTCTCGGGAGTGAAATCGAGTATCGTTAAGCTTCGGGTTTCGTGTAAAGGTCACTCAGAGGTTAATTTAAACATGTTGACGCTTTTAACCCATCTTCTTGATATTTTGCATAATTATCACATAACGATACCGAAACTTTGTGAATTTATTATCAATTATGCTCGAGAGTATAATCGAACATTACGAAGCCCCAAGTTCGTTAAAAGGTCACTTAGAGGTAAGAATTAACATGTTGACATGTTTAACCCCTTGGTCTTGTAAACTTTTGATTTCTTTCGCAAACGGCTTCTTTCGTCCGAATATTTACTCGTTTAAGAATACGTTCATCGTGTGTGGTCAATCAGAGGCATAAGTTTAGCGTGTTGACACTTTTAGTCCCTCCATATTCAAAGTTTTTGATTTTTGAAATTAGCCCCTCATTGTCAACGTTTGAATTTATTAGGGTTTAGTACACGTGTCAACACATCATTGGACACGTTTTTACGAGGTGTTACAGTATCGGGTTGATTCGTCAATATCCAATTTGATTCATTATGGTATCAATACGGACACTCGGTGTAAAGACATGATATGCTGAAAACGATATCAACATATATTTTTCATTGAAAACCTTAAAAACATATACCGATATTGTTTATGATAACACCGATACAGTTACCGATGTCGGTATCGATACAGTTTGTCACGGTACTATTTTGATTAAAATTCCTTTTTCATCAAATAAATTAAATTATACCGGAACATCAAGAAAAAAGCATTAAACACATACGCGTGTAAAGTTTTTTTTAATAAGATAACGAATGTGAGTTATCAGGGAAATCAAATTAGATAAAAATTAAATGAGTTAAAAACGTATATTATTTAAAGTATAAGCGGTTGGATTTTTACTTGGAAAAAAATAGTATTCTATTGTGACAACCGGTAATTTACGGCTCCTAATTACGCGCAAAACAAACATTAGGACGATAATAAATAGCGTTGAAGATGGAGATTAACTTAATTAGGCCTTTGAAGTGCCTAGGAACGTGTAACCGACTTTACAGTGCGCGTATGATGATCTGCGAAGAATCTTCTAAACATTAAACGGTAACGAACAAAAACCGAACAAAATACTGACAACGCCGACAAATACGAATTTTATACTTATAAATTTAGTTTCGTGAATTTACCGTGCTTCCGTATGTCACAAAGCGCAAACGTGAACGAAAAACGCAACTGCAGGAACGCACTCGCAACGAAACAGAAGCAACGAAGATGCGTATCACCTTCAGAACTAAAATTTTACGATGTTTTTAGCTTCGTAGCTAAATTTTAATATCCGAAGTCAAAACTGGATCGAAAAACGGATTAAAACGGCAACGACACAATTTTACGCGATTTTTACCGTAAGCGACGAACGAGAGCGTCAAACGCGATTACCGACACTGTTTTACGGCTTCTTATTTTAAAACAATAATTTACCACATTTTTACAATGTTCGGGTTTTGAAAACGGGTTCGTATGAGTTACAGGCCACCTAAACACGAGATTGGGCTTGTGGGCCTTGGGCCTAAGCCCAAAGCCCACTAATCTTAACCTAACTATAAATTAGAAGTGTGGAACCCTATCTTCATTTTTATCAGCCGACACCACAAGAATTCCCTCTCATTCTTTCAACTTTCTCTGCATCTCCTTCTTCTTTGATGAAACCCTAGCACACAATTCAAACTCCTGCCATCTCTTCCTCTCATGTCTGATGCTACGCACATACACACAGACAATACAGGTTTGGTAATATTGAAAACCCCCAATTTTTTTTTCATAAATCTCACAAACACACAACACATCCTCTGCCTCTCTCTCTCGATTATGTATACAGACAACAAACAACAGCCACAAACCACAGGTCTCTCCCTCCCTCTCATTTGTGATCCGGCAAACATATGGGGAACCGGCAACGGCGAGTGAGCTCTGGCAGTGGCGGAGATGATTCTTTGCGGTGGTTCAACGGTAGACCCACCTAAATCCGACAACTCACACACCCTGCGACCATTTCTCTGGTGAACAAATTTTCGACGACAAACACCACCCCCTGGTCATATTGATGACGGTGGTGGTCCGATGGCGGCGCGGCCGCCGGAGCCACGCCGTCTACGGCAGTGGCAGTAGTGGTGGGTGGTACAGGTAGCTTGGGGTTTGGTTTGGCTCCAACGGCTCAGGTTCAGTCAACTGCAGTCAACGTCGGGTCTCGGCTAAGCGGTCGACGTTGGTAAAAAAAATAATAATAAATTTGGTTCGATTCGAGTTAACGGGTCAGCAATTAACAGATCCGGTTCGGGTTCAAATTTCAGATTCGGGTTCGGTTAAACCCAGTCAAATCAGCAGCTTCGTGACGGGTTCGGGTCTCGACTCAGTCCAACTCGGTTCGACTCAGTGCATTTCGGCTTGACTCGGTCAACTCAGTTGACTCGGTCAACTCAGTCAAACTTTTCGGCAAATCGACAGTTGACTCGGTCAACTCAGTCAAACTTTTAGGCAAATCGACACGAGGATTGGTAAAGAATTAGTGACGCGATTTATTTAATTACGTTTTATATAGTTTTAACGTTTCACGTGAAAACGAGCTCTCGAACCGAACAAAGTGATAAATTGTTAGTTAAAAATTTCTCAGAATTATTTATTGTCGTGTTTATATAAATTGATCATATACATACACATTGTTGCAAATTGTTGAATTTTGAAAAATAAAGACAACTCGTGTTGTCGTGGGCGTCCAAAAACAAAGGAAACTCTGCCCGTTTTTCGAGAAAATCCGTAAAAATAACGCGTTTTATTATAAACCAAAACCATCGGATACAAATAATCTTTTAGAAAAACAAATACAAATATACAATTACTTTCGACGGCGCTTTACAACTCACGAAAACGACGATTCGAAATTTATTTACAACTAATAAATATAGTTATTATATTTATTTTAAACTTTGAAAATCCGACAAAACTTTTATAAAATCAATGTAATTATTTATGGTGTTTCAAATGTCGAATAATACGACTTCTTTTCATAAAAATAAATATAGTGTACATTTATTTCAACAATCAAACAACACGACGATCCTTTTACTAAAATAAATATAGTTATATATTTATTTCGAATACCCAACGACACGACGATTGTTTTACTAAAATAAATATAGTTTATATATTTATTTGAAATATCAAACGACACGAATTCGTTTTATAAAAATAAATATAGTTTATATTTTTTTTTTTCAAATATCAAACAACACGAACTTGTTTTATAAAAATAAATATATATTATATATTATTTATTTTAAATATCGAACAACACGTATTCTTTTATAAAAATAGATATAGCGTATCTATTTATTTCAAACACAACAGCTCGACGATTCTTTTATAAAACAAATGTATCTTTCGTATTTATTTCAAATGCCTAAACGGCACATTATATATCATATATAACAACATACGAGTTTGTTACATGTTATTTTCATATAAATGTTCTTTATATACACGTACGACTTCTCGGAACGACTAACGCGAACATATCGATATATTTATATAATTTTATATAAATATTTATATATTTTAAATCTCATGAAAACTATGTCTTTCCAAGACTTGTTAATCCTTAACGACGTTAAATGAGCTAACAAGTGTAACTTCTTCGTTTCATTTAAGTTAACAACTTACCGTTGAATCGTTCAGCTAACGATTCGGTAAAGCTCGGTGACACAGAGTTAGTTACCGCGTTTATTTAGAAACTTATAAGATATTCCATGTTTGGAATATTGTAGAATGCATGCTAGCGAGTCACGTCTTGGAAACGACACTATGGAATGCACTTTTAGCTAGCTTTGCACATGAAAATACAGGTGAGTTCATAACCCCACCTTTTCACGGTTTTACATTTTTTTATAAATGTTTTTGGGGTGGAAAGACATGCAAGTTTTGCAAAAATAAACAATTTATCGATAAACGAAAACTCATATTTCTAAACTATGTTACGAATGGATTTCTAAGAGCTCAAAGGGTTTACGAACGATTTATACTAAATATACCGGTTTTACAAAACAAATGCGTATTTTCGAAACGTGCATGATTCTCATGAGTAGGGACGGGATCGTCCTAGTTATAACAACGGGACTGCGTTGGTCTGCGTTTGAAGAACAGGACACCCAGTGAGTTCATGTCCCCCTTTTCTTTTAACTGTTTTCAGTTTTATAACTTCGGGGGTGAAATACATGTTTCAAATGTTTCAAACGATTACAAATGGTATGGTTAGCTAAGGAATGAACTGTTAGATCATGTGAATGGGTAGGCGTTAACTGAAGACCATTAATCCTTGTATAAGGACCGAGGGGCATGAGTGATAGATCTATTTGGGTGTTGCGAGCCCCACCCATGAGACCGCTAGTTGGACCATGTGGTGACTATGTCGTTCCTGCCGGGTGGCCCGGTACGAAATACGCAAAGGATTGAGCCTTCCTGCACCATTGCACACATATTAATGTCGTCGCTAAACATTAATGATCTGTTCATAGACGCTACATATTAGTTCTCGATACTCGAAGTTTCAAATGCTTTTAAGATTCAATTGATGATAACTCACAAATACATGGACTTACGAATTATGGTAACGCTTTTCAACTTATGTATAAGTGAGAGGACGGGTTGGTCCTGCTTACAAAGACTCTAGTGGGCTAGACCCATAATTTTTATACAACATGCCGAGAAAATGGTTTTACTAAATTTTCTCCACAACTTTTAAAAACCGGTTATTCAAAAAGATTTATTTAAAAATCTTTTCCAAAACAAACTATGAACTCGCTCAACTTTATGTTGATTTTTCGCATGTTTCTTTCTCAGGTTACTTTTTCAAATCATGGCGCAGTTGGAATAGGAGAACCATGTGGAGTCGAGTACTTAGTGGCGTTCGTTTTCTAGAAGTCGTAGCTTATTTGCTTCCGCTGTACAATGAAGATACCCGTCCAGTCACGCCAATGCTCTGATATTTCGGGGTGTGACAGATTGGTATCAGAGCTATAGGTTACAACAAATTAGTTTTTTGTAGAGATACCTAGGCTCTAACCTCACCTTTCTCTGGGGACTTAGATCATTAAGACTTTAAATACATACAGAACGCCTAAGACTCGAATATGGTCTCCAACCGTTGCCGAAGACAACGAGTCAAACTTTGTTTTCAAACATACGCTAATGTCTTGTTTTATACATGGTACACAAAAATAAATACACATAGAACACAAAACTCGGAGAGTTTAGAAAACATGCATTTAGGAACTTCGGGGACTTATGTCAAAGTTCATTAAAGGTCATCACATAGGAACCACTCCTATTAACTCGGGAAAACACCATTATTATGTCATCTATGCTGTTTTAGCTAACCGAGCAGGTAACCTACGCAAAACGAAGTACGAGCGTTCAAGATTTCACGGAACTTAAGCTATACATCAACGGAGGTTGAAGTACGTCACATACGAATTTCGAGGCAAGGCCTTTGAGGAGACACGATGGAGCAATTCAACGACGAGGCTAGTTTTCGCTAGTAGAACTATCGATCAGGATGCGACGATTTGTCACGCGGTCCTGCAACCACACGAATCACGCCAAGGAGAAGACGTATGTCTCCGCATTCCCCCTATCTTATTAACGACGAATACGCTATGTTCGATATTCCATGGTAATGTCACCTAACAATCAGTTGTCATACGAAACCCCAGGTAAAGTCCTTAAAAATTTCTTTTGTTGAAATTCCGACTTTTGCACCTAGTAAGTAGATTTTCACATCTCTACTCCTCTTAATGGTCATTGCATCACGATAATTTCGTTCATTATAGCGAACATTCATTTGCTTCATTTCTTGAAAAATTCATATGTTACACATGCATCGTTTGTTACGCATGTGGTTTCGTTTCGAATAAGCGTTTCATCAAAGTACACATATTATTTCGCTAAATCTAATTATTGATTTGTGATTCGAATGACCCGCATTATTGTAATTGTTGGCTCCTTTGTTATCAAGTCAACACACTTTCTTGAAACTTCTTTTCTTTCAATTTACATACATGGTTTATCGTGTCACCATGTTGAAATTTCCTTGTCAATACATGTATTTATTGTCGAATTACGCCGAAACCCAGTTCGATTGCTTGAACTTGTCCATTACACATATTGGATTCAAGACACCATATGATGTATTGAAAACATCATACTCTATTGGTATTGAACCCTACAAAGGAACATATGATATGTAAAGCTAAAACTGGTTTAGAACAGTGGATCACAATAAGCAGTGCTTGCATTCTTCTTTGCCCTTGACAGTGGTTATATAACAGCTGATCATTCTCTACGTACTGATTTACCTAACAACTGTTGTGTCAAAGAATTGTTGATGATATAAAGACTGAAGCCTTCACTACTGCTGGTACTCAAGCACTGATGAAGACAAAGCACTGTTGACTCAAGGTCTGATCAACCTATGAAGAAAGCACTGATTCACAACATCAGTGCTTAGGCAACAACAGTGGGAAGCTGCAAATAGTGTTTATATAATCAGTGTTTATGTAATCAGTTATTCATTGTATCATTGTTTTGTATATCAGTGGTTAGAGGTTGTTAGGTTGTTAGATGTCACTTTCATGGTGATGTCAGCAAAGATGCTCAGTGGTTTGGGCTGTACTATAAATAGAACACTACTCTCTTTTTAGGAGGAAATGACTCTTCAGACTGAGCCTTAAACATGAATATCTCATCTTCATTGTCAGCTGAATACACTGAGAGGGTAGGCTGTGAAGAGGTGCCATCGCTCCTAGGTGAGCTGGACAACTGACGGTAAGCGTCGGAAGGTCCTTGGTCGCTCATACTGTAAACTAACAAATAGTCAGATAACACACAACAGATATGCACGTATTTCCATAATTTATTTCCTAACATTTTGAATAATATCTTGGTGTCAACAGAACACTTCTATGGCTGAATCAGTGGCTTAGCTCTGATACCACCTTCTGTCGCAACCCCCGTCCCCTATCTGTCCCATGAACGGGCGGCCGCAGCCATTTTTGGTGGTATCGGTGTTTATCATTTTTGGCAGCGGAATTTACATCAGGACCGTAGTTAGGAAATATTTTATCAGAGTCAAACACCATATTTTATATAAATAAACACAGTGGGATAAAACCCAAGTTTTCATTACAAACTGATTTATAGAGATAATTCCTATTTTATTGAATAAAACATCTTTATTTAGGTAACTTTTATAGCCACTTTTCCAAGCCTTCAGTGCTGTCCAGCTGGCTTCTATTTGGCTTTCACATTTTGTTACCTGAAATGCATTTAAAAACATTTTGTCAGTGGGAAATACTGGTGAGCGAATCCCAGTTTAATCAAGAAGAGTCTTATCAATTTACAGTATTGAGAGTGATTACAATGTTTATATCTACACAATTACTCATTCAGTATTGTCAATCCTGACTGGTGGGTCATATTACTCATTGGCTATCTCGTTGTCCAATAGTAACTGTAACAACCCTCGGAAAAATCAACACCCTTATAATTATTCCGACACCCTGTTATATGTTAAAATACCCTTATATATTTTATATTACACCCCGTATGTGAAAACCGAGCCCTAAATAGATTATAACATATAAAATATAATAAAAACAAGAAATATAGGGCTGAGGAGGGCCGCGTAATACCTCACCCCTAGTTTACGCGGGCCGTATGAGAGTGTGACCGGACTCCGCTGAAACCTTTAGTTGAAGCGGGCCGCGTAAGGGTTATTCTTAGTTAACGCGGGCCGCGAGAGCTCGTGAAACGCGGATGCACCAGATGCCGACATGTGTCGACATCGTGTCAAGTCTAGTAGCTGACCCACCTAAGCTATATGTTGACCGCGTGTTGACGCGGGCCGCGTAAGGCTTAGCCTTACCTTACGCGGGCCGCGTAAGGACCAGATTACACGACTATATAAGAAGGCCATCAGACTTCGTTTTCCGTCGCTCACAATCTCAATTCTAAATCCCAATTCTGTAGGAAAGTTATAATACACGGGTATTATACCCTAATTAGCGAGGTTCTGCTTCATTGTAAGTATTATAACCCTAGTTTCGTAATAGTTACGCTGCCCGATTGATTTAGGGTTCCGTAACAACTGTCGTGGTTCTGCCCGACGTAGTTGTTGGAATGTCGTCTCGGGGAAGGTATTATTAATATTTTCAAAGGGTTATGATACTAACCAATGTACATTTGTATAAATTATAGAGTATACCCAGGAAACCCTTACGAAAAGCCTAAGACAGCAATGTGAGTTTATCCTCTTTTTGATAATCTTTTTGGTAATGTTTTACCAAACCTTAAATGTTTTTCTATGAAATTTAGCAGTGATTGAGTCTTTATAGTTCTTCAATTACTGCCGGTATGTTGGGGTTTTGTATACAAAATTTGGTACTACTTGCGAGTAGTAAGTCGGGATGACAATACGTTACCATTGGACAATGAGTTAGCCAATGGGTAATATGACCCACAAGTCAGGATTGATAATACCAAATGGAGTAATTGTGTAGACATAAACAAAGTGACCACTCTCAATACTGTTCACTGTGACTTTAAACTTGATTAAACTGGGATTCACTCACCAGTATTTTCCGCTGACAAATATTTTTAAAACATGTTTCAGGTAACATAATGTGAACAACCAATTAGTAAAAAGCCAGCTGGAGAGCACTGAAGGCTTGGGAAAAATGTGGCTATAAAAGTTACCTAATAAACGATGTTTTAAAATTCAATAAAGTAGGGTTTATCCCTATAATGTATTGTAATAAGAAACTTGGGTTTTTGCTCATGTTATTATTAATATAAAAGAAGGTGGTTTTACTCTGATAAACATTTCCTAACTACGGTCCTGATGTAAATTCCGCTGCGAGACTAAATAAAATCTGATACCACCAAACTCTGTGATCACGTCCGCCTGTTCCCGGGGATCAGGGATCGGGGGTTGTGACAGAAGGTGGTATCAGAGCCTAGCCACTAGTCTGAGCCAAATAAGTGTTCTGCTGACACTTAAATTTTGAATTAATGTTAGGAAATAAAATAAGGAAATACATGCATAACTGTAATTATGTGTTATGTGTTAATTGACTATCTGTTAGTTTTCAGTATGAGTGATCAAGGGCCATCAGACGTGAATCGTCAGTTAGCTGATTCACCTAGGAGTGAAGGTACATCATCACAGCCTGCCCTCTCTGGGTATACTGCTGATCAGGAAGACGGGATATTTGCTTTTAGAGCTAAATCTGAAGAACCATTTCCTACTAAGAAACGAGGATGGTTCAGTAAAGAAGCTTTTGCTCGTAGAAAAAGAATGAGGAAATTGCAACAGCAAAAGGCTTTAGCAGCTATTAGGAGAGAGACAAATGCCCATACTCAAGATATACTAAATAGAAGCCTAGCAAATTTCCATATCTTAGCCACAACTGCTGCTGACCCAAGTCTGGAACAATTAGTAGCCCCACAACCACAAAACCCAGAACAACCCATGGAAATAGAAAATCAGGAAAACCAAGAAGAGATGTACAACTTTAACCCAGAAGAAATCCCTAGAGTGCCTGCACCAAACCCCATAGACCCGAATTATGACCCCTGGTGGGACGACAATAGAGACTTTGTGCAACGTTACCCTATCCAGGATTATCCACCCATACAGAACATAGAAGTTTACCCAGGTATGGACCCTTTAGATCCCTATTATCAAAATAACTATATTAGGGAAATATTAGAGGATCCTTACCAATTTCAGGAATTGTCACCCCCATATCAGGAAAATGCACCCCAGATTCCAAACCCAGTCCGAGAACCTGCATCCCCAATGAGTGCAGAAAACGTTCAAGAACTTAGGACTTTCGGGGAGGAAATTTTAGAGAGCAGTGAGAGGATGCGTCAGGTGGGAGAGCGTCTCGTATGGAAATACGATGAGCGCAATATGGATTTTTGGATAAATCCATATCCTTGAATGTTAGAATGGAGGAAGTGGTAGTAATAATAATAAAAATAAAAATAAAATAAAAATATGTGTGTACGGATGCATATTACTATTTTATTTCTGTTGGTATTGTAATCTTTATTTCTGTACTAGTGTGTAATAGACGCATAAGTATATGAAAAGAGTAAGTAGCAATGATCTACGTTTTTGGTTAGATTGTGTGTCAGGTGATCAATTATATTACTTACCATTTTGTTATATTAATATGGGATAAATGTTTAAAATTCAGATGGCCGATGAAGGAAATCAAGGAAATCTGAATAACGATAACCAGAGTAACATTAACGTGGTTAATGATAATCCGAGTGTCAATAACAATGGAAATCAAGTGGACAATAATGCTATCCAACACATAGTAGCACAAGGAATTATAGATGCAATGCCATTTATACTTCAAACTGTTAAGGATGCTGATAATAAAAGTTGGCATAGAAGTAAGGGACCACTTGAACCAGAAAACAGTGTGAACAATGGACCTGTACTTCAAATGCCTATTCCCAAATGAAGAAGAACCGTGCCTAACGGTTGTTCTTATAAAGAATTCTAGTCTTGTAAACCAATGGAATTCCCGGGCAATGAAGGGGCCATTAGAAAAGACTGAGGCAGTCTTAAGTATAAGTAAGTGTGCTGAAGAAGATAAGATATTGTTTGCTTCTAATCTGTTTAAGAATGCAACATTAGAATGGTGGAACACTATCCTCCAGACAAGAGGAAGTGATCAAACCTATAATATGGAATGGGAAGAATTTAAAAACAAGGTAGAAAGGAAATTCTGCCCACCCAATGAAAAAGAACAGATAGCAAACAAATTCCTAAATCTTAGGATGACTGGTGTAGATAGCAAAGGGTACACAAAGCTATTTTTCGAATATGCTAGGATAGTGCCAACTCTTGCTTCACCAGAACCAGTGTTAATCTCTCGTTATATTTGGGGATTAATAGGGTAGATAAGACACATAGTCAAGGCAGCTAGACCTCAAACCATAGAAGAAGCTGTAGAATTAACAAATACCTTGACTGATGAGTTAGTCCGTACTAGAGAAGAGGATCAGAGGAGGAACTTAACTCAAAGGCTTACTCAAGAATTTCGTTCCGGAAATTATAAACGTAAGAATATGGGTTCTACCTCTGCAACATACTGCAAGGTCTGCAAGAAAAAGCATTCGGGAAAATGCTCCATTCTCTGTAATCATTGTAAGATGCCAGGACACAAGGAAGAAAATTGCAGGAAGAAAACCAGTAATGGATTATGCTACAACTGTGGAGAAAAAGGTCATATCAGGCCAAATTGTCCAAAATTAGCTCCAGCCACAGACAACAAGAATACCAAAAATGCTAGAGCATTTGTTCTGACTGCAGATGAAGCCAGAATGATTCCAGATGTCATAGCTGGTACGTATTTAGTTAATGATGTCTTTGCTAAAGTATTATTTGACTCTGGTGCAAACCAAAGTTTTGTTAATACATCGTTTTGCAAATTTCTAAATCAGTCATTAACTAAACTACCACAAGAATGTGTAGTAGAGACAGCTAACGGAGAAACTATTAGAATTTCTGAAATCTTGCAGGGAGCAAGCATAGAAATTTTAAATCAGAAATTTATTGCAAATCTGTATCCCATAAATCTAGTAGGATTTGATGTTGTTTTAGGAATGGATTGGTTGATAGCCAATAAAGCCAATATTTTATGTGATCAAAAGTTAATCCAAGTAAATTCACCGAAAGGTAAAACGATCACAATTAAAGGAGATAAGCCCTTTAGATCTACTAAATTCATTTCTGTGATGAAAACTGCAAGTTGTATGAGAAAAGGTTCTATAGTGTATTTGATTTCTATAATCACTAACACTAAAGGGAAAGAACTAAAAGATATTCCAGTAGTATCTCAGTTTTCAGATATCTTTCCAGAAGAATTACCAGGACTACCTCCAGACAGAGAAGTTGAATTCAGAATTCACCTATTACCAGGAACATCACCAATTGCCAAAGCACCTTACCGTTTGGCACCTGCAGAAATGCAAGAATTGAAGAAACAACCAGACGAATTGTTAGAAAAAGGATTTATACAACCAAGTTCATCGCCATGGGGAGCGCCGATACTATTTGTTAAAAAGAAGGATGGATCAATGCGTATGTGCATTGATTATCGTGAATTAAACAAGGTCACGATTAAGAATCGGTACCCATTACCGAGAATCGATGATTTGTTTGATCAACTGCAAGGAGCTCGATTTTTCTCTAAGATCGATTTAAGGTCAGGATATCATCAATTAAAGGTACAGGAAGAGGACATTACTAAGACCGCATTTAGAACGAGGTATGGCCATTATGAATTTACTGTCATGCCATTTGGTTTAACCAATGCCCCAGCTGCATTTATGGACATGATGAACCGAATATGTAAGCCATATTTAGATAAATTCATAATTGTATTTATAGATGATATTCTAATTTATTCTAAGAATAAAGAGGATCATGCAAAACATTTGCACATACTTTTAAGTTTGTTAAGAAAGGAAAAGCTTTATGCTAAGTTTTCTAAGTGTGAATTTTGGTTAGAACAAGTACAATTTCTTGGACACCTAGTCAATCATGAAAGAATTCATGTAGATCCAACCAAGATTGAGGCAATTACCAAATGGAAAACCCCTGAGTCACCAACTGAGGTTAGAAGTTTCTTAGGATTGGATGGTTATTATAGAAGATTTATTAAAGATTTTTCTAGAATAGCCATTCCTTTAACTAAGCTAACCTGTAAATCTGTTAAGTTTGAATGGGGATTAAAACAAGATGAAGCCTTTAGAATTCTTAAGCAAAGATTGACCCATACACCTATATTAGCATTACCAGAAGGAACTGAAGACTTTGTAGTCTATTGTGATGCTTCTAAATTAGGTTATGGATGTGTGTTGATGCAACGACAGAAGGTTATAGCTTATGCATCTAGACAACTTAAGAATCATGAAGAAAATTATTCAACCTATGATTTAGAATTAGGAGCTATAATTTTTGCTCTTAAGATTTGGAGACATTACCTTTATGGTAGTAAGTTTACCATATTTACTGATCATAAGAGTTTAAGGTATGTTTTCGGACAGAAAGAGTTGAATATGAGACAAAGACGTTGGATGGAATTTCTTAGTGATTATGACTGTGATATCCAATATCATGAAGGAAGAGCAAATGTAGTAGCAGATGCTTTAAGCCGAAAGTATCATGAAAAGCCAAAAAGGGTACATTCTCTTAAATTAAATCTACAAGTAGATTTAAATGATCAAATAAGAGAAGCACAAGAATCAGTAATCAAGAATGATTCTGAGCAATTAAAAGGTATGCTAAAAGAATTAAAACAAGGAACAGATGGAATTTGGAGATTCCATGAAAAGAGAATGTGGATACCTAAATTAGGAAATCTACGTAATCGTATATTAGAAGAAGCCCATAAATCTAAGTATACGATACATCCAGGAAGTGATAAAATGTACCAGGATTTAAGGAAAAATTTCTGGTGGATAGGAATGAAAAAGGACATAGCAACCTATGTTTCTAAATGTTTAACTTGCTCACAAGTTAAAGCTGAACATCAGAAACCCTCAGGTTTGTTACAACAATTAGAAATGCCAGTCTGGAAATGGGAATTAATAACAATGGATTTTGTTACTAAATTACCCAAAACTAGGAAAGGAAATGATACAATCTGGGTGATTGTAGATAGACTAACTAAGTCAGCTCATTTTCTACCAATGAAGGAAACAATTAGTATGGAACAATTAGCTAAGTTGTATGTAAATGAAATTGTTTCTTTACATGGCATTCCTTTATCAATTGTTTCTGATAGAGATAGTAGATTTACCTCTCGTTTTTGGTCAAGTTTCCAAAAGGCAATGGGAACCAAATTAAGGTTAAGCACAGCTTATCATCCTCAAACAGATGGACAAAGTGAAAGGACAATTCAGACAATGGAGGACATGCTTAGAGCTTGTGTAATTGACTTTGGAGGTAATTGGGATGAACACTTACCTTTAATAGAATTTTCTTATAATAATAGTTATCACACAAGTATCAATGTTGCACCATTCGAAGCACTTTATGGAAGAAAATGTCGAACCCCAGTCTGTTGGGCAGAAATTGGGGAACAGCAATTATCTGGACCAGAAATAGTGCAGGAAACAACTGACAAAATTATTCAAGTCAAAGAACGACTAAAAGCAGCACGTGATTGACAAAAGAGTTATGCTGATAACCGATGCAAGCCATTGGAATTTCAAGTAGGAGATAGAGTATTGTTGAAAGTCTCTCCTTGGAAAGGAGTGGTAAGATTCATCAAACGAGGAAAGTTAAGTCCCAGGTATGTTGGACCTTTTAAGATTATTAGAAGAATAGGACCTGTAGCCTATCAGCTACAACTGCCAGAGGAAATGGCAGGAATACATGATGTGTTTCATGTATCTAATCTTAAAAAGTGTTTAGCTGATGAATCACTGATAGTGCCTCTTAAGGATATAGAAGTAAATGAACAACTCAAGTTTGTAGAAAGACCTCTACAAATTGAAGATAGGAAAGTCAAGAATCTCAAGCACAAAAGACTAGTTCTAGTCAAAGTGAAGTGGGATTCCAAAAGAGGACCTGAATACACATGGGAGCTCGAGTCAGAAATGAAAAGGAAATATCCGCACTTGTTTCAGTAGATCTCGAGGACGAGCTCTAAACAAGGTGGGGAGAATGTAACAACCCTCGGAAAAATCAACACCCTTATAATTATTCCGACACCCTGTTATATGTTAAAATACCCTTATATATTTTATATTACACCCCGTATGTGAAAACCGAGCCCTAAATAGATTATAACATATAAAATAAAATAAAAACAAGAAATATAGGGCTGAGGCGGGCCGCGTAATACCTCACCCCTAGTTTACGCGGGCCGTATGAGAGTGTGACCGGACTCCGCTGAAACCTTTAGTTGAAGCGGGCCGCGTAAGGGTTATGCTTAGTTAACGCGGGCCGCGAGAGCTCGTGAAACGCGGATGCACCAGATGCCGACACGTGTCGACATCGTGTCAAGTCTAGTAGCTGACCCAGCTAAGCTATATGTTGACCGCGTGTTGACGCGGGCCACGTAAGGCTTAGCCTTACCTTACGCGGGCCGCGTAAGGACCAGATTACACGACTATATAAGAAGGCCATCAGACTTCATTTTCCGTCGCTCACAATCTCAATTCTAAATCCCAATTCTGTAGGAAAGTTATAATACACGGGTATTATACCCCTAATTAGCGAGGTTCTGCTTCATTGTAAGTATTATAACCCCAGTTTCGTAATAGTTACGCTGCCCGATTGATTTAGGGTTCCGTAACAACTGCCGTGGTTCTGCCCGACATAGTTGTTGGAATGCCGTCTCGGGGAAGGTATTATTAATATTTTCAAAGGGTTATGATACTAACCAATGTACATTTGTATAAATTATAGAGTATACCCAGGAAACCCTTACGAAAAGCCTAAGACAGCAATGTGAGTTATCCTCTTTTTGATAATCTTTTTGGTAATGTTTTACCAAACCTTAAATGTTTTACTATGAAATTTAGCAGTGATTGAGTCTTTGTAGTTCTTCAATTACTGCCGGTATGTTGGGGTTTTGTATACAAAATTTGGTACTACTTGCGAGTAGTAAGTCGGGATGACAATACGTTACCATTGGACAATGAGTTAGCCAATGGGTAATATGACCCACAAGTCAGGATTGATAATACCAAATGGAGTAATTGTGTAGACATAAACAAAGTGATCACTCTCAATACTGTTCACTGTGACTTTAAACTTGATTAAACTGGGATTCACTCACCAGTATTTTCCGCTGACAAATATTTTTAAAACATGTTTCAGGTAACATAATGTGAACAGCCAATTAGTAAAAAGCCAGCTGGAGAGCACTGAAGGCTTGGGAAAAATGTGGCTATAAAAGTTACCTAATAAACGATGTTTTAAAATTCAATAAAGTAGGGTTTATCCCTATAATGTATTGTAATAAGAAACTTGGGTTTTTGCTCATGTTATTATTAATATAAAAGAAGGTGGTTTTACTCTGATAAACATTTCCTAACTACGGTCCTGATGTAAATTCCGCTGCGAGACTAAATAAAATCTGATACCACCAAACTCTGTGATCACGTCCGCCTGTTCCCGGGGATCAGGGATCGGGGTTTGTGACAGTAACGTGTTCCACATTTTGTATACAAAACCCCAACATCCCGGCAGTAATTGAAGAACTACAAAGAATCAATCACTTCTAATCACAATGCAAAATAATTAAGGTTTTGTAAAAACAGTTTACAAAAAGGAGATTACTCACATTGCTGTCTTAGGGTTTTCCTTAAGGATTTTCTGGTGATTATCTATTAATTACACAAATGCACACACGTTAGTATAATAACCCAATATTTACATTAGTAATACCCTCCCCGAGACGGTATTCCAACGACTACATCAGGCAGAACCACGACAGCCGTTACGGAACCCTGGATCAATCGGGCAGCGTATCTAATACGTAACCGGGGTTATGATACTTACAACGGGGCAGAACTTCATTATTTAGGGGGGTATTATGCCCGAGAATAGCTTATACTATGTAAAATTTCGAGAGAGAAAGAAATTGTGGGGCGAGTTGGGACTAAAGGCCGATGGCCTCTATATATAGTGCCTGATTCGGACCTTGTTGTGCCCCGCGTAGAACTCGGCCAAGGGCTTCGCGGTCCGCGAGGACTTCTAGTCTAGGCTATAGCTTGGCTGAGTTGACTCGTAGGCTCCACACGCGTCATGACACGTGGCAGTCTAGGGTGCGGCCTGATCCTCCATCTGTCGCGGCCCGCGTAAGAACCCTTAAGGGTCTTCGCGGCCCGCCAGGGAACATAAAAACCGTTTTTATTTTTATTTTAATTATATAAAGGTATATAGGGCCAAATATCGTATACGTGGTGTATTTTTTTAGGACATAAAGGGACACTTTAATTATATTAGGGGTGCCGGAATAAATTTTGGAGGGTTGTTATATCCTCCCCACCTTGTTTTAGAACTCGTCCTCGAGGTCTACTGGAACAGGTGTGGATATTTCTTTTGCATCTCTGATTCAAGCTCCCATGTGTAGTGTTGTCCTCTTTTGGAGTCCCATTTTACTTTGACTAGAACCAATCTCTTGTGTTTGAGATTCTTGACTTTCCTGTCTTCGATCTGTAGAGGTCATTCTACAAATTTTAACTGTTCATTTATTTCTATATCTTTAAGAGGTACTACCAGTGGTTCATCAGCTAAGCATTTCTTGAGATTACATACATGAATATATCATGTATTCCTGCCATTTCCTCTGGCAGCTATAGCTGATAGGCTACAGGTCCTATTCTTTTAATAATCTCAAAAGGTCCAACATACCTGGGGCTTAGCTTTCCCCTTTTGATGAATCTTACTACTCATTTCCAAGGAGAAACTTTCAATAACACCTTGTCTCCTACCTGAAATTCCAATGGCTTTCGTCTGTTATCAGCTTAACTCTTCTGTCGGTCACGTGCTGCTTTCAGTCGTTCCTTGACTTGAATAATCTTGTCTGTTGTTTCTTGTACTATCTCAGGTCCGGATAGTTGTTTTTCTCCAATTTATGCCCAACAAACTAGGGTTCGGCACTTTCGTCCATAAAGTGCTTCAAATGGTGCAGCATTGATACTTGTGTGATAGCTGTTATTCTAAGAAAATTATATTAATGGTAAATGATCGTCCCAATTACCTCCGAAATCAATTACACAAGCTCTAAGCATATCTTCCATTGTCTGAATCATCCTTTCACTTTGTCCATCCGTTTGAGGAAGATAAGCGGTGCTTAGATTTAGCTTGGTTCCCATGGCTTTTTGGAAATTTGTCCAAAAATGAGAGGTAAAACGGCTATCCCTATCAGAAACAATTGATAAAGGAATTCCATGTATTGAAACTATTTCATTTACATACAATTTAGCTAACTGTTCCATACTGAAAGTTTCTTTCATTGGTAGGAAATGAGCTGACTTCGTTAGCCTGTCTACAATCACCCAGATTGTATCATTACCTTTCCTTGTTTTGGGTAGTTTGGTAACAAAATCCATTGTTAATAATTCCCATTTACATACTGGCATTTCTAACTGCTGCAATAATCCTGAGGGTTTCTGATGTTTAGCTTTAACTTGGGAACAGGTTAAACATTTAGAAACATAAGTTGCTATATCTTTCTTCATTCCTATCCACCAGAAGTTCTTTCTTAAGTCCTGATACATCTTATCACTTCCAGGATGCATCGTATACTTAGACTTATGAGCTTCTTCTAATTTAGGTATCCACATTCTCTTCTTATGGAATCTCCAAATTCCATCTGTTCCTTGTTCTAGTTCCTTAATCATTCCTTTCAACTTTTCAGTATCATCTTTGATTACTAATTCTTGTGCCTTTCTAATTTGTTCATTTAAATCTACCTGTAGATTTAATTTAAGAGAACGTATTCTTTTTGGCTTTTCATGATACTTTTGACTTAAAGCATCAGCTACTACATTTGCCTTACCTACATGATACTGGATATCACAATCATAATCACTAAGTATCTCCATCCAGCGTCTTTGCCTCATATTCAACTCCTTTTGTTCGAAAACATACCTTAAACTCTTATGGTCGGTGAAAATGGTAAACTTACTACCGTAAAGGTAATGTCTCCAAATCTTAAGGGCAAAAATTATAGCTCCTAATTCTAAATTATGTGTTGAATAATTCTCTTCATGATTCTTAAGTTGTCTAGAGCCATAAGCTATAACCTTTTGGCGTTGCATCAACACACATCCATAACCTAACTTAGAAGCATCACAATAGACTAAATTATGTGTTGAATAATTCTCTTCATGATTCTTCAGTTCCTTCTGGTAATGCTAATATGGGTGCGTTGGTTAATCTTTGCTTAAGAATTCTAAAGGCTTCTTCTTGTTTTGGTCCCCATTCAAACTTAACAGATTTACATGTTAGCTTAGTTAAAGGAATGGCTATTCTAGAAAAATCTCGAATAAATCTTCTATAATAACCGACCAATCCTAAGAAACTTCTAACCTTGGTTGGTGACTCAGGGGTTTTCCATTTGGTAATTGCCTCGATCTTGGTGGGGTCCACATGAATTCCTTCATGATTAACTAAATGTCCGAGAAACTATACATGTTCTAACCAAAACTCGCACTTCAAAAATTTTGCATAAAGCTTTTCTTTTTCTTAATAAACTTAGAAGTGTGTGCAGATGCGCTGCGTGTTCCTCCTTATTCTTAGAGTAAATGAGAATATCATCTATAAAGACAATTATGAATTTATCCAAATATGGCTTACATATTCGGTTCATCATGTCCATAAATGCAGCTGGGGCATTAGTCAAACCAAATGGCATGAAAGTAAATTCATAATGGCCATATCTTGTTCTAAATGCGGTCTTAGGAATGTCCTCTTCATGTACCTTTAATTGATGATATCCTGAGCGTAAATCGATCTTAGAGAAAAATCGAGCTCCTTGCAACTGATCAAACAAATCATCGATCCTCGGTAATGGATACCGATTTTTAATCGTGACCCTGTTCAATTCACGGTAATCAATGCACATTCGCATTGATCCGTCTTTCTTCTTGACGAATAAGATTGGTGCTCCCCATGGCGATGAACTTGGCTGTATGAATCCTTTTTCTAACAATTCGTCTAACTGTTTCTTCGGTTCCTGCATTTCTGCGGGTGCCACACGATAAGGGGCTTTGGCGATTGGTGCTGTTCCTGGTAGCAGACGAATCCTAAATTCAACTTCCCTATCTAACGGTAGTCCTGGTAATTCTTCTGGAAACACATCTGGAAACTGAGATACTACAGGAATATCTTTCAGTTCTTTTTCTTTAGTGTTAGTGACTATGGAAATCAAATACACTAATGATCCTTTTCTTATATAACTTGTTGTTTTCGTCACAGAGATGAATTTTGTGGATCAAGAGGGCTTATCTCTTTTAATTGTGATCTTTTCACCCCTTGGTGAGTTTACTTGAATTGACTTTTGATAACATAAAATACTGGCTTTATTGGCTATTAACCAATCCATTCCTAATACAACATCAAATCCTACCAGATTCATTGGATAAAGGTTTGCAATAAATTTTTGATTTAAAAATTCTATTCTTGCTCCATGCAAGATTTCAGAAATCTTAATGGTTTCCCCATTTGCTATCTCTACTAGACATTCTTGTGGAAGTTTAGTTAATGGTTGATTGAGAAGTTTGCAAAATGAAGTATTAATAAAACTTTGGTTTGCACCAGAGTCAAATAATACTTTAGCAAAAACATCATTAACTAAAAACGTACCGGCTATCACATCCGGAATCATATTAGCTTCTTCTGCAGTCAGAACAAATGCTCTAGCATTTTTAGTATTCTTGTTGTTTGCAGCTGGAGCTAGCTTTGGACAGTTTGGCTTGATATGACATTGTTCTCCACAGTTGTAGCATATCCTGTTGTTAGGCTTCTTCCTGCACTCTTTCTCCTTGTGTCCAGATATTTTGCAAAAATTGCAATATATAGAGCATCTTCTAGAATGCTTCCTTTTGCAATATTTGCAGTAAGGTGCAGAGGTAGAACCTACATTTTTCCCACGGTTGGAATTTCCATAACGGAATTCTTGGGTAAGCCTTTGAGCTAAGTTCCTCCTCTGGTCCTCTTCTCGTGTACGTACTAATTCATCAGTCAAGGTGTTTGCTAGTTCTACAGCTTCTTCTATAGTTTGAGGCCTAGCTGCCTTGACTACATACCTAATCTCACTGATTAATCCCCAGATGTAACGGGAGATTAATACTGGTTCAGGTGATGCAAGGGTCGGTACTATTCTAGCATATTCGAAGAATAATGTAGTGTAACCCTTACTATCCACTCCAGTCATTCTAAGGTTTAAGAACTTATTTGCTATCTGTTCCTTTTCATTGGGAGGGCATAATTTCCTTTCTATCATGTTGTTAAATTCCTCCCATTCCATATTGTAAACCCGGTCACTTCCCCTAGACTGGAGGATAGTGTTCCACCATTCTAAATCTGAGTTCTTAAACAGATTGGAGGCAAACATTATCTTATCCTCTTCCGCACACTTGCTTATTTTTAAAACTACCTCAGTCTTTTCTATCCAGCGTAGAGCTGCAACGGCCCCTTCATTGCCCGAGAATTCCATTGGTTTACAATACCAGAATTCTTTATAAGAACAACCATAAGACATGGTTCTTCTTCTTTTGGGAATGAGCAACTGAAGTATGGATCCATTGTTTACGCTGTTTTCTGGTTCCGTGGGTCGTTTACTATAACAGTTACTTTTATTATCTGCTTCCCTAACCGTTTGGATAATATATGGCATTGCGTCTATAATTCCTTGTCCCACTATGTGTTGGATGACACTATTATCCACTTGGGTTCCATTATTATTGTTGTTCGGGTTATCGTTATTCAGGTTATTGTTACTCTGGTTTTCCTGGTTCACTTCGTTGTCCATCTAAATTTTAAACATTTACCATGTATTAATATCTTAAGATAATATTTAATGTAAATGATCACATAACATGCACATGTTGGTCAAAAATGTCGAACATTGCGACTTACTCTTTCTTATATATTATGCATCTAATACAAACTGAAACTAGAATTTAAAATTACAATACTATTAGGCATCAGTAGATATAGTCTAGATTTTTTTTTCAAACATACACACATATTATATATTATTATTATTATTTTATTATTATTATTACTATTACTGGTATGGGTTCATCCAGAACTCCATATTATGCTCGTCATACTTCCAGACGAGTCGTTCTCCTATTTGTCTTATTCTCTCGCTACCTTCTAAAATCTCCTCACCAAAGGTTTGGAGTTCTTGCACATTCTCTGCACTCATTGGGGGTGCAGGGGCTGGTACTGGGTTTGGGAATTGGGTCATGGGTTCTTGGTAAGGATAAGGATTCTCTAAAATTTCCCTAATGTATTGGTCATTATCGTAATAGGGATCTAGAGGGTCCAAGTCTGGGTAAGCATCTAGGTTTGGCATGGGTTCGTCTTCTGGTATAGGGTAATGTTGCTGGTAATCTCTATGGTCATCAAACCACGGATCGTAGTTTGGGTCTAAGGGATTGGGTGCTGGTATCCTAGGTATCTCAGCTGCGTTAAATCAGGCATTGGGATTTGATTTTTAGGTTATTTTCAATTTCCATTGGCTGGGTGGGAAATAGTGGTAAAGGCTGGGGTGCTATGAGTTGTTCAAGGTTTGGGTCGGCAGCTGTGGTTGCTAGGATATGGAAATTTGCTAAACTCCTATTGAGTATATCCTGGGTGTGAGCATCTGTTTCTCTTTTAGCAGCTACTAACACTCGCTGCTGTTGTAACTTTTTCATTCTCTTCCTATGTTCATGCGCTCCTCTACGGAACCATCCTCTCTTTTTAGGAGGGAATGGCTCTTCAGACTGAGCCTTAAACATGAATATCCCATCTTCATTGTCAGCTGAATACCCTGAGAGGGTAGGCTGTGAAGAGGTGCCTTCGCTCCTAGGTGAGCTGGACAACTAACGGTAAGCGTCGGAAG
Source organism: Helianthus tuberosus (assembly GCA_030545235.1). NCBI lineage: Eukaryota > Viridiplantae > Streptophyta > Magnoliopsida > Asterales > Asteraceae > Helianthus > Helianthus tuberosus. The sequence continues at coordinate 92,801,767 of CM060452.1, forward strand.
GCCCTTGGTCGCTCATACTGTAAACTAACAAATAGTCAAATAACACACAACAGATATGCATGTATTTTCATATTTTATTTCCTAACATTTTGAATAATATCTTGGTGTCAGCAGAACACTTCTGTGGCTGAATCAGTGGCTTAGCTCTGATACCACCTTCTGTCGCAACCCCCGTCCCCTATCTGTCCTGGGATCGGGCAGCCGCGACCATTTTTGGTGGTATCGGTGTTTCTCATTTTTGTCAGCGGAATTTACATCAGGAACGTAGTTAGGAAATATTTTATCAGAGTAAAACACCATATTTTATATAAATAAACACATTGGAATAAAATCCAAGTTTTCATTACAAACTGATTTACAGAGATAATTCCTATTTTAATGAATAAAACATCTTTATTTAGGTAACTTTTATAGCCACTTTTCCAAGCCTTCAGTGCTGTCCAGCTGGCTTCTCTTTGGCTTTCACATTTTGTTACCTGAAACGCGTTTAAAAACATTTTGTCAGTGGGAAATACTAGTGAGCGAATCCCTGTTTAATCAAGAAGAGTTCTATCAATTTACAGTATTGAGAGCGATTACAATGTTTATATCTACACAATTACTCATTCAGTATTGTCAATCCTGACTGGTGGGTCATATTACTCATTGGCTATCTCGTTGTCCAATAGTAACGTGTTCCACATTTTTTATACAAAACCTCAAGATACCGACAGTAATTGAAGAACTACAAAGACTCAATCACTGCTAATCACATTGCAAAATAATTAAGGTTTTGTAAAAACAGTTTACAAAAAGGAGATTACTCAAATTGTTGTCTTAGTGTTTTCCTTAAGGATTTCCTGGTGATTATCTATTAATTACACAATTGCACATGCGTTAGTATAATAACCTAATATTTACATTAGTAATACCCTCCCCGAGACGGTATTCCAACGACACGTCAGGCAGAACCACGACAGCCGTTACGGAATCCTGGATCAATCGGACAGCGTATCTAATACGTAACCGGGGTTATGATACTTACAACGGGGCAGAACTTCGTTATTTAGGGGGTATTATGCCCGAGAATAGCTTATACTATGTAAAATTTTGATAGAGAAAGAAATTGTGGGGCGAGTTGGGACTGAAGGCCGATGGCCTCTATATATAGTGCCTGATTCGGACCTTGTTGCGCCCCGCGTAGAACTCGGCCAAGGGCTTTGCGGCCCGCGAGGACTTGTAGACTAGGCTATAGATTGGCTGAGTTGACTCATAGGTTCCACACACGTCATGACATGTGGCAGTCTAGGGTGCGGCCTGATCCTTCATCTGTCGCGGCCCGCGTAAGAACCCTTAAGGGTCTTCGCCGCCCGCCAGGGAACATAAATTTTTTTTATTTTTATTTTAATTATATAAAGGTATATAGGGCCAAATATCGTATACGTGGTGTATTTTTTAGGACATATATTGACACTTTAATTATATTGGGGGTGTCGGAATAAATTTTGGATGGTTATAAAATTGAACTAGATGCAAAGGCTTTTAGCATAGTAGCTTCAGCTCTTCCAAATGACATTTATGTTGGACTGTTACACTGTATCAGTGCCAAAGAGCTGTGGGATGCCCTAAAAGAACAGTTCGGTGGTACAAAAGAGGTGATAGAAAATAACAGAGAAGTTTTGAATCAACAGTATGAAACCTTTTGTCATGTGAAAGGAGAATCTCTAACACAGCAATTTGAACGTTTTAGTTGTCTCATTAGTGAGCTGAAACTTATTAAAGTTGAACTTATAAAGTCAACCATAAATACCAGGTTTCTAAGGTCACTTCCTGAAAAATGGGACACAATTGCTTTTGTAACCAGAAATTCAGTTGGGTTCAAAGACTTAACACTGACTCAACTTCATGGTCGACTCCTCACCTACGAGAGAGAGTTGAATCAGAAAAAGAAGTTACAAGAGTCAGGGAAGGTTGCTGATGACTATTCATTTGGTAGCACAACACTTCTTGGTCAAGAATATTCTGGTAGTAGTAAGGATCAGAGTTATGATCATTACATTGACATAACTGCTGGTGGAGCTTTTAACAACTCTGATTCTTACTCAACTAACTATGCTTTCACAGCTAGTAGTGAAAACCAGAATTCTGACAATCTATTCTTTGAACTCAATGATCTCCAGCATTTTGATCCCACTGATCTAGAGGAAATGGACATATTGCATCAATTGGCACTGCTGAGTGTAAGAACCAGCAAGTTTTATAAAAGATCAGGGAGAAAATTTCTAGGGTTACATGGGAACTTGAAAGTTGGGTTGGATAACTCAAAGATAAAGTGTTACAAGTGTAATAGGCTAGGACACTTTGCTAGAGAGTGTAGAAGTAACCAAAACAGTGGACCAATCATAACACACCCTAGTCCTAGACCTCAAAACTCATAATACACTGTGCACTATTACCAAAATACCCATGTTACTCATGTAAACACTGCTCACTATGCACACCCTGTAACCCCTGTTCCAGTGCAATATGTTCAAACCACTGTTCCTCAAATACAGTATGTCTAAACCCCAGTTCCTCAGGTCCAAATGCAACAACCTGCACAACATGCTGCACAAACATCTGCTCCAGCAGAGGCCAGTCAGCAAAGTTTCTTTACCTAAGGCTTTGTTGATTGGAGTAGCATGCCTGATGAATTAACTGATGAAAACTTTGCTCTATTTGCTAAGAATGATGCTTCTAGTGATGAATTTTGTTTTGTAGCATTAGAGTCAATTCCTGAAGGGATGGAAACTGAAGAAGGAGCATCCAGTGCTGAAACAGTGGATGAGATTGCTGAAGTAGTGGTTACTGCTGTTGTTGGTGAACATCTGATGGAGAAGGAAGTCAAACCACTATTAGAGCCTCTTGCTGACCCATGGTGCAAGGAAGAAGAGAAAGAAAAAGAAAAAGAGAACAACTGTGATTGTGAAAATGTTTGTGATTGTGACATGATGGCTGCAACTAAGGTATCACCTCAGGTCTTACAAAACCTATGTTAAGACAAATGCATCATAGCATTTGCTAATGTTAAAGAGGTGAATGAAAACCTTAGAGACAAGATCTTAAAAGATGAAATACAATTTGAAAGGTCTATCAAAGAACTTAAAAACAAATTGTTTGAAAAGGAAAGTGAAATTTGCAGCCTCAAACATGGGCATAGCATAACCAAGGACCAACTTCAGGCAATGATAGAAAAATATCAAACCTGTAAAAAGGAGTTGGAATCCACCCAAATCACATGTGAAAAATGCGTGGAATCCTGCAAAGGTTATGAAGTTATGCTTGAGAAACAGATCAAAAGCAATGTAAAATTTGGCATATGTTTCAGGAAAAATGACCAAGTTGAAAACGCTGCTGTAAATGAATCTGGTTCTGTTGAAATCATACCCACTAACAAGGATGGTCAAGAAATCAAAATAACTGATAAAAGTGGCAACAAAATCACTCTTGAAAGACTAGTGGAATCCTCAACTTTTGAGGAGATTAAGAAATACCAATTCAAACCCACATGGTCTGATAAGTGTGACCTCCTTGAAATTTTCAAACCAATGGACTTCACCACAGTTGATGGTGTAAAAACACCAAAGGCCAAGGTAATTCCTCTTAAGGACATCCCAACAGTTGATCAAAACTCTGTTGCAAAGGAGTCTGAAAAGAAGAAAAAGAGAGAAAAGGTTAAAAACTTGTTTTGTGACTTTTGTGAAAAGAAAAATCATTTAACAAAAGATTGTTTTCATTTAAAAGCCTATGACATTAACAAAACAAGTACCATTATGCCTTCAAAAAGCTGTACTATATGTGGTAAAACAAACCACCTTACTCAGGAGTGTGTGTACCTCAAAACCTTTGAGGTCAAAAAGAATGAGTACACTTCAAAAACACTCATGAGTTCATCAAATTCACAAATCAAGAAACAACCATCATTTGTGCCTGTCCAAACAGCTGTTACAAAATAGCTGAACCAAAACTCTGTTAAAAGAGAGGTTCAAGTGACAGATGCACCTCCCGCTAACCAATTCCAAAGAGGGAAAGGTCAACCACCATACCCAAGGGCCCCACATGTTTATGAGGCCTCTAAAACGCCCCTTAAACCAAAAGTGAATGGGCATCCTTATGGGTTTCAACATCTGACAAGGAATGGTCCACAACAGTGGTTAGAGAAACAAATTTCAAAATCTGTTCAAATCCTTCATCTTCCTCTTCCTAATGGCTCTTTCTCTCAAAAACCCTCATAACTATCTGTGTACACTTGAGAAAACAAGTAAAAACACTGATTTCCATTCAATCATCGATGCTCTGTCTTCTTCAAAAGTACAAAACTTTGTTGACCTGCAACGCACCTATCTATCAAGAAACCCTACGAGATTTTTGGAAAAATGCTAAATTAGAAGTTCAAGACAAGAAGGCTTGGGCTATTACATCGAAAGTAGGGGGAATTCAGGTTGCTATTACACCACAAACTATATCTGAGGTTTTTGAGATGAACGATCATACAGGTAAAAATTCTTTTTCCAAAGATGAGTATCAGACATATCTGATCGAAAGAGGGTATGTGGGGCAAATGAAAAAAGCTACTTTGCAAAAGGGAAATTTTCCACCTCCCATGAAATTTTTGTTTCATACCCTGCTCTTGTGTGTTTCTGTGACACCCCGTTGAAACGCTCTCACTCATACTAGCTTGTCAGTGGCTGCCTTAACTTTCGGGACGAAAGTTCTTAAAACTTGGGGATAATGTGACACTCTGGGTTTTTCCGAGCAACCACCTTGTATTGAACTTGCGCGTATATATTATTAAATGAAAAATATGGTGTTGATCTTGATATGCTATGTGATCCTCGTGCTAAGTTATGTGTTGACAATGTGTAAGTATGATATACATAGTTATATATAAATGTATAGTAAACCGAGACCATGAACCCGACTCGAGACCACTCGGTCTCGAGTGAACATTAAACGGTTGGGCCTTGTGCACTTGAGCCCATTCGGAACCCATTAGGGTGTACCGACCTTAGAACGAGTATAAAACCCATGCCCAAGCCAACCTTCTCTCATTTTGACATTTCCATCATTCTCCCACACTCACCCACACACTCTCCTACATTCCTTCAATCACTAAAACCCTAAAGCTCCACCAACACTCTCCTCCTTTCTTCTCGGAACAACCGTCGGCTAAGGAAGGAGCTCTCGGATCTCGGTGAATCCCTACACACCTCCACGCTTTGGAACCGGTTAGTGTTTTAATGTGTGTTAGAAAATTATGTGTGCTTAATGAATAAGATGCATGATTAGTTTAGAGGTCTTGTTGCATGATTCTTGTATGATTAGTGAGTTTGTAATATGATGAATAATGTGTGTGAGCCATTGTATGATAATGTCTTGCTAAGGTGTTTTGAAGGGTAAATGATTAATAGCTTAGGATGATTTTTGTTATCCGATTCATGTTGGATATTTTAGGACAAATGTGTGTTTGATAAGATGATGCAAGATTTACTTGATCTTTGATCACAATATTTCATGCTTGAATGATCTCATGAAGAACATTATGAATATGTGTTAAATGTGATATGAACATATGATGAACAAATGTTGAATATGATGAACAATGTTGAATGTGAGATAAACATTTGAATGTGTGATGTTTGATCTGATTTAATTAGAATTTAGACAAGAAAACATGTTTATGAAATCCTATTGGTTAGTACACAGTTTCATGAAATCACAATTCTATTGGTTAGTACATCAGAGGTTCTAGAAGAACTTCATGTGCACGTATCAGGGGTTGCGAGTCGAGACCCCCGGTTGCGACTCGAGACCAACACGTGATAACTCGAGACCACAGCAATTGCGACTCGAGACCTTGACCAAACAACTGAACCAAGGCAGACTTCAAGGACTCGGGATCGGCAAGGTCTCGACTCGAGACTTCATGATCTCTACTCGAGACTGGACTCGAGACCTCCGAGGTTGCGACTCATGCCGGCATTACTCGAGATCTCACGGTTGCGACTCGAGACCGCACGTTCTCGAGTCGAGACCACCTTGTCTTGACTGGGCTGATTGGCTCCGTTATTGGGCCAAAGTGTATGGACCATTCATGCATAATTTCGGTTAGACTGGACTACGTGTTAATTACTACTGTTTGACTGTGCCATTATTAGAGCAGGCCCAGTAACTCAAAACTGTATGCATACTATGTGTTAGATACGTGTAGGATATACGTGATTACTTGTATCCGAGCCTGACCTATACTGGTAACCATATTAGGACTTGGTGAACAGCATACATAACCAAGTGAACTAAACTACCGAGCAACCCAAGGTGAGTTCACAACTATTAAAGCATGCGTTCCCGGTGGTTTTGGGAGACGGAAACTTAAATAACGCTATCCCCGCGTAAGGGATACAAACTTACTTTTCTTCCCTTGTTACTGGGAACAAACTTACTTACTTCCCTTGTTACTGGGAACTCTTAGTTAATTATTGTTTATACGGTAATGCAACAAGCAGCACTAAACAAAACTCTATCACTTAAGTCCCTACCATTTAATACCGATTAGTCGTCGGGGCCTGGCGAACGGGTTATTAGTTAATAGCGCTATTTAGGTGTAACCAGCCTCACACCGACCCTTGTTACTGGGAACGGGAGTGAACTAATGAACTCTGGCAAACCGTCAATGATGATAGAACATTGACAAACGGGGCACTACGGAAACGTACGGTTAAGTAAGTATTCGGTATTGGAAAAACAGTTTAGTCGCTTACCTATGGGGTAGCTCCCCATCGCATGTATAAACGGATAAATTAACTGGTGAAACAAGTTTTTGGTATTTAAAACTGGACAACTTGTGGACTCGCCAACATTTTTGTTGATACCCTACTGCATGCTTTGCAGGTACCCAGTGACTCAGGAGCTTGCAGCTTGGGAATGTGTAGTGGTCGTCTAGCCCATGTGTTGGGTTCTAAATAATCTTGAACTATGAACTTTGTTTTGAAACTGTTTGGTTTATGCTTCCGCTGTTTACTTAAAATGTTATTTGACTTAAACCTTTAAAACTTCGCACTATAATGTTTACTAACTATTGTGGTTGGTGAACATCTTTACTATTGACCAATGCTCAGTATAATTGGTGGCTGGATCTTGGTCAGTCACGCCTCCAAGCGGTGGTACTCCGCATGTGGATTTTTGGGGGTGTGACAGATTGGTATCAGAGCCATTGGTTATAGTGAACTTGGTTTTAAAAATAAGAGTCTTTTTGAGAAAAACCAGACTATGACCCGTGACTCGTGACGACACTACACTCCAAGGGCAAGACTCAACATATTAGACCTCATAGCTCGGACTTGTGTTTACTTGCTTGTTTATCTTATGTTGACTGCTCTACTATACATACTAGTGTGCCTAATTAGATAGATACACATCCCTTTTCTATCTCATTCTCTCTATGTTACGACATCACATTCATACTGTGTTTTCTGGTTATGAAGACAATGAGTGGACGCGGAAGAGGAAACGTTAACATGACTCAGGCTCAGTTCACCAACTTGCTCAACACGGTGGCTGCAGCTTTCGCAGCTCACCCTGGAGGTAAACTAGTTACTTTAGGATGTTTAGATCCTACCCCTACATCGTCTTTTCACCTCTAAGCCCATTCGCTTCACTTCTCATGACAGGTTAGCCTGCGCAGCCACGTGTTTGTACTTTCAAAACCTTCATGGATGGCAAGCCTCTCCCTTTCAACGGCACTGAGGGTGCCATAGGCCTTCTGCACTGGATTGAAAAGGCCGAAGCTGTCTTTGCTGTCTGCGAGTGTCCCCCTGCTAACTGGGTTAAGTTCGCGACTGGTACGCTTGAAGGAAACACGCTTTCATGGTGGAAAGCACATATTCAGATGCTTGGTCTGAAAACTGCTAATGCTACTGCGTGGGAAGATTTCAAGGACATGATCAAAGAGGAGTACTGTCACAGGGATGACATCCACAAACTCGAGAACGAGTACTATGAGCTCAAGATGGTTGGATCAGAGATTGAGACCTACACCAAGCAGTCCAACGACTATGCTGCACTTTGCCCAAACATGTCCCGACCTATGTATCGAAGGATCGAATTGTACATCAAGGGTCTGGTCCCAGAAATCCGGAGCCATGTAACCTCAGCCAACCTCAATACCATACAGCCCGTGGTCCGTCTTGCTCACAAACTCACCAATCAGGCTGTGGAGGAGGGCAAGTTGCCCAAGAGGATCAGTGCTACTGCTGGAACTTCTAGCGATAACAAACGAAAGTGGGATGGAAATCAGGGTAAGGATGCTAACCCCACTCAGGCCTCTATTCAGCAAAGGAAGACTGAAAACAACAAAGGCCCTCAGCAACAGGGTGTAACAAATGTAACCGACACCACAATGGGCCATGTGGCAAAGGTCAGTGTCAGCGATGCAACAAGATGGGGCATGAAGCCAAAGACTACAGGAGCCAGTTCCCAGCTAGGCAGAATCAGCATCAACCCCAGCAACAGCAGCAGCAAGGAAACAACCGTGAATGCTACAAATTTGGGGCAATAGGGCACATGCGAAAAGATTTCCCTCAGTTGAACCAGAATCGCAACAACAATAATCAAGGTGCTGGGAACAACAACAACAACTAGGGAGCTGGAAACAATGCAAGGGCATTCGTGATTGGGGCTGCTGAAGCAAGGAACGACCCCAACGTGGTGGCGGGTAAGTTCCTACTTAATGATCGTTATGTTTCCATATTATTTGATTCCGGAGCAGATGCTAGTTATGTATCCCTACGTATTAGTAAGAAGCTTAAGTCCACTCTTACGCCGCTAAGCTCTAAGCACATCGTTGAAATAGCTAATGGTAGAAACCTCGAGGCCTCGCACGTTATTCGTAACTGCAAACTAGAATTGTCTGGTCAGACCTTCCGTATCGATCTCTTCCCCATCATTCTCGGAAGCTTCGACGTCGTCATTGGTATGGATTGGTTATCCAAACATCGAGCTGAAATCCTCTACCAAGAGAAAGCTATTCGTATTCCCCGTCCTCCTGGCAAGCCTCTTATAGTTCAAGGCGACAAAAGCGGAGAAGTCACAGGCATCATTTCATTCTTAAAAGCCCAGAAGTGTTTACGAAAGGGGCACGCCGCTATCTTAGCACTTGTTGCCGACACGCAGAAAAAGGAAAGCAGGATTGAAGATTTTCCTGTTGTACGCGACTATCCTGAAGTATTTCCTGAAGAACTACCTGGACTCCCTCCTCACCGTCAGGTCGAATTTCGAATCGAGCTAGCTCCCGGAGCAGTGCCTATAGCTCGTGCACCTTATCGTCTAGCTCCCGCAGAACTCAAGGAACTTTCTACTCAACTACAAGAACTCTTGGACAAAGGTTTTATCCGTCCTAGCTCATCACCCTGGGGAGCTCCAGTGCTCTTTGTCAAAAAGAAGGATGCCACATTCCGAATGTGCATTGATTACCGCGAACTGAACAAGGTTACCATCAAGAATCGTTATCCACTTCCCCGTATCGACGATCTGTTCGACCAACTGCAAGGGTCGAGCTATTATTCCAATATCGATCTGCGATCGGGTTATCACCAACTGAGAGTCCGCGACGAGGACATCTCTAAGACTGCTTTCAGAACCCGCTATGGTCACTACGAATTCCTTGTTATGCCTTTCGGAATGACCAACGCACCTGCGATCTTCATGGATCTCATGAACCGAGTGTGCAAACCCTACCTCGACAAGTTCGTAATTGTGTTTATTGACGACATTCTTATCTACTCGAAAAGTCAAGAGGAGCATGAACAACACATGCGTCTTATTCTTGAACTCCTTCGCAATGAGCAACTGTACGCCAAATTCTCGAAATGTGATTTCTGGCTTAGAGAAGTCCATTTCCTTGGGCACATCGTCAATCAGGATGGGATTCATGTCGACCCCGCTAAGATCGAATCCATTAAGAATTGGCCTATACCTAAGACTCCGACCGAAGTTCGCCAATTCTTGGGATTGGCCGGATACTATCGAAGATTTATCAAGGGATTTTCTAAGATCGCTCAACCACTTACGACCCTCACTCAGAAGGGCGTTGCTTACAAATGGAGTGAGGCTCAGGAATCTGCCTTTCAGGAACTAAAGAAGAACCTCTGTAGTGCTCCTATTCTTTCCTTACCTGAAGGTACCGACGACTTTGTTGTCTACTGCGACGCTTCTATTCAAGGGCTTGGTTGCGTGTTGATGCAACGCGAGAAGGTTATTGCTTACGTTTCGCGACAACTCAAGATCCACGAAAGGAACTACATGACACACGACTTAGAATTCGGAGCTGTGGTTTTTGCGCTCAAAATTTGGAGACATTATTTATACGGTACCAAGTGCACGATTTACACTGATCACAAGAGTCTCCAACACATAATGGAACAAAAGGAGTTGAATATGCGGCAACGCCGATGGGTCGAACTCCTAAATGACTACGAGTGTGCAATTAGATATCATCCAGGCAAGGCTAATGTGGTGGCAGATGCCCTCAGCAGGAAGGAAACCAAACCTAAGCGTGTTCATGCCTTACAGCTCACCATCCACTCGAACCTCCCTAAGCAAATCCGAGACGCTCAGGTCGAAGCATTGAAAGCCGAGAACGTCAGGGCTGAGTCCCTGCGAGGATCGAGGAAACGATTAGAACAAAAAGAAGATGGTGCTTACTACGTAAACGGGCGTATATGGGTCCCACTTTATGGGAATTTGCGCGAGCTTGTAATGGATGAAGCCCATAAGTCCCGTTACTCAGTACATCGTGGTTCGGATAAGATGTACCACGACTTAAAGACTACATACTGGTGGCCTAGCATGAAAGCCCACATAGCAACCTACGTCAGAAAATGTTTGACTTGTGTAAGAGTCAAGGCTGAGTATCAGAAACCATCGGGCCTACTCCAACAGCCAGAAATCCCGCAGTGGAAATGGGAGCAAATTTCCATGGATTTTGTTACTAGCTTGCCTAGGTCTCAACGCGGAAATGACACCATTTGGGTGATAGTGGATCGATTAACTAAATCTGCCCACTTTTTGGCTATTAAAGAAAGAGACAAGTTCTCTACCTTGGCAGAGGTATACTTAAAGGAAGTGGTTTCGAAGCACGGGGTGCCGACCTCTATTATTTCCGATCGGGACGCGCGTTTTACTTCTGAGTTGTGGCAAGCTATGCACAAATCCTTTGGCTCACGTTTAGACATGAGCACCGCTTATCATCCCCAAACGGATGGGCAGTCTGAACGCACCATCCAAACCCTTGAAGACATGCTTAGGGCATGTGTGATAGATTTTGGCAAGGGTTGGGAAAGGCACCTACCGTTAGTAGAATTCTCCTACAACAACAGCTACCACACCAGCATTCAGGCAGCACCCTTTGAGGCATTGTACGGTCATAAATGCCGATCGCCTCTCTGCTGGGCGGAGGTTGGTGACAGCCAGATCACAGGTCCAGAACTTGTGGTAGACACTACGGAAAAGATTGCCCAGATTAGGCAACGCATGGCGGCAGCTCGTGACCGTCAGAAGAGCTACGCTGATAAGGATAGGAAACCGCTAGAGTTCCAGGTTGGTGACCGGGCTCTACTTAAAGTCTCACCCTGGAAGGGTGTGGTTCGTTTTGGAAAACGGGGTTAGCTTAATCCACGATATGTCGGACCATTCGAAATTACCGAAAAGATCGGTAAGATCGCTTACAGATTGAATCTGCCTGAAGAACTGAGTGTTGTGCACAACGTCTTCCATGTGTCTAATCTGAAGAAGTGTCTGTCAGATGAAACACTCATCATTCCTTTCAAGGAACTTACTATTGACGAACAGCTACACTTTACTGAGGAACCGATTGAGATCACGGATCGAGAAATCAAAACCCTCAAACGTAGCCAGATACCTCTCGTACGAGTTCGTTGGAACTCGCGCCGTGGCCCAGAGTTTACCTGGGAGCGGGAAGACCAGATGAAGCGCAAGTATCCCCAGTTGTTCCCTAATGAAACCCCCAGCACTGAAGCTACAACCGAATTTCGGGACGAAATTCCAAACTAACGGGGGGATGATGTGACACCCCGTTGAAACGCTCTCACTCATACTAGCTTGTCAGTGGCTGCCTTAACTTTCGGGACGAAAGTTCTTAAAACTTGGGGATAATGTGACACTCTGGGATTTTCCGAGCAACCACCTTGTATTGAACTTGCGTGTATATATTATTAAATGAAAAATATGGTGTTGATCTTCATATGCTATGTGATCCTCGTGCTAAGTTATGTGTTGACAATGTGTAAGTATGATATACATAGTTATATATAAATGTATAGTATGCCGAGACCATGAACCCGACTCAAGACCACTCAGTCTCGAGTGAACATTAAACGGTTGGGCCGTGTGCACTTGAGCCCATTCGGAACCCATTAGGGTGTACCGACCTTAGAACGAGTATAAAACCCATGCCCAAGCCAACCTTCTCTCATTTTGACATTTCCATCATTCTCCCACACTCACCCACACACTCTCCTACATTCCTTCAATCACTAAAACCCTAAAGCTCTACCAACACTCTCCTCCTTTCTTCTCGGAACAACCGTCGGCTAAGGAAGGAGCTCTCGGATCTCGGTGAATCCCTACACACCTCCACGCTTTGGAACCGGTTAGTGTTTTAATGTGTGTTAGAAAATTATGTGTGATTAATGAATAAGATGCATGATTAGTTTAGAGGTCTTGTTGCATGATTCTTGTATAATTAGTGAGTTTGTAATATGATGAATAATGTGTGTGAGCCATTGTATGATAATGTCTTGCTAAGGTGTTTTGAAGGGTAAATGATTAATAGCTTAGGATGATTTTTGTTATCCGATTCATGTTAGATATTTTAGGACAAATGTGTGTTTGATAAGATGATGCAAGATTTACTTGATCTTTAATCACAATATTTCATGCTTGAATGATCTCATGAAGAACATTATGAATATGTGTTAAATGTGATATGAACATATGATGAACAAATGTTGAATATGATGAACAATGTTGAATGTGAGATAAACATTTGAATATGTGATGTTTGATCTGATTTAATTAGAATTTAGACAAGAAAACATGTTTATGAAATCCTATTGGTTAGTACACAGTTTCATGAAATCACAATTCTATTGGTTAGTACATCAGAGGTTCTAGAAGAACTTCATGTGCACGTATTAGGGGTTGTGAGTCGAGACCCCCGGTTGCGACTCGAGACCAACACGTGATAACTCGAGACCACAGCAATTGCGACTCGAGACCTTGGCCAAACAACTCAACCAAGGCAGACTTCAAGGACTCGGGATCGGTAAGGTCTCGACTCGAGACTTCATGATCTCGACTCGAGACTGGACTCGAGACCTCCGAGGTTGTGACTCATGCCGGCATTACTCGAGATCTCACGGTTGCGACTCGAGACCGCACGTTCTCGAGTCGAGACCACCTTGTCTTGACTGGGCTAATTGGCTCCGTTATTGGGCCAAAGTGTATGGACCATTCATGCATAATTTCGGTTAGACTGGACTACGTGTTAATTACTACTGTTTGACTGTGCCATTATTAGAGCAGGCCCAGTAACTCAAAACTGTATGCATACTATGTGTTAGATACGTGTAGGATATACGTGATTACTTGTATCCGAGCCTGACCTATACTGGTAACCATATTAGGACTTGGTAACCAGCATACATAACCAAGTGAACTAAACTGCCGAGCAACCCAAGGTGAGTTCACAACTATTAAAGCATGCGTTCCCGGTGGTTTTGGGAGACGGAAACTTAAACAACGCTATCCCCGCGTAAGGGATACAAACTTACTTTTCTTCCCTTGTTTCTGGGAACAAACTTACTTACTTCCCTTGTTACTGGGAACTCTTAGTTAATTATTGTTTATACGGTAATGCAACAAGCAGCACTAAACGAAACTCTATCACTTAAGTCCCTACCATTTAATACCGATTAGTCGCCGGGGCCTGGCGAACGGGTTATTAGTTAATAGCGCTATTTAGGTGTAACCAGCCTCACACTGACCCTTGTTACTGGGAATGGGAGTGAACTAATGAACTCTGGCAAACCGTCAATGATGATAGAACATTGACAAACGGGGCACTACGGAAACGTACGGTTAAGTAAGTATTCGGTATTGGAAAAACAGTTTAGTCGCTTACCTATGGGGTAGCTCCCCATCGCATGTATAAACGGATAAATTAACTGGTGAAACAAGTTTTTGGTAATTAAAACTGGACAACTCGTGGACTCGCCAACATTTTTGTTGATACCCTACTGCATGCTTTGCAGGTACCCAGTGACTCAGGAGCTTGCAGCTTGGGAATGTGTAGTGGTCGTCTAGCCCATGTGTTGGGTTCTAAATAATCTTGAACTATGAACTTTGTTTTGAAACTGTTTGGTTTATGCTTCCGCTGTTTACTTAAAATGTTATTTTACTTAAACCTTTAAAACTTCGCACTATAATGTTTACTAACTATTGTGGTTGGTGAACATCTTTACTATTGACCAATGCTCAGTATAATTGGTGGTTGGATCCTGGTCAGTCACGCCTCCAAGCGGTGGTACTCCGCATGTGGATTTTTGGGGGTGTGACAGTTTCAAATAAAACAACTGCTTTCAACGAAATTCCATTGAAAATCCAATACTTGGGATATGCTATCATGGCAGAAGTTGATTTTAATTACTCCCAAGAGATTTTCAATGATTTAGTTAAAAATGTTAATAACATAAAAGAAAAGAAGAAACCATTTTTGCTGTTTCCAAGATTTTTGAGTTACTATTTACAAAAGAAAATTCCAAAGGATAGTGCACAAGTGCTTATCCAAGGTGCTTCTTGTTAAATTAACAGCCTTTCTTCTGAAACTTTTACACAAATGTCAGAGTCAAAATTTGTTGAAACACAAACAGAGGAACCTAAGCAAACTTTGGATGAGTCCACATCTTCTCCTCAGGTTTCTGCTATTGAGCCTACTACTCTTGGTGACCATAGCAGCACAACCACTGCTGTGCAACCCCCACCAAAAACACCCAAAAAGACCAAAAAGAAAATATCCACCAAGCCCCCCAAACCTTCTAAAAAGGACGTTCTGGAAGATGAGATCCCAGAAGTTAATCCAGTGACAAAACAAATGTCACAAATAACCATTGTTGCTACTTCCTCACAACAGTTGGAAAGATCTCCACCCCAAGCCTCGACTCCTCCTGCTTCCTCACAAAAGGAACAGGTTGTAAGCACAGTGTAACACCCCAAAATAATTAATAGTTAAAATACCAAATATTAAAAGGAAAGAAGTTAGTTTGATGTGAATTAGTCTAACAATATAAACTAAAGGGGCTGATTTTGTATAAATGGTCAAACTTGATTTTAATAAAAACAAAACAAATCAAACACACACACACATCAGTGTGTGCGTGTGGGAGCGACCAGGAGGGGGAATAACACCCAAACCCTTATTTCATCAAATTAATCAAATTGAAGGGTGAATTGGGCTTGAAATCACTGCATGAATCAAAAAATCTTGATCACTCAAACTTGTCTAACACTAGGTAAGTTACAATTTCAGTTTTGGTGATATTTGATTCTTGAGTGAAATTTGATTAATTGAAGTTCTTGAATAATTGAGTGATGTTATGATATCAGGAAGGGTGATTAAAGTGTGGGATTATAAACCCTAACTGAAATCATGTGAATTGATTGATAAATTTGTGTTAGGAATTGTCTTGTGCCATATATTGAAGTGGGTTTTCATCTAAAATGAAAAGCCCCAAGATTTGTGTATGAATTATGTGAATAATAATCTAGGGTTGTTGAACTAGCATTTTAATATGGAAGTAATAAGTAATTAAGTTTGAAAAAGATGGAATTCTTGGATTTACCAAGGTTTAAATGAATGAAAATGACTAATTAGAAGATATGCACATAAGGTGCTTGACAAAACGCCTAAAAGATGTTGATAGACAATAATTGTTGTGTTCGGCTAAATAAACAAGCTTTAGTTATGAGCCGAGAGGTTCTAATGATAATTGGCTTGTGCATTTTAGGCAACACGGTTGAGGCGTGGGGAAGTCAAGCCGGTGCGGATACTCGTTTGAAAGGAAAGCTTTAAGGTATGTGGCTAGCGCTTCATTACTATTGTAAATTAATTTTTGTCATTGATATATATTGGCAATTTAGAATGTGATGATTTAAGTGGTTGGTTTGCTTGAATGATGGACTACATAATGGCAAATCAAACGGGTTATTAAGGGTAGGTACAAACTGGGTAACGGGAGTACCTTACCCGTAATCTATAAGCCCGGTCGACGGGTAGTAACGTATTCAACACACAAACCGGTAATGGGAGCTTGAGTAATGAGCGTAAAGAACCCAAGGATGGGTCACTTTGTTACGAAATAATATCCCGTATTGTGTTTTGGATGTTTTAAAAATGCGAAGCTGGGACAACGGGTCAAACCAGCAAAGCATGAAGAATATGCAGCAGCTACCGTAAGTTACGGTAGCTACCGTAACTTACGGTAGCGGATAAATTGTTACGGCAGTTTTCTACTGCCTTACGGTAGACCAGTGTTGCCCAGTGGCTACCGTAACTTACGGTGGCTACCGTAACTTACGGTGGCAACCGTAAGTTACGGTAGAGCCCAGTCACTTTTTATGAATTTTGCATATCTTAGTTAATCGAATCCGTTTTTGAGCGTAGTTTCGATTATGCAAATTTTCTAAGGACTCTAATACTAATATTTGTCAAAGTTTCCAGTTTTTAGGTATTACAAGTACGTGGATGATGATCAAGTCGATGCTTCCGAACCGAACACATTCAAGATCTAGTTCCGCAACTTTTGTCTTGTTTAGTTATTAGTAAAACTATTGTAATAGAAGGAATACTTATGTATCCAAATGTTAAATTTTAATGTTCGTTTAACTAGTAGATACTAAGCTAAGGATAATATCTATGTTGTGTTTTTACGTTATAATGAATATTCTTATCTTGTCGGTAAGAATTTATATTTTTAAAAGTAGAGTGTTACAAGTTGGTAATCAGAGCTAAGGTTAAAGACAAATGTGTTCGGTTCAAGGCTTGATCAACATCCGGTAAGAATTTATTTAAAGCAAATTTTAAATTAAAAGATTAGAAGGAATAGTGATTTATTGTGTATGGGAGGAGTATAGTAATGTACTCGAACCCGGGAAGTACACTTGGTATAAACGGTTAAGGCAAAGTTGTATACTTGGCCGAATAGTAAGTATGAATTATCATGTAAAGGCATGAGAGTGATTGAACAAATTATTTATCAAATTATTTTAAGTTTCAGTAAGAAGATGTCGGGAGGTGCTAGTGACAATGTCCTATCCCTCACTACCGACGAGTTGAAAGAAAAGATTTCCGAGGAAGTCGGAAGGGCAATTGAAGCTAGCCTACCAAGATTTATGGAAAGGATGCAAAACACATTACTTTCGACTATGGAGGAAAAGATGGGTGAATTAAGAGAAGACCTTACCAATGATAGAGGCAAGGCCAAAGAAAAGAAAGGTTGTTCTTATAACAAGTTTATGGCGTGTAAACCCCCGATCTTCAATGGAGAGGTAGATCCAATTGCTTGTCAAAGGTGGATAAGCGATATCGAAGGTGTTCTCGAACGAACACACTGTGATGTAAGCGATTTCGTGGCTTATGGAACTGGCCAACTTAGAGGCCAAGCCAAGGATTGGTGGGACAACCTCAGAAATGAAAGGGGTGTCGAAGCAAAGAGGGCGATGACTTGGGAGGATTTTAAAACACCATTTCTCAAACATCATAGCCCCAAGGCGGTAATCAATAAGATAAAAGAAGAATTCATGCAATTGAGGCAAAAGGGTGAAACCGTTGATAAAATTACGGGGACATTTATGGATAAGCTCAAGTTTTGTGATGAGTTAGTCAAAACCAAAGAACAGAAAATCTATTACTATCATAACATGCCTAGGGTTGAATATAGGGAGTTTATGACTCCCTCACATTACGAAAGCCTCACCGACATAATCAATGCGGCGCGGGAGCGCGAGATTGAATTGAAAAGGCAAGTTGAAAGAGGCGAGAGAAGAGCCTTGGATGAAAACCCAAGTCCCACAAAGAAGTCGAAAGTGGCTGAATCTTCGAAGAAAGGAAATGCGAAAGGAGGTTCTCCGAGTTGCAAGATATGTGGACGCGCTCATAAAGGCGAATGTTACTTTAAGAACAAACCTTGCGTTGCATGTGGCAAAACAGGGCATGGGGTTTCAAACTGCCCAGACAAAGTGACGGTGTGCTATAAATGTTATCAGCCGGGTCATAAAAAGTCAGAATGTCCAGAACTGACGGGAAAGAAAGAGGGTGCTGACTCCAAGAATGAAACCCCAAAGTCTAAGGCAAGGTCGTTCCAAATCACTGCTGCTGAAGCAAAGATGGAACCTGATGTGGTTACATGTATATTTACTGTAAATTCTGTCCTTGCTCGTGTTTTATTTGATACGGGTGCGAATAAGTCTTTTGTTTCACATAGATTCATTCAAAACCCTTTGTTTACATTAACAAAGTTACCTATGCCAATGGAAGTAGAAGTAGGTAATAACAAAAGTTTTATTGTTTGTGATGTATGTCGGGAATGCAAATTGAATATCGATGGCGAGGAATACTCCATTGATTTAATACCCATGTCCATGGGTGAATTTCAAGTGGTAGTGGGAATGGACTGGCTGTCTCACTACCACGCTAAGGTGATATTCTTACGTAAGGAAATACACTTAACGTCTCCGAGCGGAAAGCGTGTCATCATCTATGGGGAGAAGGCTTATAATCCCATGATATGCTCTATGATAGAAGCCCGCAAGTTTATACTACACGGGTGTAAGGCATATTTTACTTATGTACGTGATGTGGAAAAAGAGACGCCAAGGATTGAAGACGTACCCGTGGTGCGTGAATTCGAAGACGTCTTTCCCGAGGATCTTCCGGGAATGCCGCCAGAGCTTGAAATAGAGTTCGGTATTGAACTGATTCCGGGTGCTAAACCAGTAGCTAAAGCGCCATACAGACTGGCACCGTCGGAATTGCAAGAATTAATGTCCCAATTACAAGATTTACTTGATAAGGGATTCATCCGGCCTAGTGTGTCTCATTGGGGAGTGCCGGTGCTATTTGTAAAGAAGAAAGACGGGAGCATGCAGATGTGTATTGATTACCGGGAGTTAAATAAACTCACGGTAAAGAATCGATACCCGCTCCTGAGGATCTACGACCTGTTCGATCAATTACAAGGCGCTAGTTGGTTTTCAAAAATCGATTTGAGATCGGGTTACCAACAATTGAGGGTAAAGGAGGAGGATGTACCAAAGTCGGCGTTCCGTACGCGATATTGTAAGGACTCTCAAAATTGTCCTAAAAAAATACCCGTAATTATAAACCCGGACCCCTGAAACCCTAAACCATATTAAAAATCAAGAAAAACAAAATTTTGGGTCTCAGGCGGGCCGCGTAATAGACAAGCTATGTCTTACGCGGGCCGCGTCAAACATGTGTTGACCGGATAAGTGTTCCGGATCCACGTGGTATCCAGCTGGCTAACCTACTGATGACCAATCAAGCCTATTCATAGACTAGGCGGCCTCGCGGGCCGCGTAAAGTTTATGTTGTGGTTTACGCGGGCCGCGTGAACCCTAAAAATCAGCTATAAATAGCTTGTTGCATGCACTGTTCTCTGGTGTCGAAACAAACTTTCAAAAACGAAAGTATATCACTCTGAAGTCAAAATTTCATATATAATTAGCGAGGCGCTGCTCCGATACCGGGTATTAACTCGATCGCTGCTACGATTCAATGTCCGATCGATTAAACTATCCAATGGATGTTTAAGTGCTGCCCACATTAGGGTTATGCTTTGTCATTCGTCGTTAATTCGATGGATGTTTAAGTATCGCACTTTGTCATTCGTTGTGAAGGTTTTAATCTCGTGAGTTATCGTAAATGTTTTATTAGTTACTAACCGAGTTCGTGTGCATGTTATTAAATCTAGGTTAAAAGGCTAATCAGTAGGCTAAGCTCTGCTCATATAAATCTGCAATGTGAGTCATTCTCTTTTTATCAAATTTGATTTCAAAAGCATGTTTATTTTCAAGGTTATAATTACAGGGATTAAGTCTTTGTAGTCACCAAATTACAGCCGGTATGTGGGGTTTTGTATACATTACTTGATAACCTTCACCATTGGACAACGGGGTAGCCAAGGGGTGATATGACCATAGTCACAGACACCATTGGACTCTGAGGTTACCAATGGATGTTCGAGTGACAAATACTGTGGGTAGTTGGTTGATATATGGAAACATTGTAATCGCTCTTAATACTGTAAATTATAACAAATGCGTCGTTTTAGTAAAAAGAATGATTCACCAGTATTTCCCGCTGACAAAACCTTTTTCAAACATGTTTCAGGTGATCTGTTGTGATCCAGGAAAAGTGCCGCGAAGCACTACAAGCTTAAGGAAGTGGCTCAGTATAAAATAAAGAAACATGTTTTGAAAAATAAAGATTTTTCAGTGAAATCATATGATTGTAAATTACCGGGGTTTTATCCCGAGGTGTGAAATAAAATAATCGGGAAAAATTACAGTTTTAAAAAGATCCTGAAGAAATCTTCCGCTGTTAAATAAATACCACGGGATTTTCTGTCCCGTGGCTCCTGAAACGGGTCAAACCGGGTCGGGGCCCGTGACAGAAAAAGGTGGTATCAGAGCCACTGATTTAAGCCAATTAAGTATTTAGAAAATACTTAATTTTTACTAATTGCTATTTTGTGATTATATGTTTTATTATTTGAATATTTGTGTACAGTATGGGTAAGCAAAAGCTTTCAAACATCTATCTTAAATTAGATAGGTCATCAAACGAGAAGGGAAGTTCATCCCAAACAAATTCCTCAAAACATTATGCAAATCCTGAAGAAGGAATATTTGTTCGAAAGGCACAATATGAGGAACCACTTTCTCCTAATAAAAGAAGTTTGATTATTAGGAAAAGTCAGGAGAAAATAAAGAAATCACAACCAAAAGAAAAGAGAGTTAATCAGAAAACCCAAGAACTAGGCAATAACCCACCATGGGAAGACAAGTTAGATGAAAAATGGGCAGATCTCTATATGCTAGCCACTGTAGCAGTAAATGCAAATCTTTAAATACTCTGACTCAAAGTTTTAGCAACCTTATCACCTACAAGCCAGAAATATTATTCAGTAAAATAAATAAATTACAGTAAACCCTGGTGTGTTTTAATTTTTAGTTGTCTTTGTGTTAAATTAGTGACACGATATGAAATAATATTTAAAGGTTATTTATGAAATTTTGTTATAAAATTTTAACTTAGCAATTTTTGTGTATTTTGCATATATGCTAAACAATATGAATGACTTGTCTGAAGCCCTTCAAAATTTAAATCTCTATTCGGTGAAAATAGAGGTTTCCAGAGATTTTAATAGATATATACCTGATATAGAAGAACCTATGGAATTCAACGCTCCACCTCCAGAGAAACCCAAGCCTAAGAAAAGGAGAAGATTCGTGGGATGGAGGCGTGTGCACAGAAGGAAACCCGCCACTAGGAAGATTCACAAAATAGAAAATCCCTTAGACAAAGGGAAGGGGATTGAAGTCGGGGAAGGTTTTAGGCAGATGGAAATACAGTTTGGGGAATATTCTAGGCAGATGGAAATGGAGTTTGGGGAAGGTTCTAGACAAACCAAGAGGGAAATTGGGGAAAGCTCTAGACAAATTGAGGAGTTACCATTTCAGGAGGAATTGGATCGTGCATTGGAAAGCTGTGATGTCGTCAGGCCTATTAATAATAATCTCTACCCTTATCCTGCTGAAACTCAATTACCAATGAACTTGGAACCAACAATCCCAGAACCTATAATCCACACCCAACCTCTAGGAATGGACGAGTGGTGGACCAATGATTGGCAATTCCAAAACCTGCTCAACAGTCCTTATTCCTTTCTCCCTCAATTCGACCCGGAACCTATACCTAACCCACATATGAGCAATGAGAATTTAGCTGAACTCCGCCACTTTGGCGAGGAGCGGGTGGATGCAGGAAATAGGATCAGGGAAGTAGGAGAACAGATCTCCTGGAAATACGACGAGAGGGAACGTCGTTATTAAAATATCAACTGACAAGGGATAATGGGGTTATGAAACTGTGGTTGTATAATAAATAGAAAAATATAATCTTGTAAAATAACTACAAATAAAACTTTGTAAGATAATGGTGTGTATTGATGCATACTATAAAATATAAAAATGGGAATCGAGAAATCGAGAAATCGATAGTTTTGGCTATATGTGTGTATTTGAAATTTGTATGATTGTTTTGTGTATAATTGTTATTTATTTAATACTAAAAATTATATATATTAATTATCAGATGGAAAACGCTAATAATGAACCAGTTAATGAGGTTAATCAATCTGAGCAACATCCGGAGGATCAATTTATGACTAGGCAGGATATAGAAAATATTGTTGCTCAAGGAATAGCCAATGCTATTCCAGCAATACTGGCTGCTGCCCAAAAACCTGCTGAACCTCAACAAATCATTCCTAGCGTAAACGGAGGCGGTAATCATACCAATCACGATAATGATTCACGGCAAACTCCGCTCCCTAAGAAAATGAAAGCTGCAACGCCTGGTTGCACTTACAAAGAATTTCTTGCTTGTAAACCCGCTGAATTTGCAGGCAATGAAGGAGCAACTGCGGCACTGCGTTGGTTAGAGAAAACCGAGGCAGTGATTACAATAAGTAAATGTGCCAAGGACGATAAGTTCATGTACGCGTCTAATCTTTTCAAAGAAGGGGCGCTAGAATGGTGGAATACAGTACTTCAAGCCAAAGGAAGAAATAGGGCATATTCCATGAACTGGGAAGAATTTAAGAGTCTTGTAGAAAGAAAATTCTGTCCCGAGTATGAAAAAGATCAAATGGCGAATAAGTTCCTAAATCATCGAATGATGGGTGTAGATTGTCGAGGGTATACTTCGACATTCTTTGAATATGCTAGAGTAGTACCAACACTGGCTTCGCCAGAACCGGTACTCATTTCTCGCTATATTTGGGGATTGATTAGCGAAATCCGTAATATCGTTAAAGCTGCGAGACCTCGTACTATTGACGATGCGGTAGAATTAGCTAACACCCTAACTGACGAGCTGATACGCACAAGAGATGAAAACCGGAAAAAGGAACTGGCTCAGAAAATTACCCAAGGAATTCGTACGGGTAATAATAGCAGCTTCAAGAAAAGAGGAACAGGGCAATCTTCAACTCCGCCGTTCTGCAGGAATTGCAAAAAGAAACATTATTGAAGATGTAATGTAACCTGCAACTTTTGCAAATTCGTAGGACATCGCGTAGAAGACTGTAGAAAGAAAACAAGGATCTGCTTTAACTGTGGAGAAATGGGACATTTTAAAATAGAATGTCCTAAATTGGTCAAACCAGCAGACAACAAAGCCAAGACAGCCGACGGGGCTACTAAAAAGAATGTCAGAGCATTCCAGCTGACCACTCAAGAAGCAGAACTCATTCCAGATGTGATAGCTGGTACGTTCTTAGTTCACAACGTGTATGCAAAAGTATTATTTGACTCTGGTGCAAACCAAAGTTTTATAAATACTTCATTCTGCCAAGCTCTTAACTTACCCTTAACCAACCTTAGGCAGGTTTTTACAGTCGAAACGGCAGACGGAAATTCTGTTAATATAGATAAGGTCTTGCAAAAAGAAAATATAGAACTTTCAGGCCATAAATTTCATGCAAACCTATTACCAATGAATTTAGCTGGGTTCGATGTTGTGTTAGGAATGGATTGGTTAGTAGCCAACCATGCTCGAATCATTTGTGATAAGAATTCCATAGAAATTCGTTCACCCACTGGAGAAGTACTTATGATTACAGGAGATAAGCCATGTAAACCCATGATGTTCATATCAGTAATGAAAGTTGCTAACTATGAACAAAAGCAAGGAATAGTATATATGATTTCAGTAATCATTAGTACTAAGGGTAAAGAACTTAAGGAAATTCCTGTAGTCTCAGAATACCCAGATATATTCCCAGAAGAACTCCCGGGATTACCACCAGATAGGGAAGTAGAATTTAGAATTAATCTAATTCCAGGAACTACACCGATAGCCAAGGCATCTTATCGGTTAGCACCCACAGAAATGTTAGAACTAAAAAAGCAATTAGATGAATTACTAAGTAAAGGTTTCATACAACCTAGTTCATCCCCGTGGGGAGCACCAGTGTTGTTTGTAAAGAAGAAGGATGGTTCGATGAGAATGTGTATTGATTATAGAGAATTGAATAAGGTTACAATTAAGAATCGATACACATTACCTAGGATTGATGATCTATTCGATCAACTTCAAGGAGCTAGATACTTTTCTAAGATAGATTTACGCTCCGGGTATCATCAGTTGAAGGTACAAGAAAAAGACATACCTAAAACTGCTTTTAGAACTAGGTATGGTCATTACGAGTTTACAGTCATGCCCTTTGGATTAACGAATGCACCTACAGCATTCATGGACATGATGAATAGAATCTGTAAACCGTACTTGGATAAATTTGTAATTGTCTTCATCGACGATATACTTATTTATTCCAAAAATTAGGACGAACATTGTCAACACTTGCATGCACTCTTAACTTTGTTAAGAAAAGAAAAGCTTTACGCCAAATTCTCGAAGTGTGAATTTTGGCTACAAGAAGTGCAATTCCTAGGTCACATGGTGAATCACGAAGGCATTCATGTAGATCCTGCTAAGATAGAGGCAATTACCAAATGGAAGGTTCCGCAATCAGCAATGGAAATTAGAAGTTTTATAGGTTTAGCCGGATACTATAGACGGTTTATTAAGGATTTTTCCAAGATAGCTGTACCATTAACTAAGCTAACCTGTAAAGCAGTTAAGTTTGAATGGGGACCTAAGCAAGAAGAAGCTTTTAGGAATCTAAAGCAAAAGTTAACAAATGCTCCAATCCTAGCCTTGCCAAAAGGAACTGAAGATTTTGAAGTTTACTGTGATGCTTTAAAATTAGGATTTGGATGTGTACTTATGCAACACAAGAAGGTAATTGCGTATGCATCAAGGCAATTGAAAAAGCACGAGGAAAACTATACGACTCATGATTTAGAATTAGGAGCCGTAATTTTTGCCCTTAAGATCTGGAGACATTATCTATACGGAAGTAGATTTACTGTCTATACGGATCACAAAAGTTTAAGGTACATATTTGAGCAAAAAGAATTGAACATGAGGCAAAGGAGATGGATGGAAATCTTAAGTGACTACGACTGTGATATTCAGTATCACGAAGGAAAGGCAAATATAGTTGCAGATGCCTTAAGTCGTAAGTATCATGAAAAGCAAAAGCGAGTTCGTGCTCTCAGATTAAATCTACAGTTAGATTTAATGGAACAACTAAAGAATGTCCAGGAAACAGCAATCAAGAATGATGCTGAAGGAATGAAAGGACAAATAAAAGAATTAGAGCAAGGAAATGACGGAATTTGGAGATTCCATAAGAAAAGGATTTGGGTACCTAAGCAAGGAGATTTAAGGCATAAGATCCTAGATGAAGCTCATAAATCTAGATATACTATGCATCTAGGAAACAATAAAATGTACCAAGATTTAAGAAATAACTTTTGGTGGATAGGGATGAAAAAGGACATAGCTCAATATGTTTCTAAATGTCTTACTTGTTCACAAGTTAAGGCAGAACACCAGAAACCTTCAGGTCTACTACAACAACTAGAGATGCCTGTATGGAAATGGGAACTCATAACAATGGATTTTGTTACTAAGTTACCCAAAACCAGAAAAGGTAATGATGCGATTTGGGTAATTGTGGATCGATTAACCAAATCAGCTCACTTTCTACCTTTGAAAGAAACCTTTAGCATGGAAAAGTTGGCAAAATTGTATGTAGATGAAGTAGTATCCTTACATGGAGTTCCACTCTCCATTGTTTCGGATAGGGATAGTCGTTTCACTTCCCATTTTTGGACTAGTTTCCAAGAAGCGATGGGAACTCGACTAAATTTAAGCACTGCATATCATCCTCAGACAGACGGACAAAGTGAAAGGACAATCCAAACTCTGGAAGACATGCTCAGAGCATGTGTGATAGATTTTGGTGGAAATTGGGACGACCACTTACCTTTGATTGAATTCTCCTATAACAATAGTTATCATTCAAGCATTGAAACTGCCCCATTTGAAGCACTGTATGGACGAAAGTGTAGAACTCCAGTTTGTTGGGCAGAAATAGGAGAAAGTCAATTGTCAGGTCCTGAAATAGTGCAAGAGACGACCGACAAAATTTCTCAAATCAAGGAAAGACTAAAGACTGCTCGAGATCATCAAAAGAGTTATGCCGATAATCGACGCAAGCCACTGGAATTTCAAGTCGGAGATAAAGTACTTTTGAAAGTTTCTCCTTGGAAAGGAGTAGTTCGATTCGGTAAGAAAGGAAAACTGAGTCCAAGGTACGTAGGACCATTTCCAGTAATTCAACGTATAGGACCAGTTGCTTATCGCTTACAACTACTAGAAGAACTAGCTGGAGTACATGATGTATTTCATGTATCCAATCTCAAGAAATGCCTATCAGACGAATCTCTGGTAGTACCTCTCCAAGATATAGAGGTAAACGAAAGGTTAAAGTTTGTTGAGAAGCCACTACAAATAGAAGACCGAAAGATCAAGTTTCTCAAACACAAACGACTAGTGCTGGTCAAAGTCAAGTGGGATTCGAAACGAGGACCCGAATACACTTGGGAGCTGGAATCAGAGATGAAGCGAAAGTATCCTCACTTATTCCAATAAATCTCGAGGACGAGATTTTAAATAAGGTGGGGAGGATGTAAGGACTCTCAAAATTGTCCTAAAAAATACCCGTAATTATAAACCCGGACCCCTGAAACCCTAAACCATATTAAAAATCAAGAAAAACAAAATTCTGGGTCTCAGGCGGGCCGCGTAAAAGACAAGCTATGTCTTACGCGGGCCGCATCAAACATGTGTTGACCGGATAAGTGTTCCGGATCCACGTGGTGTCCAGCTGGCTAACCTACTGATGACCAATCAAGCCTATTCATAGACTAGGCGGCCTCGCGGGCCGCGTAAAGTTTATATTGTGGTTTACGCGGGCCGCGTGAACCCTAAAAATAGCTATAAATAGCTTGTTGCATGCACTGTTCTCTGGTGTCGAAACAAACTTTCAAAAACGAAAGTATATCACTCTGAAGTCGAAATTTCATATATAATTAGCGAGGCGCTGCTCCGATACCGGGTATTAACTTGATCGCGCTACGATTCAATGTCCGGTCGATTAAACTATCCAATGGATGTTTAAGTGCTGCCCACATTAGGGTTATGCTTTGTCATTCGTTGTTAATTCGATGGATGTTTAAGTATCGCACTTTGTCATTCGTTGTGAAGGTTTTAATCTCGTGAGTTATCGTAAATGCTGTATTAGTTACTAACCGAGTTCGTGTGCATGTTATTAAATCTATGTTAAAAGGCTAATCAATAGGCTAAGCTCTGCTCATATAAATCTGCAATGTGAGTCATTCTCTTTTTATCAAATTTGATTTCAAAAGCATGTTTATTTTCAAGGTTATAATTACAGGGATTAAGTCTTTGTAGTCACCAAATTACAGCCGGTATGTGGGGTTTTGTATACATTACTTGATAACCTTCACCATTGGACAACGGGGTAGCCAAGGGGTGATATTACCATAGTCACAGACACCATTGGACTCTGAGGTTACCAATGGATGTTCGAGTGACAAATACTGTGGGTAGTTGGTTGATATATGGAAACATTGTAATCGCTCTTAATACTGTAAATTATAACAAATGCGTCGTTTTAGTAAAAAGAATGATTCACCAGTATTTCCCGCTGACAAAACCTTTTTCAAACATGTTTCAGGTGATCTGTTGTGATCCAGGTAAAGTGCCGCGAAGCACTACAAGCTTAAGGAAGTGGCTCAGTATAAAATAAAGAAACATGTTTTGAAAAATAAAGATTTTTCAGTGAAATCATATGATTGTAAATTACCGGGGTTTTATCCCGAGGTGTGAAATAAAATAATCGGGAAAAATTGCAGTTTTAAAAAGATCCTGATGAAATCTTCCGCTGTTAAATAAATACCAAGGGATTTTCTGTCCCGCGGCTCCTGAAACGGGTCAAATCGGGTCGGGGGCCGTGACAGATATGGACATTACGAATTCCTCGTGATGTACTTCGGATTAACAAATGCACCCGCGGCTTTCATGGATCTCATGAACCGGGTTTGCAAGCCGATGCTTGATAGGTCGGTGATTGTTTTTATCGACGACATCCTTGTTTATTCAAGAAATGAGGCGGATCATGCTAACCCTTTACGAGAAGTGTTAAAGATATTAAGGCGGGAAAGATTATATGCTAAATTCTTGAAATGCGCCTTTTGGTTACGAGAAGTGCAATTCCTAGGGCACGTCATAAGTGCCGAAGGAATATTGGTGGATCCATCAAAGGTAGAAGCAGTATCAAAATGGAACCCTCCAAGGAATCCATCCGAAATTAGAAGTTTCTTGGGGTTGGCAGGTTACTATCGGAGATTCATTCAGGATTTCTCCAAGATTGCATCGCCTTTAACCAAGTTAACCCGCAAGAACGAGAAGTTCGTCTGGGAAGATGATCAGGAAAAGGTATTTCGGACACTAAAGGAAAAGTTAACCTGTGCACCGGTGCTGACATTACCAGATGGTACGGATGACATGGTAGTGTATTCGGATGCATCGAACTTAGGCCTTGGGTGCGTGTTAATGCAAAAGGGAAGGGTAATTGTGTATGCCTCAAGACAACTTTAGCTACACGAAACAAAATACCCGACTCATGATCTCGAGCTGGCAGCCGTAGTATTCGCCTTAAAGATTTGGAGGCATTACTTATATGGCGTGAAATGTACTATTTTCACCGACCATAAAAGTTTAAAGTATTTCTTCGATCAGAAGGAGTTAAATATGAGGCAGAGGCGTTGGTTAGAAGTAGTGAAGGACAATGACTGCGAAATCCACTATCACCCCGAAAAGGCTAATGTGGTGGCGGATGCCCTTAGCCGAAAAGATGAATACACTCCGATTCGAGTATGGTCTATGCAGTTGGTAGTAACTTCAGGCTTGCTTGAACGAATTCGAGAAGCCCAGATCGAAGCAGCAAAGGAAGAAAATTGGAAGAAAGGGCGTATAAAGGGATTGATAAAAGATCTTGTAGAGGGAAGTAATGGGATGAAATACCGGTATGGCAGGATTTGGGTCCCAAACATATGTGGTGTTAAGGATCTTCTGCTTGATGAGGCTCACAAGTCTCGCTATTCGATCCATCCTGGAGCAACCAAGATGTATAGAGATTTGAAATAAAACTACTGGTGGCCAGGGATGAAAAGAGATGTGGTTAAATACGTGGAGAAGTGCATGACTTGTTTACAAGTCAAAGCGGAGCATCAAAAACCTTATGGCAAACTCCAACCACTAGATATTCTGATTTGGAAATGGGAACATGTTACCATGGACCTGCTGACAAAACTGCCAAGAACGGCTCGGGGATTTGATGCCATTTGGGTAGTTGTAGATAGACTAACCAAGAGCGCTCACTTCATCCCTATTCGAGAAACCTACATGTCACACCCCGATATTTCCACGTATGACCGGTGGGGAGTATCGTGACGTGGTTGATATCATCATAGTCAAACAACACAATATATAAATGCACAGCGGAAGCAAAAGATAAATATATTACAATCCGAATATAAAGTAATATCAAGTATTACAACGGAAAGTAAAGGATCCACAGGCGGATCAAAATAAAAAGAAAACAACTGTTCAACAGACTTTGACATCTAGAGCTTGCGAGACTTGAGTAATGATGCCTGGAGTAGCCAGCCTATTTCGTCTAGTACCTGCACTTAGCCTTTTGGAAAAATACGTCAGTTTACACTGGTAAATACAACTTAACTGGCTCATTTTGAAAAGAGTTTGAAAATTGATTTGAATGCACTTCGGCAAAATATCTTTTACAACTTGGGAAAATTATTTGTATATAATCTTGTATACAGTTTTACTTATTTGTCGTCCATCAGGGCCGGTTTGTAGGGCCAGACAAAATTAACTGACACGCCACAGTTATAACGCCCACAAGGTTGATTCCTTTAGTGGATTACCAGTTTTTACATAATGCATCTGTCAGGTGTACGCCTACACCCCGTGCTTAGGTCGTGGCCATTTCGTAAAATGATGCCAAGGATATCCGGGACATGGTCATTTAACCCCCAAAAGCCATACACCAAATAATACATATTAAACGGGTCATGCAAATACATTAATCACAATCCGATTTAAATAACTACACACACCCGACCAAGCGGTACTTTTATAGTACCGTATCCCAAGCCCGTATAGGGAAAATAAGTTAAGAGTATTTACCTGAGCAAAGTATAAGTCCAATACAGAAAGTGTAAGCAGCTTTTACTGGACTCCTAATCTGGAATGAAGGTTTTTAATAACCTATTAGAATCCTAACGGGTCTTTAATTAAGCTTAGACTTAGACCGGTTAGTTTTCAAAAGGAAGACACGGTTCAAACGCATGATAAAGCGAAGACTGGTTTAGAATGTGGTTTTGACCCGACAAGCTTGTATGCTTGTTTAATATGGGTAACTTAAACACATTCTGGATTTTGAGACCAAAAAGATATGGTTTGACCCGTTTCGGCTAATATGTGCAAACTAGTCTCATAAGCCGATCCGAACGCGCAAGAAGCGTAACGGGTAACCAAAAGAGTCATATACAGGTTTCCTAAGTTAATATGCCTTAAATATGTTGTGATATAAGTAGGATACCTTCCATTATGCCCAAAACGAGTTTAATCTTAATTTAAGCCCCGTAGGGGTATTTTGGTCATCTTAAAGATTATAAAAGAGATTATATGAAATTCTGAGATTCGGGTCCGAATACATCAGTAAAATAACTTATTTTAATAGGTCATATCAGTTGGTAATAAGTCTTATGTGACAAAATGGTTTTAAACCTAAACTATGCGTTTAATACGCGTAAAAAGCTATTTTAAGCGATTTCCGGGTTATACAGGAAATCTGAGTTTTCTGATCAGGTTATAAAGCTCAAAATACTTTATTTATTATATAAAATAAGTAGCAATTGGATTGGTGTCAAAATATTATGTAGAACTCATTTTATGACCAAAAAGGGTATAATCGGTATTTACCGAATCAACGCCATAACCTTAGGTTATGAGTAGGTTAAAAATAATTAAAAATCTTTAAAAATCCCAAAATATTATATTACATCAGTGGGTAAAAGGTTTGGTGTCAAAAATTGGGTTTAGATAGGCCTTATGCTAATTGCGCCGTTTAATTACTAAAAGGCGTTATAATTACGCTAATGAGCATAACTCCTAATCTATACCTCCAACTGATGTGAAATTTTAGGGACATGTTTATAAATCAGTAATAAAGATTATTGTCCTTTCACTTTTCCAAAATTCTCGTTTTATGGTCAAAAGGGCATTATGGTCAACATTAGGCAATTAACGGAAACGTGTAAACGAATCGGACAAACAATGAAACCAACCACATAGGGTTATACTAACATGTAACCTGGTCCTAAGGAAGCTCTAAGGCATTTCTAAATCATACTAAATCGGGTCAGAACTGAAGTCAAAGCAAAAGTCAAAGTTTTGCGACTTTCGGTTCCGAACCGGGTCTAAACAGAAAATTGTCGGATCAAACAAGCTTAGACCAGTTATTATACTTATTAGCAAGTTATATGAGTGTTAAAATAGGTCACATGCCTTCTGCATTGTTAATTATGCGTTAATTTGAAGATTAGCATTCTGTTGACTTTTTCTAGTCAACTTTGACCCGACAAATGGTCTAGTTAGAGTGGGAATCAGAGGGTGCCCTTCTAAGGGTTTATTACCCACATAAATACCAACTTATAACTACCTTCAATTCGACTAATCACTGGACCACTAATGATTAATCGCTAAGTCAAACGTTAATTACGACGGTTTGACTTTTAAGCTAAAAACTAAGTAAAACTCAATCAAGGAAGGTTAAGCATACTTACAGAAGTCCTATGAACGAATAGGGGTGACTTGGGTCTGCTTTGGAACTCCAGAAGTCCTCCAAAATGCAGATGGAATGAGTGATCATAATGTTGCAACTATGAGGGCCTTTTATAGTGTTGTTGATCCATTTTGATGATGACAACTAAGTCTAAGAGGTGATGCAGATCAATAAAAGTGCCCCTAAGTCCTAGGAACTATTAGGGGTCGCCCATGGATGTTAAAATATCTTCTTAAGTCGGTTACAAGCTCAAACAGCCAACTGTCCCGATTTTCTGCATCTGTGCATGCCTTACGGACCGTAAGGGTCAACCCTTACGGTCCGTAAGCCTTCTCCAGAGGGCAAAAATTCTTGCCCTTTCAAGCTTCGAACGGGTAACTTAGTGTAATACGATTTTAAGCCGTTATTTTCAGTATGGGGCCTCTTGTTTGGGTCATGAACATTTTATACCACCTTGAAATGATATAAAGTTTCCTTGGATCCTTTTGAAAGTGCCGTAAATGAAGGTTGTCGTGCACATCCTCGTAGGATCCCATTCTTGTGTAATTTGAATCAATCATTGCTAGCATTTACCGGATTTGAGTATATCAGATGTTTACAATATATAGATTAGGGTCTTGGGATTTATAATGAGGTCGTTCAGAGGTATTTAATTAACATGTCGACGCTTTAAATCCTACCATACATCTTTTGTAAGGCCCAGAAATTGTATAGTTTTACGCTTATCTTTATTGTACAAGTTTATGTTTATTGGGCTTAGATTAGGACTTGGGCTTGGGCTAGGCCATGTGGGCCAATGGGTTAGAGGCTCCTATATATTGGATGGTTTAGTTCATTTGTAGGTAGCTCTCTCATTTTTGTAATCATGTAATCCCCTGTGTGGAGAACTGGTGGTTCAGGGATTTAAACAAATTGAAGGACTGGATTATGATGAAGTATATGCTCCGGTTGCACGACTTGAAGCCATCCGGATCTTTTTGGCTTACGCGTCATACATGGGATTCACTGTTTATCAGATGGATGTCAAAACCGCATTTCTCTATGGAGATGTGAAGGAGGAAATTTTTGTCGAGCAGCCACCAGGGTTCGTGCATCCAGATCATCCTGAATACGCTTACAAGTTAGACAAGGCGCTGTACGGGTTACATCAGGCTCCTCGAGCTTGGTATGCCACACTGACAGAGCATCTGTTGGCTCATGGGTATACGCGTGGCACCATAGACCAGACTCTGTTTATCAAGAAGGTAGGACGTGATCAAATCTTGGTTCAAATCTATGTTGATGATATTATTTTCGGATCTACAAGTGAGGATCTTTGCAAGGAATTCGAGAGAGTTATGAAAAAGAAGTTTGAAATGAGTGCTCTGGGGGAAATGACACTGTTTTTGGGTCTACAAGTCAAGCAGAGTTCACAAGGAATTCTTATTCATCAAGGGAAGTATGTGGATGATGTGCTGGCAAAATTCAAATTCACGGACGCAAAGCCTGCTGAAACACCTATGGCAGAGAGACCACTATTGACTGAAGATGAAGAAGGAGAGTCTGTCAATCAACGTCAATATAGGTCAATGATCGGGTCATTGATGTATCTCACAGCTAGCCGTCCGGACATTATGTTTGCTGTTTGCAACTGTGCACGCTATCAGGCTAATCCTAAAACTTCTCACCTTATTGCTGTTAAAAGGATCTTTCGGTACCTTAAAGGCCGACCTAGGTTTGGCCTGTGGTATCCGAGAGATTCCAATTTTGACTTGTTTGCTTTTTCTGACAGCAATTTTGGAGGTACTGACAGTGACAGGAAATCTACATCTGCGGGATGCCAATTTTTGGGTGATCGGCTCATTTCTTGGCAATGCAAGAAACAACAAACAGTGGCGATATCTACAGCTGAAGCCGAGTATGTTGCTGCTTCTGCGTCTTGCTCTCAAGTGGTGTGGATGCAACATCAATTGCAGGATTATGGTTTGACTTATCTTAACACTACTATTTACTGTGATAATGATGCTGCAATACAAATTGTTCGAAATCCTGTCTTTCATTCCAAAACCAAGCACATTGATATTAAAGTTCATTTTATCCGAGACTGTTTTGACAGAGGTCTTATTACTCTTGAACAAATCGACACAGATGCAAATGCTGCCGATTTGTTCACCAAACCTGTCAGCAGTTCAAAATTCAGAGTGCTTGTGGATTTTCTGAAAATGATCCGTTTTACTGACTGAGCATGTTTTTGTTTTTCGTAGGTAAATTTGTTCATAAAGTTTTCTATTCTTAGGTAGTTTTTATTTATGCTCAAATTTAGGGGGAGAATTTTTGAAAAATACAAAAACATTGAAAAATTGAAAAAATACAAAAACATTGAAAAATTGAAAAATACAAAAAGAGGTGTGGCATGACTGGGAAATGAAATGATTTTACACATTATGGTTGAGGGCTGACTCATGTAAGACCAGTATCGAAATAGTTTGACTCTAGTATGATGTGTTGGTAGGCTCTATCCTTAAGACTGGAAACATTGGCTGTTTCTGTTTAGAACTAAAAATTGTACATGACCTCAGGAAAGAAAGTCACTTGGAATTAGCTCATTTCTATTTGAATGTCTGTATGTTGTCCCGATACACACAATTTTGGTCTGACTCTGAAATCTTCTCTGAAAAAGTCGTGTATCTCCTCTGCTGCATCCAGATATATGCTGACCTGGAGGTGCTAGGCAACGACAGCTTCTGCTGCATCCAGATACATGCTGACCTAGCTGTACGTTGTCGCTTTGTAGATCAATTAAACACCCGAAAGAGGCCCTCTAGTGCCCAAAAGAAACCCAAGAAACCTATATCAAATTGAGAAAAACTCATTTGATCTGTATATTATACCATTTCTGCTTAAGATCTATTCTGTTCTCTTCTCAACCTAGTCCCAGTTAAGATTTCAGAGATCTGGATTGGACTTGTGAAACATGTGGTAGGGAAGCTACTTGCATGATAGAGTGTGCTGTTATAATTTCGGGATTTGATTAGTATTTGTTTTGAGTGTTCATTGTTAAGATATCAAAACATGATAAATTGAGTTACAGGCAGTTATATGGAAAAGGTCTAGGGAGATGAGTTTAAGGGGACAAATATACTGGCAATTGTCTAGATCATTCAGTAGTAGATCAGTGTTGATAAGTGAAGTCAAGCCCAAAACCTTGTGATTTGATCCCTGAGTATCTATGCAAATTTCCTTATTTTATTTTGTAAATATTTTTATTATTTAATTTTGTTTTTTTTAGGTTTTTATTTTGCAAACATTGCTCAAAAGGTTTAATGGATAATTTTCATTAAAATTAAATCAGTTTTTGAAATGGGTTTATGTTGAGATATTTTGATAAATCTGTCAAAGTCCGATCTGTTAAAGTTGAGCCCAAGAGTTAAAAGCCCATGATGGCCCATGATCTGTTTTGTGGTATAAAAAGGGTGGTTGCGAGTCGAGACCTCATTTCTCACTCGCAACCAAGCATTATTCTCTCTTTTTCTCTCAAGATTCCGGTGATCTGTTGAAGATTCCGATTCATCTCCGGTTATGACTCGCAATCTCCGGTTGCGACTCATTGATCATCAAGGTATAATGACGTCATTATTCAAGTTTTGCAGGAATTATGAATGTTTGTTGAAGATTCCGATGAAGATTTGAAGATTCCGATGATGTTTCCGATGAAGTTTTGAAGATGTTGACTCGAAATCAAGAACACTTAGGACTCGAAACCAGTGGTTACGAGTCGCAACCTCAAGATTGCGACTCATGGTTGCGACTCAATGTTTATCGGTTGCGACTCATGGTTGCGACTCGTAGACAACTGGTTGCGACTCATGGTTGCGACTCGAGACCTTTTGGTTGCGACTCATGGTCTCGAGTGACCAGTAACAGTGTTTGTTTTGGTTTTTATTTTTATCACTGTTATATTTGAAAGTTGGAAACTTATTTGATTTGTGTTATGTGCAGAAAATGGATTTAAAGTTTATATCTTCTCATAATCAAGTTGGATATTTAGCACCTCCACCAGAGAAACACAAGCAGCTGTACACGTCATTGATGAAAGGTCTAAATACATGCCGGATTGTTCATGCTCTTCGTGAGAATCCAGTTGTTTATGAAAGCCTTATTCAAGATTTTTGGAAGAGTGCTAAAGTAGAAGTTGTTGATGGAAAGGGAGCTATAGTTGCTGAAATTCAAGAAAAGAAAGTTATAGTGACTGAGCAGATGATTAGAGAAGTTTTAAGATTTAACGATCAGGAAACAGATCCTACAGAACTTCCACCTGGATCAGTGGAAGCAATTCTGCCTCGTTTAAGTTATGAAGGAAAGTTTCCTCCCTTGGCAAAGAAGTTTGTGCATCCATACTGGCGTCTGTTGCTGCATATGTTTCTTGTATGCATGACAGAAAATAGAGGGGGAATTGATCAGTTGAATACTACTCAGTCTGCTGCTGTGATTTGTGTAATTACAAATGAGTCGTTCAATTATTCAAGATATATTTTGGAAGCGATGAAAAGGAATGCAATTGGACTTCGAAAGGATAAGTTTCTGATGTATCCTAGATTTTTGCAGATG
The DNA here is from genome assembly GCA_030545235.1 of Helianthus tuberosus. NCBI lineage: Eukaryota > Viridiplantae > Streptophyta > Magnoliopsida > Asterales > Asteraceae > Helianthus > Helianthus tuberosus. Next base: position 92,838,618 of record CM060452.1, read on the forward strand.
ATTCTGAATGATAAATATCCAGAATTGAAGAGATCTGGTAATACGTTGGAATTGAAACCAATGGGTCCATCATGTTTTGGTGCACTTACTACAAAGAAGGGTACTGAGAAGAAGTTTGAAGGTTTGATTAAATTGGAGAAGTTTGGTCAGTTTGCAGAGACGGAAGATGTTAGTGAAAATCTAGAAATAGCACAATCTGTTTCAGTGCATAGTGTACCTGCAAGTGCCATTGTTGCTGAAGAACATGATATTCGTATGGATGCTGAAGATCAGCCTGAGACAGAGATTTTAACAATAGACTCTGACGATGTATGATGTACATGATTGATAAATACGATGTTGACAGATGCCGATGTATGATATATAATGATTGATGATGACAGACGATGATTTAAGAATATATGTTGTTGGATGATGTTGGATAAGATTTCGAATGAAAAGCTGATGATGATGAAATATGCAGAATGTATGTATGGCTATGATGAAGATGATGATGTCACTGTATCATCAGCAAAGAATGTTGGGAATGATTGTTGACGGCTGATGTTTCATCAAAATTGTCAAAAACCCTAGAAAAGCTACACATTGGATGATGGGAAAAGATCAACGGTCAAGATGGAAAATAATGTTAGCACAACATTTGGTGGGGTCTGATGTGGAGACCATCTTAACCGTAATAAAGATAGCATAAAACTAGGGGGATATTGTAAGGCCTAGAAATTGTATAGTTTTACGCTTATCTTTATTGTACACGTTTATGTTTATTGGGCTTAGAATAGGACTTGGGTTTGGGCTAGGCCATGTGGGCCGATTGGATAGAGGCTCCTATATATTGTCATTCTAGTTTATTGTTAGGTAGGCCTCTCATTTTTTTTGTAATCATGTAATCCCCTATGGAGAACCCTGTACCAGACAATCCAAGAGATTGTGTGCAAGGTTCTTAGAGATTGTACCAGACGTTCCTAGAGAGCGTGTGCAATCTTCTTAGAGATCGTACCAGATGGTTCGTTGAAACCGTGTGCGATCGAATCAGTGGCACAAAGTTTGGATGTTTAGGACTTACAAGTGGTATCAGAGCCATTGAAGCCATTCAAGGGCTCGGTTTTGATATCACTCGAAGAACAAGAAGAAGGATTTGCACAGTGACGGGGGATGTATGTTCGTAAAATGGGAGATCTCTGGTTCACAAGGTAACAGTTTATCTTATTGTTGAGAATCATGATTTGAACTATAGATGTGTATGACTTGGAAGATCGAAGAACAAGAGTGAAGAAAAGGATTTCGAAGAACAGTAAAAAATTCATATGTTTGATCTATTTTGGAGGTTTAGAAAATTGGTTTACGTGTTTGTAGGGATTTATTGGTGGAAAGAATAAAAAACTTTAAATTTCAAAATTCGTTCCTTGAATTTTGGGATTTGGTTTTTTTTATTGGCTATTTTATCTACCAGAAGTCAAAGTGTGCAACCTCTTAAATATCTTGTGCGATTGACATAATTGTGCGACCTGTTAATTCAAATTTCATCTTCTCGTGGACTCCTTGTGCGACTACGGATTTTGTGCGACTATTCAACTTGTGCGATCAACAAGTTTGGGTGAGGCCCAACAAATTGTGCGACTGGACAATCAAAGACCTATTGTGCGACTGAAGTTGGTTTGTGCGACCATATTGTTACTGGGCAACATTCGTTAATCCTCATTTGTGCGACTTCATCTTTGAAGTTTGGAGACGTGTGCCACATCTTCAACATATCATCATCTTCTCGCTCAATACATTGATTATCATCATCATCACATCATCCACAGCACACTCCGACCACCGGTTTCGTTTCATCATAATCATCACTCCGACCAGCAACGTCTCACCGATCTCGTTTCCGATCACCATTAATAATCGGACCGTCACCACTCCATCTGCAACTCATCTCCGATCATCATCGTCGGACCTCCATTACGATCATCTCCATTACCACCAACACACTCCGATCATCTCCAATCTCCGCCGTACCGACTCCGAACCCGCACACCGTTTCGAGTTCGAGGTCGTGTTTACACTGTTACCGAGCATCACCATAACCAACACCTCCCTCCATCATCATTCATCGTCGTCAGCATCGCAGCCGACCACCAGACATCACTGTCACCGTCAGCTCACCGTCATTCCGCATAACTCGCCAACCCCATTGTACTTTCTCCGACAACCACGATTCATTTCGTTGTTTTTTGAACGAAAAGAGAAGCATCGTGAAAGATTTAAAGAGATATAAGGTTTTTAGCGGCTGTGGTTTAAAGAGTTACGGTTTTGGTTTGGGTTCATATTAAACAAAGGAGAAGACACAGTACTTTAGCGACAGTTGTTATTGTCAAGAAAAGAATAGGGTTTTGGGATGTGTTGTTTGAACGAAGAAGAAGCAAACAGATCTTTTGTGACGGATTGAGTGGTCAGGAAAGGAAAGAAAAGAAAACATAAAGTTTTTTGTGACACTTGATGTTGTTGGGAAATATAGAGAGTGGACTTTGGGCTTCTTTACTATTGTACCACTGAAAGAAAAGACTCAAGATTGAAGATCATGACAGCTGAAGATATTATTTTTCTAAGCCGTAATAAAGATAGCATAAAACTAGGGGGATATTGTAAGGCCCAGAAATTGTATAGTTTTACGCTTATCTTTATTGTACAAGTTTATGTTTATTGGGCTTAGATTAGGACTTGGGCTTGGGCTAGGCCATGTGGGCCAATGGGTTAGAGGCTCCTATATATTGGATGGTTTAGTTCATTTGTAGGTAGCTCTCTCATTTTTGTAATCATGTAATCCCCTGTGTGGAGAACCTTGTACCAGACAATCCTAGAGATTGTGTGCAAGGTTCTTAGAGATTGTACCAGACGTTCCTAGAGAGCGTGTGCAATCTTCTTAGAGATCGTACCAGACGGTTCGTTGAAACCGTGTGCGATCGAAGCAGCGACACAAAGTTTGGTAATAATATTATTTTCTTTTTGTTCTTGAGGTTTGATCTTATATTCCGCGTTCGATTAAACCTTTGAGTGATATCTTGGGATGTTTGGGACTTACATCTTTGACTAGATCCGGGTTTACAACACTTTGTCTTGCGCGACACGTGTCGTTATTTTATTGAACACGAATTTTTTCAAGGTGTTACATCCTCACCCCCTTAAAAGAAATCTCGACCTCGAGATTTACTGAAACAAATGAGGGTACTTTTCTTTCATTGTGGACTCTACCTCCTACGTGTACTCGGGACCTCTACGGGCATCCCATTGAACCTTTACGATCGGTACATGCTTCCTTCGAAGCTTCTTAACCTGTCGATCCTCGATCAACACAGGTTTTTCAACAAACTTTAAGCTCTCGTCGATGTGCACATCTGTATGTGGTATGACTAGTGATTCATCAGCGAAACACTTCTTCAGATTGCAGATGTGGAATACGTTATGAATACCACTGAGCTCTTCAGGTAAGTTTAACTTATAAGCAACTGATCTGACACATTCGATGACCTCGAATGGTCCTATGTATCTCGGGCTTAACTTACCTTTCTTGCCAAATCGCATCACTCCCTTCCAGGGTGATACTTTGAGCAACACTTTGTCACCTACCTCGAATTTTAGAGGTTTACGGTTTAAATCTGCGTAGCTTTTCTGCCTATCCCTGGCAGCTTTCAGGTGGTCACGAATCTGGACAATCGTTTCCATCGTTTCAAAGACTATTTCGGGTCCTGACAGTTGGATATCTCCAACTTCCGCCCAACAAACGGGCGTTCTACACTTTCTACCGTATAAGGCCTTGAAGGGCGCAGCTTTAATGCTTGTATGGTAGCTATTGTTATATAAGAACTCGATTAATGGCAGGTGGTTATCCCAACTACCACCTAAGTCAATCACACATGCACGAAGCATGTCTTCCAAAGTTTGGATAGTACGCTCACTCTGGCCGTCTGTCTGAGGATGGTAAGCCGTACTGAAATTTAAGCGCGTACCCAAAGATTGTTGGAAACTTTTCCAAAAATGTGATGTGTATCTAGTATCTCTGTCAGAGATAATAGACACTGGTACGCCATGTAAAGCTACAATCTTATCCACGTACAATTGGGCTAACATGTCGGAGCTATAGGTCTCCTTAATGGGTAGGAAATGTGCTGACTTAGTCAGTCTATCCACTATTACCCATATAGTATCATTGCCCTTCCTTGTCTTTGGCAGCTTGGTGATGAAATCCATTGTCACCATTTCCCACTTCCACGTGGGAAGTTCAGGTTGTTGCAGCAAACCTGACGGCTTTTGATGTTCAGCTTTGACTTGCGCACAAGTCAAACATTTAGCTACATAGGTAGCTATAGACTTCTTCAAGCCTATCCACCAAAAGTTTGCTTTCAGATCCTGGTACATCTTGTCAGCTCCAGGATGAACGGAATATTTAGAACTGTGGGCTTCCTGGAGGATAACATCTCGAAGTCCTCCATACACTGGAACCCATATTCGTCCATTTAACCTTAGAATTCCGTCCTTGCCATAGGATAACTGTTCTTCAGTTACTCCTAGCTTTTCATTAGGATAGTTAGCTTCCAACACAGCTTCCTTCTGTGCAGCTAACAACCTTTCATTCAAACCGTTCTTTATCTCAATGCTCTTGGCATTGATCCTTATCGGCTTCACCCTTTCCTTTCTACTTAAGGCATCGGCGACTACATTCGCTTTGCCAGGATGGTATCTTATTTCACAATCATAATCATTCAAAGTTTCCATCCAACGTCGCTGCCTCATGTTCAGATCCTTCTGATTGAACAGATGTTGAAGGCTCTTGTGATCAGAATAGATCACACACTTGATTCCGTATAAATAATGCCTCCATAGTTTTAGTGCAAATACAACGGCACCCAACTCCAAGTCATGGGTGGTGTAATTCTTTTCATGCACCTTTAACTGACGTGAAGCATAGGCAATAACTTTGCCTTTCTGCATAAGCACACACCCCATGCTAGTGTGTGATGCGTCGCAGTATCCACAAAATCTTCTATTCCGTTAGGCAATGTCAACACAGGTGCATTGCTTAACTTTTGGTTAAGGATATCAAAGGATTCTTATTGCTTCGGTCCCCAGTCGAACTTAATCTTCTTCCTAGTCAAAGAAGTTAGGGGTGCAGCAATCCTTGAAAAATTCTCGATAAATCGCCTATAGTATCCTGCTAACCCTAGAAAGCTACGAATCTCAGTAGGCGTCTTCGGCTCTTGCCAGTTCATAACAGCTTCAACCTTAGCGGGGTCTACTTGGATTCCGCGTTCGCTAACCACATGTCCAAGGAATTGGACTTCGCGAAGCCAAAATTCACATTTTGAGAATTTGGCATAGAGCTTCTCCTGCTGAAGTAGTGAAAGAATACATCGAAGATGCTTCTCATGATCAGCTTGGTTCTTCGAGTAGATGAGAATGTCGTCAATGAAGACGATGACAAATTTGTCCAAGTAAGGCTTACAAACGCGATTCATGAGATCCATGAATGCGGCAGGTGCATTAGTGAGCCCGAAAGGCATTACTAGAAACTCGTAATGACCATAACGAGTCCTAAATGTAGTCTTGTGTACGTCTTCATCTCTAACTTTCAGTTGATGATAGCCTGACCTTAAGTCAATCTTAGAGAAGTAACTTGCCCCTTGAAGTTGATCGAACAGATCGTCGATTCTGGGCAAAGGATACCTATTCTTGATAGTGACCTTATTAAGCTCACGGTAATCGATGCACAGACGCATCGATCCATCCTTCTTCTTGACAAACAAGATTGGCGCTCCCCATGGAGACAAACTAGGTCTAATGAAACCTTTAGCTAGAAAATCATCTAACTGCGTCCTCAATTCCTTCATCTCTGTTGGTGCCAACCTATAAGGTGCTCTAGCAACAGGTGCTGCTCCGGGGATGATGTCAATTCTGAATTCTACATGCCTATCTGGTGGTAAACCAGGTAGATCTTCAGGAAAAACTTCAGGGTATTCAGAAATGACGGGGATATCCTCAATCTTGGGCTTCGGCTCATCAATAGTCACTTGTGCCATGTAGATGACACAACCCTTCTTCAAACACCTAGAGGCTTTGAGCATAGTCACTTGCTCAGGCAGTCCATACTGGGTATCTCCCTGAATGGTAAGTGGCTCGCCATACGGAGTCTTGATCACCACTTGCTTCTTATTGCAGACAATCTAGGCCTGGTTATGAGATAACCAGTCCATACCCAGAACTATGTCGAAACTGGCTAACTTCAAATGAAGTAGGGACAAAGGAAAAGAGTGGTTCTTAATGGATACGAAACATCCATCTAATATGGTTGAGCGGTTTCTAAGGTGCCATCTGCTAATTCCACCTCATATTTCACACTTAAGGTTTTAACAGGCAATTTCAACAATTCACAAAACTTATTATCTACGAAAGACTTATCAGCGCCTGAATCAAAAAGTACTCTTGCATATACATCATTTATGAGGAAGGTACCTGTGATCACATTGTCGTCCTGGACGGCTTCCTTTGCATCCATCCTGAAGACCCTTGCATTGGTCTTCTTGACCTCTTCAGGCTTCTTGGCGTATTTAGGGCAGTTGGTCTTGATATGCCCTTTCTCATTGCAATTGTAGCATGTTGCGTCTTTTATCTTCTTGCACTCTATCGTCTTGTGATCTTTAGACTTGCATAACCCACATGCAGGTGATCCTGACTTAGAACTGGACTCAAGTCTGCACTTTCCAAAGTGGCGTTTTTGGCAAGTCGTGCACTTTGGCTTTTCCTCTGTTCGCTGACTATTCCTTCCAGACCCAAACTTCTTAGAATCAGTGTTTCCCTTGTGCTTCTTCTCTGACCCTCGTGAGTTATCATCCTCACGCTTCCTCTTACTTTCTTCAGAATTCTTTAGCGATCTCAACCTGACCGCATCTAAAGTAAGGGACAGAGAGAGATCGGCTGCTGACCTAAACGTAGCAGGTCTTGAAGCCTTAACACTGGCTTTGATCTCTGGGGCTAAACCCCCAATGAAGCGAGCAATCCTCTTGGGTTCTGGTGTTACTAGGTAAGGAACCAGTCTGGACAGGGTATTGAAACTGGTGAGGTAAGCTTGACAATCTAAGTTTGTCATAACCAACGATAAGAAATCTGACTCGATCCTCTCGACCTCGTGTTGAGGGCAGTAGTTCTCCATAATGAGAGCAACAAACTGTTCCCATGACATGTTGTAGAGTGGGATCTTCCCAGCAGCTTGAATGAGAGACTTCCACCATGCTAGTGCCTCTCCCTTGAACGATTGGGATACAAACTTCACTACATCCCTTTCAGCACAACCGCTGATATCGACAACTGTGTCCATTTCATCCAACCAGGTCATACAATCAATTGCCCCTTTCTCCCCAGTGAAATCCCGGGGTTTGCAGGAAACAAAGTATTTGTAGGAGCAACCCTTTTCACGGGGTCCTTGATTCAGAATGACCCTTTGAGATGGATCACTTTGATGATTTGAAGAATGTCGATCATCATCTTTCTTTGGCTCATCCTTCTTAGAGGGCGGTGGCTTGCTGTGAGCCTCCGAATGAGTCTTAGGGACAGACTTAGAGCGGGGTACAGATGAGGCTTTACTATGCGTTTCACTATTCTCCCTAAATTGCTCCTCTACAGCTTTAGATACAGCTGAATCAATCAGTGTACGAAGCTCTCCTCTGGTTATATTAATCCTATCATCATCGCGGTTTTCCAGAGGGTGACTGTTCTCTTCCTCTGACCTAGCCATGTAGCTTTAATTGCTACATAAAATCAAACAAGGACAAGGTTTATACGGAAGCTTATACAGTTTTATCGTTTTAAACGATTTATTAACCATGTTTTTAATACACATTTTAGTTAATTTGCTAAATATATAATTGTTCAGGATCTTTATCATAATCCTAAATTATAAGTTAATAATAGCACAAAAGGTCTAGTCACGTAGACAAGTTTAATTTATAGGCCTTGATTTTACGAAATCGAGGCATTAAGGTTTGAATCAAAGTTCATTACCTTTTCTTGACAGGGAGTTGTAGGCTACCACTGTCTTTAGTCCAGAGGACGTTAATTATAGCCCGTGGGCACTTCATCATTAAGGGATGATTATATAAATAAGGGAATTTAGAATAATCCATTTAAGAATGACTTATGTGATTTGTTGATGCATTAATGTCTATCGCCTCCGTCAATTCAAACCGTAGCTGAAACTGTAGAAATCTAGGATTTTATTGTAATATTTAGATAGAATTAGCAAGGTGGAATTTTGGTAATTAATGAGAAATCTCATTATTTCCAAGGCCTATAAATAGGAGCTTTAGTTGTAAAGTGTAAGACTTTTGCTCATTTGTGATCTAGGAGATTGGAGCTTAGAGAGAGAAAGTCTAGAGAGAGAAAGTACTCTCTACGTGATTCTTGTATCGTACACGTCATATCTTTCAATAGATTCACGGTTCTAGTACGTTATTGTGTGTTCGGTCACGCACGTTCACGGATTCCGCACGTCGAACGTTCGTTACGCAATCGAACGGTGTCAAAACCGGTCCTACAAGTGGTATCAGAGCTAGGAGCTCGATTGCACTGATCAAACACATTGATTCGTACCAGATTTCAGCGATTTCAGATCCGAATTTCATCATTTCTTCATTTTTTTCACTTTTATCACATTTTTACTGAAATTCGTCAAATTGAACGGGATTTTACGGTCCGAATCGGTTGAATTTTTGATATATTGTGCGAAAACACCTGATCTATAACCCTACCAAGTTTCAGATCCAAACTCCTAGCCGTTTAGGAGAAATCGAAGTTTTTCGGTCTGTTTTTGCGTCAAAAATCAGATAGATTTGCTTTTAGGGTATCAGGCAGGTCCGCTCATGTGTCATTAAACAGGTTCGCTTATGTGATAGAGGAGGTTCGCACATAGGGTTCGCTTATTGTGACATTTTAAGTGGTTCGCTTTTGTGGTTCGCTCATAGTGACATTAAGAGGTCCGCTCATTGTGCAGGTCCGCTCATAGGTGTAACATTAGGTTCGCTCATTTGGTCTGTGACAGGTTTCGCTTTTGTGACATCATATCAAGGAGTATCGCTGTTGTGTGATGAATTAGTTGTCAGCCATTTAAATTTGTAATCAAGTGAAGGCCCAATCACAAAATCCGATTTGAGTTGTTGGAAATTGGATCTGGCATCACATTAAATTTGTCGGCTGTATCACATGTATATTAAAGGCCCATGTGACCGAGATATTGATATATTGGTTGTTGAAATATTGCGGCCCAATGAGAATTGATGATTAATTGATTTGTTGTCAGTTTAGTGTATCCGATTATTTGACCCATTGTTGAGCAGCCCAAGTTACTATGTGACTCATATATGCGGCCCAATCATATTTCGGTTTAGTGAAGTTGCTAGGCTAAATCAGTTTGGTTGAGACAATATTGGTGTCGTCTAGATTTTTTTAATTGATAAAATCCAAGTGCAGTCCACGTGAACTGTTGAAGTCAAAGTTGGTTTCGGCTCAATTGAATATATTTTTATCGGCTCATTCACTCAGTTTGCACAATTTGGAGTTTAGTCAGTCTGCAAATCTTCGACACGAGTCTTAGATTGACTTCATCAAACGTATACTTTTACTTATTCGTTTCATTTTGAACTGATTGTTTGTTCGTTTGTTTGCAGGAGAAACGCGGTTTGTCAAGCATCGGATACTCGCACGAGCGAATCCCCACTCGATCCACTGTCGCCTAATTTTTGATATTCAATCGGATAGTCATTTGATTGTGTGAAATTTTGTATTGTTTGAAAATCTGTATTTGAAAATCTTTTAATAACGAAACATGGATTGTGAGTCGTATCGTGTTCAGAGTCCAGCAGATATTGCACATAAGAAATTTGAAAGTTTTACGGGTATCAAGGGAGAGTCTACAAAAGAATTATTTGATAGATACTGCCATCTAGTTTTGGAAATGGGAAAATTAGGGATAACCAAGTCTAATGAGGAGTGGGTTGACAAGTTGGCAAATGTTTTACCGGGTGATATGTGGGGAACGTATTTGTTAGATTTGAGAAAGATATATTTAGACGTGAATTTGAGCCTGTTTATCGAGAAGATCGAAGCTCAAGAACTTGAATCCCAAATGATTAGAAAAATGATGTCTATTGATGAAAAATTCGAACCTGAGAAAAATGTTCAAGTGGTAGAGGAGCAGGTTGAAGAAATTTCAGCTATTAAGGTTGAGAAGAAAGCCGAACCTGAAAAGATGTCCGAGAAGTGCTTAAACTGTGAAAAATCTGAATCAGACAATGCCAAACTCTTGAAGAATGTAGAGAGTTTGACATTGGAAATCAAGAATTTGAATGATGAGAAGAAATCTGATGATAAACAGATTCTTGAACTGCAAGAAAATTTTGAAAGATTGAAATCTGACAATGTCAAACTGTTCATTGATTTGGACAGTTTGACATTGGAAAACAAAATTTTGAAAGAAAAGGAAAAAGATTTTGAAAATGAAAAACTGAAAATTGAAAAAGATTTTCAAAATCAAATAAAGATTTTAGAAGATGAAAAAGATATTTTTGGTAAAAATAATCTTGAAAAACAAATTGCAATAAATTCTCATCTTGCTAAAATCATTCAGCTTGAAAAAGAAGCTGAAAGTGATCGGAATAAAATTGCTGAGTTAGAAAATAAGTTGAAGGGTTTTGTGACTTCTGCACCATATGTGTGTCCAGAACAAATCAATGAAAATCCAATAAGTGACAATGTCACAAACTTTGACAAAGTCAAAGTTGAAGATTGTGATGAGAAAACTGATGATGAAGTTGAAAAAAGAAAAATATTTTTAGAATTAAAAGAAAAATTCAAAAATACTGTTTTGCAATCTACTGAAATAGGTGAATGCTCAAAGCAAAAACCTGTTAAGAAGATTGTAGAACAGAAACAAAAAATTAAAAATTAGAAATTTTTTCAAAATGAAAATAAAAGCTCATCAGTTCAGTCATCCAATCATTATGCAAAATCACAAAAATCTAAAAACAAAAACTCAAAAATAGTTGGTGATGTGTGGTGCAGGTTTGACCACAGTACTCAAAAGTCAAATCCAGCTTTCAGAAGGAGTGATGATTACCACAAAGCTAGACAATGTTATGATCTGAGCGTTTGGTGTGAAAGTGGTAAATGGTACGATAACAGAGTGTGCTACACTTGTGGTGTTCAAGGACACATTGCTGTTAACTGCCAGAATCAGTGGTTTGAAACGAGGAGATGCTATAATTGTCAAATCAAAGGACACATTGCAAGAGATTGCCCAATGAGATCAGTGGAAAGATCGAGGGCTGAATCTCAGAAAAAGGTGACAAAATCAGTTAAAGTCGATGAAAAGCCCAGAACACAGAAAAAACAAGAAGTGAAAGAACTGAAAGTGAAACTTTCACAAGGGCAAAAAGGCCGACTGAGAAAGAAAAGAAAGAAAGCTCGAGAGTATCTTGAAAGGATTTTGTCCTTGGGTACATCAGGAAAACCAAACAGCAGTTCTGATAAATCGTCTTGCTTTTCAAAGAATGATAAATTTTGCAAAACGAATTCATCAGATACAAATCTGAGGACAGAAGAGAAAGGAATTTTGAAGAAAGACAAAGTTGTTAATCAAAGGATTAACAAAACAAAGAAAGTGAAGTTTTCACTTCCTGGCGATGAATTTGTTTCTTCGGAAGCAAAGGAGCCATGTTTTGGGGATGAATCTGACTTGTCAAAGTCAGACGAGCCACATTCTGGCGATGATTCTGATTCGTCAAAATCAGAGGAGCCACGAGTTGAGCTCAAAAGTGAAAATTCAGTGCCGCCAATGGATGACATAAACTTTCCACCATTGCGAGCTGAAAATTTTAAACAAAAAGTTGACAAAGTTGAGATTTCAAATCAATTTTTTTCTGAAAAGAAAGATTTTGATGTTGAGAAAGCCTTTAACCCCAATGTTCTAAACATTTTTGGAAAAATGGTTGACGGAAAAGTCAAAGGGGTAAAGGAATTTTATGAATCAAAGAGGAAAATTGATACACCGAGTAAAAATAACTCGGATGCACCCAAGACTGGTCAGGCTTGGGTGTCACCATTTTCTGTATGAAAACCTGACTTGCCGGAGTTCCCAGGTTGGTAAGCGTGGAACATGAATCGGCACATTTCTTGAGAAATTTCACTCTGGTGATTTTTCGCCTTACATGTGGTAAATCAGGGACATTAAGTTGTACTTGATTTTCTACAAATGATGTTTGAGAATTAAAACTGAAATTGTAAAATCTGTCATGTGTATGAAGAAAATAATGTGATGAAGTGACCCCGAACCTACAAATGATTGGTAAACAAACTAATTTTTCCGGAAAACCCATTTTGATTAAAACAAACTTAAGTGTTTTGAAATCATAATGGGAAAATAGTTTGTTGTGAGGGGGAGTTCTGATTTTTTATGCCAGGTGGATGGAGAATTGAAGTGATTCTCATCAAGTTGTCAAGTTTGTACAGTTTATTTCAAATTTTCCCAGAAAATCAAAATTGAAACATATTTTGATTTTAGGGGGAGAAAATTTTTAAAAAAATTTGAAAATGTCAAAAACATTGAAAAATTTAAAAATGAGTTTTGCTGAAACAAGAGGAAATGATAGAAAATCAGTGGACTATCACAGCATGCTAAAGAAATGAAATGTAAAATGTTAAACGATCTCACTAAAGATGTGACGGTAGGCTCAGCTAGACTAGTAGATTTGCGATAACGATACAAACCTAAATGAAAAAGCCTAGTTCTAGTGGGAAACATGGTTGAAAGCATAGTACTTAGTTTTGTCCTTCTTGATTGTGTGCCTGCTCAGTAATCGCTGATTGTCGAAAGACATAAAACTGGTTAAGTTTGTGAACTTTCACAACTTAGCTGAAAAGTCGCTGTGATTGTGCATTTCATTTTGCAAAGATTTAAACTTGTTTTATTTCTTTATTTTGTTTAAGCATCGGACATCCTCTGCGTATACGTGAGTATCGACCTGGATGTTGTTGCCTAAACGTTCTGCTTTATTTTCTTTGGTGTTTCGTTTAAGCTTTGGATCACCTCTGCGTATACGGGAGTATCGACCTGGTGGTTAAAGCCTAAACAACTTCAACTTGTTTTATTTTTCTTATTTTGTTTAAACATTGGACTTTCTCTGCGTATACGGAAGTATCGACCTGATTGTTAATGTTTAAACATTCTGCTTTGTTTTTCGCACAAATCACAGTTGATAAAAGTTTAAAGGCATTACTTGAGTCAGTGTATTGCATGATGAGGGGATATGCTGAGATCGTGGGGTCCATAAGTACTTAGTGCAAAATTAATATACCTTAACGTATCAGTAAGCATTTCGAAAGTTTTTAGATTGAGCTTAAGAGGACAATTATATCGTCAATCAACGTGAATCGTTTAGAACTTAAAACGATTAAAAGCTTAACGGTGCTTGTGATGTGTCTCAAAAACTGATATGATCCTCTTTCGCAAACTCACAAAAATATGTTTGTACATATTTCATTTCTGCATTACATTTCTCTTATTACAAAATCCAAAAGGATTTTAGTGTGTTTTAGCCTAATTTTTTAAAAATTCAAAAAGATTTTAGACAACTAATGTTGATGAGCTGATTTTCAAAATTCCAAGTTCTAAACAAGATGAACAATTGGTTTGGTTAAGATGATGAGAAGATTGGAAGATAATCCTCAAATGTTTAGATGATTCATTAATTTGAATCATAATATTGTGTTTTATATGTTTGAGAATTTTGAGTGAATTCTTTTAGAGTCAAAAAATTTTTTGTCTTACGAGAGGTTGAGATGTGTAGGTTTCTGAATCTGTTGCTATGGAAAGCCAGGCGTCGATCCTAAAAGCACGGAAGCTTGACGAAAAGGGGAGCCTGAAGAATCTACCGAAAGGGGGAGCTGAAGCTGAAGACAGATCCACCGGGATTCTGTTCGAGCAAGAGGGAGTCTGTGTTTGCTGAAGACGTTAAATCTTAAAGAAGACTCAAGAGAGAGAGAAAGACAAGTCGCTACGAGTTTAACTACGGATTGACTGCGGCAATATCCAAGGGGGAGTTTGTTGATGCATTAATGTCTATCGCCTCCGTCAATTCAAACCGTAGCTGAAACTGTAGAAATCTAGGATTTTATTGTAATATTTAGATAGAATTAGCAAGGTGGCATTTTGGTAATTAATGAGAAATCTCATTATTTCCAAGGCCTATAAATAGGAGCTTTAGTTGTAAAGTGTAAGACTTTTGCTCATTTGTGATCTAGGAGATTGGAGCTTAGAGAGAGAAAGTCTAGAGAGAGAAAGTACTCTCTACGTGATTCTTGTATCGTACACGTCATATCTTTCAATAGATTCACGGTTCTAGTACGTTATTGTGTGTTCGGTCACGCACGTTCATGGATTCCGCACGTCGAACGTTCGTTACGCAATCGAACGGTGTCAAAACCGGTCCTACATGATTTCATCGTATCACATTTTGTCAAGCATGTTAATATGCTTTCAGATATTTAACAAAGATTTGAATCTTTTGAATAAGTTTTACCATCTTGAAAAGAGTTTGAAAATTGATTTGAATGCACTTCGGCAAAATATCTTTTATAACTTGGGAAAATTATTTGTATATAATCTTGTATACAGTTTTACTTATTTGTCGTCCATCAGGGCCGGTTTGTAGGGCCGGAAAAAATTAACTGACACGCCACAGGTATAATGCCCACAAGGTTGATTCCTTTAGTGGATTACCAGTTTTTACATAATGCATCTGTCAGGTGTACGCCTACACCCCGTGCTTAGGTCGTGGCCATTTCGTAAAATGATGCCAAGGATATCCGGGACATGGTCATTTAACCCCCAAAAGCCATACACCAAATAATACATATTAAACGGGTCATGCAAATATATTAATCACAATCCGATTTAAATGACTACACACACCCGACCAAGCGGTACTTTTATAGTACCGTATCCCAAGCCAGTATAGGGAAAATAAGTTAAGAGTATTTACCTGAGCAAAGTATAAGTCCAATACAGTAAGTGTAAGCAACTTTTACTGGACTCCTAATCTGGAACGAAGGTTTTTAATAACCTATTAGAATCCTAACGGGTCTTTAATTAAGCTTAGACTTAGACCGGTTAGTTTTCAAAAGGAAGACACGGTTCAAACGCATGATAAAGCGAAGACCGGTTTAGAATGTGGTTTTGACCCGACAAGCTTGTATGCTTGTTTAATATGGGTAACTTAAACACATTCTGGATTTTGAGACCAAAAAGATATGGTTTGACCCGTTTCGGCTAATATGTGCAAACTAGTCTCATAAGCCGATCCGAACACGCAAGAAGCGTAACGGGTAACCAAAAGAGTCATATACAGGTTTCCTAATTTAATATGCCTTAAATATGTTGTGATATCAATAGGATACCTTCCATTATGCCCAAAACGAGTTTAATCTTAATTTAAGCCCCGTAGGGGTATTTTGGTCATCTTAAAGATTATAAAAGAGATTATATGAAATTCTGAGATCCGGTTCCGAATACATCAGTAAAATAAATTATTTTAATAGGTCATATCAGTTGGTAATAAGTCTTATGTGACAAAATGGTTTTAAACCTAAACTATGCGTTTAATACGCGTAAAAAGCTATTTTAAGCGATTTCCGGGTTATACAGGAAATATGAGTTTTCTGATCAGGTTATAAAGCTCAAAATACATTATTTATTATATAAAATCAGTAGCAATTGGATTGGTGTCAAAATATTATGTAGAACTCATTTTATAACCAAAAAGGATATAATCGGTATTTACCGAATCAACGCCATAACCTTAGGTTATGAGCAGGTTAAAAATAATTAAAAATCTTTAAAACTCCCAAAATTTTATATTACATCAGTGGGTAAAAGGTTTGGTGTCAAAAATTGGGTTTAGATAGGCCTTATGCTAATTGCGCCGTTTAATTACTAAAAGGCGTTATAATTACGCTAATGAGCATAACTCCTAATCTAGACCTCCAACTGATGTGAAATTTTAGGGACATGTTTATAAATCAGTAATAAAGATTATTGTCCTTTCACTTTTCCAAAATTCTCGTTTTATGGTCAAAAGGGCATTATGGTCAACATTAGGCAATTAACGGAAACGTGTAAACGAATCGGACAAACAACGAACCAACCACAGAGGGTTATACTAACATGTAACCTGGTCCTAAGGAAGCTCTAAGGAATTTCTAAATCATACTAAATCGGGTCAGAACTGAAGTCAAAGCAAAAGTCAAAGTTTTGCGACTTTCGGTTCCGAACCGGGTCTAAACAGAAAATTGTCGGATCAAACAAGCTTAGACCAGTTATTATACTTATTACCAAGTTATATGAGTGATAAAATAGGTCACATGCCTTCTGCATTGTTAATTATGCGTTAATTTGAAGATTAGCATTCTGTTGACTTTTTCTAGTCAACTTTGACCCGACAAATGGTCTAGTTAGAGTGGGAATCAGAGGGTGCCATTCTAAGGGCTTATTACCCACATAAATACCAACTTATAACTACCTTCAATTCGACTAATCACTGGACCACTAATGATTAATCGCTAAGTCAAACGTTAATTACGACGGTTTGACTTTTAAGCTAAAAACTAAGTAAAACTCAATCAAGGAAGGTTAAGCATACTTACAGAAGTCCTATGAACGAATAGGGATGACTTGGGTCTACTTTGGAACTCCAGAAGTCCTCACAAATGCAGATGGAATGAGTGATCACAATGTTGCAACTATGAGGGCCTTTTAGAGTGTTCTTGATCCATTTTGATGATGACAACTAAGTCTAAGAGGTGATCCAGATCAATAACAAGTGCCCCTAAGTCCTAGGAACTATTAGGGGTCTCCCATGGATGTTAAAATATCTTCTTAAGTCGGTTACAAGCTCAAACAGCCAACTGTCCCGATTTTCTGCATCTGTGCATGCCTTACGGACCGTAAGGGTCGACCGTTACGGTCCGTAAGCCTTCTCCAGAGGGCAAAAATTCTTGCCCTTTCAAGCTTCGAACGGGTAACTTAGTGTAATACGATTTTAGGCCGTTATTTTCAGTATGGGGCCTCTTGTTTGGGTCATGAACATTTTATACCACCTTGAAATGATATAAAGTTTCCTTGGATCCTTTTGAAAGTGCCGTAAATGAAGGTTGTCGTGCACATCCTCGTAGGATCCCATTCTTGTGTAATTTGAATCAATCATTGCTAGCATTTACCGGATTTGAGTATATCAGATGTTTACAATATATAGATTAGGCTCTTGGGATTTATAATGAGGTCGTTCAGAGGTATTTAATTAACATGTCGACGCTTTAAATCCTACCATACATCTTTGACTAGATCCGGGTTTACAACACTTTGTCTTGCGCGACACGTGTCGTTATTTTATTGAACACGAATTTTTTCGAGGTGTTACACTACACCTCTAAGAAGATGTTGGAAGTATACGTGAACGAGATCATAGCACGCCACGGGGTGCCGGTAACTATCGTGTCTGATAGAGATACCTGGTTTACTTCGAATTTCTGGTGCGAATTTCAAGAACAAATGGGTACCAAGCTGTTGATTAGTACTGCATATAACCCCAAACTGACGGGCAAAGTGAGCGAATAATACAAACTTTAGAAGATATGCTTCGAGCATGTATAATAGATTTCGGCGGTAGTTGGGATGTGTATCTGCCGTTAGTGGAATTTTTGTATAACAACAGCTACCATTCAAGTGTTGGTGGAGCCCCATATGAAATGCTTTACGGGAGAAAATGTAGGACGCCGATATGCTGGGAAGAAGTAGGCCCATGAGAGCTTGCTCATAAAGATGTGCTTCGGGTTACGAACGAGAAAATTGATAAGATCCGGGCCCATTTGAAGGCTGCTCAAGATCGGCAAAAATCATATGCAGATAAGAGACGAAGGCCAATCCAATTTCAAATTGGCGATAGGGTGATGCTTAAGGTATCTCCGTGGAAGGGAATTATCCGATTAAGAAAACGAGGAAAGTTGAGTCCGCGATTTATAGGGCCTTTTAAAATTTTGGAACGAGTGGGTAAGGTGGCTTACCGACTAGAATTACCGGAGGAGCTAAGTGGGATACACAGTACGTTCCATGTCTCGCATGATATGGCCTACGTTCCTCTCGATGATATAGAGATTGATAACAAACTCAACTATATAGCGAGGCCTATCGCAATCCTAGACCGTAAAGTCAAGAAATTGAGAAACAAAGAATTCGACCAAGTGAAGGTCAATTGGGAACACTGGAAAGGATCAGACACCACTTGGGAGTCTGAAGAGGAAATGAGACGACTCTACCCTTCACTTTTCGGTACGTGTATGCATTATAATTTTATACGTGAAATGGTTTCGGGGACGAAACCCTCTTTAAGGTGGGTGGACTTGTAATACCCCAAAATAATTAATAGTTAAAATACCAAATATTAAAAGGAAAGAAATTAGTGTGATGTGCATTAGTCTAACAAGATAAACTAAAGGGGCTGATTTTGTATAAATGGCCAAACTTGATTTTAATAAAAACAAAACAAATCAAACACACACACACATCAGTGTGTGCGTGTGGGAGCGACCAGGAGAGGGAAGAACACCCAAACCCTTATTTCATCAAATTGATCAAATTGAAGGATGAATTAGGCTTGAAATCACTGCATGAATCAAAAAATCTTGATCACTCACACTTGTCTAACAGTAGGTAAGTTACAGTTTCAGTTTTGGTTATGTTTGATTCTTGAGTGAAATTTGATTAATTGAAGTTCTTGAATAATTGGGTGATGTTATGATATCAGGAAGTGTGATTAAAGTGTGGGATTATAAACCCTAACTGAAATCATGTTAAATGATTGATAAATTTGTGTTAGGAATTGTCTTGTGCCATATATTGAAGTGGGTTTTCATCTAAAATGAAAAGCCCCAAGATTTGTGTATGAATTATGTGAATAATAATCTAGGGTTGTTGAACTAGCATGTTAATATGGAAGTAATAAGTAATTAAGTTTGAATAAGATGGAATAATTGGATTTACCAAGGTTTAAATGAACGAAAATGGCGAATTAGAAGATATGCACATAAGGTGCTTGACAAAACGCCTAAAAGATGTTGATAGACAATAATTGTGGTGTTCGGCTAAATAAACAAGTTTTAGTTATGAACCGAGAGGTTCTAATGATAATTGGCTTGTGCATTTTAGGCAACACGGTTGAGGCGTCGGGAAGTCAAGCCGGTGCGGATACTCGTTTGAAAGGAAAGCTTTAAGGTATGTGGCTAGCGCTTCATTACTATTGTAAATTAATTTTTGTCCTTGATATATATTGGCAATTTAGAATGTGATGATTTAAGTGGTTGGTTTGCTTGAATGATGGACTACATAATGGCAAATCAAACGGGTTATTAAGGGTAGGTACAAACCGGGTAACGGGAGTACCTTACCCGTAATCTATAAGCCCGGTCGACGGGTAGTAACGTATTCAACACGCAAACCGGTAATGGGAGCGTGAGTAATGAGCATAAAGAACCCAATGATGGGTAACTTTGTTACGAAATAATATCCCGTATTGTGTTTTGGATGTTTTAAAAATGCAAAATTGGAACAACGGGTCAAAACAGCAAAGCATGAAGAATATGCAGCAGCTACCGTAAGTTACGGTAGCTACCGTAACTTACGGTAGCGGATAAATTGTTACGGCAGTTTTCTACTGCCTTACGGTAGACCAGTGTTGCCCAGTGGCTACCGTAACATACGGTGGCTACCGTAAGTTACGGTAGAGCCTAGTCACTTTTTATGAATTTTGCATATCTTAGTTAATCGGATCCGTTTTTTAGCGTAGTTTCGATTATGCAAATTTTCTAAGGACTTTAATACTAATATTTGTCAAAGTTTCCAGTTTTTAGGTATTACAAGTAAGTGGATGATGATCAAGTCGATGCTTCCGAACCGAACACATTCAAGATCTAGTTCCGCAAATTTTGTCTTGTTTAGTTATTAGTAAAACTATTGTAATAGAAGGAATACTTATGTATCCAAATGTTAAATTTTAATGTTCGTTTAACTAGTAGATACTAAGCTAAGGATAATAT
This sequence comes from Helianthus tuberosus, assembly GCA_030545235.1. Taxonomy (NCBI): domain Eukaryota; kingdom Viridiplantae; phylum Streptophyta; class Magnoliopsida; order Asterales; family Asteraceae; genus Helianthus; species Helianthus tuberosus. The sequence goes on from CM060452.1 coordinate 92,858,793, forward strand.
CAATGTTGTGGTTTTAAGTTATAATGAATATTCTTATCTTGTCGGTAAGAATTTATATTTTTAAAAGTAGAGTGTTACACACAGGGAGACCACTCTATGATACATTACCCTCACTTGAGAGTATGTTCAATAGCCCTGCTCCCGGGGCAAATTCTCTTTCAACTCCTATCCCTACAATCACATTACCACCATCCATTTTACCTCTGTTGAAAGCATTGGATATGGATCAGACACAAATCAGTTCTTCTCAACAACCCATCACTAAGAATATACTCCAACAAGTGACTGAGTCTGATGCCTCTATCTTTGCTAACCCATCAACAGTTGAGGACGTTGCACCCCTAGAGTTACATGTAACTCTTGGTGGTAGTTCAAGTGGAGCAGCTACTACAGGTGTTGAATCCACTGATTTACACTTGGACAGTAGTTTCATTATCAGACTCCCTTGAAGGCAATTTCTTCCTTGGGAACCAAGGTGACCACTAGTGTGTTCCAGCTAACCACTGGTGTGTTTACTAAGGTAACCACTGCTGAGGAAAGAAGTCCCCAGTACCAAGAAAAAGGGGCATCAGTGGATGAACCATTGGAGACTTCTCCTGGTCCAACTGCTGATACAACCACTGCTGGTGGGAAATCAGATGATCCCATTAAATTGGGTGATGGTTTAAAATATCAGGAATTGATGGAGAGAGTTACCAATATTGAAACATATGTGGCAGATATCAAAAATATGCTGCAACAGTTGTTACAATCATCAAAGTCTCAATCCACTGCTTCATCATCTACTACCACAACAAGTGAGCTATGGCAACTCCTACAACCTCTGCTTCATCAACAAAGAAAATATACTGATCAACAACATGAAATACAGTTACAACTGTTAAGAAATATGATGGATGCAAGGTATAAGGATACTCAAGCTGATATTAAAGCCATCAAAGCTCAGTTACTCCAAACCACTGGTACTTCTTGTAACACCCCGTGTTTCAGAAGTCAAAGTCAAAGTCAAGATTGAAGTCAAAGGAAGAAAAGATTGCTAATGGCGATCTGTCACTCGTTGCTCAACTCATGTTTTGACTTCTTTGACTTGTAGATAATCTATTTGTTCTATCGCATTAGTTGTATTATGTGGAGTACTTGTTAATAATCGAGGTTTAATCGCATATTAATCGCTAATCGACTAAGTCGCAATCGCACTCGCAACTCGAATTGTGCGTTCTGGAAATTGTTTTATGTGTGTGTTTTACTTATGTGCTACTTGTGCATGTTTATTTATATTATGTTGTGGTAATCAATCGAAATCGCAATCTATCGCATCGCAATCGAATCGAAACGCTAAACGCAGTAATTATAGTGATTGTATGTTAGATATAGTAGTTGGGATTAAAAGTAATTTAATAAGCAATTCTATCGCATCGCTCGCTCGAATCGCATCGCAAGGCTCAACACTCGGATCGAAACGACAAAACTCATCGCGCCAGACTCCTGGGTCGAGTGGCCAATCGATCGAGTGGCCAACCGATCGGATTGCCGTCCGATCGGGTTGCCATCCGATCGAGTTGTTACCCGATCAGGCTGCCACCCGATCGGACTGCCACCCGATCGACCAACTATTTTCCCCACTTTCCATTTTTGGAAACCCTATAAATACCCCATTTGTCACATCCTTTGATGGTGACAACTCTCTACTCGAACCAGCCACATTCAAGCTCTATTTCTCCCGATTCCTCTCAATTCTTGTAAGTTTTCAACCTAAATCTTGTACTTTCTTAATATACACGCACTCCTACACCCTTCTATCTTTTGAATCTCAACTTTTAACCGAGAAATCAGTGGATTTGAGGTGTTCTAGGATGATGTCACAATGGTGTTCTTATGAACTTCATGTTTTGGCTTCAAACCACCAAGAACAACTTAGATCTGGACGATTTCCACATGAATGAACAAAGATCTTGCATAGATCTGAACATATTCATGGTGAAAAGGATTGAAAGATGGTTTTCTAACTTTCTTTCAACTCTTTTACACTCAATGCACTTAAACCCGATGGAATCGGAGCTTATACTGATCTTCTACTCATTCTTAGTGATGTATCAGTTCTAGATCTGAAATCTATCCGAGAGATAGTTGATTTTGAGTTTGAACATGAACAACCGTCTTGAACCGTGTACTTGTCGGACTAGGGTGATTCCTGTTCGGTCGGGTCACTTGGATCGAGATGAGGTTCCTAATGTTTAAACAAGCTATCATAACGTCTCGTTCAAACTACAACACTTCAAACAAAATCCAGTGACAAGACGATCAGATCGTCGGGACGGATTGCCGTCCGATCGGATTGCCATCCGATCGACTGGCCATCCGATCGGGTTGCACTTGGGTTCCACACTTAAACTATTGTTCAAACTATTCAAAGATCTGAACGTTGAATGGGTTGCCGCCCGATCGGATTGCCATCCGATCGAGCGACCGACCGACCGACCATGTGACATTTGGGACTTTGACACTTAAACAATTTTCAACATGTTCAATACACAAGATAGCCACCCGATCAGATTGCTATCCGATCGAGTGACCTTCCTGCTGTGAAGTTGTTCTCACACTGAGCAGCCTCGCCAATCGGATCGCCGTTCGATCGAACGACCGACCTGAAAGATAGAGATACTTCTCTATTTTCTGAATGCTACAACGAAAACTTTAAAAGTCAAACCATCATACACAAACACATCCTCACCAAGCGAGGTGACAATCCAATCAAATGGCCATCCGATCAGATGACCATCCGAACGGATTGCCACCCGATCGACTGGCCATCCGATCGGATTGCCATCTGACCGGATCATCGTCCGATCCTTGGCACACCTGTATCATTTTACGCGCCGCTTATCGTTTATGCTATCGTTAACTGTTCAGGCTAACTCCGCCCTAGCGCTCCCTTCAATCCACAAACTATACCGCTATGAGTATACTCAAACCCTTTTTGCTTTACGCTCTTTTGGGTGTTACATACGTTACTTATTCTAAATCACATCAAACACACTACGCAATACTTAAACGCTAACCGCTACTTCATGTATACGTGATTCGATGAATGCTTGTTTGTTATGTTTACAAATAGATTGTTGTCTACCTGCCTTAGCAACGATAGTACTATAGTTTGGACTAAGCACCTGTTCACTCAGGGGTTGTTAAGGACAACTAATCACATGGTTCACAGTGGTGAATATGAGCTACGAACTGCCTTGGGCAGTCAACCCGCAGTCGTTGGTATCGATAGGATCATGTCGATAACTTACGTGCTTCACATCACACGTTGTACGTGCTGGTTATGCGTAATCGATTTCAAACTCTATATGCTACTATTAAACTTGTATGCTCACCTTTACACTATGTGTATTGACTTTTACTTTAACGTATGTGGCAGGTGCATAAGATGCTAGGACGCCTTGTTTGCTGTGTGATGAAATCGAGGCTAGGAAAGAGTCCTAGAAACAAATAAATAAAATGTCTATTTTGAAATCTGAGTTGTCGGATCAGTACTTGTTTGTGAGATAATTATTTGTAATGACTGTTTTATCCTGATATGTTATGGTATGGGACATCATGTTTAAATATCTGGTAAATAATAGTTGTTATGGATACTCATGGACAATCTGTTTCGCTCAGTGTCGCGCCCCGATGATTCCGCCATCGGTTGGGGTGTGACACTTCTCCTCCTACAATTATCTATGTAGACACTGATGATGCCAAAAAGGGGGAGAAAGGAAAGAAAGGAAAGGAAGGTTTACACCTAGAGCCTGATCCAAAAGCTAAACCTGTAGTAGAGATTCCTAGGCCAGATGGTACAAAGAAGGTTGATGTGACTCTCAACCTATTTGCTGAACAAAAGGAAAATAGAAAAGAGAAAATGGAACAAAAGGGCTCTAAAAGATTTGAAGAAGAATAGAAAGTTCTGATGGCAAAGGAAGAGTAGGGTACTTCAAAAAGAAGAAGAACTACCAGAAAGGTCAGCAAACTCACTTCCACACCTTCCAAACCCACTAAACAATTTTCTGAAATCTCCAAAATTTCCTCACCTCAAACCTCTAAGCCAACAGATGTTGAGACACCTGTTGTATCAACAGTTGTTAATACATTAGTGATTCAACAGATGTTACCACAACCACTGCTCTAACCATCTTCCCAACCACCACTAAACCCAAGTCAACACCACCATCACAAAACCCCCTTCCATAAAGCAGAAGACAATTGTTGACACTTCAACGGTTGTTATGACAACAGTGGTTGAAACACCAGTTGTTTCAACAGCTGTTAGTCAGTCATCCACCACTTCAAATATCCCTTCCCAAGCCTTAATCATTCCAGTTTCCAAATCCCAACCAAAAATGCCTTCTCCTAAAAAGGTTTACACAAGAAAGAGAAAGTTTCAAGTGCATGATGATGACATACCAGCACCCACTCCTATATCATCTGCACCTTTCAATCAAGTCAAACCTCAACCAGCACCCACTCCTATATCATCTGCACCTTTCAATCAAGTCAAACCTCAACCATTCATTCCTCCAAAATTAGCCAACCCAGTCACTGATCCAACAAAACCTGTAGGACATGATCCTGCAAGTGTTATACCAATAGCAGCTAATTATCCACTAGAATTGCATGCAGTTAAAAATAATGAAGCAATTATATACAGTGGATGATCCTTCAAAAAGAAAATTTCCTTCTCTTTGTGGTTTTAGAGATCCAAAGAACTTGGATGAGTATTTAAAACTCAAAGTAAAGGAAGCTTAATTACAAGCCAAGTATGAAGGTCAGGGAGAGAATGATAGAAGCATCTCAAGTCGAATGCAGCATTTGCTTAGCAAAGTCAAGAAAATTGAAGATTATGCAAGAGACTTAAGTAAAGAGATGTCTAATTTACCACAAGATGCTGACCTACAAAAGGTGATGAGAAAAGACCTCCTAGAGCTGATCATGAGAGAAAAATTCTACCCTGCCAAGGTTGAGAAATTTAAAGACTGGCCACTCATTGCTCTGAAAAGTGAAGCCAACAGAATTGAAAGGATAAAAAATGATCCAGGTATGAAAAGATCTGCACCAAATTGGAGTAAGTACAAAAAGGCAATTGCTAATCTTACCTTGGAGTACAAAAGAAAGAAGCAAGAGTTGGTTGCAGCCAAATTTGGTACAGCAAAAGCCATAGCAAAATGGTTAAGGCAATACACTGACAGGGCATATGAGAAGCTGGAAAGACAAAGAGAAATAGATCCGAAACTTCCAAAGAAACCAGCATACAGAACCAAGAAAATTGATGAGTCTCAGCAGCAGGCCCTCTCTTTGAAAACATTATTCACATCATCGGACACTTCCATCATTGCTTTGAATTAAAGGAAGAGGCAAAAACAGACTGATGCTGAAGATGCAGAAAGAGAAACAGAAATTATGAAAGAGGCCATCAAGAGAATATTTGAAGAGGCTCCTGCTTCTAAACAACAAGAAATTGCCACAAGATTGATAAGCAGACCTCCATCACCAAACTCATCAACAATAAAAGCTCTCCCAAGAAACCCACTGAACTCAAAAATACTAAAGTGGAAGTCTGATCAAAAGACCCACGTATTGACTTTGCTCAAGTCAAGTGGAGAAGTTAAGCAAATTTCAAGGGAGGATGCACTAGGCCTGGGTGTAGCTGACCTCCAAGATCTATTAGAGCTTCAACTTTGCAGGAATGAGGATGATGAAGATTCTCTTAACTTTGAGCTGCAATTCAAGGGCCAAGTTAGGGAAATGTTGATGAGACAATAAAGATCTTAATAATGAAGTGTTTTGGCATCATCTGTTCCAGGGGGAGATTGTTGGGATTGAACCCTACAAAGGAACAGATGATATGTAAAGCCAAAACTGGTTTAGAACAGTGGATCAAATTAAGCAGTGCTTGCATTCTTCTTTGCCCTTGACAGTGGTTATATAACAGCTGATCATTCTCTAAGTACTGATTTACCTAACAACTGTTGTGTCAAAGAATTGTTGTTGATATAAAGAATGAAGCCCTAACTACTGCAGGTACTCAAGCACTGATGAAGACAGAACACTGCTAACTCAAGGTCTGATCAACCAATGAAGAAAGCACTGTTTCACAACATCAGTGCTTAGGCAACAACAGTGGGAAGCTGCAAATAGTGTTTATATAATCAGTGTTTATGTAATCAGTTATTCATAGTATCAGTGTTTTGTATATTAGTGGTTAGAGGTTGTTAGGTTGTTAGATGTCACTTTCATGGTGATGTCAGCAAAGATGCTCAGTGGTTTGGGATGTACTATAAATAGAATAGTACTCTGTACTGTTCCATTAGCTCTTTCACCACAAGTCATTCTGTACGAACAAATCACTAAGCTCAGGCTGAGGGGGAGTTGAGTGCATGCATGCAATTTGTTTTGTTTATTGTAATCGATACAATCATTCAATTCAATGGAAAGCTTGTTTGCTTAAACTTTTCTTCCGTGATTGTTATTTCCGCTGCAATTAATTCATCTCTAATTCTTTCATTTTACATCATTTAATTCAAACAAACACAATCTAAGAAACTCAGATCCTAACATATTCAAATTCCTTTTCACAAGTGTTTCATTTGTTCCGAGTCGTAGTAGACTTGTTTGATCTACGACTCCATTGAGTCGTTTGTTGATTTCGACACCTTGTGGTGGTGTTTTCATTAATTTGAAGCTTGTGCTAATCTCGTTTACACATCTCATGCACGGATTTAAATATTTATTTATTGATTTGTTTTAAATCCGCTTTGATTTATCATATTAAAGCAGCCTTAATACAATCGTGTGTTAAGACCATGGTACACAAATTCATATTATATTCCGGTGTACCTCCTAATGGTTCTTTCAACATCGATCGAATGTTTTGCGATATTCATTACTTCTTCATCTTTGATCAAAAACATTATTTCTTTGATGTTCTATTTTCAATTGAAAGTCCTATGGTGTTTGTTTGGAACAAGCGTTCAGATTTACTTCGTTTAATCTTCATTTGATTTCAAACACGGTGAACTTGCTCGATCACCGCTATTATTGAATTATCTCGATAACTACGACACCTTGTGGTGTTAGTATAACTTGCAGCTTGGGCTGATCACGATCGAGCGTTTCATGCAAAACTATTTCATTTGAGCATGTTGATTCTAAGCTCATCTAGCGGATGTTATTGTTTCTAGAACTCATTTGCATATTGTAAACGTTCGTTTGGAATTCTATTGGTCGAAATTCTTGTCCTTTGTTGGACCCCTGTTAACTTAGTCACACTGATGACTGTATCAATACGTCTCGTTTCCTTTGACGACAATTTCTGAAACACATCCCTTTTAACCGTTGGATTCTTATTACTGTAGTACATCATTGAATTCACATAATTCGAAAAAGTTTTGATTCGATTTCATGTCCATTCACTTTGGCAATATTTGTAATTACCTACGCATAACATAACTCTAAGGAGTTAACATAGTCTAAATTTCGAGGACGAAATTTTATTAACAGGGGGAGAATGTGACAACCGGTAATTTACGGCTCCTAATTACGCGCAAAACAAACATTAGGATGATAATAAATAGTGTTTAAGACGAAGATTAACTTAATTAGGCCTTTGGAGTGCCTAGGAACATCTAACCGACTTTACAGTGCGCGTATGATGATCTGCAGAGAATCTGCTAAACATTAAATGGTAACAAACGGAAAACGAACAAAATACTGACAACGCCGACATATACGAATTTTATACGCGTATTTTATACTTATAAATGTAGTTTCGCGAATTTATCGTGCTTCCGTACGTCACAAAGTGCAAACGTGAACGAAAAACGCGACGGCTGGAGCGCACCTGCAATGAAACGGAAGCAACGAAGACGCGTATCGCCTTCAGAACTGAAATTTTACGATGTTTTTAGCTTCGTAGCTAAATTTTAATATCCGTAGTTGAAACCGGATCGAAAAACGGATTAAAGGGCAACGACACAATTTTACGCAATTTTTACCGTAAGCGACAAACGAGAGCGTCAAACGCGACTACCGACACTGTTTTACGGCTTCTTATTTTAAAATAATAATTTATGACATTTTTACGATGTTCGGGTTTTGAAAACGGGTTCATAGGAGTTACGGGCCACCTAAACACGAGATTGGGCTTATGGGCCTTGGGCCCAAGCCCAAAGCCCACTAATCTTAACTTAACTATAAATTAGAAGTGTGGAACCCTATCTTCATTTTTATCAGCCGACATCACAAGAATTCCCTCTCATTCTTTCAACTTTCTCTGCATCTCCTTCTTCTTTGATGAAACCCTAGCACACAATTCAAACTCCTGCCATCTCTTCCTCTCATGTCTAATGCTACGCACACAGACAGACAATACACGTTTGGTAATATTGAAAACCCCATAAATCTCACAAACACACAACACATCCTCTGCCCCTCTCCCCCTCTCTCTCTCTCTCTCGGTTATGTGTATAGACAACACATAACACCCACAAACCACAGGACTCTCCCTCCCTCTCATTTCTGATCCGACAAACATATGGGGAACCGGCAACGGAAACGGCGAGTGAGCTCCGGCAGCGGCGGAGATGATTCTTCATGGTGGTTCAACGGTACACCCACCTAAATCCGACAACTCACACCCCCTGCGACCATCTCTCTGGTGAACAAATTTCCAGTGATAAACACCACCCCTGGTCATATTGATGACGGTGGTGGTCCGACGGCAAATCGACACAAGGATTGGTAAAGAATTAGTGACGTGATTTATTTAATTACGTTTTATATAGTTTTAACGTTTCACGTGAAAACGAGCTCTCGAACCGAACAAAGTGGTAAATTGTTAGTTAAACATTTCTCGGAATTATTTATTGTCGTGTTTATATAAATTGATCAGATACATACACATTGTTGCAAATTGTTGAATTTTGAAAAATAACGATAACTCGTGTCGTCGGGGGCGTCCAAAAACAGAGGAAACTCTGCACTTTTTTCGAGAAAATCCATAAAAATAACGCGTTTTATTATAAACCAAAACCACCGGATACAAATAATCCTTTAGAAAAACAAATACAAATATACGATTACTTTCGATGGCGCTTTACAACTCACGAAAACGACTATTCGAAATTTATTTACAACTAATAAATATAGTTATTATATTTATTATACACTTTGAAAATTCGACAAAACTTTTATAAAATCAATGTAATTTTTTATATTGTTTCAAATTTCGAATAATACGACTTCTTTTCATAAAAATAAATATAGTGTTTATTTATTTCAACAATCAAACAACACGACGATCATTTTACTAAAATAAATATAGTTATATATTTATTTCGAATACCCAACGACACGACGATTGTTTTACTAAAATAAATATAGTTTATATATTTATTTGAAATATTATACGACACGAATTCGTTTTATAAAAATAAATATAGTTTATATATATTTTTTTCAAATATCAAACAACACGAATTCGTTTTATAAAAACAAATATAGCTTATATATTTATTTTAAATATCGAACAACACGTATTCTTTTTTAAAAATAGATATAGCGTATCTATTTATTTCAAACACAACAGCTCGACGATTCTTTTATAAAACAAATGTAACATTCATATTTATTTCAAACGCCTAAACGGCACATTATATATCATATATAACAACATACGAGTTTGTTACATGTTATTTTCATATAAATGTTCTTTATATACACGCACGATTTCTCGGAACGACTAACGCGAACATATCGATATATTTATATAATTTTATATAAATATTTATATATTTTAAATCTCATGAAAACTAAGTCTTACCAAGACTTGTTAATCCTTAACGACGTTAAACGAGCTAACAAGTGTAACTTCTTCGTTTCATTTAAGTTAACAACTTGCCGTTGAATCGTTCGGTTAACAATTCGGTAGATCTCGGTGACATATAGTTGGTTACCGCGTTTATTTAGAAACTTATAAGATATTCCGTGTTAGGAATATTGTAGAATGTATGCTAGCAAGTCACGTCTTGGAAACGACACTATGGAATGCACTTTTAGCTAGCTTTGCACATGGAAATATAGGTGAGTTCATAACCCCACCTTTTCACGGTTTTACATTTTTTTATAAATGTTTTCGGGGTGGAATGACATGCAAGTTTTGCAAAAATAAACAATTTATCGATAAACGAAAACTCATATTTCTAAACCATGTTATGAATGGATTTCTAAGAGCTCAAATGGTTTATGAACGATTTATACTAAATATACTGGTTTTACAAAACAAATGTGTATTTTCGAAACGTTCGTGATTCTCATGAGTAGGGACGGGATCGTCCTAGTTATAACAACGGGATTGCGTTGGTCTGCGTTTGAAGAACAGGACACCCAGTGAGTTCATGTCTCCCTTTTCTTTTAACTGTTTTCAGTTTTATAAATTCGGGGGTGAAATACATGTTTCAAATGTTTCAAACGATTACAAATGGTATGGTTAACTAAGGAATGAACTGTTAGATCATGTGAATGGGTAGGCGTTAACTTAAGACCATTAATCCTTGTATAAGGACCGAGGGGCATGAGTGATAGATCTATTTGGGTGTTGCGAGCCCCACCCATGAGACCGCGAGTTGGACCATGTGATGACTATGTCGTTCCCGCCCGGTGGCCCGGTACGAAATACGCAAAGGATTGAGCCTTCATGCACCATTGCACACATATTAATGTCGTCACGAAACATTAATGATCTGTTCATAGACGCTACATATTAGTTCTGGATACTCGAATTTCAAATGCTTTTAAGATTCAATTGATGATAACTCACAAATACAAGGACTTACGAATTCTGGTAACGTTTTTCAACTTATGTATAAGTGAGAGGACAAGTTAGTCCTGCTTACAAAGACTCTAGTGGGCTAGACCCGCAATTTTCATACAACATGCCGAGAAAATGGTTTTACTAAATTTTCTCCACAACTTTTAAAAACCGATTATTCAAAAAGATTTATTTAAAAATCTTTTCCAAAACAAACTATGAACTTGCTCAACTTTATGTTGATTTTTTGCATGTTTCTTTCTCAGGTTACTTTTTCAAATCATGGCGCGGTTGAAATAGGAGAACCATGTGGAGTCGAGTACTTAGTGGCGTTCGTTTTCTAGAAGTCGTAGCTTATTTGCTTCCGCTGTGCAATGAATATACCAGTCCAGTCACGCCAATGCTCTGATATTTCGGGGCCTGATATCTATAATGTATATCGTTAACTTTCAGTGTGTTTTAATATGTATAATAATGTTTGGTTAAGTTGCTAGACTAAAGAATCTTTTAGGGTGCTACTTTCTACACCCCCCTATTTACTTTTTTCACCCCCCTCCTCTCACATACTTACAGGTGGGGCCTGCGTGGGACCGATAGTTTTCCTCTCACAAGGGGGTATAATCAGGAAGGGGAGGGGGTGCGTATAGAATGAGCCATCTTTTATTCATGTAAGTGCTTGGTATTGCTAGACTAAAGAATCTTTTATTCATGTAACTGAAAACTGAAAGTTCAAAAAGAAAAAAATAACATGAATATTATTGAACTTTTCTCATAGCTTTTTAAAAGTATATGTATCTGTTTGAAGATTGTGCCAGGTTAATCTTAATAATTAATTATTAAAAGGCTAAAACTATCCACACACTCTATCTGCCTATTTAGACACCTTTTGTCTCGTATAGGCCTATACGAGGCGTATAGGGTTACATCAAATTCAGTGTCTGACTCGTGTTAGTTCTTGTTTGACTGCTCCTATATGCCTCGTATAGGTCTATACGGGGCGTATAGGACCCCTCGTATAGGTCTCATATATGACCCATGCCCCATGTATGCCACGTATAGGCCTATATGGGGCGTATATAAGGGGTTTTTTTTACAAACATTTTATACAATATTAATCGTTTTTAGCAAACTTTTATACAAAAACAAGTTTTTTATTTTAAATAAATAAAAATAATAAGTACATGATATGATACAACACCTGTATAGGCCTATACGAGACCTAAACCACACCTATAGTCCTATGCGAGACTTATACTACACCTGCAGGCCTATACTAGTTATTATAATTAATATAAGTTTTTTATAATTAATATTAGAGTTATTATAATTAATATGAGTTTTTTTATAATTAATATTAGTGTTATTGATATTAATATGAGTTTTTTTATAATTAATATTAGTGTTATTGATATTAATATGAATCTTTTATAATTAATATGAGTGTTATTATAATTAATATGAGTTTTTCATAATTAATATTAGTGTTATTGATATTAATATGAGCTTTTTATAATTAATATTAGTGTTATGTATATTAAAAAGAGAAAACAAAAAAAAATTAAAAATATATGCCGCATATAGGGCTAGACTGGGCGTATAGTGGGGTCCAAAAGACAATTATAGCCCTGTTTTGCCCACAGTCTAGGCCTAACTCAAGGATAAAATTGTAATTTGCATTATATACATACACCTCATACAGGCCTATACTAGGCATATAAGAGAGGCAAAAAAGACAAATTTACCCCAGTCTAGGCCTAACTCAGGGGTAAAATGGTCTTTTTCGTCTATACGCCCCATATACAGGGGCGAAGCTTCTTGGGGGGGGGGTATTAGAAGGGTAAATAACCGTGTTTTAACATGTGTAAATATAAGGATTTAAGTGTTTATTATCATAAAACATGGTTACTTTGAGTTTGTTTCTATTTGTAGGTGCCCAGAGCTTAACGGATGGATTTTGAAGCTAAACGGGAGGTTTTCGGGAAGATTTATGAAGGTTAGAAGCTTACACACAAGTTGGGAGTTGAACAATGTGAAAAATAGTGAGAAACTAGTACTTGGCGCAAGAAGGAACCAGTTTGGCGCGACCTGGTGTCAGTTTGGGCGCAATACAGGTGCTGGTAAGTCAGGGGCGCAACCTTGTGCCAGGAGGGGCGCAACCTTGCGCTGGTAGCAGATAGTTACGCGAAAATTCAGGATTTCAATTTATTTTATGATATCTTCAACCCTAAACGAGATATTCACTAACCCTAGCCGTTTTCCACTTCCCAAGGACGAATTTTGGAGTTCCCAACCTCAATTTTCATCAATCTTTCATGCAATCAAACATCCAAGACAACCAAGAAGATCAAATCATGACTATGAGTGGCTAGATTCTTTTGTGACCACCTCCGGGTGGATGGCTCATGTATGTGAAACTCAAACCTTGTTTATTTAGTTCTTTGGATTGTTTTTTCATAACTTGAAGAATACTTGTGGTTTAGTTTTGTTTAAAAGAATTGTGAGTGTTGCAATTATTCATCTTTTACCATTCGCATTCGGTTTTCTTGCATCGTGAGTAGTTTGGTTATTGGGTGGGTTCTTGGCACTTATGATTTGGTAATTAAATTGCATAGGTTATTATTAAAAACTTGTCTTTGATTATCAATCAAACTAAACCGTTAACAAGACCTTTTGGTATCTATCTAATTAAACAGGTTTGGGTGAATCATTGAACCGGAAATCCGGAGGGGGTTGCTTTTCTTTAAAATTGATAACCTTCTTAATTATTCTCGATCAAAAATCTCAAAACGCAATCAAAGCAATAGTTTTTCTTAGTTTTAGTTAATCTTGGTTTCTACAATCAACACTAACCACATATTCCCTGTGGAGACGACCCTACTTACCCTTGCTAGTAAAGGTACTTAGGACCAATTTTTAAACTTGTTTTTGACCGACCTTTCGACATCGATCAGGGGGGGGGGGGTCGCCCGACCCCCTGGATTTTTCGCTCAGTAGTGTTATATATGTAGTTTTCGTATAGAAATTTTTGGATATATACGTTTTTACCCCCCGGATTCTATAGAAATTTTTGGGTATATATGTTTTAGCCCCCTCCGTTTTCTCCGGCAAGCTTCGCCACTGCCCATATAGCATATACGAGGCATATAAGACAAAATATGACATAATCAGAAGGGTATGTAAATGGTGTGTGGATATGTAGAATCTAAAAAGAATCAAAATGGACGCTATAATGACAACGAAGTCATCAATTTGAATTTGAATTAGAACTCTGTTGCACATGGAAATTCTAGAAATAACCAATGAAGAATATTTTACTCATAAGAGATGTAAACAGCATATCCATGTAAACACGTGGTGTCACTATGGTTTACTTGTCGACATCTTCAGTCCCTGTTTATCATAAAATTGTTTGGATGGCCCTCATTTTTCACTCGGAGATAAAGGATGATCCTTAAACCATCACCAGTGGAAGGTGCTAAATGCACCCATAAATACATCTAGTCAGCCACACCACAGGAGGTTGTCGAATTCTATTGATCAAGGGCATTGTGAAGTAGAAACAAGCATAGGGGGAAGAATTCTTTGATTATACAGTGGTGAAAAGGTTTAGAGAAGTCAGTTGGTTCAAAGGGACCATGTGGTTACTACTATTGAAAAGTTCAAGGATATCAAGATGCTCTCCTATGATCAACTTGTAGGATCCTTGAAGTCTCATGAGACACAAGTTCACCAAGACTCGAAAACTATAGATCAACTCATGGGATCCTTGCAGGATTGATATGTACATCTAGATTCACAAGTATAAATGAAGCAAGAACGGGCCTACAATTTATGTAAAAAGGAAAGACCAAATATATTTAATCATTGTGTGTTTGTATATTGCTGACATCATTTACATAAGGACGTCAAATGCAATGATTCCTGAAATCAAGGAGAATATGCAAAGTGAGATTTAACTGTTAGATTTAGGAAGGTTACATTCATTTCTTGGATTTGGAGAATGTTAATGATAGATTTAAGGGAAATGATGGTGAAGAGAGAACTAATCGAACAAAGTTTCGTAGGGTTTATTATTAGATTTGTAGGTTTTGATAGCTAGTGGATGAGATTTGAAGATATAGGAAGATGATAGTGGAAAGTTTGGATGAAAAGTCAAAGTCAAGATTGGTATTTTGTCGTGTACACCAAGAACCATACATGACCGTGTACATCTTATTCAAATCCTTATCGAAGGATCCGGATTTTTAGGATCCTAACGTCTATGTACACCTGAATAACCATATACGGTCGTGCACAGGCCAAACATAATTGTACACCTGAACCGTGCACGATTATGATCCCTATGGGGCTTATATCAAATTTATATCTCTGGCTAACTTAAGTGGTCGAGGATGGCTTTAGTATTCGTTACAGATGTCTTATGCCCCTTTCTAGTTGTCTCTAGCTTACGGCCCTATCATATTGTAATGGGATTGGTCTTTACACTTGCTATGGTGTGTGTATAGATCAAAATTCGATGATCCGGGAGGAAATGATTAGAAATTGTGTTTTTAATGAGCTAACATAAAGGATACAGGAAAATAAGTTTATTCTATTGACCTTAAGTACTGATTTAGTATCATCCTATTAACGCTATTATATTAGCGTCATAAAACTCATGCGTATTACCTATTTACTCCTATTTTTAGTATTAAGTTCTTTTAGGTCTAAAACCCAGAAAAAGCCATAATTAGAGTAGTGTCACTTTAGTTTAAGTAATCTATGATTTTTTTTCTCCTATATTTTATATATATTAGTGATGAGGCTTTATAAATAGTGTTCATTCTATTTTTTTTACTGTAATATATAATTGAATCAGAAACTTGATACAAAAGTGTTGTAGTGGTTTTGCTTCATTCCACTAAAACCTCTTTTTTCTTTTACTTTTTTCTTTCCATTTCATCATATGTGGTACACTATTACAATAAAATCCTACATAAGTATGGTACTGCATATTTGGTAGGAACATGGTTTTTTTTAATACATATATGTTGATAATGTACATACTTTCTATATTTACCCTATGTTAATTTACAAAAATTTCTCCTCTCACAAAAACAGAATTACTTTTTCTTTTAAGAGAGAAATGCCCGGATAGTCCCTGTGGTTTCACCTTTTTTCAGCTATAGTCCCTATCTTTCTAAAACTACTTGAATAGTCCTTGTGGTTTACCGTTTTGTTCTCGGATAGTCCCTGGCTCTAACTTCAGTTACTTTTCTCTGTTAAGTGGGTGTTAAGAGGGTGTGAAATGACAAAAATACCCTTTCCTTAAAAGGTGAAACCACAGGGACTATCCGGGCATTTTTCTCTAATTAAAACAAACTCTTTCTCTCTCTTCCTCAAGATCTGAACTTTCTCTCTATCTTCTTTCTTTCTCTAAACTCTTCTTTCTCTCTCTAAACTCCCTTTTTCTCTCAGTAATAATACCTAATGCATCTCTATAATCACTATTATTCCCCCTTTTCTCAACATCAGTTTCAATTTGTGGCGATAAAGATAAGTTGCAGCGGTTTCATTTTGTGGTTTGTTGATCGAGATGTGGAGATTCCAGT
The DNA here is from genome assembly GCA_030545235.1 of Helianthus tuberosus. NCBI lineage: Eukaryota > Viridiplantae > Streptophyta > Magnoliopsida > Asterales > Asteraceae > Helianthus > Helianthus tuberosus. Next base: position 92,875,230 of record CM060452.1, read on the forward strand.
CGCCGGAAAAGTAACGTGTATTAGGTGGTGGTGGGTTGGGGGCGGTGGAAGTGGGTGGTGGTGTATTAAATTGAAGGTGGGTGGGTGGGTGGGTTGTTGATGGTGGTTGTTAGCAGCGGTGGAAATGGGTGGTTGTCGGGCGGTGGTGGTGCGATGGCAGGTGGTGGTATTTCACCCGCAGACGCCGGTATTTCACTCGCCGGAGGTGTTAACTACATCAGAGCCGAAGATTCCATCGAATCGGCTCCCGGAATCGCTCTGTTGGCCCTAAATACAGTGGGTTATATTCGTTAATTCTTTTTTGTTTTCCATTTTAATGGAACTTTTATATTCGTTAATTCCTGTTGGCCCTAAATCGGCTCCCGGACTCGCCCTCTGCATTCGTTAATTAGGTTCTCTTGCTTCTGTTCGTTGATGAAAATTTTAAGTGTTTTAGGCTAAAATGATAATATGATATATACATAGTTTGATTGAACAAGGATTAAGTTTATATGCACCACCGATTTGTTTGGTGGTTGAAAGATGTATGACAGTTTATATAAAGAATTTGGAAACTACATTTGGCCTGAAATAGAGTCTGGTCAAGAGAGTGATACAGAGGATGAAGATGAAGAGGATGAAGATGAAGAGTGAAAAACGGCCGGAAAACCCTGGTTCCACCGTGAGTAGCCGGACTTTCGCCGGAATTGGAGAGGGAGAGAGAGAGGGTGATGGTGGAGGGTGGAGGAGGGTGATGGTGGGTGGAGGTTGAAGATGAAGTGTGGTGGTGGAGTTTTATAAATAAAAAGAGAAAAATGCCCGGATAGTCCCTGTGGTTTGGCCTTTTAAAGAAAGGGTATTTTTGTCATTTCACATCATTTTAACAGAGAAAAGTAACTGAAGTTAGAGCCAGGGACTATCCGAGAACAAAACGGTAAACCACAGGGACTATTCAAGTAGTTTTAGAAAGATAGGGACTATAGGTGAAAAAATGTGAAACCACAGGGACTATCCGGGCATTTTTCTCTTCTTTTAATTCTTTTACTTTTTATCTTTTATCCTTTTAAACTTTTTCTTCTTTTACATAATACTCATAGTTTTCATCTTTTATATATTTGCTACAAACATTTTCTATTTTTAATTCTAAAACCTTTTTCACCTACAACTATTATCCCTATACTTTACATCTCCACGTTTTTCATGAAAATTACCTATAAATCTTATTTGTCGAACAAAATGATGCGTTACTTATCTTCTACCTTCTCCATTGGCTTAATGTTCTACCCACCCACAAAACACTCATATTAAATATGATGACTTTTTCTACAGTATTTAATTTGTCTCAATAATAAGAAAAAATATTCGACTTTTTAACATTATATATCTTTAGACTTTCAACGATGTTTACAATTTACCAAATTTTATTAGTTTAATACTAGAATGTAGTTGAACAAATAATATTCAATGAAGGAACAAAAAGGACGGCAACAAAGCCATGAAGACTTCTTTATTTATTGGAAATGTGATGCATCTATATATAAAGCCAACAATTTAGCACGAATATAATAATATGATGCATCTAGATATATTTTTCTAACCCATCCTCAAAGATACTAACAAAAGATTGCATCTGGGTAGTCGGCAGGCTAACGCCGATCTCGAGGTCTTCACTCTTCTCTTTGCTAGCATTCATTGATATCGAGTCACTATAATCAATAGAAACCGTTTCGATCTTTTTGGGCTTACCCCACCCAAAATCCATGTCATAAAATTTCAACTTTGGTGTTCCAGCAACCCCCATCATTGTTGTTGGCATCCCATTGGAAAACAAGTGCTCGAATGATGATATATCTTTTATGATTCCATCCTTATCGGTCAAAGTCTCATGTAGACTTTCTCCAATCAATTTTGCAGCAGTCACAAACCCTTCTTTTCCGGTTAAAAGTTTGGCTTCTTCCATAGCCATACACCAACCCACACAGTTGCCAAAGTAGGCTGCTGGGACCGCGGGGTTCATACGGCCCCTACAATCAATGGTAAAGCCAAACATTTGCCGCCCATCGTCGCGTGTTTTCGCTATGCAACTCCAAATGTAAGCACATGCAACCGTAAAAGAAGATACGTATGCTAACGTTGGTTGTTGTGCCGAAACCAAACTTTTTAACCTATTGAGCACGGTTCGAGGCAATATAAAGGTGGCTCGAACATTGTCAGTTGGACCACATAGTTTTGGTGGTTGGTACTCTTCTTTGAACGTTTCAACTTTCGCAAACTTTAGATAACTTTCTTCAAGTTTTGGGTTTGCTGCCACTCTATCATACAAGGGCAAAGTTCCATTAGCTAGAAAGGACTCATCCGAACCAAATCGAGCAATCGATGTCCAAGCCTTCAAGAAACAAAATCTTGTGCTAGCATCACCCAAACAATGGTGATTTGTCATACCGATAGAGATTCCAGAATTTGGAAAAAGTGTCACTTGAACGGAGAACAGCGGGATCTTTGTGAAATCTGAGGTTTTATCAATCTTACCCAATAGAGGTGTAAGATGGTAAAACATGTCACAATCTCGGGGATGGTTTCCCGTTAGTTCGTTGAAATCAAGGTTACATTCTGCGAAAGTAACTGTGACAGAATCACCTTCGGCATAACGGATTTCTGGCGTTTTAGTGGAGGTAGGAAACACGATCAAGTTACCGGAGAAGGGAAAAAAATGTTGAAGGGTGATTGATAACGAATGTTTGAGGTTAGGCTTAATAGTTTCAATAAATTGAGTTTGTGTGGTGGGCATCTCATAAAAGAATAAATAGTGAATAGGAGGTTGGGTTAGCCAAAAGAAGTCGAAGTAAGTCAGTGGCAACAACCTGTCGCCTACGGTGGCCGCTGGTGGTGATACATGGCTCTGTTCAAGAACAGTCAAGATTGGAGAGGAACCCATCTGTTGTTGCCTTTTCTAAAATATCCCAAAGTGAGGGTACTTATAAAGAATACATGAGAAACTACGACTTTTTTTATACAAGAGCCGTCTCCAATTTGGCATCTCTATTTATTCTTTTATATAATTTCAAATATTCTAATCTATTTTGAAGTCACAAGAATCTTCCTCGTGGCGTTGCATCATAAGGTACGTCCATGCTTGAAGGTAACGAAGTGGTCCAGGATTAGACCAAGCTATTTTTTTTTTCTATTTCCACATCGTTTCTGTTTACTGTCTATTCTATTTCAATCACTTACCCAATTGCCCAAATACAACTGGAGCATACTCCTATGAGGTGGTGGTAAAGTGGTAAATGAAAGACTTGGTGTTCCAAATGATTCAGATTCAATTCATGCCTAGCATTTAGTTTCTGTGGCACCTGATGATGATGGGAGACTAGACAAGTAGGCGGCGATCGCTAGTTCGATCCTTGAACTGAGCGAGTTTTACCTCACTGCACTGTCGTGCTTTCGGGCGAGTGTTCACGGGCTTCGGCCCTAGATGAGGGTTTTCCCCGATTCAGATGGCGAGTATATCCCGATATGATGAATTTAGCCGGTATTTGAAGGATTTTTTTTTTTAAACAACTAAAGCGCACTTTATTTTTTTTTATCTTTTGAGTACAAAATAACCAAAAACTTAACTTGTGTTATAATTATAACCTTTGTTTTATATTTTCTTTTTATTCCACCCTTGTTTAATTATATATGACCAACTTTATCGCCATAGTTTAATTGAGAGTTAATATTATTTTGACTCTTTGAGATTTACCTATTTTAACCACACAAGTATGAATTCTTGTTTTTTTTTTTTCTAAATTCATGGCCTCAACTTCATTAATGTTATCTATTCGATTTTTATGGCTAATTATTCCCAGCTTAAACGATAATTTCTTATGGTATAATTGTGTATTCAATTTTTATGTGTTAAATAAATCATAAAGTAAATTACACTTTGTGTCATTTATGTATTACCAGAATTCAGAAACATGTCTTTTAAAAAAAACAATTTCAGATGGGAAAATAACAAGAATAGCCATTGACCAGATCACTTTTCAAAAATAGCCAAATGAAACGGCTCCACGAGCCGTTACAAACCACTGAAACGGCTTAACAAAATCTTTTCAAGTCCCACCAACCCCTGATTGCCACATGTCCGACAAAACCTGAAACGGCTCTGAGCCGAGAACTTTCCACACGGCTTGTCCCTTGAGCCGGTAAGTGGATGGCTTGTCCTCTGGAGCCGGTTGAAAGATCTCAGCCGAGAACATTCCACACCGCTCAAGCCGTTTCATTTGGCTCAAACCCCAAGCTGTTTTAACATACAAAGCTAAGTCGTTTCCGTACAAAGCTATGCCGTTTCAACATAACTTGTGCCGGTTGAACTAAACCTGAGCCGTTTCCGTACACTTCGAAGCCGTTACACGCAGGCCTAAGCCGTTTCGGGAGAGTTCTCTGGCTGTTATACATATATGTTAATATAAATACCCATCTGCCCATCTGCTCCATAAAATCACGAAAATGTTATGCACATTCAAGTTTTTGTTCTTCATTGATATTTATATTTATCTCAAATATATTTTTTCTGAGGAAAAATATCTGCACATACTCTTATTGTTACAAATTGACGTGTTCTTGAGCTTTAAATGTCGATGTTCACTTTCTTTCTAGTCAGTTCAGATCAAAGAAAAAATGATGTGTTTGTCAATATTTTTTTAATATATGTTCTCGGATTGAAGTGTTCCTTCAAAATATTACCTCTTATCTCTCATTGACAAAGAAGTAATACAAAGTTTAAAGTTAAAGTTAATTTCGTCTTTATTTCACCAACACTCTCTGAGCTTTGAGAGAAACCATGTCCAAGATTCACCATCCTCTGATTTTCCTATTCCTTAAGCAATTGGTAAAATCTGGTTATTTCCATCCATGCAAACTGTTGAAAACAACGTTCCTTTAAATTCACCCTTTAAGTGTGCGGCATCGATGATAACCACTGGTCTTAGATTAAACATAAAACTACGAATCTGAAAATGAATAATTACATAATAAGGTTAACCTCGATTTAGTTTAACAAAAAAAAAAGTAAACCGTATAACTTACCGCAGCACCTATCGCGACAAAAACTATTTCAAAGCGACTATCGTCATCAGTCAAGATGTGAGTAACGGTTCCCGGATTTGCACGCTCCAAATTGTAATAGTAAATAGGTAGTTCCGAAAAGGAATTTTGGCTTGTTCCTTGTAGAAGTTCTAGTTTATGGTTTTTTCCACGCCAAGCTTGAAGGTTAGTTATCTCAACCTGGAATCTTTGTCTAAAATCTTTGACTATCTCTTTGCGAGAGATAGATTCTACCATTGTCTTTTAATGGTTCATTTAAATAGTGACCCAAAACCTTTGGGTTTGCCTGACGAACAGGTGTGTTTAGAATTCATATGTTTAACAAAAAATAAACTACCACCAGGGACACTGTATGCTCTAAATCGTGTTTTAGACGATCTATCTACTTTAAACTCAAAATGTTCTAACAAACATTGTATCTTACTTGGTAAGTTAGAGGGGATTGATTTTTCAAAGAAATTTTCAAAATTTGGTCCATCCTCGTTTAAAACATTAGGAGTTTCATTAACATAAATATTTAAATCAGGAGCTTTGAAATGGTTTAAAGATGCAAAACTAGATGAACCAACACCAGACTCTTCAATAACGTATAATTTATATAATTCAAAAGGATTCTGCATCGCCAAATTAAATAAAATGTAAGATCACGATCATTAATTATATCGATCAGATCAGTAAACATAGACACCCGGTAGGACAAACGTGTAATGTTCGGAATATCACACATCTTAGAAACAAAACTTAAAAAACTGATAGATGAATGATTGGTTTCAATTTCTAAACCGCGTCTACTTGCACCGGCATCATCAACATACTTGACGTTCCGTTAACAACCTGGCACTTTCCCCCTATATACAACAAACTTAACCCTCATATTTTGCATTAACTACTACAAAACGTGATTTTACTGATTGTGACAAAGAAACTTTTACATTTAGACTTGATCACTTTGCACATTGACATAATTCAAAGAAATATTTAAAACATGCCCCACAAACTCAATCACTCTGAAACGACTTAGAAGTGTACGGAAACGACTTAGAAATGTACGGAAACAGCTTAGAAATTTATTGAAACGGCTTAGGCTTAGGAGTGTATGGAAACGGTTTAGAAATTTATTGAAAAGGCTTAGAAATGTACGGAAACGGCTCAACTTCAGTGGAACCGGCTTGACCTTTCAAGCCGGCTTGAGATGCTAAAACGGCTTGAACCGTGTGGAAAGTACTCGGCTGAGAACTTTTAACCGGCTCGCCATCCATTGTACCGGCTCAAGGGACAAGCCAATTGAAATGGCTCGACTATGAACTTACAATATGAATGACGGCGCATGAAACGGCTGTGAGCCGTTTCATGAGTTGTCGGACACTTGGCATACATGGATTGGTGGGTCAATTAACGACTCAAATATATATTTTTAAAAGTCAAACGCAGCTTTGTTCATTTTGCGGCAAACGGTTTTTTAAGTATTAAAATCAAAAGTTTTGATACCAAACCATTTTTTTTTTAACATCATAAAACATATTTAGACATGCCGGACTCGTAATAAGACCCATTTGACCATCCGGACCCGTATTTGTGCATACAACCCGTTAAAATGGCGTAAACCATTTTAGTAGGCCGTAACAGGTCAAAACACTTCCAAATCAGAATGTAATGTTTAATAAATCATACTACACAAGGTCCTTCGTGATGTAGGGTCGAAATATGTTATAGTTTACGTTAAATTGTGTCGGTTTTTAGTATGTTCAACATCTTAAATCATATGTGTTAGGTTATTGTGTTTTTGGTATGTCGTTGCTTAACAGGTACTAAAAGAGTAAATGAGAAAAACGAGTTGAAAAGCGGGGTCGACAAGTCAAAACGGGACATGTAAAACTGAAAAGTCAATCCTGGACGTCATAGGTGACACACGGGGTGGCTCGTGATTGGTCCGCGACGCGGGTGGCTTGTGGTTGGTCTACGACGCGCGGCAGGTTCGAAGACGGGAGAATTGCTTTAAGGCAGCCAAATCACGTTATTTAAGGAACACATTCATTATTTTCATCGACAACCGTTATATGTGCACATGTGACAACTTTTTTTTGGAGGAAACTTTTGAGGGAAGCAACAACACATCACGTGGACTTCATAATCTATACATATAATAAAAGAAACCTATTAATGGACACGTGTCGATACGAGAGACATCTATTTTTTAGTTTTCTTGCCATATATTTATATTTATTTTTATCTTAAAAATTACAAGTTTTAAATCAATTTATCAAGTTATCCCATATTTTAAGTCAACGTTAATCTATAACTATATCTCTATATTTATATTTATCTTCTAATATAATCTTTATACTTATCTTTATTATTTTGCGAGTAAATTGCACAAAACTTCCTTTATGTTTACTCAGACTTGCAGGTTCCAGCCTTAATGTTTAAAACTTGCTGAAAAGATCCTTTAAGTTTATTTTTGTTGCTGGTTTAATCTTTTACGACTAACCAAGTTAATTATCTCAGTTTATTTCCCTCACATGCCTAACATGTGACGATCCCACTATCGTTTGATGACCGACATCAACTGACTCGCAAAATGGAATGGGGATGATGCGCAAACGCAAAACTGCCTGAAACCCAAGCAAAATTGCCTCTGTTCTCACCGGAGATGTAGTCCAAACACAATTGGATCTCTTAAATTTATGGGGTCATTCATATGGAGCAAGCCCCTTTTTCATTCCGAGTTATCAAATCCACTCGGAGGAGAGAACCAGCCCGCGTTTCGCTGACTAAATGCCAAACAAGCCATATTTGCAGGTTGATAGCCTCATGTTAGTTTTGTATGTGAATTCAAATTAAAAAGTACATATCATTTTTTGTAATTGTTTTCCTCTTTAGTTTTGATTACTTGATTGAGATAACATGTATTAAGTAGGGAAGAATAAAAACTAATATTTCGGTACAGAGCAATGGGTCATGAATGGGGGAAAGAAGAAATAAGTGGATTTAATGGACTTTTGTAATACACAAGTTTATAACCTAATAATAGAAAAATAAAAAAAAAACAGAGTAAAATGTTCTAATATGTAAATAGTATATCAAAGTTCTTTTTACTAAAAACGTATTTTGACGACTGTGTGTGTTAACTGATTACATTATATTTATTCAAGTCGTGTAGTACACGTGCTTATTCAACTCATGTTATACACGGGTAATTAAAGATGTAACTTTTTTATTATATAAAAATATATTTAATCAACCCGTGTAATACACGAGGTTCTAACCTAGTATTTCATAAAATACATTACATTAATGATCCAATATCATTAAAAGGGAATTTCATATGTGCACATGTTGGCCGCCTTTGGTTGCTTGGGATGCAAGATAAAATAAAAAGGATGTCGGCTAAACATTAGGTTTATATATAGGATTTTTCATAATATTCAAGAGGATACACAGCCGTCAATATACGAACCTAGGAACGAATTTGGCATTCTTTCTTCATCTTTCAACTCGTTCTATGATGTTCAACCAATTCAGGATGACAGCTGATGCGGTGAAGATTATTATGTGCGGCTAAATCTCTCGGTGACTAGTGGCGGACCCAGAAATTTTTCCAAGGGGGTGCGGAAAATTTTTAAAAATTTTAGGCCCCAAGTTATATATGTAAAAACATCGGTTCGTATCGGGTCGGTTCGAGTCGGGTCGGGTCATGCAAAACAAAAGAACATCAAACTAAATTTATATAATCATCAAAACATGTCAAACCTTGTTACAAACATAATTAAAACGTCGCATTACGGGTTTTCATTTTTTGAAATCTATCCAAAACATCATCTAAACTTACTTTCTTAAGCAACTATTTCTCTATATAACACAGCGGCAGAACTAGTCCAAAAGTTTAGGGGTATTCCAATTTTTTATTTTTTAGACCAGGGGTATCCTTTGTATAATGGAGACGAAGTTGCGGGGTATTTTTACACTACGGAAACGGAGTTAAGGGGTATTTTTACACTACGGAAACGGAGTTAAGGAGTATTTTTACATTACCAGGTCTGATCGTTATGGTGTATGCGGCTATAAAAAAAGGAAAAATATCATCGCTAACAAAATATAAGTATATAACCCACCACAAAAAAATATCATCACTAACAAAATCATCAAAACGAAGCACATGTCTCCTGTTATCAAAAAATCACTTCCGGTGGGCTACCGGTTCCGTCCCACCAAAAATCAACCAAAAAATCATCAAAAAATCAACCAAAAATCATGAAATATAACAAAGAAACTTACACGTGTTCGATCGGCGGTGGTATGGTGGCTGGCTGATTACGGTGGTATGCGGCTGCTGACTGTTCACTGTTGTCACTGATGTTCTGATCACTGGCGTGCGTGCAAGGACGATACAGAGAGCGGAGAGAATATTTTATTTTAGTTTGAAATATTGTTGATTTGTTGGGTTTGTTTATTTGGCTAAGACTTAGTAGTGGGCTAGTTAAAGGTATTGGGTATTTGGGTTTAGTTATTTAGTTATTTGGGTATTAAAAGTTATATAATTTAGGTAGTATTTTTAAAAAAAATAAGAGTTTACTAAAAAATTTAAAATATAAATTGATAACACTTTTTACATAAGGGGTGCGGACGGAAAATTCCAAGGGGTGCGAACGAAAAATTTCAAGGGGTGCGGATGGAATTTTCGACGGAACTTAGCACTAAATTTTTTTTTCCCAGGGGGTGCGCCCGCCCACCTTGGGCCACCCTTATGTCCGCCCCTGTCGGTGACTTTACGCGGTTTGACATATTTATCTGTTTTCCTGATTCTTGTAAACTAGTATAACTTGACTACTTGTGTTGGTTTCTTGATAAACGTTGATTGTGTTTGAATTACTTGTCATTTATTAAGCGTATTGGTGATATACTTGCATCATTAGCGGGTTGGTAAACTGGTGGGTAATTGATACAATTAAACGGATTATTAGATTGCATGGTGAATGTTAAAAACTATCTCTAATAATTAATCAAATCCAGTAATCCCAAGGCCATGTCTATGTGGTGTTTTGTATCAGTAAACGGATTTTGTGTTAAAACAGGTATTCGGGATTCCGAGTGGAGGTTACTTCTTCTTCTTAATCTGATAACACTTTTCGTGACAAATTGTGTTTGGTTTGCAATCAAACAAACAAACCCCCAGTTAGATAATTTAGTTTTAATTTAGATTTCTTTAACACTGACCACAAATTTCCCGTGGATACGATACCCTACTTACGCTATCTACGTAGTTTAATTGGGTTTTTGATTGAGACTTACGACAGTCATCAAAATGGCGCCGTTGTTGGGGAATTAGTGCGCTTAGTGTTAGTTAGTTAGTTAGTTAGTTAGTTAGTTAGTTGTTCTTGCTTTCTAAAAAATAAAAAAAAAACAAAAATATTTTTTTCTTCATATTATTTTTGTTAGTTCGAGATTACGCTCGGATGTTTTGTTTGTGCTTGTGCAGTTCTTCGAATCATGTATAGAGCTTATCAAACCGAGTTTAATGAATTTGAGGGTGTTGAATTCTCACAGCACAGCCAACCAGTGCATCAGCAAATGAGCTATCAAAACAGACAATCACCGACTCAAAACCGTTATACCATATATAATGTAGATGAAGAGGATGGGTATCATCACCGGTTTGGCTTTATACTGAATGTGTAATTACGTAATGGTTTATGTTGAATATGTGCAATTACGTAATGGTTTATGTTGAATATGTAATAACGTAATGAATTTATACTAAAAGTGTAATCATGTAATGGTTTATGGTGAATATGTAATCACGTAATGGGTATTCAAAATCACGTAGTCATGTGTTATGTATTCAAAATCACATAATCACGTAATGAAATAACGGGTATTCAAAATCCTGTATATTTTTAAGAAAACTATAGCAATAGGCAGCTTAAACTAAAAAGAATGAAATGCTCGTTAATACATGTAATCTTTATTATAAAATATTAACGTATGAAAAGTTATAGCCATCTGAAAAATAAATAGGGGAAGTTATTCACTTGAGAAAGGACCAAAATACCATTTCAACCAAAGACAGTTGTCCTTCTCTAATTCTGGCTTTGTACGTAATTGTTGTCTTATACAGAATCTTACTTCATAGTTTCTAACTTTATGCTCATTCAGAAAGGCGGCAAGTGGATTAAATTAATGTCACATCGTTTATTTTTTTACAAATCGGCCTGACCCTTATTTACTAAACTATATTTCTCGTAAATAAATCTTTAAAGTGACCCTTACTTACTAAACTATATTTCCCGTGTTTCCCATGAATGAATTTCAAAGTGACGAGATGTATAAATGAAAAGGTGTAACTTAATTAAGTTGGTATTTGTACTAATATCTATAATACTATATAAAGGAAAAGTGATGTACACACATGTAATTTTACATGGCGTCCATCATTTTATGCAATATGTACAACTAATGTATGCTTGTTTTGTAAGGGTAAAATTGTAAAGAGCACAACATTTTAAGACACTACAAGGATATAATAGTAAATTCATCCTACACCCCATTCTCACACTCTCAAAATCCTTACCATCCCTACCCTCAGAAAACCTAATCGACATAAACTCCCCACTGTAATTATCTCTGCACATTCAATTAGGAATTCCAAAGATCTCACTCTTTATTTTTCTCAACCTGAAACCCGAACCGCCTCTACGTCTCATCATCAGACACCAAATGCACCCTCATCCCCCCATACCCACCTCCTGATCATCATCAAAATCACAACCTTTCACCTAAATAACTCGATCAGAACCCCTAACCCACAAAACAAGAATGATTTAAAGTTACCCCCGTTTCATAACCCCAACTAACTTTCACCCTTACTTATACATGGCTGATGTTAGCTCTCTTGATTTTGATAGAACTGACATCTCCCCACTGGTATAATGTTCTATTCTTAGTTTTTTTTTTTATCTGTCATTCACATTTAGTGGTGTTCTTTTCTGTTAATGTATACTTTTTGGGTGAATTATGATGATGATTGGATAAATATGTAATGGGTGTCCTTGAATTTGAATTTGGTGTGTGTTTGTTTATTTGGAGTTTGTGATGGGTCATTTTGGTTTTGATAGGGAATGTATGTTTATTATATTAAGCTTTTAGGGTTTATCCTGCAAAGCAGATTTCTTTTTTTTTTTATATTTATGGTAGTTAACTGGGCATAAGTGGTGATTAGTGTGATTATAATGTGAGAAAACTTGCTTCGCGTTAGCTGTTTATGTTAATGATGTGAGAAAAGTTCCGGTTGTTTAATGGCTAAATGTCTTGATCAGTTGTATCAGGATTTAGTGGAAAAAGATGTGACAACCCTCATAATTACAGGTATCCGTTCAATTAATTAATATTAAACTTGTGCTTAATGACTGTGCTTGATTACAATTGTTGACTTAAACTGCTTTATGATTTCTGCATCATACATACATGTGCATCACATTTCATACTGTCACACCATTTATTACACACAAACTTTAGTGACGTACATGATGCACAAAGCACAGTTAGCACAGTGTAACACCTTGAAATTTCATGTCCAATATTATGTCGACACGTGTCATGTAAGGCAAAAGTATTATAAACCCGGATCAAGTTAAAAATGTACGGTAGGATTTAAAAGTGTCGACATGTTAATTAAATACCTCTGAGCGACCTAGTTATGAATCCCAAGACCCTAATCTATTTTATAAACATCTAATATATATTCAAATCCGGTTAATACTAGTAATAATTGATTCAAATTGCAAGGATGGAATCCTATGAGAATGTGTGCGACAAACCTTCATTCATGGCCCCTTTCAAAATAATCCAAGACAATTGTAAAGCATGGCAAGGTTGTCATAACGGACATGATCAAGTGGCCCCATACTGATAATAAAGGCCCTAATTTGTAGTATCAAAAGTTGCATGGTCTAACTCAAGAGATTCTCAATTTTTTGTCTTCTGGTCACCGGTTACGGACCGTAAGGGCTTAGCCTTATGGTCTGCAAGAATGTAAACTGGGCGAAATTAAACCAAGGTTGGTTACGGACCGCAAAGCCAAGGTCTTACGGTCCGTAAAAGATACTTACGGACCGCAAGACTCTTAGCTTAGGGTCCGTATACGATCGCCAACATCAGAAACTTGACAGGTGCCTGTTATAACAGGTTTAACCGACTTATATTGCCATTTTTCATTACCATGTGCAGCACAAACTAGTTCTTAGGCACTAGGGACACTTGTAATTGATCAGGGATCAATCCTAGAGTTGTTTGGCATGATCTTGATCAATCAAGATCACTATATAAAGACCCACATTATTTCAATTTTTGATCATTCATTCACACTCAACTTCTGATCATTTCTGGAGCACAAGAGCCTTCCCTAAGCATCACTAGTCATGCATAGGACCTTGGTAAGCTTTCTTGACCTTCCTTAATCGTGTTTTACTTAGTTAATTAGCTTAAAGTCAAACCATCGTAATTAAGGTTTGACTTATCGATTAATCACTAATGGTCTGGTGTTTAGCCAAATTGAAAGTAGTTATAAGCTGGTAATTTGGTGGGCAATAAACCCTTAAAAGGGCTCCCTCTGATTCCCGCTCTAACTAGGTCAAATGTCGGGTCAAACTTAATCCGAAAAAGTCAACAGAAACTAAATTTTCGAATTAACACATAATTAGCAATGTAGAAGACATGTAACCTATTTTACCACTCATATAACTTGGTAATCAATGCAAGAACATGCCTAAGCATGTCCGACCGGACAATTTTCAGTTTAGGACCGGTTCGGAACTGAAAGTCGCATACTTTGACCACTGCTTTGACTTTCAGTTCTAGCCCACATTAGCATGATTTAGAAATTCCTTAGAGCTTCATTAGGACCGGGTTATACGATAGAATAACCCTCTGTGATTGGTTCGTTGATGGTCCGATTCATTTACGCATTTCCGTTAATTACTTAATGTTGACCATAATGCCCTTTTGACCATAAAACGAGAATTTTGGAAATGTGAGAGGACAATAATCTTTTTTACTAATTTGTAAACATGTCCCTAAAATTTCTCATCAGTTGGAGGTCTAGATTAGGAGTTATGCTCAATAGCGTAATTAGGAGGTCTTTTATTAATTAAACGACATAATTAGCGTAAAGCCTATCTAAACCCAATTTTTAGACACCAAACATTTGGCTACTGATTTTATATGATAAATGAAGTATGTTGAACTTTATAAACTGATCAGAAAACTCAGATTTCCAGTTATAACCCGGAAATCGCTTAAAACGGCTTTTTACGCGTATTAAACACATAGTATGGGTTTAAAACCATTTTGTCATATAAGACTTATCACCAACTGATATAACCTATTAAATTAAGTTGTTTTACTGATTACTTCAGACCCTAATCTCAGAATTTTGATTAATCCCTTTTATAATCTTTTAAATGACCAAAATACCCCTACGGGGCTTAATTTGAGATTAATCTCGTTTTGGGCATAATGGAAGGTATCATACTGATATCACAATATATTTAAAGCATATTAACTTAGGAAACCTGTTCATGACTCATTTGGTTAACCGTTATATGTTATTCGCGTCCAGTTCGGTTTATGTAACTAGTTTGCATAAATTGACCGAAACAGGTCAACCCTTATCATTTTCTCCTCAAAATCCAGAATGTGTTTAGTTTACCCATATTATACAAGTCTTCAAACTTGTCAGGACTAAATCACATTCTAATCCGGTCTTCGCTTAATCTTGCGTTTTGAACCGTATACTTTTCTTTAAAACTAACCGGTCTAAGTTTAGGCTTAATTAAGACCCGTTAGGAATCTAATAGGTTATTAAAACCTTCATTCCAGATTAGGAGCCCAGTAAAAGCTACGTGCACTTGCTGATTGAATACGGTTGAGATAAATTTGAATATTTGCTCAGGTAAATACTTTTAACTTATTTTCCCTATACGGGCTTGGGGTACGGTATTATAATACCGCTTGGTCGGATATGATGTCGTACAATCAGATATTGGTTAAAAAGATGCATAACCCGTTTTATTCTATCTTGTTTGATGCAATGCCTTTGGGGGGTTAATGACCGTGTCCTGGATATCCTCGGCTCATTCATTAGAAATGGCCACGACTTAAGCACGGGGTGTAGGCATACACCTGACAGTTGCGTATGTAAAAAGGTAGTCCACAAGAAGGGTATCTTCTTGTGGGTATTATACCAAGTGGTGTGTCTGTTAATCTTGTTAAACCGGCTCTTCTAACCGGGTCCTAAATGGACGACAAACATGTAAAACTGTATACTTATAAATAATTATCCCAAGTTATAAAAGATATTTTGTGCCATGTGCATTCAAACTAATTTTCTTAAACCCTTTTCAAAATGAGTCAGTTAATTGTATTTACCAGTGCAAACTGACGTATTTTCCAAAAAGGTTAAGTGCAGGTACTATACGAAATAGGCTGGCTACTCCAGGCATCAATAATCAAGTCTTGCAAGCTCTAGATGTTAAAGTCTGTTGAACAACGATCTTATTTTCTTTTGATCCGCCTGTGAACCCTTTATAGTCCGTTGTGATACTTTGATATTACTATTTATTCGGTTTGTAATGTGATTCATACCTTTTGCTTCCGCTGTGCATTTATAATTTGTGTTGTTTGACTATGATGATATCAACTACGTCACGATACTCCCCACTGGGCCCACCGGTAATACGTGGGAATATCGGGGTGTGACAGGTTGGTATCAGAGCCAACACTAAGTGAATTAAACACTAGCCTTTTGTGTTTAATCTTAGTTACACAATTGCACATTCATAAATTTTCGAGTCTAGACAAAGAACTTAGGACTAATCCAAATTGTTTTTAATTCTAACTTTGCCCTTTATATTTCTTTGTTGTATCTTTCAATTGTTTGACAAGAATTATGCCACCGAGGTTCCGAAGAGGAGGACGAGGCAAGGGGCCAATCCACGCCCCCAACGATCACGAGGCCGGGCCTTCACACCGGCGAGCTCCTTCTGCTACCATGAGTACCGGTCCTCAAGGAGACTGGAGGAACTATTCGGAGCCCGCTAGGCGATCTGCCTCGTTTAGCTCAACGCCTCCTTATCGTCACTCCTTTGGGCCGCAATCTGAGAACGAACCCGAAGACTCACGCCACTCCTTCTTGCCATTGCAGCGATCCATGTCGCACCATTCCTTTGGCGACCCCACTCCTGTCTTCCAGGGCCGGTTCAACCCGGCAAACTATATTGAGGAACCAGTGGGTTTTAACCCATTGGGCCCTGAAGACCATTTCCCCGAAGCTCAGGGAATGGATATAGATGAAGATACAGATCCTGTTGAACCACCTTCTAGGACACCTACTCACCCCATCGAGATTTCGGATAGGTCATCCTTCCATGGATCACCTTACCGTGGCCCAGACAGCTACCAGGCGAGATTTAACCAGTATGAATGGTACTTTACACCCTCTCACCATTCATCGCCTCAGCAGCAGCAGGATCCCTCCGAGGATTCGCGTTTCGTGGCAGTCACGCCACCGCCACCACCGCCGCCAGTACAACTAGCACCTCCAGAACCACCAAGGCGTAGAAGAACAGGCGCACGAATGTCCGTGCGAGAAAGGGGTTTTCACTTTAGCACCCCTCAACACTCTAGTGGCAGTCACTATCTGCCACTGCATGAAGACCCACAAATGGGTGGGCCCTCAAACCCAGTTTCATAGGTGAATTCTGCACCAGTTGCACCACCACCGCCACCATTGGGTTTTGATAACCCGATTCCTACATACACCGGTTCAATGGCGTACAATCCGTTTGAGCAGCCGGCTCACACTCACTATAACTATGCTGAAGCCGACCCATACCTCGTAGTGGCAAACTACAACGCCCTTCATCCTGAAGGACCATATGGAGGCCCCTGGGGAGTGGGATATCCAGCTCATGGGTATCAAATACCTGCTCGACCTCCGGTTCAGCACCAGCCGCAGCCACCGCGGTTTTCCCCACCAGAACAGGAGGAAATCCTCCACAGGCTAAACAGGGTGGAACGAGAATTTCAAGAAGAGCGTAGGAACAACCGAGGATTTCTCAAGGGCCTCGCAAGCCTGTTAAAAGGAAAGAAGAAGAGGGATCATTGAATCCCTATATGTATTGTTGTATTTCCTTATTTCAATCAAGTCCCTGCATGGACATTTTATCTATGTACTTAGTCCCTGCGTGGACTTGCCTTTCTTTAGTCCCTGCGTGGACTTGTCTTTTAGTCCCTGCATGGACACTTATCTTTGTAATCAGTCCCTGCGAGGACTTGTATTATCAGTTTAGCCCCTGCGTGGGCAAGTTATTTCTGTTAAAAGTCCCGTTTAGGGAAATGTGTACTCCTTTTAATGTTTAATGGAATGTTAAATTTAAAAATTTCATTTTTATCATTTTATGCACAAATATATCATACATGAAATATATAAATTAAAAATCGTTCCTCTTAAAATAATCTGCCTATCTAAATATTAAATAAGAATCTTAAAGGTATAACCTAGCCTGCATGTCATTATAAGACTTGGCCAAGATGGTAAGACCTGTTTAAAAAGATTCAAATCCCTGTTAACATCTGAAAACATGTTAACACTCCTGGCAGATGTGATTCGTTAAAATCACACACGTCATTCTTATAATAGGATTCTTCAGAAGATTCCTATCCTAACCTGATGATCTATAAATCATGGGTTTAAATCATCAATTAAGATGATCACATATTAAGCATCCATTAGGGATGAAGTGCCTATGGGCCATAATAAATGTCAAATAAGACAAAAGACAGTAGTAGCCTACGACACTCTGTCAGAAAAAGGTAAAGAACCATGTTCAAACCTTAATGCCTTGATTCTCTGAAATCATGGCTTATAATTTAAAATGTCCTTGTGACTAGGCCTTTTGTGCCATTAATAATACTGTTAATGCTTTATAATTAGGATAAATTATAATAAAAATCCTAAATAAATATGATTAACGAATTAACCAAATATGGTCTGTGTTTACCATGGTTAATGAATTGCCATAAAAGACAATTCCATAATAAACTCCCAAATAAATTATTGTCAATATCTTATGTAACAGTTCAAACTACATGGCTGACTCGGATGAGATCAACAGTCACCCAAGGGAGGATCATGATAATACCCTAATTAACATAGCGGGTGCATAACTTCAAGCATTAATAGACAATGTTGTTACAAAAGCTATAGAGCGGCAGTATAATGAATATAGCGGGACTCGAAGTAGGACCCTATCCGCACAGCATTCCAAGCCTAAGACTCATTCAGAGGCTCACAGCAAGCCGCCCTCTAAGAAAGATGAGCCAAAGAAAGATGACGATCAACATTCCTCAAACCAAAACAATGTTCCATCCAAGAGGATAGTATTTGATGATAAACCACGTACCAAGTCTTGTACTTATAAGTACTTTGTTTCCTGCAAACCCCGGGATTTTACTGGGGAGAAGGGGGCAATTGACTGTATGACTTGGTTAGATGAAATGGACACCGTGGTCGATATCAGCGGCTGTGCTGAAAGGGATGTAGTGAAGTATGTATCCCAATCATTCAAGGGAGAGGCATTAGCATGGTGGAAATCTCTCATTCAATCAGCTGGAAAGATCCCACTCTACAATCTGACATGGGATCAGTTTGTTGCTCTCATTAAGGAGAATTACTGCCCTCAGCATGAGGTTGAAATAATTGAGTCAAATTTCTTATTGTTGGTTATGAAAAACCTAGATTGCCAAGCTTATCTTACAAGCTTCAACATGATGTCAAGATTGGTTCCTTACCTTGTGACACCAGAACCCAAAAGGATTGCTCGCTTTATTGGGGGTTTAGCCCCAGAAATCAAAGCCAGTGTTAAAGCTTCAAGACCTGCTACTTTTAGATCAGCTGCTGATCTATCTTTGTCTCTTACCTTAGATGCGGTCAGGTTGAGATCGCTAAAGAGTTCTGAAGAAGGTAAGAGAAAACGTGAGGATGATAACTCACATCGTCCAGACAAGAAACACAAAGGGAACCATGAGAACAAGAAGAATTCAGGGTTCAACAAAGGTAACCAACAGTCAGGTGAGAAACCCAGATGCAAAGTTTGTCAGAAACATCACTTTGGAAAGTGTAGATTGGAATCGAACTCGTAGACACAATCAAGGACTTTTGCATGTGGGATCTGCAATTCCAAGGAACACAAGACCTTAGATTTCAAAAAGTTGAAGGATGCGACCTGCTACAACTGCAACGAGAAAGGGCACATTAAGTTAAACTGCCCAAAATTTGCCAAGAAACCAGAAGAAGGTAAAAAGACCAACGCTAGGGTCTTCAGAATGGATGCTAAGGAGGCAGTGAAGGATGATAACGTGATAACAGGTACCTTTCTTATAAATGATGTTTACGCGAGAGTACTGTTTGATTCAGGGGCGGATAAGTCATTTGTAGATAATAAGTTTTGTAAGTTGCTGAAATTACCTGTTAAAACCCTAAGTGTGAGATATGAGGTGGAATTAGCTGATGGTACCTTAGAAACCGCCTCAACCGTGTTAGATGGATGTTTCATATCCATTAGGAACCACTCTTTTCCGTTATCCCTACTCCCTTTGAAGTTAGCTGGTTTCGATATAGTAATAGGCATGGATTGGTTGTCTCGCAACCAAGCCCAGATCGTTTGTGCTAAGAAGCAAGTAGTTGTTAGAACTCCTCGTGGCGAGCCTTTGACAATCCAAGGAGATACTAAGTACGGAATGCCTGAGCAAGTGTCCATGCTCAAGGCATCAAGGTGTTTGACGAAGGGTTGTGTCATCTACATGGCGCAAGTAACTATTGATAAACCAAAGCCTAAGATCGAAGACATACCTATAATCTCTGAATATCCAGGAGAATTTCCTGAAGAACTACCTGGTTTACCCCTAGATAGGCAAGTGGAGTTCAGGATTGACATTATTCCTGGAGCAGCACCTGTTGCAAGAGTGCCTTACAGATTGGCACCAACGGAGATGAAAGAGTTGAGAACTCAACTCGACGATTTACTAGCCAAAGGATTTATTAGACCTAGCTCATCTCCTTGGGGAGCACCAATCCTGTTTGTGAAGAAAAAGGATGGGTCGATGCGTCTGTGCATCGATTATCGAGAACTTAACAAAGTTACTATTAAGAATCGGTATCCATTGCCCAGGATCGATGACTTGTTCGATCAGCTTCAAGGAGCAAGTTAGTTTTCCAAGATCGACTTAAGGTCAGGATATCATCAACTGAAGGTCAAGTATGAAGATGTACATAAGACTGCATTTAGGACTCGTTATGGTCACTATGAGTTCTTAGTGATGCCTTTTGGACTCACTAATGCACCAGCCGCATTCATGGATCTCATGAACCGCGTCTGCAAGCCCTACATGGATAAATTTGTCATCGTCTTAATCGATGATATTCTTATTTACTCGAAGAGTCAAGCTGACCATGAGAAGTATCTCCATTGCATTCTGAAACTACTTCATCGAGAAAAGCTCTATGCCAAATTCTCTAAGTGTAAATTTTGGCTTCGTGAAGTCCAATTTCTTGGACATATGGTTAGTGAACGCGGAATCCAGGTAGATCCCGCTAAGGTTGAAGCTGTCATGAATTGGCAAGAGCCGAAGACGCCCACAGAGATTCGCTGCTTCTTGGGACTGGCAGGATATTACAGGCGTTTCATTGAAAATTTTTCGAGGATTGCTGCACCCCTAACTTCTTTGACTAAGAAGGATATTAAGTTCAACTGGGGACCGAAGCAACAAGAATCCTTCGATATCCTTAAGCAGAAGCTAAGCAATGCACCAGTGTTGACATTGCCTGAAGGGATTGAAGAATTTGTGGTATACTGTGATGCATCACACACCGGTATGGGGTGTGTGCTTATGCAGAAAGGCAAGGTTATTGCCTATGCTTCTCGACAGTTAAAGGTGCACGAGAAGAACTACACCACCCATGACTTGGAGTTGGGTGCCGTTGTATTTGCACTAAAACTGTGGAGGCATTATTTGTACGGAGCCAAATGTGTGATCTATTCTGATCACAAGAGCCTCCAACATTTATTTAATCAGAAGGACCTAAACATGAGGCAACGAAGTTGGATGGAAACTTTGAATGATTATGATTGTGAGATAAGATACCATCCTGGCAAGGCGAATGTAGTCGCTGATGCCTTGAGTCGAAAGGAAAGAGTGAAGCCTATAAGAATCAATGCCAAGAGCATTGAGATAAAGAATAGTTTGAATGAAAGGTTGTTAGCTGCGCAGAAGGAAGCTGTGCTAGAAGCTAACTATCCTGATGAAAAGCTAGGAGTAACTGAAGAACAGTTATCCTATGGCAAGGACGGAATTCTAAGGTTAAATGGACGAATATGGGTTCCAATTTATGGAGGACTTCGGGATGTTATCCTCCAGGAAGCCCACAGTTCTAAATACTCCGTTCATCCTGGAGCTGACAAGATGTACCAGGATCTGAAAGCAAATTTTTGGTGGATAGGCTTGAAGAAGTCTATAGCTGCCTATGTAGCTAAATGTTTGACGTGTGCGCAAGCCAAAGCTGAACACCAGAAGCCGTCAGGTTTGCTACAACAGCCTGAACTTCCCACATGGAAGTGGGAGATGGTGACAATGGATTTCATCACCAAGTTGCCAAAGACAAAGAAAGGAAATGATACTATATGGGTGATAGTTGACAGATTGACTAAGTCAGCACATTTCCTACCCATTAAGGAGACTTTTAGCTCCGACATGTTAGCCCAATTGTACGTAGATAAGATTGTATCTCTGCATGGCGTACCAGTGTCTATTATCTCTGACAGAGATACTAGATACACATCACATTTTTGGAAAAGTTTCCAACAATCTTTGGGCACGCGCTTAAATTTTAGTACGGCTTACAATCCTCAGACGGACGGGCATAGTGAGTGTACAATCCAAACTTTGGAAGACATGCTTCGTGCATGTGTGATTGACTTAGGTGGTAGTTGGGATAACCACCTGCCGTTAATCGAGTTCTCGTATAACAATAGCTATCATACAAGCATTAAGGCTGCGCCTTTCGAGGCCTTGTACGGTAGAAAATGCAGAACGCCCGTTTGTTGGGCGAAAGTTGGGGATGTCCAACTAACAGGACCTGAAATAGTCCTGGAGACGACAGATAAGATTGTGCAAATACGCGATCGTCTCAAAGCGGCCAGGGATAGGCAAAAAAGCTACGCAGATTTAAGGCGTAAGCCTCTGAAGTTCGAGGTTGGTGATAAAGTTCTACTTAAAGTATCACCCTGGAAAGGGGTAATGCGATTTGGTAAGAAAGGCAAGTTAAGCCCGAGATACATAGGACCATTCGAGGTCATCGAATGTGTCGGATCGGTTGCTTATAAGTTAAACTTACCTGAAGAGCTTAGTGGTATTCACAATGTATTCCACATCTGCAATCTAAAGAAATGTCTAGCTGATGAGTCACTAGTCATACCACATACGGATGTGCATATAGACGAGAGCTTAAAATTTGTGGAAAAACCTTTGTCGATTGAGGATCGACGGGTTAAGAAGTTTCGGAGGAAGCATGTGCCTATTGTAAAGGTTAAATGGGATGCCCGCAGAGGTCCCGAGTATACGTGGGAGGTAGAGTCCACAATGAAAGAAAAGTACCCTCATTTGTTTCAGTAAATCTCGAGGTCGAGATTTCTTTTAAGGGGGTGAGGATGTAACACCTCGAAATTTCATGTCCAATATTATGTCGACACGTGTCATGTAAGGCAAAAGTATTATAAACCCGGATCAAGTTAAAAATGTACGGTAGGATTTAAAAGTGTCGACATGTTAATTAAATACCTCTGAGCGACCTAGTTATGAATCCCAAGACCCTAATCTATTTTATAAACATCTAATATACATTCAAATCTGGTTAATACTAGTAATAATTGATTCAAATTGCAAGGATGGAATCCTATGAGAATGTGTACGACAAACCTTCATTCATGGCCCCTTTCAAAAGAATCCAAGACAATTGTAAAGCATGGCAAGGTTGTCATAACTGTTCGGACATGATCAAGTGGCCCCATACTGATAATAAAGGCCCTAATTTGTCGTATCAAAAGTTGCATGGTCTAACTCAAGAGATTCTCAATTTTTTGTCTTCTGGTCACCGGTTACGGACCGTAAGGGCTTAGCCTTACGGTCCGCAAGAATGTAATCTTGGCTAAATTAAACCAAGGTTGGTTACGGACCGCAAAGCCAAGGTCTTACGGTCCGTAATAGATACTTACAGACCGCAAGACTCTTAGCTTACGGTCCGTATACGATCGCCAACATCAGAAACTTGACAGGTGCCTGTTATAACAGGTTTAACCGACTTATATTGCCATTTTTCATTACCATGTGCAATACAAACTAGTTCTTAGGCACTAGGGACACTTGTAATTGATCAGGGATCAATCCTAGAGTTGTTTGGCATGATCTTGATCAATCAAGATCACTATATAAAGACCCACATTATTTCAATTTTTGATCATTCATTCACACTCAACTTCTGATCATTTCTGGAGCACAAGAGCCTTCCCTAAGCATCACTAGTTGTGCATAGGACCTTGGTAAGCTTCCTTGACCTTCCTTAATCGTGTTTTACTTAGTTAATTAGCTTAAAGTCAAACCGTCGTAATTAAGGTTTGACTTATCGATTAATCACTAATGGTCTGGTGTTTAGCCAAATTGAAAGTAGTTATAAGCTGGTAATTTGGTGGGCAATAAACCCTTAAAAGGGCTCCCTCTGATTCCCGCTCTAACTAGGTCAAATGTCGGGTCAAACTTAATCCGAAAAAGTCAACAGAAACTAAATTTTCGAATTAACACATAATTAGCAATGTAGAAGACATGTAACCTATTTTACCACTCATATAACTTGGTAATCAATGCAAGAACATGCCTAAGCATGTCCGACCCGACAATTTTCAGTTTAGGACCGGTTCGGAACTGAAAGTCGCATACTTTGACCACTGCTTTGACTTTCAGTACTAGCCCACATTAGCATGATTTAGAAATGCCTTAGAGCTTCATTAGGACCGGGTTATAAGATAGAATAACCCTCTGTGATTGGTTCGTTGATGGTCCGATTCATTTACGCGTTTCCGTTAATTACTTAATGTTGACCATAATGCCCTTTTGACCATAAAACGAGAATTTTGGAAATGTGAGAGGACAATAATCTTTTTTACTAATTTGTAAACATGTCCCTAAAATATAACATCAGTTGGAGGTCTAGATTAGGAGTTATGCTCAATAGCGTAATTAGGAGGTCTTTTATTAATTAAACGACATAATTAGCGTAAAGCCTATCTAAACCCAATTTTTAGACACCAAACTTTTGGCTACTGATTTTATATGATAAATGAAGTATGTTGAACTTTATAAACTGATCAGAAAACTCAGATTTCCAGTTATAACCCAGAAATCGCTTAAAACGGCTTTTTACGCGTATTAAACACATAGTATGGGTTTAAAACCATTTTGTCATATAAGACTTATCACCAACTGATATAACCTATTAAATTAAGTTGTTTTACTGATTACTTCAGACCCGAATCTCAGAATTATGATTAATCCCTTTAATAATCTTTTAAATGACCAAAATACCCCTACGGGGCTTAATTTGAGATTAATCTCGTTTTGGGCATAATGGAAGGTATCCTACTGATATCACAACATATTTAAAGCATATTAACTTAGGAAACCTGTTCATGACTCATTTGGTTAACCGTAATACGTTATTCGCTTCCAGTTCGGTTTATGTAACTAGTTTGCATAAATTGACCGAAACAGGTCAACCCTTATCATTTTCTCCTCAAAATCCAGAATGTGTTTAGTTTACCCATATTATACAAGTATTCAAACTTTTCGGGACTAAATCACATTCTAATCCGGTCTTCGCTTAATCTTGCGTTTTGAACCGTATACTTTTCTTTAAAACTAACCGGTCTAAGTTTAGGCTTAATTAAGACCCGTTAGGAATCTAATAGGTTATTAAAACCTTCGTTCCAGAATAGGAGACCAGTAAAAGCTACGTGCACTTGCTGATTGAATACGGTTGAGATAAATTTGAATATTTGCTCAGGTAAATACTTTTAACTTATTTTCCCTATACGGGCTTGGGGTACGGTATTATAATACCGCTTGGTCGGGTATGAAGTCGTACAATCAGATATTGGTTAAAAATATGCATAACCCGTTTTATTCTGTCTTGTTTGATGCAATGCCTTTGGGGGGTTAATGACCGTGTCCTGGATATCCTCGGCTCATTCATTAGAAATGGCTACGACTTAAGCACGGGGTGTAGGCATACACCTGACAGTTGCGTATGTAAAAAGGTAGACCACAAGAAGGGTATCTTCTTGTGGGTATTATACCAAGTGGTGTGTCTATTAATCTTGTTAAACCGGCTCTTCTAACCGGGTCCTAAATGGACGACAAACATGTAAAACTGTATACAAGTTTATTTATAATTAATTATCCCAAGTTATAAAAGATATTTTGTGCCATGTGCATTCAAACTAATTTTCTTAAACCCTTTTCAAAATGAGTCAGTTAATTGTATTTACCAGTGCAAACTGACGTATTTTCCAAAAAGGTTAAGTGCAGGTACTATACGAAATAGGCTGGCTACTCCAGGCATCAATAATCAAGTCTTGCAAGCTCTAGATGTTAAAGTCTGTTGAACAACGATCTTATTTTCTTTTGATCCGCCTGTGAACCCTTTACAATCCGTTGTGATACTTTGATATTACTATTTATTCGGTTTGTAATGTGATTCATACCTTTTGCTTCCGCTGTGCATTTATAATTTGTGTTGTTTGACTATGATGATATCAACTACGTCACGATACTCCCCACCGGTAATACATGGAAATATCGGGTTATGACACACAGTGAGCGGATAACTCAGAAATATACTGGTAGTGCCAGTACATAGACATACAGTGTTTTGAGACCCAGTGTGGGCCAGGGACAAGGTACTACACTAGTATGGTGTGTAGGGAAGTGAGGACCATAAAATTGCGTCACTAGGTGATAGTTGAGTGCCGGAAAGTGCCTAAAACTCACTTTAAGTGCAGAATTCTGCATTTTTCAGCAATATTCAGCTTTTTAGCATACTAGTATTATGCAGAAAATTGACTAAATGGTCCTGAATGCTTTCCTAAGTGTTGGGAATTAAAAGTGTTACAAAAGGTTACATAAAAGACACTATTCGGAATAAGTTAGCACTTTAACGAACCGGTATCTAACCGAACAACCAAACATTATCCGGGACACCAAATTTTTGTCAGAAAATTGTTTTATTATTTTTGGACTAGTTATGGTCCCCGAATCCCCCAACACACTATAAAGTATGTCATACACATCATACACTAGATATTACACTTAACCTCCAATTATTTACCTACTATCATAAAAAACTTACAATTAACCCCCCCCCCCCCCATGCCCATTTACGGTCCAAGGGACCCACCCAAAATCACCACTTCATCCCACTAGATATTACTCTAATATTTTGTTTGATTGTTGCTTGATATCATTACCATAATATTGTGTGATAAGATTATAAGTAAGGTGCTCTAGATCTTCATCATTTCATTTCACCTTCACTCAACTTCACCCCACTCCCTCAACATCTCTCTCTCTCTCCCTCTCGGCTCACTCTTGTGCCGCCACCATCACCACCATCCAACCATTTTTAAGCTTGTTTCAAGTGTTAGAAGGTGATACATGGAGCTCGGAGCTTGAAGATCTTGAAGAATCCTTCTCATTTGCTTTCATCATCCACTTTTCATCATCTTTTTCACTAGTGTTCTTCCCTAACTTAAAGCTAGTTGTAAGATCTCTCATAACTCTTGTTTACTTTTATTTTTACGGTTAAAAGATGTACATTGTGATGAAATAACAAGAACACTAAAAGACTTGCACCTAAATCTTGAAACATAAAGATGATATATGATGAAATCTTGTTGGATTAATGTTGATTAAAGCATGCACGGCATTTGATTGTTGATTTCTTGATAATACGATGTTGATCACCATATGGAACTTGTTAAAGTATGATTAAAAACATGGTTTAACAAGTTAGAAGGTGATTATGGGTTTACATGAAATAATCATCTTCTTGAACAAACATGAACTTGAAAGTGAAGTGATTTTCTTGTAAAGTGACAAACCAAGTGAACTAGTAAATTTGTAAATCCAAGAGTTGTGAATAATTTTTCTAAAGAAACCAAGTTAAAAAGACGATTTTGAAAGATCATAACTTTTCTTGCACTTACATTATTTTTGGAAATAATATAAGTGTAGGAAGGCTAGCAAAACATGAAGATGTTGTAACATAAATATTTTTGTAAAATTTGTTCACAAGTTTTTAACACCGAGATTCTTTAAAAATGAGATTTTTAAAGGGATGAATACACTTTGGAAGGTAACTAAGGCCACTAAACGCTTTACCAAGTTACTACACGTTTTTGTGAAATATCAAGTTCATGATTATTATATAAAGCATATTGTTTTTGCTCTTGGTGATGTAAAGTGTTTAAAGATTTATTGTTGATGGTTATTGTGATTATTTTGAAAAGAAAATGATATGCTAAATAGCATGGACACCACCATTTACAAAGGAAACTATGGCGAAATTTTCTAAAAATCCCAACACTTAGAAAATATTTTCTAGACAAGTGTTTACTAGTGTATTTTAAATTATGTTTTTCAAACATAAACCTCGCCATAATTTTTGTAACAAAAATACAAGTATTGGAGGATGATTTTTGTTAATAAAAATGAGTATATATATATTTAGAATATATATTTCGTATTAAGACACTTGTGTGGATATTTGTTTGATTTGTGGAGTAGTTATATTATTTTAGGTTAAAATAATATATCTTAACAAAAGACCATGAAATTACAACTCCAAAATAATACCAAAAATTCAAGGAATAAATAATCAAGTTACACACTTGTTATTGTGGAACCAAACGCTAAAATGTAACTTATGAAATATTCCTGAACATACTTTTGCAAATATATTTTTGGTAAATATTGTTTTGGATACAAGAAGTGAAAATATATTATTTTTGAGAAAGGTATATATATTTTGGAATACATTATTTTTGACAAATAAGTTATATATATTTTCTAAGTGGGACTTAAGAATATATTATTTCGGAGCTACAAAAATATTGAATGAACAATTATTCCAACACTACATATAATTTAAGTTGAAATATTAATTATTTTGACAAATAATTATAACTTGGAATAACATAAGAACGCAACTCAAAAACATTAATCTCTAAGCCAAGGCACGGCCCGTTCGTCTAATAGACATTAGTACACTGTAGGTAGTCATGATTAGCTGCGGAGATTTGAGTTGCTGGTACAAGGAGCACTACAGTGAGTTCATGTCCCCCTTTTCTTTTAACTGTTTTCAGTTTTGTACTTCGGGGGTGGAATACATGTCACAATTATTACAGACATTTTTATACATGGTATGGTTTGCCTAAGGAGGGTTTACTACTAGATCATGTAAAGGGTGGGTACAACACTTAAGGCCATTAATCCTCGTCATAGGACCGAGGGACATGAGTGATAGATCTATTTGGGTGTAACGAGCCCACACCCATGAGGCCAGGGTGGCCCATAGTGGTGACTGTGTCTTCCAGCCGGAGGCCCGGTAACAAATTTGCTAGGTTTGAGTACTTCCTGCGCCATTTCACACGTACCATTGGCTTTGCAACCCATTGGTGATCTCTTTTTCCCTATTGCTACATACCAGGGACTTTCATACATACAGCCATACTTTAACGGTGTTTACACATAGACATACACATGAACTCGCTCAACTTTTGTTGATTTTTCAAACTACATGTATTTCAGGGAACTAGTGGATCTGGCAAAGTATGCATGTGTCGTCAAGCTGCGTTTGAATAAAAGATGTTATCCAGGGTTGTTGAGTTTAGAGGGTGTATTCCTTTCCTGGACGGGATACATAATTCTAAACTCAGGTTTTTATTTAAGTACTTTTGTTGAGTCTTGTGAACTCGTTTAAACAAGTCATGGGTTGTAACTTAATTCGGTATTGATGTTTTTAAACAATGGTATTGTGGGAGTTTCTAAACTTTATAAATGGATAAACATCTTGTGTTTTTATCATATAGCATTGTTATGATTGTTTCTATGGTATTAAGAAGTCACACCAAATAAACCACGCTTCTGCAAAAGTCAGGGTGTGACAGCTTGGTATCAGAGCCTCGATCATAGCGAACTAGGATTCTTTCTCGAGTCTAGACTATGATCACTAGGGCTCTCACGAAAACGTTTTCAAACATTCTTACATTGCATACACAAAACGTCCAGATCCGGGAACAAACATTTTTACAAACAAAAGGCACAAGTACACATTTAAAAAAAGACGAAGCTATGTATATAATTCAGTCTTAGAGACTGAGGGAGTTCAGTCTTAGAGACTGAGGGAGTACAGTCTTAGAGACTGGGAAAAATTTAGTCTTAGAGACTGAGAAGGTTTGGTCTTAGAGACCAGGGAGTTAGTCTTAAAGACTGGGAGGTTTGGTCTTAGAGACCAGAGAGTTAGACTGAGAGACTGGGTGGGATAGTCTGGGAAGGCTAGGATGCATACATGATTACATTGCTATTTGCTTACATGCTTATATGATATATGTGCATATGTTGTGGTTGTGTTACAGACACCATGTCATCTTCTTCTGATAGTGGAGTGTCCGACACAATAGACCCTATGGCTATTACCTCGGATGATGAGATAGCCACGGACCCGGAGGTTTATACATCAGACACCACGAGTACCGACGAGGATGATTTTCAGCCCTTAGCCCTACCGGACTTTGGAGACGACTTGCCTTTAGCTGATGGTCTACCGGGCGAGGATCTACCTCTTGTCCAGATCCATGCCCCTCTCCCACTTGCTGCAGTTCCTTTTGAGGAACAACCTCATGACGCTATGGACGATGACGACATCGATCTATTCATCGAGGGTCCCCGAAGGATGACCAGGATGGCGGGGCCCCGATGGATGACGATATTCCACTTGCTGATATTCTGGTTTATGACCATGTTGTTCCTGTGGTTGAGGTTCCTGCTGTTGATGCCATTGTTGTGCCACCTGCCAAGGCTCCTATTGTGGAGGCCTTACCCGATCCGTCTGGTCCCGACTCGCTTGAGTCTGTATCATTCGCCACTCTTCACAGCCAGGGCGTGCAACACTACTCCACCGACACTGATTCGGACATGGCGATGTCTGCTGCACCCATTGTTCCACATGACTTTGACCCGGATCCTGAGGTTGAGTTTGTACCTGCTGAGCCACTCATTGAGGCACCTGTTTTTCCGGTCGATCAGCTCCTCGATATGCCCGCTGATCAGGAGCCTGCTCCAGCTGAACCAGAGCCGGAGGTTGCACCAGAGCCTGTTTTCGCTCACGACCCTTACCTGTGCACGACCCTATTCTTGTTGATGCACCAGTCGTTGCACCATCAGTTGCTGATGTCCCAGTTGTTGCACCTCTACCTGACCCTATGCCTGTGTTTGTTGACCATGCACCTTTTGCTACACACGTTGATCCTAGATATGCCGACACCCGTAACGGGTGGATTGAGGATGATGATGACTATTCTCCATTTGTTCTACCAGTCACTCCCCCTGCTGCACCTATTTTTGCACCCTTTGATGTCCCACAGTTTCACCCTCCTGTGTCAGACGTCCACCGCATGGATTTACCCGTCACTTTTCTTCAGGACATTCCTCCCCCCCCCCCCCCGTCCAGGGGAAGGACCTTCTACTCAGCAGCATGATCACATACCACCTATGACAACAGCCTTTCCATTTATACCCCCTTTTGCACCTGCTGCACACACTGCTTTCTCTTCTTCAGCACCCACGGGCGAGCCATTTATGTGGTCTTCGCCCAACGTCATGCCTTTGTTAGATCCATACCATCCTTTTCATGTTGGGTATACGGCGGATTATATACTTTTATCCTTGTAGTTACAGCAGGATGCATTGAGCCGAAGAGTCCAGGAGCTGGAGAGGACCCCGCGTCCTCCCCCTTGTCATTGCCAGTCCCCATTCGCGACACCACCAGCTCCTCTCCTACCGCACCCTGATTCCGATGTCCGCTTCCTCACTACGGACCAGCAGATTGCTTACCTGCTGCGTGTTGTCCATGCTCTCGAGGAGGATTTGGCGCATTTGCGCAGATTGATTTTCATTCCTCCACCTCCTCCCCCCACCATCAGCTTAGGGGATTTTTGGTTTGATGCAGATGTCATGCTTTTGATGAGAGTACAGCGATTGAGCCGGATTGCGTAGCATTTTGAAGACCACATGATGACTTATGACTTTTGACATTTGACTTTTGGTTGTTGTAGATTGTTAGACGATTCAGACAAGGTTGATGTGACCCTTAGTCTCTTTTGATGTACGATACATTTGTAAAATTTGTAAACTGTATTGGTGGTCTTGTTATATGATAGCTCAATCGCAGCGTTCTCATTACATGCGTTGTTGGATAATTGGTTTTGTGTTATGACATGGGATGTTATGTGTTATTGTGTTGATGAATGTTATTACATATGCATATTACTTACTTACTATACTTACTATGACCTGACCGATATGATCTTCTTTTAGAAGATGCCTCCACGACGAGACACACATTTGCCCACTACTGAGGCTGAATTACAGGAGCGAATTACCGCAGCAATAGCACAGTATGAGGCCTCCCGCGCCGAGACTAGCGGAGGTTCCTCAAGGAACAACAACCCACCCAATGGTAATGTCCAAGTCGCTTGAGATATATTACGTTACGCTTGGATACTTCTTACACATCCGCTAATGCTTTCTGTTAATGATATTGCTTGTACAGGCTGTACCTACAAACAATTTCTGGATTGTAAGCCCTTAAATTACGACGGCACTGGGGTGCTGTTGCTTTCGTCAGATGGACGGAAAAGACGGATTCGGTAATAAGGATGAGCAAGTGTGCTCCTGAAAACCAAGTTACTTACGTTTCAGGACTCTTTCTTGATGGTGCTTTATCCTGGTGGAATCTGCAAGTCCAAACCCTAGGTGAGGCGGCGGCATATGCACTGACATGGGCTGAGCTGAATGAGCTCATGAGGAAGAAATACTGTTCACGGGCCGAAATACAGAAGCTGGAAACGGAATTTTGGAACCTAAAAATGGACGGCCCAAAAATTGCTGAATATGTGCAAAGATTCCACGACTTGTCACGCGTTGTGCCGTATATGGTTGATCCTGAATTTAAACGCATTGAGCGTTTCATCTGGGGATTGGCACCCCAGATCATGAGTATGGTAACAACGTCCAAGCCTCCAATAATTACCGAAGTCATTGATCTCAGCGTGGCACTTACAGAGGAAGCCATCCGGTTAAACAAGTTTTCAATTTCTGAACCAAAAAAGAAGGAGACACATGTTGAATCATCATTGAGTGAGAACAAGAGGAAGTTCTCAAACTTCAAAAAGGGTACCAACTGTGTCAGCAAGAGAGAAGAGGGAAACGCACCAGCCAAGGCCAAAACTGGTACCGAAAACAAAGGAAGAGGGTACATGGGCGCTCTGCCCAAATGTGATACTTGCCAGTACCATCATTCCGGCCAGTGCAGAATGAGGAGATGTGAGTCTTGCGGGAAGGAGGACCATTCGAAGAATACATGCTGGGTTGGTACTGGTGTTGGTCGTGGTAATCAAAGAGGTTATGGAGGAGGGAATGGAAACCGCCAACAGGTAGGAAATGGCGGGAATGGGAATCGTGGAAATGCTGGGAATCAAGCTGGTAACCGGGGAGCGAACATCAATCGAGGCGGTAATGGTAATGGGAATGGTCGAGGACCAGGGTGTTTCAACTGTGGAGACATGGGGCACTTTAAGCGGGAATGCCCGAAACTTAATCAAGCGCAAGGCAGAGTTTTCAACATAGGTGCAAGGGAAGCACGCCAGGATCCCAATGTAGTTACTGGTACGTTCCCTATTAATCAACGCTTTGCATCTGTTCTATTTTACACTGGTGCCGACTATAGCTTTGTATCACTAGAATTTAAAAGTATGCTTGGGTTAACTGCTAGTAAGTTAGATATTCCGTACTCAATTGAACTGGCTAATGGAAAGCTAGTTGAAATGAATGAAGTCATCAGAGGATGCGCAATAGAGCTGGGAAAGCACGAGTTTACACTGGATCTACTGCCAGTCGAGTTGGGAAGCTTCGACGTGGTAGTAGGAGTGGATTGGTTGTCTAGCAACAGAGCCGAAATTGTATGTCACGAGAAGACCATTCGCATCCCAATGACGAATGGAGAAATGATTGTGGTACACGGAGAGAAGCGTGATACGCCCTTAAGGATCATTAGTTGCTTAAAGGCTAGAAAATGTTTGAGGAAGGGATGTGTTGCCTTCTTGGCACACATCGTGGATAAAGAAGCCGCTGAGCCGAAACTAGAAGACATTCCAATCGTGAAGGAATATCCTAAAGTCTTTCCCGAAGACTTACCAGGATTGCCGCCACAAAGACAAGTCGAGTTTCATATTGACTTAGTTCCAGGCGCCGCGCCTGTAGCTAAGGCACCCTATCGACTTGCACCTTCAGAGATGCAAGAGCTGTCAACACAACTCCAGGAGCTATTAGATAAGGGATTTATCAGGCCAAGCTTCTCGCCTTGGGGTGGGGATCTCCAGTTTTGCTCGTTAAGAAGAAAGATGGTAGTTTTCGCATGTGTATCGACTACCGGGAGCTGAACAAGTTGACTATCAAGAATAGATATCCTTTGCCAAGGATCGATGACCTACTCGATCAATTGCAAGGTTCAAGTTTTTACTCAAAGATCGATCTACGATCAGGTTATCACCAGTTGAGGATTCAAGAGGAGAGTATTCCGAAGACAGCCTTTAGGACTCGGTATGGGCACTACGAGTTCCTGGTTATGCCGTTTAGATTGACAAACGCGCCAGCCGTGTTTATGGATCTGATGAACAGAGTCTGCAAGCCGTACCTTGATAAGTTTGTGATTGTGTTCATTGACGATATTTTGATCTATTCGAAGACGAAGGAAGAACATGAGCAACACCTAAGAGCTATCTTAGAATTGCTCAAGAAAGAGAAGTTGTACGCGAAGTTCTCAAAGTGCGAGTTCTGGTTACGCGAGGTTAAGTTCCTTGGTCATGTGGTAAATGGAAATGGAATCCATGTGGATCCCACAAAGATCGAAGCGATCAAGAATTGGGTGACTCCAAAGACGCCAACCGAGATACGACAGTTCCTAGGTTTGGCTGGTTATTATCGCAGATTCATTGAGGATTTCTAGAAAATCACTCAACCATTGACTTCCCTCACACAGAAAGATAAGAACTACGAATGGGGAGACAAGCAAGAAGAAGCATTCCGCTGTTAAAGAACAAGCTTTGTGATGCACCAATTTTATCTCTACCCGAAGGCACTGACGACTTCGTGGTATATTGCGACGCCTCGCGTCAGGGTTTAGGCTGCGTGCTGATGCAGCGACAAAAAGTTATAGCCTATGCTTCGCACCAGCTGAAGGTTCACGAGAAAAACTACACCACTCATGACTTGGAGTTAGGCGCAGTGGTGTTTGCATTAAAGATTTGGCGACATTACTTGTATGGCACGCGATGCACAATCTTTACTGATCACAAGAGCCTGCAGCATATATTTGATCAGAAAGAGCTTAACATGAGACAAAGACGATGGATAGAGTTGTTGAACGACTATGATTGCGAGATCAAGTATCACCCAGGGAAGGCGAATGTAGTCGCCGATGCCTTAAGTCGGAAAGAAAGGATTAAGCCCATAAGGGTTAGGGCTTTGGAAATGATTGTTAAGACAGACCTCACGTTGCGCATTCGTGCTGCGCAAAGGGAAGCTCTTAAAAGGGAGAATCTTGTAAATGAATATCTCCGGGGGATGGAGAAGCAACTGGTACCAAAGGAGGATGGAACGTTGTGTTTCTTGGGAAGAATTTGGGTTCCTTTCTTTGGTGGTCTGAGAGACGTTATTTTTGATGAGGCTCATAAGTCACGGTACTCGATCCATCCAGGATCGGACATAATGTACCAAGACCTAAAGGATTTCTATTGGTGGCCGAGAATGAAAGGCGATGTTGCGATATATGTTGGCAAATGTTTAACCTGCGCCAAGGTAAAGGCTGAATACCAGAAGCCTTCAGGTCTCTTGCAACAACCTGAAATACCCGAATGGAAATGGGAACAGATTTCTATGGACTTCATAACGAAATTGCCAAGGACGCCCAAGGGCCATGATACGATTTGGGTAATTGTAGACTGTTTAACGAAATCTGCACACTTTTTGGCAATCAAGGAGAAAGATAATGCAAGTAAGCTAGCTGAGCTGTATCTGAGAGAGATTGTTGCACGACATGGAGTGCCTCTCTCAATTATCTCTGATAGAGATGGAAGATTCGTGTCAAGGATTTGGCAATCCTTCCAAGAAGCTTTTGGCTCTCAGCTGAATCTGAGTACTGCATTTCACCCGCAGACAGACGGACAGAGCGAACGAACGATCCAAACATTAGAAGACATGTTGCGAGCTTGCGTAATGGATTTAGGTGGAAGTTGGGACACCCACCTACCATTGGTCGAATTTTCATACAACAACAGCTACCATGCAAGTATCCAAGCTGCACCGTTCGAAGCTCTCTATGGACGTAAATGTCGATCACCATTATGCTGGGCTGACACGGGTGATAGACAACTTGTTGGCCAATTGGTCCAGGAAACGACAGACAAGATTATACAGATCCGAGAGCGCATGAAAGCGGCTCGTGATCGGCAAAAGAATTATGCGGACCGAAGAAGGAAACCTCTGGAATTTGAGGTAGGAGACATGGTTTTGTTGAAGGTTTCACCCTGGAAAGGTGTGGCACGCTTTAGGAAGCGTGGGAAGTTGAATCCGAGATACATTGGACCATTCAGAATCCTGGAAAGGATTGATCTTATAGCCTACAAGTTGGATATATCTACTGAATTAGATGGCGTCCATGATACATTCCATGTATCAAATTTGAAAAAGAGTCCAACTCAAGAGACAGTGGTCATTCCTGCCGACGAAGTTCATATTGACGGCACACTCCACTTTATTGAAGAACCTGTTGAGGTTACTGATTGGAAGATTAACAAGACGCGACAGAGTAGTGTCAAACTCGTCAAGGTTCGATGGAATGCACGACATGGCCCAGAATTCACGTGGGAGCGTGAGGATAGTATGAAGGGAAAATACCCACATTTGTTCCCTAAGACCCCTGCAACTAGAAGCAGAACTTAAATTTCGGGACGAAATTTTCTTAACGGGGGGAGAATGTGACAACCCTCATAATTACAGGAATCCGTTCAATTAATTAATATTAAACTTGTGCTTAATGACTGTGCTTGATTACAATCGTTGACTTAAACTGCTTTATGATTTCTGCATCATACATACATGTGCATAACATTTCATACTGTCACACCATTTATTACACACAAACTTTAGTGACATACATGATGCACAAAGCACAGTTAGCACAGTGAGCGGATAACTCAGAAATATACTGACAGTGCCAGTACATAGACAGACAGTGTTTTGAGACCCAGTGTGGGCCAGGGACAAGGTACTACACTAGTATGGTGTGTAGGGAAGTGAGGACCATAAAACTGCGTCACTAGGTGATAGTTGAGTGCCGAAAAGTGCCTAAAACTCACTTTAAGTGCAGAATTCTGCATTTTTCACCAAAATTCAGCTTTTTAGCATACTAGTATTATGCAGAAAATTGACTAAATGGTCCTGAATGCTTTCCTAAGTGTTGGGAATTAAAAGTGTTACAAAAGGTTACATAAAAGACACTATTCGGAATAACTTAGCACTTTAATGAACCGGTATCTAACCGAACAACCGGACATTACCCGGGACACCAAATTTTTGTCAGAAACATTGTTTTATTATTTTTGGACTAGTTATGGTCCTCAAATACCCCAACACACTATAAAGTATGTCATACACATCATACACTAGATATTACACTTAACCTCCAATTATTTACCTACTATCATCAAAAACTTACAATTAACCCCCCCCCCCCCATGCCCATTTACGGTCCAAGGGACCCACCCAAAATCACCACTATATCCCACTAGATATTACTCTAATATTTTATTTGATTGTTGCTTGATATCCTTGCCATAATATTATGTGAGAAGATTATAAGTAAGGTGCTATAGATCTTCATCATTTCATTTCACCTTCACTCAACTTCACCCCACTCCCTTAACATCTCTCTCTCCCTCTCGGCTCACTCTTGGGCCGCCACCATCACCACCTTGTCACCACCATCCAACCATTTTTAAGCTTGTTTCAAGTGTTAGAAGGTGATACATGGAGCTTGGAGCTTGAAGATCTTGAAGAATCCTTCTCATTTGCTTTCATCGTCCACTTTTCATCATCTTTTTCACTAGTGTTCTTCCCTAGCTTAAAGCTAGTAGTAAGATCTCTCATAACTCTTGTTTACTTTTATTTTTACGGTTAAAAGATATACATTGTGATGAAATAACAAGAACACTAAAAGACTTGCACTTAGATCTTGAAACATAAAGATGATATATGATGAAATCTTGTTGGATTAATGTTGATTAAAGCATGCATGGCATTTAACAAGTTAGAAGGTGATTATGGGTTTACATGAAATAATCATCTTCTTGAACAAACATGAACTTGAAAGTGAAGTGATTTTCTTGTAAAGTGACAAACCAAGTGAACTAGTAAATTTGTAAATCCAAGAGTTGTGAATAATTTTTCTAAAGAAACCAAGTTAAAAAGACGATTTTGAAAGATCATAAATTTTCTTGCACTTACATTATTTTTGGAAATAATATAAGTGTAGGAAGGCTAGTAAAACATGAAGATGTTGTAACATAAATATTTTTGTAAAATTTGTTCACAAGTTGTTAACACCGAGATTCTTTAAAAATGAGATTTTTAAAGGGATGAATACACTTTGGAAGGTAACTAAGGCCACTAAACGCTTTACCAAGTTACTACACGTTTTTGTGAAATATCAAGTTCATGATTATTATATAAAGCATATAGTTTTTGCTCTTGGTGATGTAAAGTGTTTAAAGATTGATTGTTGATGGTTATTGTGATTATTTTGAAAAGAAAATGATATGCAAAATAGCATGGACACCTCCATTTACAAAGGAAACTATGGCGAAATTTTCTAAAAATCCCAACACTTAGAAAATATTTTCTAGACAAGTGTTTACTAGTGTATTTTAAACTATGTTTTTCAAACATAAACCTCGCCATAATTTTTGTAACAAAAATACAAGTATTGGAGGATGAATTTTGTAAATAAAAATGAGTAAATATATATTTCGTATTAAGACACTTGTGTGGATATTTGTTTGATTTGTGGAGTAGTTATATTATTTTAGGGTAAAATAATATATCTTAACAAAAGACCATGAAATTACAACTCCAAAATAATACCAAAAATTCAAGGAATAAATAATCAAGTTACACACTTGTTATTGTGGAACCAAACGCTAAAATGTAACTTATGAAATATTCCTGAACCTACTTTTGCAAATATATTTTTGGTAAATATTGTTTTGGATACAAGAAGTGAAAATATATTATTTTTGAGAAAGGTATATATATTTTGGAATACATTATTTTTGACAAATAAGTTATATATATTTTCTAAGTGGGACTTAAGAATATATTATTTCGGAGCTACAAAAATATTGAATGAACAATTATTACAACACTACATATAATTTAAGTTGAAATATTAATTATTTTGACAAATAATTATTACTTGGAATAACATAAGAACGCAACTCAAAAACATTAATCTCTAAGCCAAGGCACGGCCCGTTAGTCTAATAGACATTAGTACACTGTAGGTAGTCGTGATTAGCTGTGGAGATTTGAGTTGCCGGTACAAGGAGCACTACAGTGAGTTCATGTCCCCCTTTTCTTTTAACTGTTTTCAGTTTTGTACTTCGGGGGTGGAATACATGTCACAATTATTACAGACATCTTTATACATGGTATGGTTAGCCTAAGGAGGGTTTACTACTAGATCATGTGAAGGGTGGGTACAACACTTAAGGCCATTAATCCTCGTCATAGGACCGAGGGACATGAGTGATAGATCTATTTGGGTGTAGCGAGCCCACACCCATGAGGCCAGGGTGGCCCATAGTGGTGATTGTGTCTTCCAGCCGGAGGCCCGGTAACAAATTTGCTAGGTTTGAGTACTTCCTGCACCATTTCACACGTACCATTGGCTTTGCAACCCATTGGTGATCTCTTTTTCCATATTGCTACATACCAGGGACTTTCATACATACAGACATACTTTAACGATTTTTACACACAGACATACACATGAACTCGCTCAACTTTTGTTGATTTTTCAAACTACATGTATTTCAGGGAACTAGTGGATCTGGCAAAGTATGCATGTGTCATTAAGCTGCGTTTGAATAAAAGATGTTATCCAGGGTTGTTGAGTTTAGAGGGTGTATTCCTTTCCTGGACGGGATACATAATTCTAAACTCAGGTTTTTATTTAAGTACTTTTGTTGAGTCTTGTTAACTCGTTTAAACAAGTCATGGGTTGTAACTTAATTCGGTATTGATGTTTTTAAACAATGGTATTGTGGGAGTTTCGAAACTTTATAAATGGATAAACATCTCGTGTTTTTATCATACAGCATTGTTATGATTGTTGCTATGGTATTAAGAAGTCACACCAAATAAACCACGCTTTCGCAAAAGTCAGGGTGTGACAAAAGAGGTATGTGAAGCAGTTTGATATTTGTTTAGAGTATAAACCAAGAGAAAGTTTAGAACATATGGTATAGTATTGTTAACACGGTTTTGTGCCAGTAGGACTATGCGGCTTAACGTTTAACGATTGTGTATATTGCTTATTGTTTCTGTAGGAATTTAAGAATTTGATGGAGGTTAAATCTGTTCAGGTAAACAGTTGATGATTTGATGTCGAGCAAGAGAAAAGAAGCAACAAGTCATGAGTATGAGAGCAGTAGGAGAAAGAAGAAGAAGAAACAAGGTGGTACGCCCCGTCCTGCTTGCTTTTGGGTGCATTTTCAGTATAAAAGTTATTATTTGTATGTTATTTTTTTTTTCATTTCAAGTTATTGATGTACTGAAGTATAATTAATATTCTAGCCACGAGTTCATTAAGGAGTACAACACTTCTCATCCTGAATCCTCTGGCCTGAAAGTTGTAAGCATTTTGGTCGCATTTCAACTATTAACGTACCTAATTTTATATTACTAACATCCAATAAAAAGTTTATTTGATCACATTTTAAGCTACAAAAGCAGCGTCAGATGCTTGGAAAGTGATGACCGTTCAAGAGAGAAAAATACACTAAATGTGCTCGTGAAGTGTGGCATTTCTGAACTATATGGATTATCTGACTATTGATAATTGACATGATAATACTCTCAAATCTGTTTATTTATCATTGTAAATTTGTTTTTTTTTCTCATGCAGAAGAGAAAACTGATACCACCAAGAAAACTTCATCGGAATCAAGCTCTTCAGGTGTACCTCCTATGACCTCGATGCCTGGAGCTGGATTTCCTGGAAATCCTTTTGACTTCTCATCTATGGCTTGTCTACTTAATGTATAAAGCTTTCTTTCATCCTCATATATGACTTAATATATATGTATATGTGTGTATTACTGTCACACCCTGACTTTTGCGGAAGCGTGATTATGGTGTGACTTTCTTAATATCATTGCATCCAATCATAACAACAACTATATGATTAAACCATAGATTTGTCATCCATTAGATGAGTTTAAAACATAACAACATTGTTTAAAACGTAGACTTCAATTTCAAGTTTTACAAACCATACAAATCGTTTATGAGTTCACTAAGGACTCGCCAAAAGACATTAGATGTTACTAAGGTTTAGATGACGTGTCTCGTCCAGGAACAAGACTCACTGACCAAACCCAAAGACCATGGATGACATCTTTATTCCTATCGCAGCATAAAACTTCCAACGCTCGCCAGATCCACTTACTAATTCCCTGAAATACATGTAGTTGAAAACATCAACAAAAGTTGAGCGTGTTCATGTGTTTAGTATGTGTGCACGAATCATCCTTGAAAACCTTTGTATGTATGTATGTACTTGTAAACTGGTATGAAGCGATAAGGAAAAACAGATCAATTAATGTGTAGCTAATACATTAATATATGTGACATGGCGTAGGAAGCACTCAACCCTGTATGCGTATTTCGTACCGGCCGCTCCGGCGGAACGAAATAGTCACCACATGCAGCCAACTCGCAGGCCCATGGGTGGGGCTCGCAACACCCAATAGATCTATCACTCGTGCCCCTTGGTCCTTATACAAGGATTAATGGTCTTAAGTGAATCGCCTACCCATTCACGTGATCTAGCAGTTCATTCCTTAGCTAATCATACCATTTGTAATTGTTTGTAATCAGTATGTAACATGTATTTCACTCCTGAGAGTTATAAAACCGAAAATAGTTAAGAGAAAAGGGGGACATGAACTCACAGTTTTGCGTTCCTTGTATCCGATGTAACTCAAAGCTTCCTCTAGAACGCACGACTACCTACATGCGTACTACGGTCCGTTAGACGAGCGGGTCGTGCCTTGTCTTAGTATTGATTAATGCCCTTGAGTTACGTTTTTAAGTGTCTTTGTTATTGTTCCAAGAATATAATCAGTTGTTAAAATAATAATTATTTTAACTTTAAATTATATTTTAAATTTTGAATAGTCGTTAAACAATATTTTGTAACAATACTTCTCAAGTATTCATATTCGTATTTCCTTCCCAAGGATGAGTATATTTGTATTTGTATTCTTGTATATTGTTGCCATGTACAGGTGTTGTATTCCGGTGTGTGTGTATTTTCTTAATAAATATCCAATATATATTTCCCAAAACAATATATTTTCAAGTCTCACTTAGAAAATATATATATATATTAACTTATTTTTATCCAAAAATAATGTATTACAAGAAAACATATATATTTTTAATCTCCAAAAATTATATATTTCCTTCTTGTCAAAATACGATATAACTTTGTGATAATTGTGAAAATCCCATTTTCATTCTTTCGGTGTCCAAAATATTATTTACCAAAAAAAACTATACTTATAAACATATTTTCCGGAATATTTGGTAAGTTACATTTCTTGTTCGGTTTCTCAATATTATGTGTGTAACTTATATATTTATTCCTTATGATTTTTGGTAACATTTT
The DNA here is from genome assembly GCA_030545235.1 of Helianthus tuberosus. NCBI lineage: Eukaryota > Viridiplantae > Streptophyta > Magnoliopsida > Asterales > Asteraceae > Helianthus > Helianthus tuberosus. The sequence goes on from CM060452.1 coordinate 92,917,747, forward strand.
GGATTGTAATTTCTTGGTATTTGTTAAGTTATATTATTTCAAATCCTAAAATAATATAACTAATACACAAAGTATACAAATAATCACACACATGTGTCTTCTAAATATATACCTTTCAAATATATATTTAGCTATTTTTATTTACAAAAACCAACCTCCAATATTTGTATTTTTGTTTCAAAAATTATGGCAAAGTTTATATTGAAAACCATAGTTAAAATACACTTGTAAATATTTGTTAGTAAATATTTTTCTAAGTGTGTATATTTTTAGAAATTTTTGCCATAGTTTCCCCTAAAAATGGAGGTGTCCATGCTATCAAAGCATATCATTTTCTTTTCAAAATCATCACAAACAATCAACAATCAACCTACACTTACCAAGTGCCAAAACAATGCTATTTACCTAATAATCATGAACTTGAACTTTCATAAAAACTTGTAGTAGCTTGGTAGTGTGTTTAGTAGGTTTAGTTACCCTTCAAAGTGTGTTTACTTCTTTGAAAATCTCATTCTTGGAAGATTTAGGTGTTTACAACTTACTAGATGATTTTTCCAAAAATCATTCTCTTGAATTTTTCTTGTAAACAATGTATTCTTATACTTGTTTCAACACTAGAAACATGGTTGGTTTTCTTTAAAAAAAACAATGTTCTTGTAAATCTTGTGATTTAACTTGTTTCTTTGGAAGAACTATTTTAGAAATCATTCAAGTTTATGTCTAGTAATCTTGTTATATGTTTCATCATTCATAAAATCATGTTTATTTTTCAAGTTCATGAAAACATAAAGTATGATGATCTTGGTCTTTCACAAGATCACCACCTTAACTTACTAGATCATGTGTTTAATCACAATCTAGTAGGTTCCTTATGATGTCTAACATCACTATCACAAATCATCAATCATCAAGAAGCAAATCATCACTAATCAACAAGTATTCATATGTTAAATAGCTTATGTTAAGGTTTCATGATCAAGTTCTTTAGTGTTCATCAAGTTTAACAATGTTCATCATCTATTAACCATCAAAATATGAAGTAAGATCAAGTGATATGAAGCTTACTACTAGCACAAAGGCTAGGGAAGAACACTTGATGAAGAAGATGATAAATGTGTTGGGTAAAAGCTATTGGAAGAGGTCCTTCAAGATCCACAAGCTCCACACTTCCTTAAACTCCTTCTAGCACCTTGGGATGATCTTGGAAATGGATGGAATTAGTTGAAGATGGTGGTGGTGTGGTGGCTTGCTCACGGCCGAGAGCCAAGGGAGAGGGAGGAGGTGAGCGATGTTTGATGATGATAATGAGAATGAGATCCACTTATAACCATCTTATGCTTTTAACCTTTGGGTACTATGTCTTGTAAGTACAATACAAATCTTCTACTAAATCAAATGGGATCATATAATATCTAGGTGAATCCAAGCAAGATCAAGAGGAGATTATGGTGGGGTCACTTGTGACACTCCACTTAAGGGGGGGGGGGGGTCTTAGTTGGGTTTAAATGGTAAGTTAGTAATTTAGTTGGAAGTTAAGTGTATAGGTTAGTGTTTAAGTGTATGATGTGTTATATAGTGTGTTAAGGTGTTCGGGGATCATAACTAGCTCAGAAACATAAAAACAATGCTTCTAGTATAATTTTGGTGTTTCGGGTAATGTTCGGTTGTTCGGTTAGATACCGGTTCGTTAAAGTGTTAAACTATTCCGTTTAGTGTTCTTTAAGTACCCTTCTGTGACACTTTTAATTCCCGACACTTAGGAAAGCATTCAGGACCGTTTAGTCTTATTTTACATGATACAAACTTGTTAAAATGCTGATTTTTGCTGAAAAATGCTGAATTCAGCACTTTAAGTGGGTTTTAGGCACTTTTTGGCACTTAAACTATCACCTAGTGAAGCAGTTTTATGGTCCTTACTTCCCTACACACCATACTAGTGTAGTACCTTGTCTCTGGCCCATACGGGGTCTCAAAACACTGTCTGTCTATGTACTGAACATTGTCAGGATTTTTCTGAGTTATCCGCTAACTGTGCTAGCTGTGCTTTGTGCGTAGTTTATGTCACTAAAGTTTGTATGTAAGAATGATGTGACAATATGAAATGTGATGCACATGTAAGTATGATACAGTAATCTGAAAGCAGTCATTTGTAATTCAGCACAGTCATTAAGCACTAATCATGGTTAATTAAATTGTACGGATACCTGGATTTTTTTTACGGTTGTCACATTCTCCCCCTGTTAAGAAAATTTCGTCCTCGAAATTTGTACTACCTTAACTCCTTAGGGTTTCATTATGCGTGTATGTATATGAATAATACGGGGGTAGATAACTACAAAACCGAATCTAATCTTATTCACATCAGGTGAATTCCAGGGATATATTTCAACAACAAGAGCCCAATGGTTACAAGGCATGTGTTCTAGCATTTGATGTCAAAGGACACGAGACGTATAGATGTATAAACTAGCGTAACTCAGTTAACAGGGGTTCCACAAAAGAGGAGTTTTTACCAATGGATTCTTCAAACAATCTGTTACAATACGCAAATGAGTACTCATAAACCATAGTACCCACTACATGAACTTAAAATCAACAACTCGAATGTGATAACAACATGGAAATGATCTGTCAACTTTCGAACAAATACATGGATAAAATAGTGTGTTGACATTCTTGAATTGCGAAAATACACCGAATAGAACACAAGCGAATCTGGTGTATTATTGTCTTAGTTCGTAGTTGCATTCTGAATGTTTAAATGACAAGTCAAACAAAAGTATGTGTAGTTTTGTGTGAGACGGTTGACCATGATTAGCACAAGCTACAAATTTGTAAAGAAAACAAAAGGTGTCGTAATTGACATATTTCGATAATAGCGGTGACCGAACAAGTTCACCGTGCTTGAGATCAAACGAAAGTGTAATGAAACAGTCCTGAGGATTTGATTCAAACAGCATAGTAGGACCTTTTAATTGAATATAGAATATCAAAGAGCCACTGTTTCCAATCGAAGATGAAAAAGTAATAAGTACCGTAAGGCATTTGATTGACGATGAAAGAATCGTTAGGAGGTACACCGTGACATGAAATAAATCTATGTACCATTGTCTTAACACACAAATGTGTTGAGACCGCTTTAATCGTGATAAACAAAACGGATTTAGAACAAATAAATAGACAATTAAATCCGTGTAGGAGGTGCGTAACCAAATTAGCGCAAGCTTCAATTTTTGTGAAAGTATCACCGCAAGGTGTCAAAATCAACAAAGGATTTAGTGGAGTCGTAGACCAATCAAGTCTACTACGACTCGAAACAAAAGAACCTTTGCAAAAATATTTGAATATGATGCTCTCAATACATCATATGGCGTCTTAAATTGAATATGCGAAATGGATAAGTTCAAGCAATTAAACTTGGTTTCAGCGTAACCTGACAATAAACGTATGTATTAACAAGGTAATCTCAACATGGTTATGAAGATAAACCATGAATGTAACTGGAGAGGAATGAAGTCTCAAGAAAGTATGTTGACTTGACAACAGGTAAGCCAACAATTAACATAATGTAGGTCATTCAAATCACAAACCAGTAATTAGATTTAGCAACATAATATTTGAACTTCAATGAAGCGTTTATTCAAAATGAAACCGCATGCGTAGCAAATGGTGCATGCGTAACATATAAGTTTTCAAGTAATGAAACAATGAGTATTTGCTAAAGTGAAGAAATGACTAAGTATCGAAGCAAATGTGTGTTCGCTCTCAGCGAAGAAGATTAACGCGATGCAACTACCATTAAGGGGAGTAAAGATGCAAACATCTACTCGCCAGAAGCAAAAGCGAAGATTTTAACAAAAGAAATTTGAGTACTTTCTGCTTGGTTAACTGAAATTGCATATATATCAGGATAATGGGGTTTGCTTGAGTTAACAGGTGTGGTTCCTAAGCAACCTTTACGACCTGGGTTCCCAAAGGTCCTAAGTACATGTTTTCTAGATTCTCAAAGTTTCGTATTCTGTGTAAAACTGTTTTGTGCATCGTGTAGGAAACACCATTTTTGTGTAAGTTTAAAACAAGTTGTTGTCCCACAATTTCCCCGGTGTACTTTCTTCCTGAATTCACAGCTAGTGACACTCGATCATCGATCAGTTGTGAAATAGTAGTTGGATCCTTACAGTTAATTAAATAAGTAATTCGCTAATCCTTAGCAAGAGTCACCGACTCTTGTTGGTTAGCTCATTCAGCTCCTGGTAGTTTGATGTTCGTACGAAGGCTATGGTCCTTCTTTTTGACGAGCAAAACTGGGGTTACCCAAAGCGGAAAACTTGGTCTGTTATCTTCCTTCTCTATCAACTACTGAAGTTACACTGACAATCCTTGCATCTCCGAAGGTGTAAGTTGCTAAGGTGCATTGACGGCAGGCGCGGCGCCTGGAATCAAATCGATGCGAAATTCGACTTGTCGTTGAGTAGATAATTCTGGTAGGTCTTCGGGGAAGACTTCAGGATATTCCCTTATCATAGGGATATCTTCGAGTTTTGGTTCTTCGGTTCCCTTGTTCGCGACATGAGCCTCCATAAATCATGATTGTTTCTTCTTTTGCCGTCGGGGTGCGGGTAATAATCTCCGCTTGATTGCTCGACAACCAATCCATCCTAATTACTACGTCGAAGCTTCCCTTAAGCTAGTTCTGTCGAGTACTGGATATCTATCTTACTTACTACTAAAACAAGTATATTCTGAAGCTAAAATTCGACAACAATGTCAAATAGCACAGACACATAACATTGACTATTATAAGACGTACCGATGGCCATGTTTGGATCTTGACGTGCTTCCCTAGCTCCGGCGTTAGACATTTTTACCACGATCTTGTTTTATCTCCCGTGGGCAATCTTTCCTAAAGTGCCCCATGTCACCGCAGTTATAACACCCTTGACCTCTCTTTCCACGTTTCGTCTCATGCCAACATGTCTCCTTGCAGTGTCCCACTTTGCCACAGTTGTCACACTTTCCATTTTTACATCGCCCGGTATGATGGCGTCGACACTTGTCGCATTTAGG